>JAPQWV010000069.1:1262333-1893500 GCA_027422505.1 Craterostigma plantagineum | reverse complement strand
TTCGAAGCCGGTCGCATGGCACGGAAAAGGTACTACAAACGACCTAGTTATGGTACTACTAGAGCACATTTTCTGATACCACAATTATCCACGGTTAGATACCACAAATGTCTACGTAATGGTACCACAAATTAGATTGGGCGTACTTCGAAGCCGGTCGCACGGCACGGAAAAGTTACTACAAACGACCCAGTTATGGTACTACTGGAGCACATTTTTTGATACCACAATTATCCAAGTTTAGGTACCGTAAATATCTACGTACAGGTAGCACAAATTAGATTGGGCGTACTTCGAAGCCGCTCGCACGGCACGGAAAATGTACTACAAACGACCTAGTTATGGTACTACTAGAGCACATTTTCTGATACCACAATTATCCAGGGTTAGATACCACAAATGTCTACGTAATGGTACCACAAATTAGATTGGGCGTACTTCGAAGCCGGTCGCACGGCACGGAAAAGGTACTACAAACGACCAAGTTATGGTACTACTGGAGCACATTTTTTGATACCACAATTATCCACGTTTAGGTACCGTAAATATCTACGTAATGGTACCACAAATTAGATTGGACGTACTTCGAAGCCGGTCGCACGGCACGGAAAAGGTACTACAAACGACCTAGTTATGGTACTACTGGAGCACATTTTTTGATACAACAATTATCCACGGTTAGGTACCACAAACATCTACGTAATGGTACCACAAAATAGATTGGGCGTACTTCGAAGTCGGTCGCACGACACGGAAAAGGTACTACAAACGACGTAGTTATGGTACTACTGGAGCACATTTTTTGATACAACAATTATCCACGGTTAGGTACCACAAACATCTACGTAATGGTACCACAAATTAGATTGGGCGTACTTCGAAGTCGGTCGCACGGCACGGAAAAGGTACTACAAACGACGTAGTTATGGTACTACGATAGGACACCTTGTGATACAACAATTATCCACGGTTAGGTACTTCAAAAGTCTATTTACTGGTACCACAAATTAGATTTGGCGTATAAGCGACGTCGTTCGGGTTATTTTTGGTCCGTTAGTACTTTACCGTAGTTAATCATAGTAATTTGATCAATTGGTATCGAAGTTGGTGTGTTGAAGATTAGACTCAAGGATAGTTACATTGAAATGCCAACTTTCTTTCCACTCAATTGATGCTAGTAACAATATCTTACCACATAGTCAACATTTAACGTTGATTTATATTTAATTTTTATTCTTTGCCAAATTATGTAAGCTCTAGGTCCTTAATGCTCAAGATTCTACGTGCTTTCGACAATCGAACGAAGGGGCACCGAAAAGGTACTACAGAGTACCTAAATATGGTACTATAGAAACGTAAGGGATGGAACCGCAATGATCCATAATTAGGTACAACAAACGTCTACGTAATGGTACCACAAATTAGATTGGGCGTACTTCGAAGCCGCTCGCACGGCACGGAAAAGGTACTACAAACGACCTAGTTATGGTACTACTAGAGCACATTTTCTGATACCACAATTATCCAGTGTTAGATACCACAAATGTCTACGTAATGGTACCACAAATTAGATTGGGCGTACTTCGAAGCCGGTCGCACGGTACGGAAAAGGTACTACAAACGACCAAGTTATGGTACTACTGGAGCACATCTTTTGATACCACAATTATCCAAGTTTAGGTACCGTAAATATCTACGTACTGGTAGCACAAATTAGATTGGGGTACTTCGAAGCCGGTCGCACGACACGGAAAAGGTACTACAAACGACCTAGTTATGGTACTACTAGAGCACATTTTCTGATACCACAATTATCCAGTGTTAGATACCACAAATGTCTACGTAATGGTACCACAAATTAGATTGGGCGTACTTCGAAGCCGGTCGCACGGCACGGAAAAGGTACTACAAACGACCTAGTTATGGTACTACTGGAGCACATTTTTGATACCACAATTATCCACGTTTAGGTACCGTAAATATCTACGTAATGGTACCACAAATTAGATTGGACGTACTTCGAAGCCGGTCGCACGGCACGGAAAAGGTACTACAAACGACCTAGTTATGGTACTACTGGAGCACATTTTTTGATACAACAATTATCCACGGTTAGGTACCACAAACATCTACGTAATGGTACCACAAATTAGATTGGACGTACTTCGAAGCCGGTCGCACGGCACGGAAAAGGTACTACAAACGACCTAGTTATGGTACTACTGGAGCACATTTTTTGATACAACAATTATCCACGGTTAGGTACCACAAACATCTACGTAATGGTACCACAAATTAGATTGGGCGTACTTCGAAGCCGGTCGCACGGCACGGAAAAGGTACTACAAACGACCTAGTTATGGTACTACTAGAGCACATTTTCTGATACCACAATTATCCACGGTTAGATACCACAAATGTCTACGTAATGGTACCACAAATTAGATTGGGCGTACTTCGAAGCCGGTCGCACGGCACGGAAAAGGTACTACAAACGACCCAGTTATGGTACTACTGGAGCACATTTTTTGATACCACAATTATCCAAGTTTAGGTACCGTAAATATCTACGTACTGGTAGCACAAATTAGATTGGGCGTACTTCGAAGCCGCTCGCACGTCACGGAAATGTACTACAAACGACCTAGTTATGGTACTACTAGAGCACATTTTCTGATACCACAATTATCCAGGGTTAGATACCACAAATGTCTACGTAATGGTACCACAAATTAGATTGGGCGTACTTCGAAGCCGGTCGCACGGCACGGAAAAGGTACTACAAACGACCCAGTTATGGTACTACTGGAGCACATTTTTTGATACCACAATTATCCACGTTTAGGTACCACAAACATCTACGTAATGGTACCACAAATTAGATTGGGCGTACTTCGAAGCCGGTCGCACGGCACGGAAAAGGTACTACAAACGACCTAGTTATGGTACTACTAGAGCACATTTTCTGATACCACAATTATCCACGGTTAGATACCACAAACATCTACGTAATGGTACCACAAATTAGATTGGGCGTACTTCGAAGTCGGTCGCACGACACGGAAAAGGTACTACAAACGACGTAGTTATGGTACTACGATAGGACACACCTTGTGATACAACAATTATCCACGGTTAGGTACTTCAAAAGTCTATTTACTGGTACCACAAATTAGATTTGGCGTATAAGCGACGTCGTTCGGGTTATTTTTGGTCCGTTAGTACTTTACCGTAGTTAATCATAGTAATTTGATCAATTGGTATCGAAGTTGGTGTGTTGAAGATTAGACTCAAGGATAGTTACATTGAAATGCCAACTTTCTTTCCACTCAATTGATGCTAGTAACAATATCTTACCACATAGTCAACATTTAACGTAATTTATATTTTATTTTTGTTCTTTGCCATATTATGTAAGCTCTAGGTCCTTAATGCGCAAGATTCTACGTGCTTTCGACAATCGAACGAATGGGCACCGAAAAGGTACTACAGAGTACCTAACTATGGTACTATAGAAACGTAAGGGATGGAACCGCAATGATCCATAAGTAGGTACAACAAACGTCTACGTAATGGTACCACAAATTAGATTGGGCATACTTCGAAGCCGGTCGCACGGAACGGAAAAGGTACGACAAACGACCTAGTTATGGTACTACTGGAGCACATTTTTTGATACAACAATTATCCACGGTTAGGTACCACAAACATCTACGTAATGGTACCACAAATTAGATTGGGCGTACTTCGAAGTCGGTCGCACGACACGGAAAAGGTACTACAAACGACGTAGTTATGGTACTAGTGGAGCACATTTTTTGATACAACAATTATCCACGGTTAGGTACCACAAACATCTACGTAATGGTACCACAAATTAGATTGGGCGTACTTCAAAGTCGGTCGCACGGCACGGAAAAGGTACTACAAACGACGTAGTTATGGTACTACGATAGGACACCTTGTGATACAACAATTATCCACGGTTAGGTACTTCAAAAGTCTATTTACTGGTACCACAAATTAGATTTGGCGTATAAGCGACGTCGTTCGGGTTATTTTTGGTCCGTTAGTACTTTACCGTAGTTAATCATAGTAATTTGATCAATTGGTATCGAAGTTGGTGTGTTGAAGATTAGACTCAAGGATAGTTACAAATGCCAACTTTCTTTCCACTCAATTGATGCTAGTAGCAATATCTTACCATATAGTCAACATTTAACGTTGATTTATATTTAATTTTTATTCTTTGCCAAATTATGTAAGCTCTAGGTCCTTAATGCTCAAGATTCTACGTGCTTTCGACAATCGAACGAAGGGGCACCGAAAAGGTACTACAGAGTACCTAAATATGGTACTATAGAAACGTAAGGGATGGAACCGCAATGATCCATAAGTAGGTACAACAAACGTCTACGTAATGGTACCACAAATTAGATTGGGCGTACTTCGAAGCCGCTCGCACGGCACGGAAAAGGTACTACAAACGACCTAGTTATGGTACTACTAGAGCACATTTTCTGATACCAAATTATCCAGTGTTAGATACCACAAATGTCTACGTAATGGTACCACAAATTAGATTGGGCGTACTTCGAAGCCGGTCGCACGGCACGGAAAAGGTACTACAAACGACCAAGTTATGGTACTACTGGAGCACATCTTTTGATACCACAATTATCCAAGTTTAGGTACCGTAAATATCTACGTACTGGTAGCACAAATTAGATTGGGCGTACTTCGAAGCCGGTCGCACGGCACGGAAAAGGTACTACAAACGACCTAGTTATGGTACTACTAGAGCACATTTTCTGATACCACAATTATCATGTGTTAGATACCACAAATGTCTACGTAATGGTACCACAAATTAGATTGGGCGTACTTCGAAGCCGGTCGCACGGCACGGAAAAGGTACTACAAACGACCTAGTTATGGTACTACTGGAGCACATTCTTTGATACCACAATTATCCACGTTTAGGTACCGTAAATATCTACGTAATGGTACCACAAATTAGATTGGACGTACTTCGAAGCCGGTCGCACGGCACGGAAAAGGTACTACAAACGACCTAGTTATGGTACTACTGGAGCACATTTTTGATACAACAATTATCCACGGTTAGGTACCACAAACATCTACATGGTACCACAAATTAGATTGGGCGTACTTCGAAGTCGGTCGCACGGCACAGAAAAGGTACTACAAACGACCAAGTTATGGTACTACTGGAGCACATTTTTTGAAACCACAATTATCCATGTTTAGGTACCGTAAATATCTACGTAATGGTACCACAAATTAGATTGGGCATACTTCGAAGCCGGTCGCACGGCACGGAAAAGGTACTACAAACGACCTAGTTATGGTACTACTAGAGCACATTTTCTGATACCACAATTATCCACGGTTAGATACCACAAATGTCTACGTAATGGTACCGCAAATTAGATTGGGCGTACTTCGAAGCCGGTCGCACGGCACGGAAAAGGTACTACAAACGACCCAGTTATGGTACTACTGGAGCACATTTTTTGATACCACAATTATCCAAGTTTAGGTACCGTAAATATCTACGTACTGGTAGCACAAATTAGATTGGGCGTACTTCGAAGCCGCTCGCACGGCACGGAAAATGTACTACAAACGACCTAGTTATGGTACTACTAGAGCACATTTTCTGATACCACAATTATCCAGAGTTAGATACCACAAATGTCTACGTAATGGTACCACAAATTAGATTGGGCGTACTTCGAAGCCGGTCGCACGGCACGGAAAAGGTACTACAAACGACCAAGTTATGGTACTACTGGAGCACATTTTTTGATACCACAATTATCCACGTTTAGGTACCGTAAATATCTACGTAATGGTACCACAAATTAGATTGGACGTACTTCGAAGCCGGTCGCACGGCACGGAAAAGGTACTACAAACGACCTAGTTATGGTACTACTGGAGCACATTTTTGATACAACAATTATCCACGGTTAGGTACCACAAACATCTACGTAATGGTACCACAAATTAGATTGGGCGTACTTCGAAGTCGGTCGCACGACACGGAAAAGGTACTACAAACGACGTAGTTATGGTACTAAGATAGGACACCTTGTGATACAACAATTATCCACGGTTAGGTACTTCAAAAGTCTATTTACTGGTACCACAAATTAGATTTGGCGTATAAGCGACGTCGTTCGGGTTATTTTTGGTCCGTTAGTACTTTACCGTAGTTAATCATAGTAATTTGATCAATTGGTATCGAAGTTGGTGTGTTGAAGATTAGACTCAAGGATAGTTACATTGAAATGCCAACTTTCTTTCCACTCAATTGATGCTAGTAACAATATCTTACCACATAGTCAACATTTAACGTAATTTATATTTTATTTTTGTTCTTTGCCATATTATGTAAGCTCTAGGTCCTTAATGCTCAAGATTCTACGTGCTTTCGACAATCGAACGAAGGGGCACCGAAAAGGTACTACAGAGTACCTAAATATGGTACTATAGAAACGTAAGGGATGGAACCGCAATGATCCATAAGTAGGTACAACAAACGTCTACGTAATGGTACCACAAATTAGATTGGGCGTACTTCGAAGCCGGTCGCACGGCACGGAAAAGGTACTACAAACGACCTAGTTATGGTACTACTGGAGCACATTTTTTGATACAACAATTATCCACGGTTAGGTACCACAAACATCTACGTAATGGTACCACAAATTAGATTGGGCGTACTTCGAAGTCGGTCGCACGACACGGAAAAGGTACTACAAACGACGTAGTTATGGTACTACTGGAGCACATTTTTTGATACAACAATTATCCACGGTTAGGTACCACGAACATCTACGTAATGGTACCACAAATTAGATTGGGCGTACTTCGAAGTCGGTCGCACGGCACGAAAAAGGTAGTACAAACGACGTAGTTATGGTACTACGATAGGACACCTTGTGATACAACAATTATCCACGGTTAGGTACTTCAAAAGTCTATTTACTGGTACCACAAATTAGATTTGGCGTATAAGCGACGTCGTTCGGGTTATTTTTGGTCCGTTAGTACTTTACCGTAGTTAATCATAGTAATTTGATCAATTGGTATCGAAGTTGGTGTGTTGAAGATTAGACTCAAGGATAGTTACATTGAAATGCCAACTTTCTTTCCACTCAATTGATGCTAGTAACAATATCTTACCACATAGTCAACATTTAACGTTGATTTATATTTAATTTTTATTCTTTGCCAAATTATGTAAGCTCTAGGTCCTTAATGCTCAAGATTCTACGTGCTTTCGACAATCGAACGAAGGGGCACCGAAAAGGTACTACAGAGTACCTAAATATGGTACTATAGAAACGTAAGGGATGGAAGAGCAATGATCCATAAGTAGGTACAACAAACGTCTACGTAATGGTACCACAAATTAGATTGGGCGTACTTCGAAGTCGGTCGCACGGCACGGAAAAGGTACTACAAACGACCAAGTTATGGTACTACTGGAGCACATTTTTTGAAACCACAATTATCCACGTTTAGGTACCGTAAATATCTACGTAATGGTACCACAAATTAGATTGGGGTACTTCGAAGCCGGTCGCACGGCACGGAAAAGGTACTACAAACGACCTAGTTATGGTACTACTAGAGCACATTTTCTGATACCACAATTATCCACGGTTAGATACCACAAATGTCTACGTAATGGTACCACAAATTAGATTGGGCGTACTTCGAAGCCGGTCGCACGGCACGGAAAAGGTACTACAAACGACCCAGTTATGGTACTACTGGAGCACATTTTTTGATACCACAATTATCCAAGTTTAGGTACCGTAAATATCTACGTACTGGTAGCACAAATTAGATTGGGCGTACTTCGAAGCCGCTCGCACGGCACGGAAAATGTACTACAAACAAACTAGTTATGGTACTACTAGAGCACATTTTCTGATACCACAATTATCCAGGGTTAGATACCACAAATGTCTACGTAATGGTACCACAAATTAGATTGGGCGTACTTCGAAGCCGGTCGCACGGCACGGAAAAGGTACTACAAACGACCAAGTTATGGTACTACTGGAGCACATTTTTTGATACCACAATTATCCAAGTTTAGGTACCGTAAATATCTACGTAATGGTACCACAAATTAGATTGGACATACTTCGAAGCCGGTCGCACGGCACGGAAAAGGTACTACAAACGACCTAGTTATGGTACTACTGGAGCACATTTTTTGATACAACAATTATCCACGGTTAGGTACGACAAACATCTACGTAATGGTACCACAAATTAGATTGGGCGTACTTCGAAGTCGGTCGCACGACACGGAAAAGGTACTACAAACGACGTAGTTATGGTACTACGATAGGACACCTTGTGATACAACAATTATCCACGGTTAGGTACTTCAAATGTCTATTTACTGGTACCAACAAATTAGATTTGGCGTATAAGCGACGTCGTTCGGGTTATTTTTGGTCCGTTAGTACTTTACCGTAGTTAATCATAGTAATTTGATCAATTGGTATCGAAGTTGGTGTGTTGAAGATTAGACTCAAGATAGTTACATTGAAATGCCAACTTTCTTTCCACTCAATTGATGCTAGTAACAATATCTTACCACATAGTCAACATTTAACGTTGATTTATATTTTATTTTTGTTCTGTGCCATATTATGTAAGCTCTAGGTCCTTAATGCTCAAGATTCTACGTGCTTTCGACAATCGAACGAAGGGGCACCGAAAAGGTACTACAGAGTACCTAAATATGGTACTATAGAAACGTAAGGGATGGAAGAGCAATGATCCATAAGTAGGTACAACAAACGTCTACGTAATGGTACCACAAATTAGATTGGGCGTACTTCGAAGCCGGTCGCACGGCACGGAAAAGGTACTACAAACGACATAGTTATGGTACTACTGGAGCACATTTTTTGATACAACAATTATCCACGGTTAGGTACCACAAACATCTACGTAATGGTACCACAAATTAGATTGGGCGTACTTCGAAGTCGGTCGCACGACACGGAAAAGGTACTACAAACGACCTAGTTATGGTACTACTGGAGCACATTTTTTGATACAACAATTATCCACGGTTAGGTACCACAAACATCTACGTAATGGTACCACAAATTAGATTGGGCGTACTTCGAAGTCGGTCGCACGGCACGGAAAAGGTACTACAAACGACGTAGTTATGGTACTACGATAGGACACCTTGTGATACAACAATTATCCACGGTTAGGTACTTCAAAAGTCTATTTACTGGTACCACAAATTAGATTTGGCGTATAAGCGACGTCGTTCGGGTTATTTTTGGTCCGTTAGTACTTTACCGTAGTTAATCATAGTAATTTGATCAATTGGTATCGAAGTTGGTGTGTTGAAGATTAGACTCAAGGATAGTTACATTGAAATGCCAACTTTCTTTCCACTCAATTGATGCTAGTAACAATATCTTACCACATAGTCAACATTTAACGTTGATTTATATTTAATTTTTATTCTTTGCCAAATTATGTAAGCTCTAGGTCCTTAATGCTCAAGATTCTACGTGCTTTCGACAATCGAACGAAGGGGCACCGAAAAGGTACTACAGAGTACCTAAATATGGTACTATAGAAACGTAAGGGATGGAACCGCAATGATCCATAAGTAGGTACAACAAACGTCTACGTAATGGTACCACAAATTAGATTGGGCGTACTTCGAAGCCGCTCGCACGGCACGGAAAAGGTACTACAAACGACCTAGTAATGGTACTACTAGAGCACATTTTCTGATACCACAATTATCCAGTGTTAGATACCACAAATGTCTACGTAATGGTACCACAAATTAGATTGGGCGTACTTCGAAGCCGGTCGCACGGCACGGAAAAGGTACTACAAACGACCAAGTTATGGTACTACTGGAGCACATCTTTTGATACCACAATTATCCAAGTTTAGGTACCGTAAATATCTACGTACTGGTAGCACAAATTAGATTGGGCGTACTTCGAAGCCGGTCGCACGGCACGGAAAAGGTACTACAAACGACCTAGTTATGGTACTACTAGAGCACATTTTCTGATACCACAATTATCCAGTGTTAGATACCACAAATGTCTACGTAATGGTACCACAAATTAGATTGGGCGTACTTCGAAGCCGGTCGCACGGCACGGAAAAGGTACTACAAACGACCTAGTTATGGTACTACTGGAGCACATTTTTTGATACCACAATTATCCACGTTTAGGTACCGTAAATATCTACGTAATGGTACCACAAATTAGATTGGACGTACTTCGAAGCCGTCGCACGGCACGGAAAAGGTACTACAAACGACCTAGTTATGGTACTACTGAAGCACATTTTTTGATACAACAATTATCCACGGTTAGGTACCACAAACATCTACGTAATGGTACCACAAATTAGATTTGGCGTACTTCGAAGTCGGTCGCACGGCACGGAAAAGGTACTACAAACGACCAAGTTATGGTACTACTGGAGCACATTTTTTGAAACCACAATTATCCACGTTTAGGTACCGTAAATATCTACGTAATGGTACCAAAAATTAGATTGGGCGTACTTCGAAGCCGGTCGCACGGCACGGAAAAGGTACTACAAACGACCTAGTTATAGTACTACTAGAGCACATTTTCTGATACCACAATTATCCACGGTTAGATACCACAAATGTCTACGTAATGGTACCACAAATTAGATTGGGCGTACTTCGAAGCCGGTCGCACGGCACGGAAAAGGTACTACAAACGACCCAGTTATGGTACTACTGGAGCACATTTTTTGATACCACAATTATCCAAGTTTAGGTACCGTAAATATCTACGTACTGGTAGCACAAATTAGATTGGGCGTACTTCGAAGCCGCTCGCACGGCACGGAAAATGTACTACAAACGACCTAGTTATGGTACTACTAGAGCACATTTTCTGATACCACAATTATCCAGGGTTAGATACCACAAATGTCTACGTAATGGTACCACAAATTAGATTGGGCGTACTTCGAAGCCGGTCGCACGGCACGGAAAAGGTACTACAAACGACCAAGTTATGGTACTACTGGAGCACATTTTTTGATACCACAATTATCCACGTTTAGGTACCGTAAATATCTACGTAATGGTACCACAAATTAGATTGGACGTACTTCGAAGCCGGTCGCACGGCACGGAAAAGGTACTACAAACGACCTAGTTATGGTACTACTGGAGCACTTTTTTGATACAACAATTATCCACGGTTAGGTACCACAAACATCTACGTAATGGTACCACAAATTAGATGGGCGTACTTCGAAGTCTGTCGCACGACACGAAAAAGGTACTACAAACGACGTAGTTATGGTACTACGATTGGACACCTTGTGATACAACAATTATCCACGGTTAGGTACTTCAAAAGTCTATTTACTGGTACCACAAATTAGATTTGGCGTATAAGCGACGTCGTTCGGGTTATTTTTGGTCCGTTAGTACTTTACCGTAGTTAATCATAGTAATTTGATCAATTGGTATCGAAGTTGGTGTGTTGAAGATTAGACTCAAGGATAGTTACATTGAAATGCCAACTTTCTTTCCACTCAATTGATGCTAGTAACAATATCTTACCACATAGTCAACATTTAACGTTGATTTATATTTTATTTTTGTTCTTTGCCATATTATGTAAGCTCTAGGTCCTTAATGCTCAAGATTCTACGTGCTTTCGACAATCGAACGAAGGGGCACCGAAAAGGTACTACAGAGTACCTAAATATGGTACTATGGAAACGTAAGGGATGGAACCGCAATGATCCATAAGTAGGTACAACAAACGTCTACGTAATGGTACCACAAATTAGATTGGGCGTACTTCGAAGCCGGTCGCACGGCACGGAAAAGGTACTACAAACGACCTAGTTATGGTACTACTGGAGCACATTTTTTTATACAACAATTATCCACGGTTAGGTACCACAAACATCTACGTAATGGTACCACAAATTAGATTGGGCGTACTTCGAAGTCGGTCGCACGACACGGAAAAGGTACTACAAACGACGTAGTTATGGTACTACTGGAGCACATTTTTTGATACAACAATTATCCACGGTTAGGTACCACAAACATCTACGTAATGGTACCACAAATTAGATTGGGCGTACTTCGAAGTCGGTCGCACGGCACGGAAAAGGTACTACAAACGACGTAGTTATGGTACTACGATAGGACACCTTGTGATACAACAATTATCCACGGTTAGGTACTTCAAAAGTCTATTTACTGGTACCACAAATTAGATTTGGCGTATAAGCGACGTCGTTCGGGTTATTTTTGGTCCGTTAGTACTTTACCGTAGTTAATCATAGTAATTTGATCAATTGGTATCGAAGTTGGTGTGTTGAAGATTAGACTCAAGGATAGTTACATTGAAATGCCAACTTTCTTTCCACTCAATTGATGCTAGTAACAATATCTTACCACATAGTCAACATTTAACGTTGATTTATATTTTATTTTTGTTCTTTGCCATATTATGTAAGCTCTAGGTCCTTAATGCTCAAGATTCTACGTGCTTTCGACAATCGAACGAAGGGGCACCGAAAAGGTACTACAGAGTACCTAAATATGGTACTATAGAAACGTAAGGGATGGAACCGCAATGATCCATAAGTAGGTACAACAAACGTCTACGTAATGGTACCACAAATTAGATTGGGCGTACTTCGAAGCCGCTCGCACGGCACGGAAAAGGTACTACAAACGACCTAGTTATGGTACTACTGGAGCACATTTTTTGATACAACAATTATCCACGGTTAGGTACCACAAACGTCTACGTAATGGTACCACAAATTAGATTGGGCGTACTTCGAAGTCGGTCGCACGACACGGAAAAGGTACTACAAACGACGTAGTTATGGTACTACTGGAGCACATTTTTTGATACAACAATTATCCACGGTTAGGTACCACAAACATCTACGTAATGGTACCACAAATTAGATTGGGCGTACTTCGAAGTCGGTCGCACGGCACGGAAAAGGTACTACAAACGACGTAGTTATGGTACTAGGATAGGACACCTTGTGATACAACAATTATCCACGGTTAGGTACTTCAAAAGTCTATTTACTGGTACCACAAATTAGATTTGGCGTATAAGCGACGTCGTTCGGGTTATTTTTGGTCCGTTAGTACTTTACCGTAGTTAATCATAGTAATTTGATCAATTGGTATCGAAGTTGGTGTGATGAAGATTAGACTCAAGGATAGTTACATTGAAATGCCATCTTTCTTTCCACTCAATTGATGCTAGTAACAATATCTTACCACATAGTCAACATTTAACGTCGATTTATATTTAATTTTTATTCTTTGCCAAATTATGTAAGCTCTAGGTCCTTAATGCTCAAGATTCTACGTGCTTTCGACAATCGAACGAAGGGGCACCGAAAAGGTACTACAGAGTACCTAAATATGGTACTATAGAAACGTAAGGGATGGAACCGCAATGATCCATAAGTAGGTACAACAAACGTCTACGTAATGGTACCACAAATTAGATTGGTGTACTTCGAAGCCGGTCGCACGGCACGGAAAAGGTACTACAAACGACCTAGTTATGGTACTACTAGAGCACATTTTCTGATACCACAATTATCCAGTGTTAGATACCACAAATGTCTACGTAATGGTACCACAAATTAGATTGGGCGTACTTCGAAGCCGGTCGCACGGCACGGAAAAGGTACTACAAACGACCAAGTTATGGTACTACTGGAGCACATCTTTTGATACCACAATTATCCAAGTTTAGGTACCGTAAATATCTACGTACTGGTAGCACAAATTAGATTGGGCGTACTTCGAAGCCGGTCGCACGGCACGGAAAAGGTACTACAAACGACCTAGTTATGGTACTACTAGAGCACATTTTCTGATACCAAAATTATCCAGTGTTAGATACCACAAATGTCTACGTAATGGTACCACAAATTAGATTGGGCGTACTTCGAAGCCGGTCGCACGGCACGGAAAAGGTACTACAAACGATCTAGTTATGGTACTACTGGAGCACATTTTTTGATACCACAATTGTCCACGTTTAGGTACCGTAAATATCTACGTAATGGTACCACAAATTAGATTGGACGTACTTCGAAGCCGGTCGCACGGCACGGAAAAGGTACTACAAACGACCTAGTTATGGTACTACTGGAGCACATCTTTTGATACAACAATTATCCACGGTTAGGTACCACAAACATCTACGTAATGGTACCACAAATTAGATTGGGCGTACTTCGAAGTCGGTCGCACGGCACGGAAAAGGTACTACAAACGACCAAGTTATGGTACTACTGGAGCACATTTTTTGAAACCACAATTATCCACGTTTAGGTACCGTAAATATCTACGTAATGGTACCACAAATTAGATTGGGCGTACTTCGAAGCCGGTCGCACGGCACGGAAAAGGTACTACAAACGACCTAGTTATGGTACTACTAGAGCACATTTTCTGATACCACAATTATCCACGGTTAGATACCACAAATGTCTACGTAATGGTACCACAAATTAGATTGGGCGTACTTCGAAGCCGGTCGCACGGCACGGAAAAGGTACTACAAACGACCCAGTTATGGTACTACTGGAGCACATTTTTCGATACCACAATTATCCAAGTTTAGGTACCGTAAATATCTACGTACTGGTAGCACAAATTAGATTGGGCGTACTTCGAAGCCGCTCGCACGGCACGGAAAATGTACTACAAACGACCTAGTTATGGTACTACTAGAGCACATTTTCTGATACCACAATTATTCAGGGTTAGATACCACAAATGTCTACGTAATGGTACCACAAATTAGATTGGGCGTACTTCGAAGCCGGTCGCACGGCACGGAAAAGGTACTACAAACGACCAAGTTATGGTACTACTGGAGCACATTTTTTGATACCACAATTATCCACGTTTAGGTACCGTAAATATCTACGTAATGGTACCACAAATTAGATTGGACGTACTTCGAAGCCGGTCGCACGGCACGGAAAAGGTACTACAAACGACCTAGTTATGGTACTACTGGAGCACATTTTTTGATACAACAATTATCCACGGTTAGGTACCACAAACATCTACGTAATGGTACCACAAATTAGATTGGGCGTACTTCGAAGTCGGTCGCACGACACGGAAAAGGTACTACAAACGACGTAGTTATGGTACTACGATAGGACACCTTGTGATACAACAATTATCCACGGTTAGGTACTTCAAAAGTCTATTTACTGGTACCACAAATTAGATTTGGCGTATAAGCGACGTCGTTCGGGTTATTTTTGGTCCGTTAGTACTTTACCGTAGTTAATCATAGTAATTTGATCAATTGGTATCGAAGTTGGTGTGTTGAAGATTAGACTCAAGGATAGTGACATTGAAATGCCAACTTTCTTTCCACTCAATTGATGCTAGTAACAATATCTTACCACATAGTCAACATTTAACGTTGATTTATATTTTATTTTTGTTCTTTGCCATATTATGTAAGCTCTAGGTCCTTAATGCTCAAGATTCTACGTGCTTTCGACAATCGAACGAAGGGGCACCGAAAAGGTACTACAGAGTACCTAAATATGGTACTATAGAAACGTAAGGGATGGAACCGCAATGATCCATAAGTAGGTACAACAAACGTCTACGTAATGGTACCACAAATTAGATTGGGCGTACTTCGAAGCCGGTCGCACGGCACGGAAAAGGTACTACAAACGACCTAGTTATGGTACTACTAGAGCACATTTTCTGATACCACAATTATCCAGTGTTAGATACCACAGATGTCTACGTAATGGTACCACAAATTAGATTGGGCGTACTCCGAAGCCGGTCGCACGGCACGGAAAAGGTACTACAAACGACCTAGTTATGGTACTACTGGAGCACATTTTTTGATACCACAATTATCCACGTTTAGGTACCGTAAATATCTACGTAATGGTACCACAAATTAGATTGGACGTACTTCGAAGCCGGTCGCACGGCACGGAAAAGGTACTACAAACGACCTAGTTATGGTACTACTGGAGCACATTTTTTGATACAACAATTATCCACGGTTAGGTACCACAAACATCTACGTAATGGTACCACAAATTAGATTGGGCGTACTTCGAAGTCGGTCGCACGGCACGGAAAAGGTACTACAAACGACCAAGTTATGGTACTACTGGAGCACATTTTTTGAAACCACAATTATCCACGTTTAGGTACCGTAAATATCTACGTAATGGTACCACAAATTAGATTGGGCGTACTTCGAAGCCGGTCGCACGGCACGGAAAAGGTACTACAAACGACCTAGTTATGGTACTACTAGAGCACATTTTCTGATACCACAATTATCCACGGTTAGATACCACAAATGTCTACGTAATGGTACCACAAATTAGATTGGGCGTACTTCGAAGCCGGTCGCACGGCACGGAAAAGGTACTACAAACGACCTAGTTAAGGTACTACTAGAGCACATTTTCTGATACCACAATTATCCACGGTTAGATACCACAAATGTCTACGTAATGGTACCACAAATTAGATTGGGCGTACTTCGAAGCCGCTCGCACGGCACGGAAAAGGTACTACAAACGACCTAGTTATGGTACTACTGGAGCACATTTTTTGATACAACAATTATCCACGGTCAGGTACCACAAACATCTACGTAATGGTACCACAAATTAGATTGGGCGTACTTCGAAGCCGGTCGCACGGCACGGAAAAGGTACTACAAACGACCAAGTTATGGTACTACGAGTGCATAATATATGATACCACAAGTATCCACGATTAGGTACGGTAAAAGTCTACTTACCGGTACCACAAATTGGATTGGACTTACTTCGAAGCCGCTCGCACCGCCAGAAAAGGTACTACAAACGACCCATTTGTGGTACAACGGGAGCTCAGTCTATGGTACTGCAATGGACCAACGTTAGGTACTACAAATCGTACGACAAATTGGAATGGGCATACTTCGAAGCCGCACGCACGGCACGGAAATGGTACTACAATCAACGTAGTTATGGTACTACGAGTGCATAATTTATGATAGCACAATTATCCACGATTAGGTACTGTAAAGTCTAGTTACCGGTACCACAAATTGGATTGGGCTTACTTCGAAGCCGCTGGCACGGCACGGAAAAGGTACTACAAACGACCCATTTATGGTACTACGAGAGTTCAGTCTATGGTACTGCAATGGACCAAGGTTAGGTACTACAAATCGTAGGACAAATTGGACTGGGCGTACCGTATGGTACAACAACCGATCCAATTTAGGTACTACAAATGGCGCCGTATTGGTACCGCAAATTATATTTGGTATTTAAAGATACTACACACATCCTGAGTATGGTACTATAATAGAGAAACTTAGGTACTACCTTCTAGTAATATTGGTACTGCATAGATGTTTGTGCAGGTACTACAAAACCTACAGATGCCAAAAACATACACAAGTCACATCCTACCAATATCAACAGCATCTCAGTCTGTTTGTTCAGGTACTACAAAACCTACAGATGCCAAAAACATAAACAAGTCACATCCTAAGAGGATCAACAGCATCTCAGTCTCAAAACACAGGCAAACATCACTCAAACAAGTGGAGCAAGCAACTAAGATCATCCTTAAGTATCGTGGCAGCCATGAAGCCACGATACAGTCCGACGTCAACCTCGTCAAGGTACCTCCATGAGCCACAGGTCCAACGATGTATCGATCCATGGACATTGCAGTATGCACGCCACAATCAACGCCAAATCGAAAGGTTGGGATGACACCGTGATGTCATCTCGTAATTATTTCTTCTTGAGCCGGAGGGTTTTTTGACTTCCGTGCCATTTCTGCACGCGACAACAACGAGAGAATCAAATAATAAACTTACGGTACCATTAACTACGTAATATGGTACCAAAAACCACATACAAGCACCAATTCAATCATAGTACCAAAAAACAACCAAGACTCGTACCAAGGCGTCACAAATGCAGTACCTTACATCGCACAGTGAAATTAGAAGCTAACAAACCCTAATTTCAGTGATACCAACTTCCCCAAATCGAAAAACGAAATAATTAAACCCTAATTTTGCCATAAACTCCAAATTCGAGCCGAAATCAACAATTAAACACAGCCCGACATGAAATCTTTCAAGGAATGCAACTATGAAAGCCCTAATCTCTACATTAACACAAAATGCCACAAAAAAACGAAAAAATTAAAGTCGAACGAAGATGTGAAGCGGCCGAACCGTTGAGGTGATGCGTGAAGCCCTAATATCTCGTTCGCTGCTCGTTGTGGAGGCGAAGCTGGGCCGACTGCTCTGTATCGTCGCGTCGTCGTCTGCTTTCGTTCGTCTGCTTTTCGTTCCTCGTCGTCTGCTTTTGTTCTTCGTCGTCCTCTCAGTATATGAGTTCAGTTGGTTATTTTGCAATATTAATGTTTTACAGGGGTATATTTGTCCATTAGGTAGCTATGTGATATAATAGTTTGAAAGGGGGAGTTTAGTGATAAATGAAATGAGAGGGGGGAGTAAGTTGATGTATAGTTTGGGGTAGGGGGATTTATGTGTAGATTTGCTAATTTTTTTTAATATTTTTATTTTTATTATTTTTCTTTTATTTTTTTTTAAAACATGAAGATGCATGAGAATAAAAATAAAAAATGCATGATTGTTTTTTTATTTTATTATTATTATTATTATTATTATTATTATTTTTATAGCTATATGCGTAAAATGCATGATAAATGTTTGAAAAAAAATTTGGCACTTAACATTTCAGCTCAGATGCATAATGTACCAAATTGTAATCCCTAAGAAAATTAACAGTGACTCATTCTAAATTTTAGCACTTAAAAGAAATGTGTAAGGAATTTCGTCACCGAGTTTGTCGCTTAGGTAGGGATTTCTTGTAGTTGCTCTGCCGCTCGCCCTTGATCATGTATGTGGAGCAACTATCATCGAAGTACCATACATGAGGGAAATCTGCAAAACTATCGGGACTTTGGTACCCATTGTCGTATGGGTCCTCCCTTATTAGCAGAAACGAGTTAGTCGTAAATCGTGTAAAATTAGATTGTGAGCCTAAGTTGGTCAAAGATATAGTCTTAGGAGTCCATATTTGACTAGGACATTGTGACTTGATATCCGAATTAGGAATCCATTTTTGCTTGATTTTACACGGATAAGTAATTCTAGCATGTGAATATGTGCTCCTAGAATGTGTACTTGTAAAGGTCTTCTCGGTACCTAGTCGTAATAAATGCTTTTTGGAACGAATATTGACTGGATACTTTATGTAAGAATACGAGCAAATAGAGTGATAAGCATGTAAAGTAGAACTGTCGTAATTCCTACGTGGAGAATGCACATTTTTCACATGAGAATAAGAATTTTGAAAATTATTTTCGAGTCTAGGCTTTTTAAGTGAAAAATTAGTAGAATTATTTGAAACACACGATGAAGTTTGTGTGCTAGAACTTGAATTGTTTTCGTGAAAAAGTTTCTTGGTGGAGGAAGAGCCACTTTCAAAGTTTGTACTTCTAAAATTGATAGGCTTTAACGAACATGTAGAAGTAACGGCTTTAGAAATTGGAGTATTTGATCTATTGGCGCTCAAAGGCTCATTTTCTTTCTTAACACTTTTTAAGAGTAATTTTTCTTGTGAGGAAGCTTTGAGATTAGATATTTCCAATAAAAGCGCATTCTTTTCCGCTTCAAAATTCTTTCTTTCCGTCTCTAAAGTAGAATTTAAATCCGCTATTTTCTGAATAGTAAGTATATCAACGGAAGAAGAATTTTCAGAATGACGAGATTGTGCTTCCTTGGTCTTAGAAATCGCAAGAAGATTTTCTAATTGATTAATCTTAGAATAGAGCTTCCCACGTTCTTCTCTTAAGAAAGCATAGTTATTTTGAGCAGTGCTCTTCTCGGCTTGACAGATGTCTAGACTCTTTCTTAATTCACTATTCACAGAATTAGATTTATCTATTTCGGCTTCTAAACTAGTAACCTTTTTGCTCATACCTTCTAGTCTACATTTAAGAAGACTTTTCTCGTCCATATTCCTAAGTTATGGTTGTTGTCTAGCCTGTCCTCTAATTCTTTTACTATCGACCTATGCTTTTCTAAGGGAATATACTTAGTCTCGCTAATATTGGTGCTCTTAGATAATTCTTCAATTTTCGCACTAGAGCTCCTACGCTTATATTCGAGACTAGCTATTTCCTTCTTAGACTTAGTTAATTTGTCCTCTAACTCTCTTGTACTTTTCCGCTCATTTTTCATGTTAGTATACCTAGTTTGTAAGGATTCTAACATGTTCAACAATGTAGAGTTAGAAATCACTACATCCTTAGAGGATGTGTTAGTTTCATCTTCGTGAGCCAAAGCCATGTGCGTCTTTTGTTCGGAATTTGTAGTCTCTTGATTCTTTGAGCGTGACTTGGTCTTTGTGGACTTCTTCTTTAACTCCTTCTCAATTAATCGTAGTTGACGCCCAAACTCCTTCAGTTGTTCATTAATGTCGGAGCTAGTGTCAACAGATCGAGTAATTGGGTAGGTGTCCATTTGGTTTTTAAGATTTTTATTTATTTATTTTAAAATTTTGTTGGATATTTGGATCTTTACGTGTTTTTGTGGACTTGAATTTTTTTTAATACTGATTAAAATGTTTGGCTTTTAAAATTTTCAGTTTCGAAAAGGTTTTGGTTTATAAGATTTGATTTAAAATCTAAGAGTATATACCAAAAGCTTTTTCTATAATGTGCCAATTATGTTCTGAAAATATTTTGTGTGATACTGTTTTTGAATGAGTATGTTTAATATTTGTCGAGTGTTTGATGTTATGTATCGAAAAGTTCTGCGATCGAAAATGTTTAGTATCACAAAATTTGGTATCGAAAACTATTTAATATCGAAAATATTTAGTATCGAAAAACTGTTTGGTATCGAATAAAATTTTCGAATGTAGAAGATATTCGATTAGAGTAAAAAGTTTTCGACCGCTATAGAGAATAGTTTTCGATAGCTTTAGAACATAGTTTTCAAAGAACAAATAGTTTCTCGATTGCTGAGAATTTTCTATTGTAGCAACGATGTGATAAGGATGAATATATGATAGTGCAATGATTAGTAAATGATGACTAAGTTTTGTAGCTATGCATAAAACGGATTTTCGATTGTGTGCATAAGAGAATTATTCTATCAAAAAAAATTAATCTATCACGTGCATAAGAGTTTCTCGATGATGTGTACTGACTATAAAGGATGACTAGGTCTGGTAAGCAATTCACGTGTACATCTTGGAGAATGTGAAAAAAATTTCGATAGCTATTCCCAATTGTTTGCGATGATGTGTAATGCCTACAAAATTGATTGTGCGACGATGACTATTGATTATGTAACGATATGTAGAATTTTTGTCTTTTAGCATTTGAGAAGTTTTCGATCATAAGCACACGGAGTAGTTTCTCGATCATGATTACAAGGTGCTTTTCATTGTGAATAGTATTTATTTCTCGATCACATACGACAAATCAAAGTTTTTCGATCGTAAGTAACATATTGTTTTCTATTGCTATTTTATTCGCTCATTTACTGTAGCAGACTAAGATCATACTTTTGCGATCAATAGCTATTTTCGATGGATTATTATTTTCGGGCGTAAAATAGATTTAATCAATTTCTCGATGATAACTAATTTCAAACAGTAGTGTCGCAAATCTTTTACTGAAGCTTACGAACACTTGCAGAAAATTAAGAATTCAACTAAGAACAATTAATAATGCAGATTAAGCATGAGTTGTTGATCGAAAATCATAGAATAACAGTTCTAACACTTAATCAAACCGGAAAACAGCAAAACATGATTTTTCCAGAATTTGATGAATTTCACGAAGAACATATTATCACAAACTCGAACAAAAACAGCGAATCAGTCTACCAAAGTCCGGGTAATTGATCGAAATCACGAAATTGGCAAGAACAAACACTCAATTCAGCACAATCCAAATAAAATCGGTCCAGTTTTAGAAAAATCAGAATGAAGCTCCAAAGAACAATTTCGATCAGATTTTCAAAATTCGCTAAAATTTGTGGTTCGATCATCCAAAGTTTAACTCAGACAGATTAGAAACGCATAATCGAACCTCAATAAAAGAAAAACAAGTCGAATTATGAAAAATTTGTTCGAAATTCAGCGATGAACAGTGCCATTTTCGCGATGAACAGTGATTTTCCGCGATGCGAATTTTTTTTCCAGAATTTCAAAATTCGATCCTAAATTCGATTCAAATCTTAACACGCTTTGCTCTGATACCAATTGTTAGGTCCTTCTTTATCCAACACAGATCGAATCACAAAGAATCGGATAGTAAATCTTATTATTTCGAGCACTTACGCTTGAGATTTACCTAGGTTGAGGTTTGAGAGAGAAACGACATTGACGAACACAAAGGCGCTGAAATCTTCTCTCTAATTTTCCAATTCTAATTTTTCGATCTAAAAACGATACAAAGCGCACTCCTAATTTTCTCAGAGTTCACTTATATATACCACATATTGTGGTATATTTACATAAGTAGTCCTATAATATGACTAATTACAATTCAGTCCAAGACTACTAATTTGCATAGCAAGATACGATAACTATATTAATTGAATACAATAAAATAGTTCCAACATTTACAACAAATTCATCTACGTCGTCATGACTTTACATGGGCCATAGCCCCAAAAGACCAAAATATCCAAAACCCTAACGTCGCTCCACAGGTGTTCATCGATTATAGCTTCGCCCTCGAAAGTCTGTGGAGCACCGCCGTCAGCCCGCCTAGTTGCAACATACCCCGGTGTCGGGCTCAATACCTACAACAAGTAAACCCTGAGCCAATGCTCAGTAGGTGAAATAATGCGTATATGCAACGTGCGCTCGATCCCGTCTCAAATACCTCACAATATGCACACTCGATCTCATAACGACCTATCATATCGAAACACTTCCCGTGACTCGACGCCATGTACGCTCGGGTATCCCACTCAGGTCTCTCTCGTTGGAGTGGGTAGGCTACTCATGTCTCTCGTTAGTGTCGCCCTTCCCGAGTATACTAATGTGGAATTAGAGGTTCGCGCTCGGGACGGCCTACTCAGGTTTCTCTCGTTAGAGTGGCTTCATCCCGAGTTTCCCCTATGCTCTCCGTAATAAGCTGCACTGGTAGCGCTCTCTTTCTACCCCACTCCTTGACGCGTCAAGCGTTACCATTCTCGCATTGACTTAATTTGCAAGTGCAGTGCAAATGACATACATATAGCGTGCAAAACGTAAAATACACGTGCAACAGGTAATCCACCGTCACATAATCACATAGTTTTCAAATAGACATTTACGTGTTGTAGATGAAAGAATTCAACTACCTGTCTTCCTTAAATTAGCAACTGATAAACCCCTATTATTTTGGACCTCTGGACACGAGATAGTATTATGTCAGTGTTTGCACAAATTCTCGACTATAAGTAGTAAATTTGCTAAGTTTCGAATCTAAGTTCAAAGGTCAAAGTCAACGCTCACAAATGGTTCTGTTTCGAAAATATTGCACTTGGAAGACTTTAGCGTTCGAAAATAAGTGAAGTTCGAAAATCAGACATGTTGCGTAAATTTTGTTTCGAAAATAAGTCAAGTTCGAAAATCTCCCCTATCGCGATAATCACAGTGTTTCGAAAATAAATCTTGAAAGACTAATGTTTCGAAAATCGACCTGTTGAAAAATAAGATGAAAAATTCGTTTCAAAAATCAGCCAGATTCGAAAGTCTACTAAGTATTGAAAATTGCTTATTTTCAAAATTTGACTTGTTGCGAAAATTGGTTTCGAAATTTGCTTTCATTCGAAAAATTCGGGCATCTTCGAAAATTTCATTCGAAAATTTCCTTATTTCAAAAATCGATCCAGGCTCGTGAAAGCCCGCAATTTTTCCCTCTTGTCTCACAAAATTAGGCCCGCGAAAATATTCTGACCCGAAGTCTATTTCTCATTCGAAAATTCGCTCAGCTCACGAAAATCTCTCCCCTCTCACAGGTTTCGAACAACTAGCGAAATTAATTTTCGGCCCGAGAAATCAAATTGCGGAAACTTTCTAATGTTGCGAAAATCTATAATTCTTCGAAAATTTAACACATTGCGAAATCAACTTTCGAAAATCATAACACTCTTCGAAAATAATTCTCAAAACTTATTTACGAAATCCCCCTTCGAATATCTGAATAAACACTTTCGAAAATCTCTAACTCTTCGACTCTTTCGAAAATCTAACATAAAATCAATATGTTTCGAAAATCTCATATATTACGAAAATCGACAACTTTCGAAAATAAATCTCGATACAGATTTGCGATATCCTATTTTGAAAATCTTAAAAACACTATCAATCATACCTTGCGAAAATCATAATTTTAACCTTTCGAAAATCATTCTAAACCAGTGAATCTTCAAAACCCTCAAGAAAAATAGATATTTTAAAATCAACAAAACTCACATATCATCATAATCTCCTTTGAAAACTATCCTAAACCCTGAAAATAGTACATCCGAGAATTCATCAAACTCTCAAGAACACCACATGTTTGAAAATCACTCAAAACTCATATAAACATGTTATCATGAACTAAACTCGAAACCTGGGTTTTCAAAACACCATAACATTTCCAAAACCTCCTACGGTCATCACATACTCACGTATAAGCATATAGCTATCGAAAATAAGTTAAGTACACTAAGCATAAGAGGTTTTAGCATACCTCACTTCGAAAATAGGATTTTCGAATTGCCAAACTCCTATGTTGATGAGTTTTCGTTTTCTGCTTCAACTCCTTTGCTCAAAGTTCTTATTAGTTAAGTGAGGGTTTCCTTCATATAATGTTCATGATATATATGAACATTTCGAAAATTGTGAGTGATTAGACAACTAGGTAGATGACGAATTTTACCTTAGGCTTTAGTAACGTTATTAATTTATCATGCTCCAAAAATTTTGGGATTTCATTAAGTCTCAAATACAGCCCAAACTTTATTACTCCTAATATTATTATTTTTGAGAAATCCTTGGTTGAGTTTCGAAATTAATTCGAATCTAATATAACTTATACTTTCGCTCCAAAACTTAAATTCTCTTTGCCATATTCCTAATTCATGCGATTACATAGCTAATTATAACCAAAATCCCGTATTAAATTTTTACGGGTATTAAATTCTCAAAAGCCATCAAATGTGTACCGCACTAACATTGACGGCGCCGGTGCCCGTGGTGTACTTACAGCAATTCTGGGGCTATATGCAGGGTCATCTTGTCAATGGAACGTACGAGTACACTACAATACTAGGAACGAAACATTTAAGGGTGGACAAGCTACAACTTGGAAGCGTGCTGGACCTACCCTTTAGCCAAACCTATGACCCGCTACCCACGGACGCTGAGAGGTGAGAGATTTTCTAAAAATGGGGTACAAGCCACCACACGCCAAACTTGCACAATTTCAGAGCAGTGGTGTTCCCAATCCATGGAAGACCCTGTTTGGGATAATGAACAAATGCCTCTCACCCAAGCATGAGTGGTTTGACAAAGGGAATAAGAATATTCTACGACTCTTCCACGGAATCGCCTTCTCTCGGAGTTATGATGTGGCCCAGTTACTCCGTCTTGCCGACCCCACGGAAGACGCTTACAGACTCTACTGTCGGGAACATCACCTGACCGAGGAGATGATAAGAGGGCCTCCGACAAACTTCAACCCTAGCCTCAACACACAGATCCTGAGAGTGGCCGGTGGCGCTCGTAAAACTCGGACAGAGTTTCGGCTTATTATGCGAAGTCGAGCACGTACATCGTACGCTTTCCGTAAGACGTTATTGCCCCGTATTTCAGTGCCACGGGTTGTCCCAATGCGTCCCGAAGATACAACGACTTCAGGAATTTCGAAACATTGCACACCGTAACGAAATTATCGGGGGAATCTACTAAAGACTCGAGTCTTTCTTGCTTTACTATGCCTAAGGGATATGTTGTCAACTTTTTCTAAAGTGTTGGGAGTTAATTGAATGAATTTACATTCTGTCAGGGGACATATTTATAATATTCGAAAAGCTGCAACAGTCAATTCGCGAGAAGTCATAACTTTTTAGTTGACCTCCTTTTACTGGGTCGAATTTGCAAATAAGGATAACCTTTGGCCAAGGGTCAATCTGGGAATAGTCATAACTCTTGGACTGATACCCAATACCCTTCAGCCAGCCACATCACCAAGCACAGTCAGCGCCACGTCAGTCCGACAAAGTCCACGTGGCAGTGACACGTCATCATTTTTATTATTATTTTTTAATTTTTTCGCACAAACTTTAACAATTAATTTCTCATTCACCCGGTATCGATTTTGAGCAAATTAATAGTCGATAAATTCCTCTCGAAACGTGGATTCGTAATCTTTGAACGATTTCTCGTTTCAGCGACCGACGTTTCTCGATTTAATAAAATTTCAGCTCCTTCCTTAGTGGATTACCCACACTTGGGCCCAAGGCCCATTTGGGCTTAAAACCCAACAATACCCCGCTTGAATGGAAATTAATGCTAATGCTATGCATGCTGACTCTTGCAAGAAAGTCCCGACGACCCACCACTGCATCGGGATAGCTAGCTTGTGGCTTTGGACCTTCCCTAGTGAAATACTATCGGATTTACTCGCTGCACAGTGAACGTGATGTCTTGAACTGTCGGCTTTTTGTGTAAACCAAGACAACAGTATACACTGTGATGAATCTGATCTTTTTTCAACTCTGACGTTGTGTCCCTTTTGGCCGTGGACCATATCTCCGATTCATAAGTGTTTTCCATTGAAGCAGCCCCACTTCACACTTATATAGGTAACCGACTATTAGGATTTGATCCTGAAGTAGCCCGAAATACTCCTCTAATTTGGTATAGTCATCGTTAAAAGCATACGTGCTAACCCAAACCACACGTCATCGGTAAATTACTTGGGCAGCTGTCGAGAAATGGAATTTATAAGTTTCCAAGTATACTACTGAACTAGTCACAACTTAGTTGCTCATTGAACCAAGTGTTGAGGTATATGCCCTAGATGTCGTACGAGGACTGGGAGTACGAGGGCAATTTGCTAGTTTTGTAGTGTTTAGTGATGTAATTTGATTACTTCTATTAATGGAATGACTTTATTCATCATTAATTAATTATTGGATGAATAAATTAAAAGGCAAATTATTAATTAGTCTAAAGATTTCACCATGCAGTCTGGGTGGATAAGACAAATTAATAAAACCCAAATATTGGCAGTTCAGTTACTGATTCTGTGGGGACAGAGAGAGGCACCAGTAAGCTGAGATACTGCAATACTAAAATAGTCCACAAGCCTAAGTCTCCAGTAGGGTGACTGGAATGACACGTACGACTTGTTTGTCGATGGGTCCAATATGGTTGTGCCAACCGTTCACTTGGGAAGTGGGAGCCCATGACAATGATAGAAGATGAATCAGGGGATTATCTGTATTTGGACACTGACTCGTAATCGAACGATCACACGTTTGGATTGTCCTTGATCGATCGATTGATTGTAGTAGTATGCGTGAACCTTAGACCGAAAGGGTTAACTTGGGGTTGATCTTGAGGTTTTGACTTGTCACTAGTTTGCTAGGCCCGTCTTGCCGGTGGCATGGCTCAGTGGTGAAATGCGGTCTTGACTTTTTGATGTGATTGCCGGTTCAACCGCGAAGCGGGATTTACGGTCTCGATTAAATTAGAGGTTAACGTCCTATGGCAAGTTTAATGTGCGGAAAGTTATCCAACTCTGGCCAGAGCATATAACTGACTCACGATAGTCGTGAAGTGCAGTTTCAGAACTTTCACCGACATAAACGACATAGAGTCGAATTCTGTAAGTTTGACTATGCGTGACTTTCACTCGACCGGGACAAACGTAAAGGGTTTATACGTATGACGAAAATCTACAGTCGGTTCATGGATTATGATTATATCAAATTCGTACTCAACTTGGGATCTGCTCGGTACCACGGGGCTGGCTAGGTGAATACCGAACTCCTAGATACCTCCTGGGCCGGTTGAGACGAACCAAGAGAGTCGGGCTTAAAAAGGGCAACCGATACAACGTTGTCATCAGAGAGAGAGACAAGGCTAGGTCCTAGATTGTGACATTAGGGTTCGGGGCTTGGCCAAAACCTTGATTGGCCGAAAATACTAAGTTTGACTAGTGAGTGGTAAAATGGTTTTTTCACCTCACGATATATTTTTGAAATAAAATATTTGATATTGAATATTTAGTATATGATTTAAATTAGATTTAGATCTTTATTATTTTCTTAGAGAAATAATATTGTTTAATTTGGAATTAAATAATGTATATCGGATATATATAAGTTTCGAATTTTATTAGATAAACTTTCGAAAATTATTAAATATATTTATATTGGATATTATATATTTAAAATATACTAAATATGATATTTTAATTAATTAAGGTATTGGATATTTTATTAATTAAATATAAAGCTTAAATTTTGAATTCATTACTAGGTAAAACGAAGACTTGGTAAAAGGGGAGGTTTGAGGATTTTTCTCCACCCACCTTAACCTATTTTTGGCTAATCCTAAGAGGTATAAAGAAGAATTTTCGAGATCCTAAAGGGTGTGGAAGCTAAATTTTCGAAATCAAGCCAAAGAGAAAAAAAAACTAAGAGTTTTCTCCTCTCACCACTTTCTTGCTCGCACTCTCTCTCTCGGGGGCAGCAAGCAGTTCGTTCTTGGCCTAGCCGCACATGCAAGAACAGCTGCGACGTTAGTAAGGTGCCGGCGTGATGATCTTGCGCAAAGACGGCTTCCCGTTCGTGTGCTTTTGGCGTAGGAGAGGGGCACTACGCCTCGGGGATTCGAAGGATTCGAAGCTAGCCATTGTCAAGAGATTTCAACAAGGTGTCATGGCTGATCCTTTATCTCTTTATGTCAATACGTTCTCGTGTTTGTAGCCGAGCGATCTTGGGTAGGCGGGAAACCCCGTAAAATTTTAAAATTCCGTCGTTCTAGGAACGTGGGTCCAGGGACCCTCGGGGATTCTCAACAACAAGTTCGTGGGATCTCCACTCATCGAGGTTGAGTTACAACTGTTTTCGTTCTTTGGTGTGTGGATTTTTAATCCCATTCCTCTTACTGCGTTTTCTAATCGATCTCTAGCTATGCATTTGTCAACGGATCTGCAATATTTTCCATAGAGTTTACATAGTCGGTGGAAATTATTTCGCTAGAGATAAGCTGTCTTACGGTGTTATGTCTCCGAAGAATGTGCCGCGACTTACCGTTATACATACAGTTTTGTGCCCTGCCCATAACCACCATACTATCACGGTGAATCATAATTGGTGGCACAGATTTATTCCAACACGGAATATCCTCCAGAAATTTTCGAAGCCATTCTACTTCTTCGCGGCTATATCTAGGGCGATGAACTCTAACTCCATCATGGATCGAGCTATGCATTTTTTATTGGAGGACTTCCAAGAAACTGCTCCTCCACCGATGGTAAATATATAACCACTCGTGGTTTGGAATCTTTACGATCAGATGTCCAATTTGCATCGTAGTACAGTACGTTGGGTCTCGAGTATAGTATGCAGTGATTAATCGTGTGCTTTTAAATATCTTAGAACTCTTCTTAGTGCTACCCAGTGGCTACTCCCTGGTTACTTGTAAACCTACTCAGTTCAATAATTGAATACGCTATGTCAGGTCGAGTGCAGTTGGACAAATACATCAGACTGCCAATCACCGAGCATATTCGAGTTGCGATACGGGCTCTCATCTATTTTTAGCTAAGTGTACATTAGTGTCCACTGGCGTCTTAGCCGGAGGATCATCGAAGGTACTAAATCTCTTTAACACGCTCTCAGCATAGTGAGATTGTGTAACCACAATTCCTTCGGACGTCTTAGAGATATTTATTCCCAAAATGACGTCATCCAAGCCCATTCATACTGAAATAACTTTTCAGCATATTCTTGGTATTCACGATTATTGTGTGACTGCTTCCCATGATCAACATATCGTCTACGTAAAGACCAAGTGCGGCTAGAATCTTTTACAGTTTTTGATGAAGTGAAGACTTCGTCCATTAAGATACAAAGGCTTCTTAGTCCACAACAACGAAAGCACTTTTTCACTCTTTCATATACTAGGGGATTTCACTTGGAAAAGAAAATGTTCCATCCTCCCGGAACAAAAGGATCAAAACCTTCCACGCCCCACGCCGGATTTACATGTTGTACTTTTCCCATTAGTCCATAAGGATCGGTTCTAGAAAGTCGTGCGGGGACACAGTAAGAAATTGAATAGAAAATAAAAAACCTAAAAATGAATATTTATTATTTGATCCATATCACGACGTAAGAAGCCCAATGGGAGCAAGACTTGAAAACCAATATTAAGATCAGATAGAAAATCCATGGACCGACCCCATCATCTCCACCCCGTAGGAACTAGAGATCACCCCAAGGGCTCAACGCCACTAATCATGAACAACTGAGAGTCGGGTCTTGAAATCACTGCTTGTATACCCGGTGGCCATAATTCACAAGAACATTCTTCACTTTATTACACTCACTAATCTTAAACCCATTCGACAGCATCGTCATGTCAAACTTCTCGTGCCACTGTTTAGGCGCTTGCTTAAGCCCGCAAAGGGACTTTACGAGTTGGTACACTTTATTTTCCTAGCGGGTGCGATTAACCCTTCGTGCTTCCACATATATATTTCTCGCTCGGGTTCCCATTAAGGAAGGCCGTTTTAACGTCTATTTGGTGTATCACAAGGTTATAAAAATGTTGCTATACCGATCAAGACCCGTGTGGATGTAATTCTTCTCCGAGTAGGTATTGAAGAAATCGTACCTCTCCTTTTGGTTAAACCTTTTAGCTACTAAATGAGCTTTATATTTTTCGATTGATCCATCGGTCTTAAGCTTCCTTTAAGGACCCATTTGCATCCTAAAGGCTTGCACCGAGATCTACCAGCTCCCACGTATGGTTTTACATAATGGACACAATCTCGGTGTTAACAGCTTCTTTCTAGAACGGAGCTTCTGGACTAGACAATGCCTCCTGCAAAGTCTGGTGTGTGGTTCTTGTAAAACTCGGACAGAGTTTCGGCTTATTAGGTGAAGTCGAGGCACATACCAGGGAGTATGTGCCTCGTATTTCGGTGCATCGGGTTGTCGTAATACGTCCCGAAGATACAATGGCTTCAGGAATTTCGAAACATCGCACACCGTAACGAAATTATCGGGCGAATCTACTAAAGACTCGAGCCTTTCTTGCTTTATTATGCCTAAGGGATATGCTGTCAATTTTTTCTAAAGTGTTGGGAGTGAATTGATGAATTTACATTCTGTCAGGGGACCTATTTATAGTATCTGAAAAACTGTAGGGGTCAATTCGCGAAAAGTCGTAACTTTTTAGTTGACCTCCTTTGACTGTGCCGAAACTGCAATAAGCATAACCTTTTTGGCCAGGGGTCAATCTGGAAATAGTCATAACTCTTGGACTGATACCCAATACCCCTTCAGCCAGCCACATCACCACGTCCAGTCAGCCAGATCAGCGCCGCATTAGTCCGTGTCAGTCAACGTGTCAGTGACACGTCATCCGCCACGTCATCTTTATTATTTTTACTTTTTTTTATTTTTTCGGACAAATTTTAACAATTAATTTCTCATTCCCCCGATATTGGTTTTGAGCAAATTAGTAGTCGATAAATTTCTCTCAAAACGTGGATTCGTAATCTTTTAACGATTTCTCGTTTCGGCGACCGACGTCTTCTCGATTTAATAAAATTATTTCAGCTCCTTCCTTAGTGGGTTAATTACCCACACTTGGGCCACAGGCCCATTTAGGCTTAAAACCCAACATTCATAGTCACAAATATTCTACGACAAATTACATTGAATCTGCTAGCATTCATCTCAAAGACAATTAAATTAGTTATGATATTGAAGAATATGAGGTAACTAAAACTAGAACTAAGAATCATGATTTCTTCGTGTACTGTTGAGGCCTAAGTGATCTCGATAAGTTCATAATATTGCAAGGACTGAATTGGTAATGTATCATGACATATTTAGAATGGTAATAAATTGGGTATTTATGTAATATGATTTTCCAAATTATTAATAGGTCTTGATTTTCCGACCCATTGATATAACCCAATTCCAAGTGACAAATGTCCCTCCTACACACTACTCTACTATGCTGGTACACCAACCAAATTGTACCATAATACTGTTTTGAAATACATTCGAATTTACTAATCTCAAGCCTTCACAACCATCTTTGCCTAAGTCGATCCTCGCTTGCTCGACTCTCGACTTAATCACGACAGCCTCTCAACCCCTCGTCTTGCTTGCTTAAACACGAAAACGTAAAACAAAACGAGAAGATAATGAAGGCGACGACTACTGGAGTGCGCTCCCCAACTAGCTGTTTTTTATTATTCACAAATGTAATAAAGATTACAAAAGAAAAACATTCAAACCCATGTTACCGAACACGTCTCGGCCTCACTTCTCTTGCACTCGAAAAAGTAAGCTATATAGTTTGGATTTTATGTAATTATTGTAGATAAAAATGGAGTGAAATTCAATGCAGTTTTCTCTACAACGGGGGCTAGTAATCTTTTGTTAATCAAATTTTAATTGTAGAAATTTGAAATTGACGGGCCAAATCAAAATTAGAAATCGACCGTTTTTGGGAGGGCTAGGCTCTTTATAAAATAGAATAGATAATTATGATTTTGCAACAAACTATTTTATGGTTGTGTAAAGCTTTAAATATATTCCTGTTCTACTTGAAACTTCAACGACGGTTCTATAATATATGTCCTATTCTATATTAATCTCTCATATTCTATAATTACCATAACCTTTTTTTATTTAAATTAAGACCATACAAGTCAGATTTCTATTCTACTTGAAATTTCATCGTAATATTGATTAGTGCATTATTTGATTTGATTGATCAGAGACAACAACATCAACAGACACACATACATTGGTTTGGGCGTCCAAGGGTTGTAGTATGTTCCAAGGGTTGGGCTGTTCGCCCATTAAAGCGGTACGTGAGCTGGGTTCAGAACGTCGTGAGACAGTTTGGTCCATATCCGGTGTGGGCGTTAGAGCATTGAGTGTTTGGGTGATTTTTGGTGAAAATTAGGTTTTTTGGTCAATTTTTTGCTATCGCTTTAGGATGTAAATTTATTTGTTATATGATTTGACCAAAAAACCTAATTTTCACCAAAAATCACCCAAACACTCAATGCTCTAACGCCCACACCGGATATGGACCGAACTGTCTCACGACGTTCTGAACCCAGCTCACGTACCGCTTTAATGGGTGAACAGCCCAACCCTTGGAACATACTACAACCCTTGGAACCCGCCCAAACCAATGTATGTGTATCTGTTGATGTTGTTGTCTCTCATCAATCAAATCAAATAATGCACTAATCGATATTAGGATGAAATTTCAAGTAGAATAGAAATCTGACTTGTATGGTCTTAATTTAAATCAAAAAAGTTATGGTAATTATAGAATATGAGAGATATTAATATAGAATAGGACAGATATCATAGAACCGTCGTTGAAGTTTCAAGTAGAACAGAAATATATTTAAAGCTTTACACAACCACGAAATAGTTTGTTGCAAAATCATAATTATCTATTCTATTTTATAAAGACCCTAGCCCTCCCAAAAACGGTCGATTTCTAATTTTGATTTGGCCCGTCAATTTCAAATTTCTACAATTAAAATTTGATTAACAAAAGATTACTAGCCCCCGTTGTAGAGAAAACTGCATTGAATTTCACTCCATTTTTATCTACAATAATTACAAAAATAAAATCCAAACTGAAATCGTAACCTCAAATTGATGCTTATTGCCACTGAAATCGTTTTGTGAATCAGCTAAGCTTTCCAAAGCAATCAATCAATAAACGAAATAAGAAACAAAACATAAGAACAAATTTTAGCCACAAATTTCCGCACAAGCCTAAGCCTAAGCCTCAAATCGAATATAACACAAGCCTAAGCCTCAAATTGAATTAAATAGCCATGAAATCACACAAAACAACTCCAAACTCGGAAAAATCGAGCTCAAAATAAGCCCAGAACACAAAAAATTCGCCACTTTTTTCGCACAAACCAAGCTCCAAATCAACCTCAAATCTAATATAGCACAAGCCTAAGCCTAAAGTAGCAGAAATTAAGCCATGAAATCGCATAGAACAACTAGAAGGTCGAAAAATTCGAACTCAACGTAAGCCCAAAAATCCAAAATTTCGCCACTTTTTCGCATTAATAGAGCTTCAAATCAACCTCAAATCGAATATAACATAAGCATAAGCCTCAAATATCATAAATTAAGCCATGAAATCGCGAAACAACTACAAGTCGAAAATTCGAACTCAACCTAGGCCCAAAAAACTAAAATTTCGCCACTTTTTCACAACCATCTTTGCCTAAGTCGATCCTCGCTTGCTCGACTCTCGACTTAATCACGACAGCCTCTCAACCCCTCGTCTTGCTTGCTTAAACACGAAAACGTAAAACAAAACGAGAAGATAATGAAGGCGACGACTACTGGAGTGCGCTCCCCAACTAGCAGTTTTTTATTATTCACAAATGTAATAAAGATTACAAAAGAAAAACATTCAAACCCATGTTACCGAACACGTCTCGGCCTCACTTCTCTTGCACTCAAAAAAGTAAGCTATATAGTTTGGATTTTATGTAATTATTGTAGATGAAAATGGAGTGAAATTCAATGCAGTTTCTCTACAACGGGGGCTAGTAATCTTTTGTTAATCAAATTTTAATTGTAGAAATTTGAAATTGACGGGCCAAATCAAAATTAGAAATCGACCGTTTTTGGGAGGGCTAGGCTCTTTATAAAATAGAATAGATAATTATGATTTTGCAACAAACTATTTTATGGTTGTGTAAAGCTTTAAATATATTTCTGTTCTACTTGAAACTTCAACGACGGTTCTATAATATATGTCCTATTCTATATTAAATCTCTCATATTCTATAATTACCATAACTTTTTTTTTATTTAAATTAAGACCATACAAGTCAGATTTCTATTCTACTTGAAATTTCATCGTAATATCGATTAGTGCATTATTTGATTTGATTGATCAGAGACAACAACATCAACAGACACACATACATTGGTTTGGGCGGGTTCCAAGGGTTGTAGTATGTTCCAAGGGTTGGGCTGTTCGCCCATTAAAGCGGTACGTGAGCTGGGTTCAGAACGTCGTGAGACAGTTTGGTCCATATCCGGTGTGGGCGTTAGAGCATTGAGTGTTTGGGTGATTTTTGGTGAAAATTAGGTTTTTTGGTCAATTTTTCGCTATCGCTTTAGGATGTAAATTTATTTGTTATATGATTTGACCAAAAAACCTAATTCTCACCAAAAGTCACCCAAACACTCAATGCTCTAACGCCCGCACCGGATATGGACCGAACTGTCTCACGACGTTCTGAACCCAGCTCACGTACCGCTTTAATGGGCGAACAGCCCAACCCTTGGAACATACTACAACCCTTGGAACCCGCCCAAACCAATGTATGTGTATCTGTTGATGTTGTTGTCTCTCATCAATCAAATCAAATAATGCACTAATCGATATTAGGATGAAATTTCAAGTAGAATAGAAATCTGACTTGTATGGTCTTAATTTAAATCAAAAAAGTTATGGTAATTATAGAATATGAGAGATATTAATATAGAATAGGACAGATATTATAGAACCGTCGTTGAAGTTTCAAGTAGAACAGAAATATATTTAAAGCTTTACACAACCACAAAATAGTTTGTTGCAAAATCATAATTATCTATTCTATTTTATAAAAAGCCTAGCCCTCCCAAAAACGGTCGATTTCTAATTTTGGTTTGGCCCGTCAATTTCAAATTTCTACAATTAAAATTTGATTAACAAAAGATTACTAGCCCCCGTTGTAGAGAAAACTGCATTGAATTTCACTCCATTTTTATCTACAATAATTACAAAAATAAAATCCAAACTGAAATCGTAACCTCAAATTGATGCTTATTGCCACTGAAATCGTTTTGTGAATCAGCTAAGCTTTCCAAAGCAATCAATCAATAAACGAAATAAGTAACAAAACATAAGAACAAATTTTAGCACAAATTTCCGCACAAGCCTAAGCCTAAGCCTCAAATCGAATATAACACAAGCCTAAGCCTCAATTTGAATTAAATAGCCATGAAATCACACAAAACAACTCCAAACTCGGAAAAATCGAGCTCAAAATAAGCCCAGAACACAAAAAATTCGCCACTTTTTTCGCACAAACCAAGCTCCAAATCAACCTCAAATCTAATATAGCACAAGCCTAAGCCTAAAGTAGCAGAAATTAAGCCATGAAATCGCATAGAACAACTAGAAGGTCGAAAAATTCGAACTCAACGTAAGCCCAAAAATCCAAAATTTCGCCACTTTTTCGCATTAATAGAGCTTCAAATCAACCTCAAATCGAATATAACATAAGCATAAGCCTCAAATAGCATAAATTAAGCCATGAAATCGCGAAACAACTACAAGTCGAAAATTCGAACTCAACCTAAGCCCAAAAAACTAAAATTTCGCCACTTTTTCGCATTAATAAAGCTCCAAATCAACCTCAAATCGAATATAACACAAGCCTAAGCCTAAACCTAACCTCAAATCGCATAAATTTAGCCCCAAAATCGGCTCAAAATCGAAACCCACATCTTCGAAAATCTCGATATTTTGACAGTTAAAGCAATAAAATGAAAGCCTAGTGAAAGGAAATGGGTTGAGGTGTTTTACCGTGTTCTCTAAGCTCGAAGTCGCCGGAATGAAGCTCGAAATCGCCGAAATCGATCGCCCCTTGAAGCTTTCGTCGCGTCTGTAATGAAAAGGCAGAGGGTATCTGGGTTTAAGTTAAACCCATTGGCGACCATTGTAACGCGTAACGGTCGTCAATAGTTACAAATAATAAAAAAATAAAAATAAAAATGCATAACTCATTGGCGACTGTTGTGGCGAGAAATAGTCGCCCAAAGTCAAAAAACAAAAATAGAAAAAAACGAAAATTCATTGGCGACTGTTGTTCGACGTAACAGTCGCCAAAGGTCAGAAAACAAAAAAATAAAAACAAAACCGAAAATTCATCGGCAACTGTTGTGGGCTGCAACAGTCGCCAAATGCAAATAATAAAAAGATTAATAAAAACCGAAAATTGATCGGCGACCGTTGTTCTCAGTAACAGTCGCCAAACGTCGTGAAATTAAAAAAAAGAAAAAAAGGAAAAACTTTTTGGCGTCCGTTACGGGTCCACAACAGACGCTAATTGTGAATGTTAACTATCGGCGACTGTTATTTGCTAACAACAGTTGCCGATAGTACCAAAAAGTAAAAAAAAATTAAAATGTTTCGCGGGTAGTATAGGCGTCCGCTTCTGTACAACGGACGCCCATAGTGCCGGCGCCAATTCCTATTCATGTACTAGTGAATGGATTTTTTAACACAAAATTAGTAAACAATCTATCTTGGTTGTTAATTTATAATATCGCCGACTGTTGTCTTTGAATACGATTGTATAGGTTTCCCAAAAAAAAAAACCATTGTATAGGATCTATGATTTATTTTATCGGGACATGATCGAAGACCCATATTCGCAATAATTAATGACCCAACTAAAAAATTGATATTATAAGTGATTTAATTTCTCAATTCTTCCTTCTAATTATAGATACACGCGATCTCGGACAATTGTAGCCACATGTGCATAGTCATTAACAATATTAAAGACCTAATATTTTAGGTTCCATATGTGTATCAAATATTTCCATATGTGTATCAAATATATTACTTAAGGTTATCGTATCAAAAAGGAAAACATACTCATTAATTGTAATCTTTAGACCAGTTGACTGGCCTAACAAAAACACTTAGTGTTCTGTAGAATCTCCCAACCATGTAATAACCTTTGAAGCATGCTTAACTTGAATTAGGCAACCATGTCTTTGCTGCGGCATATATATAATCGTACTATTAATAATATTACTACCCAACAACTAATGAGAACAACTTAGCCACAACACGTCAGCCACAACCACCATGTAATACAACAATATAAACACCAAACTATTTAGTTAAAACCACAATTTAAAATCTATCCAACAAAGATGGTTAAAGTGAATAATGCCGAGACATTTGAATGCAGGGTTAACATCCCCGATGGAACGTCGAAGGGCATAACGCCCGAGACCACGTCACAAAGCATAGTTTGCGAGAGGCTACGAAAATTCGTTACGAGGCCTTGGTTGAAAAGCTCGGGATTCTTGCAAAATGCTTGGGGTTTAGGGATTAACGAGCCCAAGAAAGTAGTATATGGTATTAAGGTTGGATTGTCAGGAACCAGAAAACTCATGTCAAAACATTTGTATGAGTTCATGTATTTACACTATTTTGAGCATTTGTATGATTAACTGATACATATATATGGAAGATAAGAAAATTTGAGTAAGGTATTGTAAGTCTTAGATTTTGAAAAGTAGAAGAACAGATGTAAGAATTATGATTTTAGATAGATAGTATTATGAAAATTGGTAGGATGAATTGAAATGATTTTCGAAAGAAGGCAATTGTCAAATAGAGGATTTCTGGAAATAGAACGAATTGGTGAGGAGTAATGATTTTCGAAAGCGACTGAGTTAATTTTGAAGGGTTTCAGAAATTTATAATTGGGGGATTAACACATGATTTAGGATTAATGTTAGGTAAAGGTAACTATTATACAGTGAAATGTAATGAGAAACTCGAAACGTAGGTAAGGTAAATTTCGAAACTCAAAGTTTGAAACTTAAGAGAAGTTCGAAAGGCTAGGTGGAGGATTTCGAAGTGGGTTTCGCAAATGTTAATGCTAAGTTTCGAAATTCACTAATTATGGATTAACATTAAAAGCAATGTTAGGATAAGGGTTAATCTTTGACATGTTTGGTAAACGTCGTTATCATCTACACACTTGATATACGTTAAGCAGCATAAGTACAACTCTTGAAGGAATTAGTCAAGGTAGTAAGTAATATAAAGCTAAATAAGTACAAATATTCAAGGGACATCGATTAAGGCGAACCTTACATAGCATAAAACAAAAGAGTAGTTATTAATGAAATAATGAGATACGAATAAAAAAAAACCCTCATTAGATAGTAAGCTTCGGAAGTTAAGCCTAGAAAGAAGGAAGAGGGTTCAAATAGTATTCAGAACGTAGCTCTGGAAGGGTATGAGTTTTTGTTTCGATTTTTATGTTTCAAGTTAAGATTTAGCATGTTTTAGTTACTAACATACATGAAATTTCACTTGCTCATGCTTGATCTATAAAGTAGGGAGGTGTGCTTCCGATATTTAATGAAGTTCATCGTATTCTTGACAATTTAGGGATATGATCGAAGTTTATAGGATTTGTATATAGAAATAGTGGTTCTATATGGTTTCGAAGGTAGTGATTTTATAAAGATAATTCTCGAAGGATTAGGGTTTTCTCAAGATTAGAAAGTTATTAATCATGGAATTCTTGAACATGGGATCTATTTCTGATGTGATTTTTGAAGAAGGGTTAAACAAGGGTTTTGAAACTTAAGTATGTAAGTAGTTCGAAAATCTTAAATTAGAGGAGTAAGGGATTTCGAAATTTAAGAACAAGTGGGGAATTCGAAACTGGGTATGATTTCGAACATTAGTGAGAAATTCGAAAGATTAAGTAAAGAAATTGGAATTAGGTAAAGAGAGAATTTCGAAACATGAAGTTCGAATTAGTTTTCCGAAAGGTCTTACATGATTTCGAAATTCTCTAATCATACCTTACGAAATTTGATAATGAAGTATTAACTTACTAAATAAACTTAAAATAATGGATAATACATAGTTAGAGATAAATATTAGGAAAATGTCAACATCTCGAGATCATTACACGTTAATAATGGAATGAGTACAAAACTTTTAGTGGGTTAGGTCAAGGAAGAAAGCAATTGAATGTTAAAATACAAACAATTATTTAAGAAAGTGTCCTTACTATAAATGAAGAATTTCCAATGGGATAGAAGTTCGAATGATTGTCTTGATTGTTAAGAGAATTTCGAAAGAGCTAATTGAAGAATTTCGAAAGAAGTTACGAAATTCTTAATGACATATTTCGAGAACCCTATTTAATGGTTAATAATAAAGAAATGCTAAGACGAGTGTAATACCTTACTTAGGATAATATTTGGTAATGTCATTGTCATTAGGAAAATAATGCACGATAATTATAGGAAAAGAACAAGCATTCGGAACTTAAGCCAAGCTAGGAAACTACCTCAATGCTAGAACAGTAACGATAATTGAATTTAGAGTACGTGATAATATTATATGATATGTGATATATGAAACTTAGAGAACTTTTAAAACAAAGTGAATGGGGAGAAAAGTTAGAACAAGAAGTTCGAAAAAATTTAGTTGATATTCTTCCAGTTCAAATGCATATATTGATATTCGTAATTATCTGATAAAGCATACATATTATACATGTACCTCATTTTAGGCTTTTATATTTATGAAAATAAAATACCTCTATAGGTTGGGAATCTGAAAGGCAAGGGTAACGTCGAATGACGAACGTGACTTTAACCATAATGTGAGTATGATATGCAACATGTGTTCCGTTTTTATGTGTTTTACGTGTTTATATGTTTTATATGAATTTATTGATTTATAGTTTTTACGATATACGCTTTATATAAATTGATAGGAAATACATGATGTAACGTCCGCTTATTTGTCGAAGGTGATTTGAGCGATATACGAAATATGTGAAATAAGGATGTGAGTATAGTATTGTTTAATTGTAAACATGAAAGGAGTAATGGTTAACTCAAAGATTGATGACTTTGTGATGCGTTCTATATGGAATTAATTGGAACTGTATGATTACAATGTGATTGTATGTGATATGTGTGACTTGAATGGTAACGTGATTTTATGTGATATGTGGGAGTTGAACGGTATGGCTACAATGCAGTTTACGTGATATGTGGAATTTGAATGGTATGGTTGCATTGCAATGTGCCTTTAAGTGATTTATGAGAGTCGATGTATTTATGGTATACATTCCATGTAAGGCTACATCTATAGTATCGCATTCATACTTGAAACGAAAGGAGAAACCGTTATGGCTGCTATGGCTTCGGACTACATTCTACGGTTACATCCCTACAAATCGGGGGATATTTACCCTACAAAACGGGGATACACAGAGTCCTGTACAGGCATAGAAATATTTACAGTTACAGAGTCCCATGCATGGGCCCCTACGGGGTCAGTAGTTACGAGTCTAGCCGGTTCATAACGGGAGTATCAAGTGTACACGAGCATATAGTATTGCATAAGATTTATGGATATGGTTGAAAGCAACAGTTATGTTACTTATATACGATCTACGGATCTTACGGTATGAAGATCTTTGGATATGATTGAAAGGAACAGTTATGTTACTTGTATACTATCTACGGATCCTACGGTATTGTGAATGGAAATGTTTTATGAGCAACGGTTACGTGATTTTGTGATTGGAATGACGGTGAAGGTGAAAAGTTTATATGACTTGATGGAAAGGAATATATGTGAATGGAAGGTTATGACATTCATGAAATTATTTATGAAAATTTGAATGGAAAGAATTTGCTTATTTGTTAAAATAGTTACAATAGAATACGTGTTTAGGATGGTCTACGTGAGAATTGATAGAGGAATTGTTGAGTTGTTACATTTTATTTGTGTAAATGATTTGCGGAATTCGAACTATTAGTACATGAGGACTTATGATGATAAATATAGAAATTTATGAATAATAATTTATGAACGTTGATTATGTGATTTTATGTGCAATGATGATACGATGGAATATTATATGAAAATTATTTATGTGAATGTTCTCGGGGAGGAATCTAAGTATTTATTGTGGTTTTATTTATTTTATTTAATTTATTTATGAACGGTATTCATATGAAGCGATCGTTTAAGTAAATACTGACGGAAAGAAATTATTTATTTGTTTTATGATGATGTGATGGAAAATAAGAAGAAATAGTTTACGTGTATTTTTATAGAAGGGAAAAGATTTCTGGTTACGATTTTATTACGTGATTATCAATGAAAGATAATTATTTCCAGTTACAGTTTTTATTATTATGATATTTATGGAATAACATGTTGCAATCATACTCAGTGAATATTGTCCACAGTTTTGTAGATAATTAACAGGCATCGTAGAAGGTATTCTTTCATAGCGCATGGATTCAAGGTCGGTCGGCTATGCTTTCATCCTACTCCACAGAGTTCATCGTATGCATATAGTTTAAAGAACATTAGTAATTTTTGATAGGATGCTAAAATAATTACGTGTGATAGTATGTGCAGTACATGTGGAAGTGAATAGACCAGATGTACGCCCTCGTTAATGTTTATGAAATGGAAAGAAAAGCGAAAAATTTTATGTGAAAAATGTTTTAGCTGTGCAATCACGGAAATGGAAAACAGGGCGTTACATGTATGGTATCAGAGCAAAGGTTCTAGGTTCTGTAGACAATTGCATGGTATGTGTATTCTATGAGTTGTCTTAGATTCTTTTTGCATATTAGGCAAAGGGCATAGACGATTGATGCATATAGAATACGATGAACTTACGAAAGGGGAGGAGGAAGACCGACCGTACCTGAATCACACTCATTTATATGTGTAAGTTATCCGAGATCGAAAATTTCTGACAATTCTCCGTAATGGAGGGTATGCTGAGAAAAATGGGTGTTGTACACTTTATGGGTATAACTATGTAGTCTCATTCTTACAGGAACAGATATACGGATGATGAGAAATAGTTTCGGATAGTATAGTATAACCCCCGAGTTGATTTGTGAGAATTTATTAAGGGAATGTAACGATACCTCTATATTGGAAGTTTATAAAGATAAGAGAGAAAAAGGAGATTTTGGAGTTAAAATAAGGAAATAGGTCGATAGGCGAATACGAAGTGTTATAGAATTTATTATCTTATGATATTCCCCATAGGGTTGCCATTGGAATGAATAAATGCTGATTAGTTGAGGCAGACTTAATTATACGATTTGAATCGTATCATATCATTAGATATGGAGTTGTATAGAAAATTAAGGAATAGTTATTCGTGAAAGAAAAAAAGATATCGAGGAATTTTCAAATGTGGTAACAAACGAGGAATTGTATAGTGCGGAAAAATATATATCTGAGTCTAGATTAATAGATGTATAAAGAGATTTTGCAAGGAACAATATCCTTCACCTTCATAGTAGGATTTATTTACTTAGGTGGAATAACTTTCAATTTTACTGTCAATAGATTCCTTCTTTCTAATAATTGTAAAACTAAGAAGGGTCATAAGAAGAACTTGAGGAAGTCTAGTGTTCAGATGTTTGGTGTATAAAAGTATACATAGATTATTATTTCTTCATATTATACATGATTCATCACACCAAAATACATATAGGCAAGCTCATAGTAACACCAAACAAAAGAGGAGTGAACTGAGATAAAACATTGATACTTAAGAAGTAAGCTTCTTTAATATATGGAGCAGTCGCACCTTGTGACGACCCAATATATGAAGATCGCTATTGCGGTTCCGAGTAGACCCCCATAAATTGCTAGTTCTAGCTTAAGCTTGTCGAGATTATCCATCGAGAAGCTAAAAAGAAAAAAAATAAATGAAAATGTTCAAAGAAGGGATGTTTATACAAAGTGTGATATTCCCTTAGCTTCAACTAATGATTCCCATTTATAGGTGTTTTTGGTGAGAAAACGACAACACCTAACGATTAGCACAACTCATCCCTCGTTAGTGAAGCGGATATTTTTGACTTACGAATTCGGCGCTGTATGAGGTGGAGAAAACAAAATTGTTTTCTTCATCGAGAAATCATAGGAGCTCACGAAATCACTACGCCCGATATTATGTAACTAATAATAATCTTAGTCAGTATCATTACCAGTACAAAGAATGGACTTATATGCCTGACTACCAAGGCGAATTAGTCATAGTAAATACAATATGACCAAAGTGTAAAGAAGTCAGCGAGGAAAATGAATATCGAAATGGAAGTAAAGTATATTGGTGCTATATGTACTTAGCTCGTGATTTGTTCTACTATGATGGATTGAACTAAATGAGCGAGGTCAAAGATGAGAAGCTAGTAAGTATTTCTGAGGACCTCACTTATGTAGGAAAAACAATGGAGGTTCTTGAATACATATTGACAGACAATTGCGAGATAAAATAATTTCGATGGTAAAAGTTGATAGAAATGCTACTTGAGAAAAGATGGAAAATATAAAGCGCAATACTCATAAATATTTAAGGCAACGGCGGTACGAAATTTCGAGGACGAAATTTTTAAAGGGGGGAAGAATTGTCAACCAGAAAACTCATGTCAAAACATTTGTATGAGTTCATGTATTTACACTATTTTGAGCATTTGTATGATTAACTGATACATATATATGGAAGATAAGAAAATTTGAGTAAGGTATTGTAAGTCTTAGATTTTGAAAAGTAGAAGAACAGATGTAAGAATTATGATTTTAGATAGATAGTATTATGAAAATTGGTAGGATGAATTGAAATGATTTTCGAAAGAAGGCAATTGTCAAATAGAGGATTTCTGGAAATAGAACGAATTGGTGAGGAGTAATGATTTTCGAAAGCGACTGTAATTTTGAAGGGTTTCAGAAATTTATAATTGGGGGATTAACACATGATTTAGGATTAATGTTAGGTAAAGGTAACTATTATACAGTGAAATGTAATGAGAAACTCGAAACGTAGGTAAGGTAAATTTCGAAACTCAAAGTTTGAAACTTAAGAGAAGTTCGAAAGGCTAGGTGGAGGATTTCGAAGTGGGTTTCGCAAATGTTAATGCTAAGTTTCGAAATTCACTAATTATGGATTAACATTAAAAGCAATGTTAGGATAAGGGTTAATCTTTGACATGTTTGGTAAACGTCGTTATCATCTACACACTTGATATACGTTAAGCAGCATAAGTACAACTCTTGAAGGAATTAGTCAAGGTAGTAAGTAATATAAAGCTAAATAAGTACAAATATTCAAGGGACATCGATTAAGGCGAACCTTACATAGCATAAAACAAAAGAGTAGTTATTAATGAAATAATGAGATACGAATAAAAAAAAACCCTCATTAGATAGTAAGCTTCGGAAGTTAAGCCTAGAAAGAAGGAAGAGGGTTCAAATAGTATTCAGAACGTAGCTCTGGAAGGGTATGAGTTTTTGTTTCGATTTTTATGTTTCAAGTTAAGATTTAGCATGTTTTAGTTACTAACATACATGAAATTTCACTTGCTCATGCTTGATCTATAAAGTAGGGAGGTGTGCTTCCGATATTTAATGAAGTTCATCGTATTCTTGACAATTTAGGGATATGATCGAAGTTTATAGGATTTGTATATAGAAATAGTGGTTCTATATGGTTTCGAAGGTAGTGATTTTATAAAGATAATTCTCGAAGGATTAGGGTTTTCTCAAGATTAGAAAGTTATTAATCATGGAATTCTTGAACATGGGATCTATTTCTGATGTGATTTTTGAAGAAGGGTTAAACAAGGGTTTTGAAACTTAAGTATGTAAGTAGTTCGAAAATCTTAAATTAGAGGAGTAAGGGATTTCGAAATTTAAGAACAAGTGGGGAATTCGAAACTGGGTATGATTTCGAACATTAGTGAGAAATTCGAAAGATTAAGTAAAGAAATTGGAATTAGGTAAAGAGAGAATTTCGAAACATGAAGTTCGAATTAGTTTTCCGAAAGGTCTTACATGATTTCGAAATTCTCTAATCATACCTTACGAAATTCGATAATGAAGTATTAACTTACTAAATAAACTTAAAATAATGGATAATACATAGTTAGAGATAAATATTAGGAAAATGTCAACATCTCGAGATCATTACACGTTAATAATGGAATGAGTACAAAACTTTTAGTGGGTTAGGTCAAGGAAGAAAGCAATTGAATGTTAAAATACAAACAATTATTTAAGAAAGTGTCCTTACTATAAATGAAGAATTTCCAATGGGATAGAAGTTCGAATGATTGTCTTGATTGTTAAGAGAATTTCGAAAGAGCTAATTGAAGAATTTCGAAAGAAGTTACGAAATTCTTAATGACATATTTCGAGACCCCTATTTAATGGTTAATAATAAAGAAATGCTAAGACGAGTGTAATACCTTACTTAGGATAATATTTGGAAATGTCATTGTCATTAGGAAAATAATGCACGATAATTATAGGAAAAGAACAAGCATTCGGAACTTAAGCCAAGCTAGGAAACTACCTCAATGCTAGAACAGTAACGATAATTGAATTTAGAGTACGTGATAATATTATATGATATGTGATATATGAAACTTAGAGAACTTTTAAAACAAAGTGAATGGGGAGAAAAGTTAGAACAAGAAGTTCGAAACAAATTTAGTTGATATTCTTCCAGTTCAAATGCATATATTGATATTCGTAATTATCTGATAAAGCATACATATTATACATGTACCTCATTTTAGGCTTTTATATTTATGAAAATAAAATACCTCTATAGGTTGGGAATCTGAAAGGCAAGGGTAACGTCGAATGACGAACGTGACTTTAACCATAATGTGAGTATGATATGCAACATGTGTTCCGTTTTTATGTGTTTTACGTGTTTATATGTTTTATATGAATTTATTGATTTATAGTTTTTACGATATACGCTTTATATAAATTGATAGGAAATACATGATGTAACGTCCGCTTATTTGTCCAAGGTGATTTGATCGATATACGAAATATGTGAAATAAGGATGTGAGTATAGTATTGTTTAATTGTAAACATGAAAGGAGTAATGGTTAACTCAAAGATTGATGACTTTGTGATGCGTTCTATATGGAATTAATTGGAACTGTATGATTACAATGTGATTGTATGTGATATGTGTGACTTGAATGGTAACGTGATTTTATGTGATATGTGGGAGTTGAACGGTATGGCTACAATGCAGTTTACGTGATATGTGGAATTTGAATGGTATGGTTGCATTGCAATGTGCCTTTAAGTGATTTATGAGAGTCGATGTATTTATGGTATACATTCCATGTAAGGCTACATCTATAGTATCGCATTCATACTTGAAACGAAAGGAGAAACCGTTATGGCTGCTATGGCTTCGGACTACATTCTACGGTTACATCCCTACAAATCGGGGGATATTTACCCTACAAAACGGGGATACACAGAGTCCTGTACAGGCATAGAAATATTTACAGTTACAGAGTCCCATGCATGGGCCCCTACGGGGTCAGTAGTTACGAGTCTAGCCGGTTCATAACGGGAGTATCAAGTGTACACGAGCATATAGTATTGCATAAGATTTATGGATATGGTTGAAAGGAACAGTTATGTTACTTATATACGATCTACGGATCTTACGGTATGAAGATCTTTGGATATGATTGAAAGGAACAGTTATGTTACTTGTATACTATCTACGGATCCTACGGTATTGTGAATGGAAATGTTTTATGAGCAACGGTTACGTGATTTTGTGATTGGAAGGACGGTGAAGGTGAAAAGTTTATATGACTTGATGGAAAGGAATATATGTGAATGGAAGGTTATGACATTCATGAAATTATTTATGAAAATTTGAATGGAAAGAATTTGCTTATTTGTTAAAATAGTTACAATAGAATACGTGTTTAGGATGGTCTACGTGAGAATTGATAGAGGAATTGTTGAGTTGTTACATTTTATTTGTGTAAATGATCTGCGGAATTCGAACTATTAGTACATGAGGACTTATGATGATAAATATAGAAATTTATGAATAATAATTTATGAACGTTGATTATGTGATTTTATGTGCAATGATGATACGATGGAATATTATATGAAAATTATTTATGTGAATGTTCTCGGGGAGGAATCTAAGTATTTATTGTGGTTTTATTTATTTTATTTAATTTATTTATGAACGGTATTCATATGAAGCGATCGTTCAAGTAAATACTGACGGAAAGAAATTATTTATTTGTTTTATGATGATGTGATGGAAAATAAGAAGAAATAGTTTACGTGTATTTTTATAGAAGGGAAAAGATTTCTGGTTACGATTTTATTACGTGATTATCAATGAAAGATAATTATTTCCAGTTACAGTTTTTATTATTATGATATTTATGGAATAACATGTTGCAATCATACTCAGTGAATATTGTCCACAGTTTTGTAGATAATTAACAGGCATCGTAGAAGGTATTCTTTCATAGCGCATGGATTCAAGGTCGGTCGGCTATGCTTTCATCCTACTCCACAGAGTTCATCGTATGCATATAGTTTAAAGAACATTACTAATTTTTGATAGGATGCTAAAATAATTACGTGTGATAGTATGTGCAGTACATGTGGAAGTGAATAGACCAGATGTACGCCCTCGTTAATGTTTATGAAATGGAAAGAAAAGCGAAAAATTTTATGTGAAAAATGTTTTAGCTGTGCAATCACGGAAATGGAAAACAGGGCGTTACATGGATTGGCTCTTTGCCTCGTCTCACTTTTTACCTACATTAGGCCTTTGTATGACGGAGTGGGCGGGAATGCTATGTGGGCCTTGATGACCATTGTCGTGGTTTTTGAGTACACCGTGGGTATGTTTAGTTCTCGGAATCCTTTATTTGTCACATTATGGTTGGTTTGAAGAAAGTATCGTGGAAAAGAAATGTGAGAAAAATGATTTAATAAGCTTTTTTCGTTTTCCTCACCATTTGGTGAAAAAATTAGTTTTTCATTTTAAAGATAAACTTAAAGTGGATTTTCTTTTATTTTCTTTTCCTTGTCCATTCCTTTAATCAACCAACATGAAAATCAATCTACCCTTTCCTTTTAGTTTTCTTTCCCCTACTAATTTTTTCAAACCAAACACATCCTTAAAGATCATTCATTAAGTGCACTAAAATCCAACCATGAATGTACATTTTGCAGGTTCTACTCTCTCAAAAGGTGTGAATAGAGTCATCGGGACTGTTGTTTGTGGAGCCCTAGGGTTAGGAGTCCAATGGATCGCTAGCCAGTCGGGTCCAAAGTTCGAGCCTATCATTGTTGAATGCATGGTTTTCCTCTTTGGTATGCATATCATTCCCCAATATTTAGTTTAATTCATTTAACTTTGGGGTGTAAAACATATACACACAATAAAAGAGCAAGCAAGCTTTATAAACATGAATGGTTCATGCAGCTATTGCATCTACTTTCTCAAGGTTCGTCCCATCGATAAAGGAATGAAAGAATTTCGTCTAAGTTTTGCGCTCGAAGAATTTTATCCGCTATTGTTAGCTACTGTGTAAAAGACTTAGAAAAATTTCCTAAGTGTTGAAGTTGAAAGCGTGACTGTAGTCGATCAATTTTACGATCGAGAAAAATTCTGTGTAAATTTACGATCGAGAAATTACGTCTCAGGTAAATTTACTATCGAGAAATTTTCTTCGATTGAATAAAATTCTCGATTTGAAATTTGTCGAGTGGTATGTGATTTTCGATTGAAAAATTAAGCGTTGAAAAATTAATTTTTTTTCGCTGCTAAATTTTTACGACCAAAATCCAATTAACACGAAAATTCTATTTTGCGATAGTAAGTTTTACGCTCGATAAAATTTGCATCTAAATTGTCTAATCAGTGCGTAAGTTTTTCGCTCACAAAAATTCTAATTAGATTTCTCGATGGCAAGTAATTTTTTTCGGTCAAAATCTTCTATCTTAGTGACTAAATCAGAATTTTACCGATCGAAAAACTAATTCGACACAAACATTATCTCAATTAAATCGGAACTCAATTAACAATGTTTGCGATCGACAAAGTTCTTCGATGGCTTTAAACATTCAAATACTCAGTTTCATCAAAACTCAAGTTACAGTCGAAGATGCTGATTTTCCGACGATTCATTCTACCAGATTCATAGAGAATATCGAAACTATCTTAAGTGCAAGCATTAAACTCAGATAAAGTTCAAAATCAACCCGCGAACACTATAAAATAGTTACGGTTTTTCTCAGTTTTTTTTTGAAGAACAGTCGAAAAATCTTAATTAAACATGCGAAAAACTACAGAATGTGAATGCTAATGACTGGGAATCATACGCAAATGTCAAAAAAATCTCATTTTTACCTTAAACAGACAGTTTTGGTGTTGAAAATCGAAAGATTTTTTTTTTTAGAATTTTAAGCTGTCTGTGAAAGTTTTTCGCTAGAGAGATTTTTTGCGATTAGGGTTGCGTGAGAAAAAGTTTTTCGACTGACAAAAGTTGAACTTTTATTAACTAGCATTAAGTCAATGTTGGGTTTGCGATTGGACGTTTTGCGATTAAATGGATCAGGCCTATTACTATTTGCGCTCGAGAAATTTTTGATTTGAAAATTTCCTCTCAGTTCAAATATTTCGATCGCAAATTATCGCGGCCAATCAAAATTGTTTCCAACACTGTTTACGATCGAGAAACTTATGATCGTGAATTAAGTCTTCTATCTAGTTTCTCGATAGTAAGTACTTCTAAAATTTTCAGACTGACCCCTATTTCAAAATAAAACCCTTTGTAAGGCTCCCCCTTAGTAATTAAAATAAATGCAATTAACTCCCTGTATTTTCTGTGTAGTAACGTCTAGCTCCCCTGGCAGAAATTAAAAATCTGTACCACTTAGAGATAAGCATTAGTAATAATGGAGTTAATCAACACTTATTTTTGGCAATTTTATCTTTGAAAGATTTGGTCTTGTGTCTAGCTCCTCTCTTTGTAGTGTCGACGTCTCACTCCTTAATTTTGAAAGATCTGAAATGCTCAGAAAAAAAACGTCAAAAATATTTGGAGCTAATCTACAAGTCTTATACTTGCTCCCCCTCAAATGATGCACAAGAATTGACTAATTATGCAACCATATGAAATCAATTCAAGTCACGAGCACACAAATTTACCAAGTAAGCATGTATACATGGTCCCCGAAAACATGTACTTTAAAATATTGTGTGAGGGTAGAAGCAATGAAAAATTTATAACAATTCAGTACCATTGCAATCTAACATTGCATTTAGAATGTGCGATACACTAAAGAAATTCGCATTTATTCAATTCAACGCATATGAAACATAACATTTCATGTCAAAATGTGCGAATTTTATTATTTATTATTTTTATAATATTATATATATGTATATATATATATATTTTTTTGCATTTATGGGGTCAGATTATTTTGCTTTGATCAATCGTCACGCCTAAAATTTTACGAGACATTTGAAAGAAGAAAATGCAGTCAAGTCATGTCGTCAAACTAAAGTCCTAAGTCCATAGACTGGTCCATTTCGACAACTCTCACTAGGTTCGCTCTTGCTATCAATTAGCTATCTTGGGATTTTTATATTTTTATCACTCAAGTCAACACAAGCAATTTTTAGTCAATTTACCTGTGATCGAGGCATTTTTAATCATTTCACCTAAGCGAGAGACCGTCTATGTGGAATCAAAGGGTTGTAAGGGTTATAATTTGGCTAGGACTTAGAACGGAAGGAATTTAAAGGGAAGTGAGCTTATCTCTTCATCGTCTTCCAATTCTACGTCCGTCTCCCTTTTTTTCGGCGTCTTTCTTCTTTTCAATCTTTTCTCCCTCCTTTTCTTTTAAGAACTATCCCTTTTTATATTATGCTCAAGCTGAAGCTCCGCTTCTCCATGAGGCTCTAGGAGATTATCGTAGGCGAAGTTCTTCTTGTTGGTTCTCGGGCCGATACCGTGCTCCTCTTCTCTTAATCCCTATTGAGGTTTCAGAGATTATCAATTTGGAGAAGTTCTCGGTTATGGAATTCGTACCCGAGGCTGCACTCCTCTTCTCGTTTCCCGATATAAGACCGGATTATCGTTGGAGAAGTTCACTTCGTGGTGCTCCTCTTCCAGCCGTTCTGACGAGCGTACGAGATTATCGTTGGAGAAGTTCATAGCAGGAACCATGCCACTTTCTACAAGGTAGTCGGAAGGCCGGTTCCTTTGGTCTGATTTTTGCGCGTTGAGCAATTCCTTCTTTTGTCATCATCTTACTTTTTCTTTTGTTATCTCACCCTCCTTTTCTCATTTGAACAACCATTCGAAGAGTATAGAGTTCGGTTGAAGGCTGGGAATGGGTTTCAAATGAAGAAAAGGACATCGGAAGACTAAGGGCTAATGTGGGGAAATTTATATAAGGTCGTATGAGGAATATCCTAAACTCCCTTATCATTTTCCTGACGATCTAACGCAAGATGAGTATAACACCAAGAATAACTAGGTAAGACAAGTAATTTATGTGTGACTCACTCGAGAAGTAGATCCAAAGAAAGGAAAAAGGAACAGGGCTTGAATCCTCACGTATGTAGAGTGACTTTGTGTCTAGTGGAACAATCAAATGACCTTTTAGACACAAGAATGCGACTTAGACTGACAAATTTTAAGCAATTAAATCGATCGCATGTCGGGGGTAAAATTCTAAGTGACTTTAGATCAAAGCATCCTAAGGGATTTCGTCATACCCCTTTATATTATATATAGAAATGTATATTATATATATTTTTATTTTTATATTATTTTTATCACGCAAGATAAGGACAAATAAGCATAGAAAACACATAGAATAGAGCATGTGATAGCACAGAAGATCAGGATAAAATGATATCTAATGTCTATGTGTTTTGTGCGTGAATGATGAACAGGATCGCAAGTAATGGCGATTGCACTCTGACTATCACTATATATGGGTATATTATTTAGATTGTACCCATAGTCGCGAAGCTGTGTCCGCATCCACAGCATCTGTGAGCAACAGCTGGCGGCAGCTACGTATTCTGCTTCGGCCGTCGAAGTGGACACACAGTTTTGCTTTTTTGATGACCAGCAAACCAGCTTTTTGCCTAGAAATTGAGCGCCACCGGACGTGCTTTTCCTGTCCATTCGGCAACCTGCATAGTCAGCGTCAGTGTAGCCGATAAATTTAAAATTCGTACCTTTGGATACCATAGGCCAAGGGTAGAAGTGCCCTTTAGGTAGCGTAAAATTCTTTTGACCGCGAGCATATGGGATTCTTTGGGATCGGCTTGAAAACGGGCACACAAGCACGTGGCAAACATGATATCCGGCCGACTCGAAGTGAGGTAGAGAAGAGATCCAATGATGCTGCGATACAGTGTGATGTCGACCGATTTACCAGAGGGATCGGCATCCAACTTGCAGCTTGGTGACATAGGAGTGCTGAGAGGCTTGCTCTGGTCTTGATGGAATTTCTTCAGAATATCCTTGATGTATTTTGTCTGACTGGTGAAAATTCCATCATTGAGCTGCCTGACTTGAAGTCCTAAGAAAAAATTGCATCTCTCCCATGTGACTCATCTCGAATTTGCTCTTTCATGAGATCTCCAAACTTCTTGCAGAGCCGAGGATTTGTTGATCCAAAGATGATGTCGTCGACGTATACTTGAACGACCATCAGATCTTTGTCATGCCATTTAATGAAGAGAGTTGTCTCTATCGTTCCTCGTATGAATCCAGACTTCACGAGGAAATCACTCAGGACATCGTACCAAGCACGTGGGGCTTGTTTTAGTCCATAGAGAGCTTTGTCCAAGCGATAGACATGATCGGGATGTTCTTGATCAACGAAACCTTCCGGCTGAGCGACGTAGACTTCTTCTTTTAACACGCCGTTGAGAAAGGCGGTTTTAACATCCATCTGATAGACTTTGAAGTCTTTGTGAGCCGCATAAGCCAGCAGGAGGCGAATAGCTTCGATACGGGCAACAGGAGCATAAGTCTCGTCATAGTCGATGCCTTCCTGTTGATTGTATCCCTTAGCAACTAGCCTTGCTTTGTTCCGGATCACTTCACCATCTTCATTCTTCTTATTCTTGAAAACCCATTTAGTTCCGACCACTGTTTTCCCATGTGGACGGGGTACCAAGGTCCACACTTGAAGACGTTCGAACTGATTGATTTCCTCTTGCATTGCAATTGTCCAATCCGGGTCTCGAAGTGCGTCTGCTACTTTGGTAGGCTCGTTTTGGCTCAGGAAGCAACTGAAAAGACTGTGTTGACGACGTGTCCTCACACCAACCGAAGGATCGCCAATTATCTGATCAACCGAGTGGCCTCTCGTCCACTTGCGCTCATGAGGCAAGGCTGAAGTCGATGCGTCAGCCATCTGTGGATCTAGATTGCCTATAGTCTCCGATTGATCATTTGTCTGAGGAAGTTCCAATACTGCACTTGGATTGATCGTCTCTGATGATACTTCCTCGATGACCACTGTAGGTTCTTCGGTGTTCTGTGGCAATTCTGAATCGGGTGGGGTAGAGGTGTGAGATGAACTTGGTACGTCGGTCTCGTTCGGTAGATAATCCATTGTTGGTGTGTATGACCGATATACCGGTTCGAAGAGAGAATCCAAGTCGTCTATTGCAAGTCTCGTTGCTTCGTCTGACACTGATCCTGAAGTTGTTGCCATCTTCTGTTGGTTTTGTGCCAACACACCAGTGATTACGGGTTCTGAAATGTTGTCGTCAGAAGCCAACGGGTTGAGAACGGGTCCTGAACTGAATTGAGCAGGAACCAACGGGTGAGGCACGGGTCCTGGACTGAATTGACCAGAAGCCAACTCTGCCACTTCGTGGAAAGTGACATTATAGCTTTTCTTAATAGTTCGGTTAGACTTGATGTATACTCGGTACGCTTTTGATGTTGAAGAATACCCGACAAATGTAGCTTCGAATGCTTTAGGGTTGAACTTTGCACGTTGCTCTCGGTCGTTCGCCACAAAGCACTTGCACCCGAAGACTTTAAGGAAAGAGATGTGGGGCACTCTATTATTCACAATCTCGTAAGGAGTCTTGTTGAACCGTTTGTGAACCACCGTCCTATTTTGAGTAAAACAAGCGGTATTGACTGCTTCAGCCCATAGAAAGTGTAGAAGTCCCGATTGGATCAGCATTGTACGAGCGGCTTCCACTAGTGTTCGATTTTTCCTTTCAACGACCCCATTTTGTTGAGGTGTTTTGGCGGCTGAAAATTGTTGACTTATTCCAAGTTTCTGATAAAACTCACTGAGGTGATTGTTCTTGAACTCAGTGCCGTTGTCTGTTCGAACAACTTGAATAGTCTGTTGCAGCAGATTTTGAGTTGTGTTCACAAAATTGATAATCAAGTCACTAGTCTCATCTTTCGTTCGGAGGAACTTAGTCCACGTGTAGCGAGAATAGTCATCCACAATCACTAGGACATAGTTTCTTCCATTGATACTCTGAGTCTGCATCGGACCACAGAGATCCATGTGAATTAGTTCCAATGGTCGAGAAGTAGATGCAATTTGCTTGGCGTGATGAGATGCTCGCTTCATTTTTCCTAGGTGACATGCCGAATAGTGATGCTCCTTTTGTAGTAGTGTAGCTGGAAGACCGTGAACCAACTTTTTCGTAGAAAGGCGTTGGAGAGCTTTCATATTCAGATGAGACAGTCGTTGATGCCATAAGCTGTTCCTCTGTAAATCAGTCTGAGAAATGAGGCATACAGCTGTCGCGGGCCGCACAGACGTCAGGTTGATCGTGTAAAGATTTGATCTCCGAAGTCCTTGAAGGAGTTCTGTGTCCTGACTATCCAAAATTCTGCACCGGTCAGCATGGAAGACCACCTGGAAGCCTTTGTCACAGAATTGGCCTATGCTGAACAAGTTATGGCGGAGGCCTTCGACGTATGAGACATCTTTGATGGTCAGATTCTTCAGAATGATATCCCCAACTCCTAGAATCGGGGCTGAATCGTTGTTCCCAAATCTGACTTTGCCGTTAGGTCGGTCTTTGTAGTTGCTTAGCAGGTCTTGATTACCAGTCATGTGTGTGGAGCAACCAGAGTCGAGGTACCACACATGATGGATCTCATTGGAAGACGTGGATGCGTTGTCGTCATCCGTACGAGTGGATGTTTCGGCGTCCAATCGTTGTCGAGACGTGCCATGAGGGCTAAGTTCTCTTCTTCGGAGTTCGACGTGTCCTCGAGCCATTGGTCCTGTTCGGCCATGAGGGCTACTCCAGCTTCTTTCTGTTTTGTCAATTGAAGCTTCCTGGAGTAGTAGTTTGCATCTCTTTTCTTTGGGAGAGTGCACTCTCTGGCGAAGTGACCTGCTTTGCCACAGTTAAAGCATTTGTTAGTCTCTTTGGGATTCTTGACCTCGGAACTCTCCGGAGCACGTTCTTTGTTCTTGGAGCTTGTAGTCCGAAGTCTATTGGCTGAGGTTGAAGACTTCTTCTTGAAGTACTTCTTGCTCATCATTTGTCCAATGAGAGCTAACTGTTTTCCAAGGGTTTTCATGTTCGGCTCGATGTCGGAGTCCAATTCATCTTCCGACTCTGATGATGAAGGTGGCCTAACGATCTTTTCCTTTCTTGATCTTGTGCTCCTCTTCTCCGAGACTAAGGCAACCGTGTCATCAGTTTGTTTGCCTTTCTGCCTTTGGTAATCTCGCGGATATCCTCCTCATGCTGAGCGAGATTATCGAACACGGCATGGACATCCAACTCTTCTAGATCTTTATTTTGTCGTATTTGAGTGGATATTTTCTTCCATTCCGTGGGCAGAGAAGATAGAAATCTTATGTTTGTCTCCATGTTTGTCTTCGTTATTTCTATCTTCCTCATTTCATTGAGAAGAGTGAGGTATCGTTGGTAGATCTCGTTTAGACTCTCCTCCGGCTTTGCTTTGAATGAGTCGTAAGAAGTGAGAATGTTCGCCTTCTTGGCCTTTATGCCAACTTTCGTCCTTTGCATCATCCTATGCAGCTCATCCCACATCCCTTTGGCCGATGTAAGGCTGTCGATTTGTCTGTATATATCGTTGGGGATGCCCTGCATAACGGTACTCATGGCTACTAGATCAGCCTTAGCTCGAGCTCTTTCCTCCAGAGAGTATTCTCTAGGCTCCTTTAGTCGCCTAGAAGCTGGAATTGCTGGAGTAGCTGTTTCGTCCCCGGGTACATGAACCCAGAACTGTGCCGGTCCCTCTTCAAGGGACTTCAGTAGATTTTCGGCTTGATCCTTTAGAGCGATGAAATTCAGAAAGCAGCTTCTCCACACTGTGTATTCGCCTCTTTGCAAGATCGGCGGACGGTTGTCATTTCCGAGTGAGTATGCATCCATGTTTGTATTGTAGTCGAGTTGTTGAAGGATCTTCGTTAATTGTTTTGAAGGTTGAAGATGATGTAATGTGCTTCACAAGTGACAAAATTCGTTAGTAGCGTTTGATTCGAAAATTAGATCGACAATTATTTTCGATTCAATCTTTAAAGTTTGATCGAAATTAATTCCGTCGAGATAGAATGTACTGAGTACTGTTCTCGTGCGAGAAATTTTGTCAGCGTGATATTATACGAGCGAGAAAAATTGCTCAAAATCATTAGGTCGAGAAAAATTTCTTGATCGTGAATTTATTTCGATCGTAAAGAAACAGTACGTTAGTAAGTTTCTCGACAAGTCAAAATAAATCTGTTGACTAGAAAAATTTTCTCGCGTGTAAATGATTTCCGCCTGGTCAAACGTTAAAAGGTTTGACTGAAAAAGTTTTTCGAGTGAAAGTTTTTACGCATGCAAAGTCAAAATAAGTCTCTCTCGAAAAAGTTTTTCGCTGTCTCGAGAAATATTTCTAACTAAAATCGTTTCTGCTGATGATGATTCTAGCGCTGACTTCGTATTCTGACCGAGAAAAATTCTCGCGCTAAGTTTATCGATCGAGAAACTAATCCGATCGCAAAACTTAGCGAGAAAAATTTGAGCAATCGAGAAAAATTCACAGAATACGATTAACACAAATTCGAGCAAAAACAAAGAATCAGATAGTGAAGTTTGATGTAATTGCTCGCAATCAAGTACTAATCACGGACGAACAAGCAATTAAACACGTTATGAAGCAAAATATATCGAATTTGATCAAAATCAGAACGTGTTCTTCATGTTCTTCGCAAACAGTAACACGCAGAAGCAATTCAATCCTAAAAATCGAAGTTCAAACTGCTACAGAACTGATCGCAATGATGATCTAACACTTAAACAAGCACAGAAACACCAAATTCAAGTCAATTAAGCACAGAATTAAGCTATTGGATCGAAAAAGGTTTTCGCGCCAAACCTGTTCTTCGATGAACAATATCTAGAAAATGATTTTCGATCTAATTCTAACAATTTTCGATTCAAAACAGAACGAATCTGCTCTGATACCAATTTTTAGGTCCTACGATTAACAACTCTACGATCCTAGGCTAGAATTTATAGTAATTCGATCGTTTAGATAATCAATTGAATTTGATCGAAAAACTCAAATGAAGAACAAGAGAGAGAATTCGAGTAGAATGAGAAAGTTACTATTGTTTCTCTCTCTAGAATTCGAATTGCAAGCCCTTCGGATCAATTCTCTAAACTTTCTCTATTCAGCTCAATTAATTTACATGTATTTATACCAAACAAACTTGGTATAAATATCAAACTAGTCCTAATCTAAGGACTACTATACAAAACACCCCAAATTACAAGGACAACTAATGAAATCAAGCACAATTACAAATGGTATTCTACAACCTCACTTCGAGCCGGCCGGATATCATGTTTGCCACCTGCTTATGTGCCCGTTTTCAAGCCGATCCCAAAGAATCCCATATGCTCGCGGTTAAAAGGATTCTGCGTTACCTTAAGGGCACTTCTACCCTTGGACTATGGTATCCAAAGGGTACGAATTTCAAACTTATAAGCTATACTGACGCTGATTATGCAGGTTGCCGAATGGACAGGAAAAGCACGTCCGGTGCCGCTCAATTTCTAGGCGAAAAGCTGGTCTGTTGGTCATCCAAAAAGCAGAATTGTGTGTCAACTTTGTCAGGACCCGTCGTCCCGCCCTCGTATTCCGTTCTAATTCTAAGTGTTAATGCTTTGTTATTGTGCGAATACGTAAAAATGCGAATAAATTTTTTCATTTTAAAACGTGCATGCGGAAGTCTTATATACATGTCAAAAGAATATTCGTAATTCGTTCTACGAATCTTCGAAATCATGTCTACACGAAATACAAGTGTATGTGTGTGCAGCCAAAAGCTCCATATGCGCCCGGCCTTCACAGATCGTCGTCCATACACACACTCCCACCTCAAAAGCAGCCGGATAGCTTCAAAAGATCGGCCTTGCATAAGGTCGGATCACGTACCGTGATCGTCAGTACCTACAACACGTAACATAAACAATGAGCCACCGAGGCTCAGTAAGCAGAAATTATGCATGAAAGCACGTGTCCTAACGATCGACAATCCACGCCGTCGTTTCCTAACGCTCATACTCTTTTCTCATACTCGTACTCTTTTCTTACGCTCTTACTCTTTTCTTATACTCTTATTTCATACGGGCCCTCGGCTTTCAATTCCCACTATGCGCCATATCATTGAGATCTCAATCCACGAGGGATTTGTACGTATGTGGAGGTTCACACACTCGAAGGTCACCCGAAGGAATCTTCCCTTTCTCAGTGTGGCCTCCACGCGGGTGCTTCACGCTGGTAGCGACCACCGAGGCCACTGACCTCGGAGATCACCCGAAGGCATCTTCTCTCCAGGTAGTGCTTTACACGCTAGAAGGTCACCCGAAGGCATCTTCCCTTACTTAGCGTGTGCCCCGGGCCGCATCCTCCAGGTTGTACCTCCCGCATACGGGGTATTCCCCAGCCTCTTATTCAGGCCTTAGAGTAGCCTCTTATTCAGGCCTTAGAGTAGCCTCTTATTCAGGCCTTAAAGGCTGCATAGGGGAAGCCGTGACTCTTCATTCGAGTCGACACAAACGCCAATATCGGCGAATATACATCGCACACAGGCGATCTTATGCACGCTCATACCTCGCTCTTTACGTACTACTCATGCGTGCAAGTGCTCATGCTATGCTCATGTACATATGCAAATCATACTATCATGCATAGAAATAAATCATATCATACGTACGCACTTCATAGAAAATACACGAGCACGTAATTCACATAATTGGACGCAGGCAAGTTACGTGTCGTAGTTGAATTTCTACTTACCTGTCTTCCGAGCGAAATTAGTATTTTTCCCCGTTCGCTCCTAATGTAAGACCTTTAAGCATGAATAATATCGTATCAGTATTATGCCTTTATAAGATCCCTAAGTCGAATTAAATTATCCAACCTCATTAAATTCGCTAGGCTACACTTCGTTAATTTCAAGTCTCGGCTACCCTTGCCCAATAAATTCCTAAGTAAAGTTAGTATCAAATTCGTGACTTAGAAAATTCGGCGAAAGTTAGAAATTGAAATTGTTCAATTCGTTCGATTTCCATTCATCTTCATTCGCTCGATTTCACGCACGAAACGGTTAAGGAAATTCGCCCGATTTCCTTAGCATGTGACTTGGCCCGATTTGGAAATCAATTTGCTTGGGTTTCGATCGATCATCACACACGAATCGCCCGATTTGAGATTTCATGGACCAAAGCTCGGCGATTTGTTCTACTCTTGCCACGTGTGCATGTGATTGCAAAATCGTCCGATTTCTTGACCTTGCAAGTCCTCAAATCGCCGAGATTTCTCAAGGTATCAAATCGCCCGATTTCAGCTTGCATGGAATCCCTCAAATCGCCGAGATCTTCTTCCATCTTCCAAGTCGCCCGATTTGGTGATTGTTGAACTGGTTTTCGGCGATTTGTTCTCCAAATGCCACGTGGAGTTTCTGTCCTAATCGTCCGATTTGCGCCTCTTTGAATGGCTTTCGCCCGACTTGTCATACATGGGATGGATTCGCCCGATTTGTGGCGTGTGAAATCTGGAATCGCCAATTGCTCTCATTGCTCAACAAATCGCCCGATTTGCTTCTTGCATGTGGCTTGTTTCGCCCGATTTGTGGTCTTAAAGGATGGAAATCGCCGCGCGTTGACGTCATCATGACGTCATCCCGATTCCATGCATGTAGTAGGAACTATTTTCGGTCGATTTGAGGGTTTTCAAGGGTGGAAATCGTCCGATTTCCATCTTGCATGAAATCGCCCGATTTAGGGTTTTAATATCCCGCAAATCGCCGAGTTCTTCTTGAACTTAAATCGCCCGATTTCATGTGTCTAAATTGGAGTCATTGAAGCTTATACTATGTGTTATTTATATTAAATCGCACGATTTGTCATATAGCTACAATCGCCCGATTTATCATTCTTATTTCCCCGATTCCATCAAGCCGTAAGTCATCTACCCGATTTCATCCCCTTCGTTCTATCTACCATGAATTTCTCAGTTCTTAGGTTTCCTTCTATGCCATAATCTTGAGATTCCTAAGTTCTAAATCGCACCTTAAGTTCTTCGGTCCCTATCTTGCCCCTAATATCAACTTAATCTCGGACCTATGGTCCATTTCTAGGGTTTTCGTGCCTTTCTTCAACTACTTGCATTTAATATCATTAATGAACTCCAACTACACTTAGGGTACGAATTTAAGAGCTTAGGGAGGAGTATTTTACTTACCAACTTCAAGGTCCTAAGCTAGTTGAGGTGTTCTTGGTTCGATTTTGGCTCGGCCCCTTTCTCCTTCCTTCTTGCCTTTCGTTACTTTTGGGTGTCGATGGTTAGAGAGTGAAAATTAGGTGTTTGGGTTGTTGGTTTAGATATTTATCTTGCATTTTGGGTATTTCTCACAATTGGGCTTAATTCAAATTTTAGCCCACTTGGAGACTCATGTAATACCCGTAAAATTTAATTACGGGATTTACGATTTAATTAGTAGTAGATCAGAAATTTCGTTAGATTTATTAGATAAAAATGTTAAGACTATAGGAGGATAAGTATGGCACACAAATTATTTTGTAATAAATGTACTATTATTTTAGGGTTTTACGTGGCTTGTGTTATGTGAATTACATGATACATGTATTACGGCCTTATATATATGCTTATATGATTTTATACTCTCTGTGAAACAATATTATATATGTCATGTGTTACTTGGACGACTGAATGAATAGGAAATTAAGTTGGGAATTAGGTATAAGAAAGTCAAAGTATTCAAATATTTTAATAGGACTACAATTTAACTAAGTTATTGTATTAAACTCTAACCTAGGCCCAAAATATAACTAGGAAAAATGGGCTAACAAATAATAGGATTAGAATGGTTAGACTTGGACCAACAGTCTAGTTCTTGAAATAAGCCCAACCATTTAACAATAAAGATAACTATTAACATTCCTTAAGCATGAGGGAAAAGTGACGTGATCCACTTTATCCCATCAACCCTATTCTTGGCCACTCAAAGCTTATCTAAAGGACTAAACTCCTCGATAGTGTAAGCTTATCAAAATAAAAAGGAAGGATATTAGGATGAAAATCTCGAAAGATAGTGACTTGAAATGTCGACATCTAAGCTCGAAATTATTGAAACCGAAATTATAAAGTTCAGGATTGATGGATGTCGAAATCTTTAAGAACTCGATAAAGAAGATAATAATTAAGATAAGCTTCGATTACTTTGTCATAAAGTAAAGTAATAAAATAATATATACATGTTCGATCAAGATAAGGACTAACATGGGAGTGATGTCATTTATTTAGTCCTATACGCTACACATAGGATAGAAAGAAAAGAAAGATAATTCATATAAGAACAATGTCAAACTGAAGCATAGAGACATATTGTAACAATTATAATTTCAAGCAAAAAAAAAAGGAACGGAGAAAACCTTGTAAAGCATCATTCGATCCAAGCTTAAGGAAAGGTATATTTCCTACCCTAATAAATACGTTTTAGGTTTAAGTCTATAGGGTTAACACTTCAAAAAAACCTAAGAACTGAGAGCATGACAAGAAAATCTTGATTTAGAATGTATTACTTTCTTGGTTAGGAATAGATTTCGAAGAGAATTATGATTATAATAAAACTTGTTAGTTTTAGGGTTTCCAACAGTAGCTATACTAACATGATATGTTGAGATTAATGAATGTTATGGCTGGAAGGATTCGTATGGTAGAAAAATGAATTATTGAGTCTCGAAACTGTGTTAGCTTAGTAGGAAAAATTTCGAGATAAAGGAATGAGGATAGATAATGTCGAAATCTATCCATACAATGAATATCGAGGTCTTGGTGCATTGTTTATTAAATGTCGAGAGATGAAGAATATCGAAATGATAAATGTCGAGCCATTGAATGTCGGGATATACCTCGAAATGATGTGTTGTATAAATTTGAAATTCTTACTTATATTATGTCGAGATTCATTTGTACTGAGAGTTAAGAATTAAAGATGGGAAATGTTGAAATATTTGGTGTTAGAATGTCGAGTTCTTTGAGCATAGTATAGATATTAGACCTTATATATAATATCGAAATCTCGTTTATAATTTTTATATACACATATCGAGGTCCATTTTCATGTATCGAGATCCATTTTTCATTTTTATGTCAACAAAATAATGCATTGTTAAGTCTCGAAGTCTATGTATATAATACTCGAAAATCCTAATATACATATAGCAATGTCGAGGTCTAATAATGTCGAGATCTAGTTAACTATGTAACATGTCGAGATTTATCTGGTATCATATATCGAGATATATCTTTGAAATGGTATTTCTCAGTTTAAGTTAAAATTATAAATTTTAGGGTTTCGAATTTATATAAGTTAAAATTAGGGTTTTCTAAATTAAGCCATTTTATGAAACTATAAGTAGACTAACAAACCCTAATTTTATATGTTCCTATACTTAGGGTTTGAAGATTAGCGATTTACAAGTACGATAAGCTAAGTAGCTAAGGATACCAGGTAAGTGGAAATCGCAACTACAACACATAATTTTTATGTGCATGAAATTATGTGTTATGTGCTCTTATCATTTTATGTGACGTGTCTATGTGCTTCTATGATTTTATATGAGTTTTTACGTGGTTTAATTACGTTATATGATGACATGACATGCATATTCATGGCATGAGCATATGCACGCACGACTAGTATGAGAGTCAGGGAGATAGCGTGCATGAGTATAAGGTCGCTTAAAAGCGATATGTATATTTGCCGATATGGGCATTTGTGTCGACTCAATGATGAGTCACGGCTCTTCTATGCTACCTAAATATATTACGGCGATTCACGAGGCCGACTGCCTGATTCACGAGAGGCAGGTATATAAATATATTACGGCGATTCACGAGGCCGACTGCCTGATTCACGAGAGGCAGGTATATAAATATATTACGGCGATTCACGAGGCCGACTGCCTGATTTACGAGAGGCAGGTATATAAATATATTACGGCGATTCACGAGGCCGACTGCCTGATTCACGAGAGGCAGGTAAATACCCCGTAGCGGGAGATGCAACCTGGAGGATGCGACTCGAGGGTATGAGCGGCACTGAGGGAACCTCGAGTGTTGGCGACCTCGTAGTAAGCTACCAGTGGGAAGCGCCCGCGTGTCAGGCCGCATTGGGATGGAAAGGCGCCTTAGGGTTAAACGAAATTTGTGTGCCCGGGTTAGCCTCTCAATGGGACTGCATTGGGATTGAAAGGCACTAGTAGCCTCTCAGTGTGGATCACACTGGGATCGAAAGGCACTAGTAGCCTCTCAGTGTGGATCACATTGGGATTGAAAGGCACCATAGGGTTACGCACAGATTGAGTACTCGGGTTTAGCCTCCCAGTGTGTGTACTGCCACTTGTACCCTTAAGGGTTTGAACTCTATATGGTGCATAGTAAGATTGAAAGCCGAAAGGGCCCAAATATGTTATGAAAAGTCAAGAAGAATGTGAGAAAGGTCAGGAAGGATATGAGAAGTAGATAGCATTGGCGCGTATGCCTTCGCTATTTAGGTCACGTGCATTGCATGCATGATTTTCACTTACTGAGCTTTATAAGCTCATTCCACGTTTTTATGTGTTGTAGGACCCCGCGATCACGGTACGTGATCATTTTCACGGCGTGGCCAACTTTTGAAGCTTCCGTGGGCTTTTGAGATGGAAGTGTGTGCATGGATGCGACCTCGTGGAGGCCCAGTAAATAGTTTTATTTTGACACGCTTGCGCACTTTCCTACGTAGATAGGACCCAACGATGATTTTGTAGGAACAGCTACGATTCCTTTATATAAAAGGAAAATTTTATACGAAATTCCGTACTATCTATTTTGTTATTAGGACATTAGTCGCATAGACTAGTGTAGAATGTAGTGGTGGAAAGCGGGGCTGCCACAGGTGGTATCAGAGCTTAGGATATAGGTTCTGCAGACTGTCCATGTACACACACTCAAAAGCACGGAAGCGGCCTTGCCTGTAAGTTTTATGTTTTTATGAATTTCTGGTATTACATGATTTATTGGTCCTTGGAAACGTTAGGATAAAAGAACGATGGGTAGGACAAGGAATGATAATAGTGGGGGTGCAGATAAAGGTAAGGAACCCTCATCCTCTACCGATAGTCGGGATGCGACTATCCTTCAACTCGCGGAATTAGTCCGCCAACAATCTGCCCAAATCCAGCAATTGATCCAGCAACAAAACGCTGGCGGGCAATCGAGCAATGGATCCCCTCAGGCCGACAGAATCGAAATGGTCGGGGAAAGATTTCGTAAACTTAACCCCCCAACCTTTGAAGATGCTGTTGACCCAACCTCGGCTGAGGATTGGCTCCGAACCCTAGAAACTATGTTCCAACATAGTCGTACCCCTGAAACAGAAAAGGTTTTGTGCGCTACCTACCTATTAAGGGGAAGCGCAGGTCATTGGTGGGATACAATACTAACTCTCGAAGATCCCTTGACAATGACCTGGGAGCATTTCAAAGAACTGTTTCGAAATAAGTATTTCACTGCTCCCGTTCGAGCTCAAAGGATGAACGAGTTCATCAATCTCCGCCAAGGAACAATGACGGTGGCGGAGTATATTCGAAAGTTCGAACAGTTGTCTCGATTTGCAACCCACATGGTAAGTACGGATGTGCTGAAGATCGAACGATTTATGGAAGGCTTGAAACCGGAACTGTATCGCGACGTTGGCATGGCTGGATTCCAAGGGGTTACTTATGCCCAAATGGCGGAACGAGCCCTGATAGCTGAACAAGCTGAAAGCCGAATTGTACGAGCCCGGGAGATTAAAAGGAAATTCGAACAAGGACCCAAAGGGAACGGAAATAATCAGAAGAAACCGTTTGTTCCTCAGAATGTGAAATCCAATTTTCAAAACCGCCCTCGACCACCTCAACAAACAAATCCGAATCAAGGGAGACCCCAACCGAATGCACCCGTATGTCCGAAATGTGCACGACGTCATCTTGGCGTCTGTTTCTCCCAAAACGCCACTTGCTTTAAATGTGGCAAGACAGGCCACTACTCCGTAGCCTGCCCAGAGAATGCATCTGGAAGTCAGGGAGCAAACCAAGCTAAGCCGCTGACGGCCCCCACTCGAGTATATATGCTTACGGCGGAAGAAGCCGAAAACAACCCATCCGAGACGGAAGGTACCCTTCTAATCGATTAAACTTCAACATTCATTCTAGTGGCTTCATGAGCCACATGTTCTTTTGTAACCACCACTTATGTGGTAAGATTCGGAATTCTTTTAGCCGATTTGGTCGATACCAGTTCAAGTGTCGACCTGAATCATGATCGTTGTAGATAGGTACTCAAAATAGGAAGTCGTATCTGAATTACCTGGGAGCGAATCCCAATTTCACCTAATATTTGGGGTATAACCTTACACCTCAACTTTTCTGATCAATTCGAGAACATCCCTTTTCAGTATCGAAATAGCGCAGCGAAAGCGTGGTGGACGCTTAAAACCTTTGATCTCTGCCTAAGTTAGAATTACAGGAATTCTTCTTAGCTTTTCGACGAATACGAGTTCCCCTACTTAGACCAATCCTCCTGTTTACTTCACCATGATTCTATTCCTTTCGATCCTCGAAAATTATTTGAGATTCCTTGATAATTTTCTAGGGTGAATTGCTATCACCCAACCATGCCTGATCAACTCCCTACCAATCGTCACCCTGAATTATTCCAGCTGACGGAATTTCGGGGGCGAAATTCTTTTAAGGAGGGGAGGATGTAATACCCGTAAAATTTAATTACGGGATTTACGATTTAATTAGTAGTAGATCAGAAATTTCGTTAGATTTATTAGATAAAAATGTTAAGACTATAGGAGGATAAGTATGGCACACAAATTATTTTGTAATAAATGTACTATTATTTTAGGGTTTTACGTGGCTTGTGTTATGTGAATTACATGATACATGTATTACGGCCTTATATATATGCTTATATGATTTTATACTCTCTGTGAAACAATATTATATATGTCATGTGTTACTTGGACGACTGAATGAATAGGAAATTAAGTTGGGAATTAGGTATAAGAAAGTCAAAGTATTCAAATATTTTAATAGGACTACAATTTAACTAAGTTATTATATTAAACTCTAACCTAGGCCCAAAATATAACTAGGAAAAATGGGCTAACAAATAATAGGATTAGAATGGTTAGACTTGGACCAACAGTCTAGTTCTTGAAATAAGCCCAACCATTTAACAATAAAGATAACTATTAACATTCCTTAAGCATGAGGGAAAAGTGACGTGATCCACTTTATCCCATCAACCCTATTCTTGGCCACTCAAAGCTTATCTAAAGGACTAAACTCCTCGATAGTGTAAGCTTATCAAAATAAAAAGGAAGGATATTAGGATGAAAATCTCGAAAGATAGTGACTTGAAATGTCGACATCTAAGCTCGAAATTATTGAAACCGAAATTATAAAGTTCAGGATTGATGGATGTCGAAATCTTTAAGAACTCGATAAAGAAGATAATAATTAAGATAAGCTTCGATTACTTTGTCATAAAGTAAAGTAATAAAATAATATATACATGTTCGATCAAGATAAGGACTAACATGGGAGTGATGTCATTTATTTAGTCCTATACGCTACACATAGGATAGAAAGAAAAGAAAGATAATTCATATAAGAACAATGTCAAACTGAAGCATAGAGACATATTGTAACAATTATAATTTCAAGCAAAAAAAAAAAGGAACGGAGAAAACCTTGTAAAGCATCATTCGATCCAAGCTTAAGGAAAGGTATATTTCCTACCCTAATAAATACGTTTTAGGTTTAAGTCTATAGGGTTAACACTTCAAAAAAACCTAAGAACTGAGAGCATGACAAGAAAATCTTGATTTAGAATGTATTACTTTCTTGGTTAGGAATAGATTTCGAAGAGAATTATGATTATAATAAAACTTGTTAGTTTTAGGGTTTCCAACAGTAGCTATACTAACATGATATGTTGAGATTAATGAATGTTATGGCTGGAAGGATTCGTATGGTAGAAAAATGAATTATTGAGTCTCGAAACTGTGTTAGCTTAGTAGGAAAAATTTCGAGATAAAGGAATGAGGATAGATAATGTCGAAATCTATCCATACAATGAATATCGAGGTCTTGGTGCATTGTTTATTAAATGTCGAGAGATGAAGAATATCGAAATGATAAATGTCGAGCCATTGAATGTCGGGATATACCTCGAAATGATGTGTTGTATAAATTTGAAATTCTTACTTATATTATGTCGAGATTCATTTGTACTGAGAGTTAAGAATTAAAGATGGGAAATGTTGAAATATTTGGTGTTAGAATGTCGAGTTCTTTGAGCATAGTATAGATATTAGACCTTATATATAATATCGAAATCTCGTTTATAATTTTTATATACACATATCGAGGTCCATTTTCATGTATCGAGATCCATTTTTCATTTTTATGTCAACAAAATAATGCATTGTTAAGTCTCGAAGTCTATGTATATAATACTCGAAAATCCTAATATACATATAGCAATGTCGAGGTCTAATAATGTCGAGATCTAGTTAACTATGTAACATGTCGAGATTTATCTGGTATCATATATCGAGATATATCTTTGAAATGGTATTTCTCAGTTTAAGTTAAAATTATAAATTTTAGGGTTTCGAATTTATATAAGTTAAAATTAGGGTTTTCTAAATTAAGCCATTTTATGAAACTATAAGTAGACTAACAAACCCTAATTTTATATGTTCCTATACTTAGGGTTTGAAGATTAGCGATTTACAAGTACGATAAGCTAAGTAGCTAAGGATACCAGGTAAGTGGAAATCGCAACTACAACACATAATTTTTATGTGCATGAAATTATGTGTTATGTGCTCTTATCATTTTATGTGACGTGTCTATGTGCTTCTATGATTTTATATGAGTTTTTACGTGGTTTAATTACGTTATATGATGACATGACATGCATATTCATGGCATGAGCATATGCACGCACGACTAGTATGAGAGTCAGGGAGATAGCGTGCATGAGTATAAGGTCGCTTAAAAGCGATATGTATATTTGCCGATATGGGCATTTGTGTCGACTCAATGATGAGTCACGACTCTTCTATGCTACCTAAATATATTACGGCGATTCACGAGGCCGACTGCCTGATTCACGAGAGGCAGGTATATAAATATATTACGGCGATTCACGAGGCCGACTGCCTGATTCACGAGAGGCAGGTATATAAATATATTACGGCGATTCACGAGGCCGACTGCCTGATTTACGAGAGGCAGGTATATAAATATATTACGGCGATTCACGAGGCCGACTGCCTGATTCACGAGAGGCAGGTAAATACCCCGTAGCGGGAGATGCAACCTGGAGGATGCGACTCGAGGGTATGAGCGGCACTGAGGGAACCTCGAGTGTTGGCGACCTCGTAGTAAGCTACCAGTGGGAAGCGCCCGCGTGTCAGGCCGCATTGGGATGGAAAGGCGCCTTAGGGTTAAACGAAATTTGTGTGCCCGGGTTAGCCTCTCAATGGGACTGCATTGGGATTGAAAGGCACTAGTAGCCTCTCAGTGTGGATCACACTGGGATTGAAAGGCACTAGTAGCCTCTCAGTGTGGATCACATTGGGATTGAAAGGCACCATAGGGTTACGCACAGATTGAGTACTCGGGTTTAGCCTCCCAGTGTGTGTACTGCCACTTGTACCCTTAAGGGTTTGAACTCTATATGGTGCATAGTAAGATTGAAAGCCGAAAGGGCCCAAATATGTTATGAAAAGTCAAGAAGAATGTGAGAAAGGTCAGGAAGGATATGAGAAGTAGATAGCATTGGCGCGTATGCCTTCGCTATTTAGGTCACGTGCATTGCATGCATGATTTTCACTTACTGAGCTTTATAAGCTCATTCCACGTTTTTATGTGTTGTAGGACCCCGCGATCACGGTACGTGATCATTTTCACGGCGTGGCCAACTTTTGAAGCTTCCGTGGGCTTTTGAGATGGAAGTGTGTGCATGGATGCGACCTCGTGGAGGCCCAGTAAATAGTTTTATTTTGACACGCTTGCGCACTTTCCTACGTAGATAGGACCCAACGATGATTTTGTAGGAACAGCTACGATTCCTTTATATAAAAGGAAAATTTTATACGAAATTCCGTACTATCTATTTTGTTATTAGGACATTAGTCGCATAGACTAGTGTAGAATGTAGTGGTGGAAAGCGGGGCTGCCACAGGTGGTATCAGAGCTTAGGATATAGGTTCTGCAGACTGTCCATGTACACACACTCAAAAGCACGGAAGCGGCCTTGCCTGTAAGTTTTATGTTTTTATGAATTTCTGGTATTACATGATTTATTGGTCCTTGGAAACGTTAGGATAAAAGAACGATGGGTAGGACAAGGAATGATAATAGTGGGGGTGCAGATAAAGGTAAGGAACCCTCATCCTCTACCGATAGTCGGGATGCGACTATCCTTCAACTCGCGGAATTAGTCCGCCAACAATCTGCCCAAATCCAGCAATTGATCCAGCAACAAAACGCTGGCGGGCAATCGAGCAATGGATCCCCTCAGGTCGACAGAATCGAAATGGTCGGGGAAAGATTTCGTAAACTTAACCCCCCAACCTTTGAAGATGCTGTTGACCCAACCTCGGCTGAGGATTGGCTCCGAACCCTAGAAACTATGTTCCAACATAGTCGTACCCCTGAAACAGAAAAGGTTTTGTGCGCTACCTACCTATTAAGGGGAAGCGCAGGTCATTGGTGGGATACAATACTAACTCTCGAAGATCCCTTGACAATGACCTGGGAGCATTTCAAAGAACTGTTTCGAAATAAGTATTTCACTGCTCCCGTTCGAGCTCAAAGGATGAACGAGTTCATCAATCTCCGCCAAGGAACAATGACGGTGGCGGAGTATATTCGAAAGTTCGAACAGTTGTCTCGATTTGCAACCCACATGGTAAGTACGGATGTGCTGAAGATCGAACGATTTATGGAAGGCTTGAAACCGGAACTGTATCGCGACGTTGGCATGGCTGGATTCCAAGGGGTTACTTATGCCCAAATGGCGGAACGAGCCCTGATAGCTGAACAAGCTGAAAGCCGAATTGTACGAGCCCGGGAGATTAAAAGGAAATTCGAACAAGGACCCAAAGGGAACGGAAATAATCAGAAGAAACCGTTTGTTCCTCAGAATGTGAAATCCAATTTTCAAAACCGCCCTCGACCACCTCAACAAACAAATCCGAATCAAGGGAGACCCCAACCGAATGCACCCGTATGTCCGAAATGTGCACGACGTCATCTTGGCGTCTGTTTCTCCCAAAACGCCACTTGCTTTAAATGTGGCAAGACAGGCCACTACTCCGTAGCCTGCCCAGAGAATGCATCTGGAAGTCAGGGAGCAAACCAAGCTAAGCCGCTGACGGCCCCCACTCGAGTATATATGCTTACGGCGGAAGAAGCCGAAAACAACCCATCCGAGACGGAAGGTACCCTTCTAATCGATTAAACTTCAACATTCATTCTAGTGGCTTCATGAGCCACATGTTCTTTTGTAACCACCACTTATGTGGTAAGATTCGGAATTCTTTTAGCCGATTTGGTCGATACCAGTTCAAGTGTCGACCTGAATCATGATCGTTGTAGATAGGTACTCAAAATAGGAAGTCGTATCTGAATTACCTGGGAGCGAATCCCAATTTCACCTAATATTTGGGGTATAACCTTACACCTCAACTTTTCTGATCAATTCGAGAACATCCCTTTTCAGTATCGAAATAGCGCAGCGAAAGCGTGGTGGACGCTTAAAACCTTTGATCTCTGCCTAAGTTAGAATTACAGGAATTCTTCTTAGCTTTTCGACGAATACGAGTTCCCCTACTTAGACCAATCCTCCTGTTTACTTCACCATGATTCTATTCCTTTCGATCCTCGAAAATTATTTGAGATTCCTTGATAATTTTCTAGGGTGAATTGCTATCACCCAACCATGCCTGATCAACTCCCTACCAATCGTCACCCTGAATTATTCCAGCTGACGGAATTTCGGGGGCGAAATTCTTTTAAGGAGGGGAGGATGTAATACCCGTAAAATTTAATTACGGGATTTACGATTTAATTAGTAGTAGATCAGAAATTTCGTTAGATTTATTAGATAAAAATGTTAAGACTATAGGAGGATAAGTATGGCACACAAATTATTTTGTAATAAATGTACTATTATTTTAGGGTTTTACGTGGCTTGTGTTATGTGAATTACATGATACATGTATTACGGCCTTATATATATGCTTATATGATTTTATACTCTCTGTGAAACAATATTATATATGTCATGTGTTACTTGGACGACTGAATGAATAGGAAATTAAGTTGGGAATTAGGTATAAGAAAGTCAAAGTATTCAAATATTTTAATAGGACTACAATTTAACTAAGTTATTATATTAAACTCTAACCTAGGCCCAAAATATAACTAGGAAAAATGGGCTAACAAATAATAGGATTAGAATGGTTAGACTTGGACCAACAGTCTAGTTCTTGAAATAAGCCCAACCATTTAACAATAAAGATAACTATTAACATTCCTTAAGCATGAGGGAAAAGTGACGTGATCCACTTTATCCCATCAACCCTATTCTTGGCCACTCAAAGCTTATCTAAAGGACTAAACTCCTCGATAGTGTAAGCTTATCAAAATAAAAAGGAAGGATATTAGGATGAAAATCTCGAAAGATAGTGACTTGAAATGTCGACATCTAAGCTCGAAATTATTGAAACCGAAATTATAAAGTTCAGGATTGATGGATGTCGAAATCTTTAAGAACTCGATAAAGAAGATAATAATTAAGATAAGCTTCGATTACTTTGTCATAAAGTAAAGTAATAAAATAATATATACATGTTCGATCAAGATAAGGACTAACATGGGAGTGATGTCATTTATTTAGTCCTATACGCTACACATAGGATAGAAAGAAAAGAAAGATAATTCATATAAGAACAATGTCAAACTGAAGCATAGAGACATATTGTAACAATTATAATTTCAAGCAAAAAAAAAAGGAACGGAGAAAACCTTGTAAAGCATCATTCGATCCAAGCTTAAGGAAAGGTATATTTCCTACCCTAATAAATACGTTTTAGGTTTAAGTCTATAGGGTTAACACTTCAAAAAAACCTAAGAACTGAGAGCATGACAAGAAAATCTTGATTTAGAATGTATTACTTTCTTGGTTAGGAATAGATTTCGAAGAGAATTATGATTATAATAAAACTTGTTAGTTTTAGGGTTTCCAACAGTAGCTATACTAACATGATATGTTGAGATTAATGAATGTTATGGCTGGAAGGATTCGTATGGTAGAAAAATGAATTATTGAGTCTCGAAACTGTGTTAGCTTAGTAGGAAAAATTTCGAGATAAAGGAATGAGGATAGATAATGTCGAAATCTATCCATACAATGAATATCGAGGTCTTGGTGCATTGTTTATTAAATGTCGAGAGATGAAGAATATCGAAATGATAAATGTCGAGCCATTGAATGTCGGGATATACCTCGAAATGATGTGTTGTATAAATTTGAAATTCTTACTTATATTATGTCGAGATTCATTTGTACTGAGAGTTAAGAATTAAAGATGGGAAATGTTGAAATATTTGGTGTTAGAATGTCGAGTTCTTTGAGCATAGTATAGATATTAGACCTTATATATAATATCGAAATCTCGTTTATAATTTTTATATACACATATCGAGGTCCATTTTCATGTATCGAGATCCATTTTTCATTTTTATGTCAACAAAATAATGCATTGTTAAGTCTCGAAGTCTATGTATATAATACTCGAAAATCCTAATATACATATAGCAATGTCGAGGTCTAATAATGTCGAGATCTAGTTAACTATGTAACATGTCGAGATTTATCTGGTATCATATATCGAGATATATCTTTGAAATGGTATTTCTCAGTTTAAGTTAAAATTATAAATTTTAGGGTTTCGAATTTATATAAGTTAAAATTAGGGTTTTCTAAATTAAGCCATTTTATGAAACTATAAGTAGACTAACAAACCCTAATTTTATATGTTCCTATACTTAGGGTTTGAAGATTAGCGATTTACAAGTACGATAAGCTAAGTAGCTAAGGATACCAGGTAAGTGGAAATCGCAACTACAACACATAATTTTTATGTGCATGAAATTATGTGTTATGTGCTCTTATCATTTTATGTGACGTGTCTATGTGCTTCTATGATTTTATATGAGTTTTTACGTGGTTTAATTACGTTATATGATGACATGACATGCATATTCATGGCATGAGCATATGCACGCACGACTAGTATGAGAGTCAGGGAGATAGCGTGCATGAGTATAAGGTCGCTTAAAAGCGATATGTATATTTGCCGATATGGGCATTTGTGTCGACTCAATGATGAGTCACGACTCTTCTATGCTACCTAAATATATTACGGCGATTCACGAGGCCGACTGCCTGATTCACGAGAGGCAGGTATATAAATATATTACGGCGATTCACGAGGCCGACTGCCTGATTCACGAGAGGCAGGTATATAAATATATTACGGCGATTCACGAGGCCGACTGCCTGATTTACGAGAGGCAGGTATATAAATATATTACGGCGATTCACGAGGCCGACTGCCTGATTCACGAGAGGCAGGTAAATACCCCGTAGCGGGAGATGCAACCTGGAGGATGCGACTCGAGGGTATGAGCGGCACTGAGGGAACCTCGAGTGTTGGCGACCTCGTAGTAAGCTACCAGTGGGAAGCGCCCGCGTGTCAGGCCGCATTGGGATGGAAAGGCGCCTTAGGGTTAAACGAAATTTGTGTGCCCGGGTTAGCCTCTCAATGGGACTGCATTGGGATTGAAAGGCACTAGTAGCCTCTCAGTGTGGATCACACTGGGATTGAAAGGCACTAGTAGCCTCTCAGTGTGGATCACATTGGGATTGAAAGGCACCATAGGGTTACGCACAGATTGAGTACTCGGGTTTAGCCTCCCAGTGTGTGTACTGCCACTTGTACCCTTAAGGGTTTGAACTCTATATGGTGCATAGTAAGATTGAAAGCCGAAAGGGCCCAAATATGTTATGAAAAGTCAAGAAGAATGTGAGAAAGGTCAGGAAGGATATGAGAAGTAGATAGCATTGGCGCGTATGCCTTCGCTATTTAGGTCACGTGCATTGCATGCATGATTTTCACTTACTGAGCTTTATAAGCTCATTCCACGTTTTTATGTGTTGTAGGACCCCGCGATCACGGTACGTGATCATTTTCACGGCGTGGCCAACTTTTGAAGCTTCCGTGGGCTTTTGAGATGGAAGTGTGTGCATGGATGCGACCTCGTGGAGGCCCAGTAAATAGTTTTATTTTGACACGCTTGCGCACTTTCCTACGTAGATAGGACCCAACGATGATTTTGTAGGAACAGCTACGATTCCTTTATATAAAAGGAAAATTTTATACGAAATTCCGTACTATCTATTTTGTTATTAGGACATTAGTCGCATAGACTAGTGTAGAATGTAGTGGTGGAAAGCGGGGCTGCCACAACTCATGTCATAATATGTGCAAGAATAAATTCCTAGCCCAACATAAATTCTAGAAATTTCCCATTTAACTATTATGAGTTGTTTCCTTTGATATTTCGAAAATTACCCTTCACAAATTTGAGTCATCATGAGCGCGAAAATCATTGACACTAACTTGCGTGAAATTCCCGTATAATTCACGAGCATAAAATTCGTACATCACATAAGCACATATCATATACGAGATGAACGTAGAATCACATAATTCGTACACATAATTTATTGACCGACCTAATTTCCGGGGACCGGGGTCCTACAAACTTCGACGGCCGAAGCGGAATACGTGGCTGCCGCCAGTTGTTGCTCCCAGATGCTGTGGATGCGGACTCAGCTTCGCGACTATGGTTACAATTTAAATAATATCCCCATATATAGTGATAGTCAAAGTGCCATAGCTATTACTTGCAATTTCATCACTCACGCACAAAACACATAGACATTAGATATCACTTTATCAAAGATCATGTAGAAAAAGGCACCATAGATATGTATTTTGTGAACACGGAGTACCAACTAGCTGACATTTTCACCGAGGCATTGGATGAAAAACGGTTTCAATTCCTTGTCGGAAAATTAGGCATATTGAATCTTCCGTAATATGTGATTTACCTGATCTTCTGTGCTACTAAATGTTCTATGCTATGTGTTTTCTTTGCTTATACGCTTTATCTTGCGTGAAATTATTTTTTTTAAAAAAATAATAATAAAATAATTCAAAAACATTATAAATATATATAATATTACGGGGATGACGAAATCCTTTAGGATGCTTTGATCTAAAGTCACTTAGAATTTTACCCCGACATGCGATCAATTTAATTGCTTAATTTTGTCAGTCTAAGTCGCATTCTTGTGTGTAAAGGTCATTAGGTTGCTCCACTAGACACAAAGCCACTATACATATGTAAGGATTCTAGCCTTGTTGTTTTCCTTTCTTTGGATCTATTTCTCGAGTGATTCACACATCAGTTACTTGTCTTAACTAGTGATACTTGGCTTCATACTCACCTTGCCTTAGATCGTTACGAAAATGATAAGGGCGCTTAGGTTATTCCTCACTCGACCTTTTAAAATTTTTCCCTCACATTAGCACTTAGTCATCCACTTTGAGCCTTCTCCGATGTCCTTTTCTTCATTTGAATCCCATTCCTAGCCTTCAACCGTATTCTATACTCTTCGGATGATTGTTCAAACGAGAAAAGGAGGGGGAGAAAACAAAAGAAAAGGGGGATGATGACAAAAGAAGGCATTGCTCAACGCGCAAAAATCAGACCAAAGGACCCTGCCTTCCGACTATCTCTTAGAAGGTGGCATGGATCCTGCTGTGAACTTCTCCAACGATAATCTCGTACGCTCGTCAGAACGGCTGGAAAGAGGAGCACCACGAAGTGAACTTCTCCAACGATAATCCGGTCTTATATCGGGAAACGAGAAGAGGAGCGCAGCCTTGGTACGAATACCATAACCGTGAACTTTCCAAAAAGATAATCTCTGAAACCTCTCTAGGGATTAAGAGAAGAAGATCACGGTATCGGCCCGAGAACCAACAAGAAGAACTTCACCTACGATAATCTCCTATAGCCTCGTGGAGAAGCGGAGCTTCAGCTTGAACATAGCATAAAAAGGGATAGTTCTTAAAAGAAAAAGAGGGAGAAAAGATTGAAAAGACGAAAGATGCAAAAGGAGACGGACGTAGAAATGAAAGATGACGAAGAGGTAAGCTCACTTTCCTCTAAATACATTCCCTTCAAAGTCCTAGCCAAACTAAAATCCTTACAACCCTTTGATTCAAATATTTTTGACGTTTTTCTCTAAGTATTTCAGATTTCTTCAAACAAAAGAAAGGAGTGAGACGTCGACACTACAAGACAAGGAGCTATTGTCACAGACCAAATATTTCAAAGGAAAACATGCCAAAAATAATTGTTAATTAACTCTATTATTTCTAACGTTTTTTTCTCTAAGTGGTACAGATTTTTTATTCTGCAGGGGGGCTAGACGTTACTACACAGAAAATCCAGGGAGTTAATTGCATTTATTTTAATTCTGAGGGGGAGCATTACAATGTGATTTTATTTGAAATAGGGATCAATCTGAAAATTTTTAGAAGTACTTACAATCGAGAAATTGGATATAAGAATTAATTCGCAATCATATGTTTCTCGATCGTAAACAGTGTTGGGAACGATTTTGATTGGCCGCGATAATTTGCGATCGAGAAATTGAATTGGAGAGTAATGGGCCTGATCCATTTAATCGCAAAACGTCCAATCGCAAACCCAACATTGACTTACAACGAGTTAATAAAAGTTCACTTTTTGACAGTCGAAAAATTTTATCTCATGCAAACCTAAATCACAAAAATTTCTCTCTCGAAAAACTTTCACAGACAGTTCAAATCTCTCACAAATATTTCGATTTTGAACACCGAATTGTCTGTTTAAGGTAGAAATGAGATTCATTTGACATTTGCGTGCGATTTAACTCCATTAGCATCTGCATTTTGTAGTTTTTCGCGTGATTAGGATTAGATTCTCGACTGTTCTTCAAACTGAGAAAACCGTATACTATTTTATAGTGATTTAGGCATGTTTACGAGTTTTATCTGGGTTAATGCCTGCACTTAAGATAGTTTCGATGTTTTTTATGAATCTGGTAGTTTAAACTTTCGAAAAATCTGCATCTTAGACCACTAAGTTGAGTTTTGAAAGAAACTGGGTATTTAAATGTTTGAAGCCATCGAAGAACTTTGTCGATCGCAAAGAGTCTTAATTGAATTCCGATTCAATTGAGATACTGTTTGTATCGTATTAGTTTTCGATCGCTAAATTCTGACTTAGTCGCTAAGAAAGAAGATTTTGACCGACAAATCACTTACCGTCGAGAAATCTAATTAGGATTTTCTACGAGCGAAAAACTTAAGCACTGAATAGACAATTTAGATGCAAATTAGATCGAGCGTAGAACTTACTATCGCAAAATAGAATTTTCGATTTCATTTTATTTCGGTCGCAAAATTTTAGCAGCGAAAAATTAATTTTTCAACGCTTAATTTTTCGATCGTAAAATTCGCCGCTGGGGATTTAATTGATCGGAAAAATTTCTCGACGATTGACTTAGTTTTTCTTTCGTTGACTAATTTCTCGATAGAAAAATATCGCAACGAAAATTTTACTAAGGATCGGAAATCACGTATCGCTCGCCAAATTTCAAATCGAAAAATTTTATTCAATCGAGGAAATTTTTCGACAGTAAAAAATAATTTCTCGATCGTAAATTTATACGGAATTTTTCTCGATCGTAAAATTGGTCGGCTACAGTCCATGAGTACGACTTCAACACTTAGTTTTTTTTCTAAATCTTTTACACTGTTAGTGAACATTAAGCGAATAAAAATTTTTCGATCGCAAAATTAAACGGAGTTATTTCAATTGAAATCAATGCATAGGAAATCAATTTGAAAATCAAATTTTTCGAGTGTAAAATATCTTGGCATGAACAGTGACATTTTCCACGATCAAACACTTAGAAAATTTCGAAGTTTCTTCCACGCGTTATATGTTTCATTCGAAATTACGAACATGCCATTACATTTTTCAAAATCAATTATACTATATGCATACTACACGATTTCAATTCAAAATTCATCAAACATGTCATGACTTGTTACAATATTATAGGTTGATGAAATTAAATCAATTTTCGACTAAAATTAAATTTTGAACTAATGAACTTTTTATATCTTTTATGCTTCAGATGGATCGCTACCCACGATACAATCACGTCTACGACCATAATTTGTACCTGAAGGTCCAGGATACAAATTTTCAACTCGACTGACCACCTTTCGGTGTCCAGATGATATCATCATATCAATTCAGCAAGGCCACCCCATCTGGCATGCATTGACGGTCACCGCCTCGGTGCCAATGGTCTATCTCCAGCAATTCTGGGCATGCATTCAAGGAGCAGTGGAAAATGGGGCCTTCTCCTTCTCAACCGTAATTGGGACGCGGCACATTAATATGAACAAGAACCAGTTCGGGATGATTCTGGACTTGTCATTGTCAGGACCCGACTTCTTAATCGCCTAATTCTAACGTATCCTATGTGCCTACCGTTGCTTTAACTTAAAAGAGTTGCGGAAACGCGTATTAAATTTTTTCCATTTTTGTAGTGGAAGTAGTTTCTATACATGACAAAAGAATAGAATTACATGACTTCCTAACTTCATGTGAATCCTAATTACACGAGATGTGTATACATGCATATCAAAAGAATCTCTGTGTGCCCGGCCTCACAGGTCGTCATCCATGCACACACTCCCATCCCAAAAGCTGCTGGAAGCGCCAAAAGATTTCCTTGCCATCTAAGCGATCACGTACCGTGGTCGCTCGCACCTACAACACATAACGTAAGGGATGAGCGATATGCTCAGTAAGTAGAAATCATGCATGACGTGCACGTGATAAAACTCTGCAAAGGCAATCCACGCCGATGCATCTTACGTCTTATGGATCGATCTTAATCTCATATCTTTTATCTTAGGGCCCTTGGCAGGCTTTTACCCAGGCGTACACCGTAAAGAGCTCTATCCAACCACGGGCATCAGCCCAAAGTATGAGGGCATCAACCCAACCATACTAAAGCATGAGGGCATCAACCCAACCACGCTAATCAGGGATATAAGGGCATCAACCCGACCATGAGGGCATCAACCCAACCATGGTATCCCCCGACGCATCAACGTCGTTCGTGTACTGGCGACGCATCAACGTCGCCGACGGCGCATCAACGCCGTCTCGGTGCCCCGGAAGCCGCCACCTATCTTAACTAATAATATCCTCATTGCCCACTTCGGCATTCGCTTTTCACTATTTGCGACATATATGTGCACACTCATCATCTCATTTCCCCAACGTGTCGTGCATGCTCGTGCATATGCAAATGCATCATCGTCATAATGCTTACCAAAAGCATGAAACCATATCATACAAGTTCACATAAGCACGTAAACACAGCATCACATAATCACATAAATTAGGCACATACACATATGTTATGTGTCGTAGTTGGATTTCCACTTACCTGGCGTCCGTAGACTAACTGCTACCTGCCCTGGCGAATTTCCTAAGTCCCGACCTTAGGCACCAAAACATTCGTATCAGTAAGCTATTAATTAATTAAGCTAGCTAAGTACTCGTATTATTTTAAGTCATGAACTTAATCTTCGACTTTAAACTATTTGCTAGCCGGTCTAGTGAAATTCCTAAAATTTCGTCCTTTAAACCTGCCAAGGCTATAAAGTCAGTCCATAAATTATTTTAAATCAACTACGAAATTTTCGTTCCAAAATTCTATCGAATGCAACGTCTACCTATACCGAAAATTGGCCCTAAGGACACCGATAGGCAAATTATGATCGGGCGTTGAAAGAGCCTATGCTCATTGGAATCGGAATATTTTTTCTTATTAAATCGTTTTAATCCAAGGAGTTCAATTCGTAAAGTTGATTCGCCAACTAGGACCCGCAAAGTGCATGAGGCTCGGTTCGCAAAACGGGTTCGCAAAGTGCATGAGAATTCGCAGAATGCCGAGTACCCTCGGTCGGCCCGCAAAGTTGGTGAGTTCGCAATGTGAGTTCGCGACTTGTGTGGACTCGCAAAACCTTGGACCCGCGAAATGAATTGGGCCCGTGAACCTCCATTCGCAAACCTCATGGGGTTCGCAAAGTATGGAGGCCGCAAAAGGAGCACGGCCCGCGACATGGTTTGGGTCGGCAAAGTGGGTTCGCAAACTTCTCAACCCGCGAAGTGACTTGAACTCGCAAAGCTCGAGTTCGCAAAGTGGGTTCTATTCGTAAGATGGGGCCGCGAAGTGCATGAACCCGCAAAATGGAGTCGCAAAGTTCCTAACCGCTTGGGGTTCGCAAACCATCAACCCGCAAAGCTTCCGCTTGCATGGATTCGCAAACTTGGTGGGACTTGCAAATTTTAGCAGGACTCGCAAAGTAGCTTCGAAATTCTCCAGCCCGCAATCCTCTATGGATTCGCAAAGTGTGCTTGGCCTCGCGAAACTGCCGAGTTCGCAAAACGAGCGCGGCTCGTGAACGTCTCGAAGCCGCGAAGTGGGGTTTGCATGGGTTCGCAAACATCCCGCTACCTCCTCAATTCGCAAAATACTCCACTAACACTTCTCAGTTCGCAAAGTACTACTTTAAAAGATTAAAAGTCATTTTCTCCAAGAACATTATGAAGGCCGATTGGAACTGCAGGAACCCTAAAATCGAGCTAAACAATAACGCCAACCTTTATCTTATATTTTCGTGCTTAAATTCCCTAAAACATGTTGTTATAGGACTAAAAACGCAAGGATTAAGGTTAGGGCATCTCTCAGTTCTTAAATTCGTGCCTTAGGCTCAAAACCTTACCGAAACCCCGTCATTTAAAGTCGCACAGCTCTAATCTTTAAGAAAACGTAAATGCTATGGTTTAAAGAACATACCTAGTCCCAATTTGTGAGCTTGGTATCTCGGCTCCTCCTTCTTTCTTTCTTGTCCCAACTCTCGTTACTTTCTTACACTGGGTTTGTGGACTTCAAATGGATTTTAGACTACATTTAATTCATTTTAAGGGATGGGGATGGGACTCAATTTACGAAAATATCCCTTATCTCAAGGAAATTTGTCCCTAAGCCATTAAATATTTGGGCTCAACTCTCAATTTAGCCCATTAATGATCCTAGAAATTTTTGGGCCTAATTTTAATTTTAGCCCAAGCCTTGTTCATGGCCCAAATTTCTCTAACCTATCTTTCGAAAATTCCTAAATAAATTAAGGATCGGTTGGTACAATTTAACTGTTCCAAATTTCGTAAGATCACCTAAGCACGTAATTTACCACACGAAACTTCACGTAAGTCACATAATCGCGGAATTTAATGCATGAAAAGCACATAATCGTGGTCAACATTTGTGCAAATTTATTGGCCCTACTATTCACGAGGACCCGGGTGCTACATCCTCCCCCCCTTAAAGAGGATTTCGCCCCCGAAATCAGCCCGTTTGGAACAACTCAGGATAGCGGACCCTCATTTCATCCTCACGTTCCCATGTGGCTTCCTCTACTGACTGATTCCGCCACAGAACTTTTACTAGAGGAATCTCCTTATTCCTAAGTCTTTTCGTTTCGTGCTTCAAAATCTCGACGGGTATTTCCTCGTAACTTAGGTCCGGCTTCAGTTGTTGGTGTGGAAATTCGTCCTTCAGCACATGATTCGAATCAGCAATGTACTTTCGTAAGGTTGAGACGTGAAACACATCGTGCACTTGTGATAATGATGTCGGTAGCTCCAACTGGTAGGCTACCTCACCAACTTTTTTCACTATTCTGAATGGACCAATATACCTCGGGCTCAATTTTCCCTTCTTCCCGAACCTCTTAACGCCTTTCATTGGTGACACTTTCACGAAAACCCAATCATTCACCTCGAATTCTAGCGGTCTACGTCTCCGATCCGCATAACTCTTCTGTCTACTCTGCGCCGTGCGCATTCTTTCTCGGATCATCGTGATAATTTCTGTCATTTCTCGTACCATATCTGGGCCTAGCATCGCCCTTTCACCGACTTCATCCCAATGCACTGGGGATCTGCATTTACGCCCATATAAGGCTTCGTAAGGGGCCATTCCAATCGTGGATTGATAACTATTGTTGTACGAGAATTCCACGAGTGGAAGGTACTTGCTCTAGTTGCCTTTGAAATCGAGCACACAGGCTCGTAGCATATCCTCCAAAGTCTGGATGGTCCGCTCGGATTGACCGTCCGTTTGCGGATGGTAGGCAGTGCTAAAGGATAATTTTGTTCCCATCGCCTTTTGCAAGCTCGTCCAGAACTTTGATAGGAACCTTGAGTCACGGTCTGAAACTATCGACAATGGTATTCCATGGAGTCTCACTATTTCCTGGATGTACAGCTCCGCGTACCGCTCCATGGAGAATGTCGTACCTATTGGCAGAAATGGGCAGATTTCGTAAGTCGGTCTACAATTACCCAAATTGCGTCGTGTCCTTTCGCGTTCCTCGGCAATCCGCTCACGAAATCCATCGCTATGTTGTCCCACTTCCATTCCGGGATGGGTAAAGGCTGCAGCGTTCCTGCTGGCCGTTGGTGTTCTGCCTTAATTTGTTGACAAGTGAGGCATTGACTGACGAATTCGGCTACATCTTTCTTCATTCCTGGCCACCAGTAGTGTGCTCGTAAGTCTCTATATAGCTTCGTGGCTCCAGGATGTACTGAGTAGGGTGTAGTATGTGCGTCTGCCATTATAGTTCTTCGAAGTCCTGCATCGTCTGGTACATATAATCTATTCCTGTAGTACAAACTTCCATCATCTCGGAATACATGGTCTACTGTCGGCTGCTCTGTTTGTGTTCCTTTGATCCTGATGTAGAACTCGTCGTTTTCCTGCGCCTTTTTGATTCGCTCCAGTAACGTAGGTTGCAGTGTTAAAGCTGCTAGTCTAGTCTCGACTTCGCCTAACTGCACAACCTCGACCCCGAGCATCTGTAGTTCTGTGCTAACGGCTTTTCGGCTTAGTGCATCTGCTACCACATTTGCTTTGCCTGGGTGGTAGTTGATTACGCAATCGTAATCCTTCACCAATTCCAGCCATCGCCTTTGTCTCATGTTCAATTCCTTTTGCGTGAAGAAATACTTTAAGCTTTTGTGGTCCGTGTAGATTTCGCATCGCTCTCCGTAAAGGTAGTGTCTCCAAATTTTTAGGGCGAAGACGACTGCTGCCAATTCTAGATCGTGCGTCGGATAATTTTTCTCATTTCCTTCAGTTGTCGTGAAGCATAGGCTACTACGTTCCCGTTCTGCATTAACACGCATCCTAAGCCGTTCTTTGAGGCGTCGCTGTAAACGGAGAATCCCCCGGTTCCTGACGGTATCGTAAGGACTGGGGCTGTAGTCAGTCGCCTCTTAAGCTCTTGGAAGCTCTGTTCACATTCCTCGCTCCAATGAAATGGTATGTTCTTCCTCGTTAACTTTGTCAGTGTTGAAGCTATTTTCGAAAAGTCCTTAATAAACTTCCTATAATAGCCTGCCAAGCCGAGGAAACTCCGTACCTCGGTCACATTTGTTGGTTGTGGCCAGTTACTGATGGATTCGATCTTGTTCGGATCCACCGAGATTCCTGCTCCGGAGATAATATGTCCCAAGAAGGCGACTTGGTCTAGCCAAAACTCGCACTTCTTGAACTTGGCGTACAACTGCTTTTCCCTCAATACTCCAAGGACCGTTTGTAGGTGCTGCTCGTGTTCCTCTTTCGTCTTTGAATAAATGAGTATGTCGTCTATGAATACTATGACGAATTTGTCCAAGAACGGCTGGAACACCCGGTTCATCAGATCCATAAATGCGGCTGGCGCGTTGGTCAGCCCGAAAGGCATTACTAGAAATTCAAAATGTCCGTATCTTGTGCTGAACGCCGTCTTAGGAATATCGTCCTTGCGAATCTTCAACTGATGATACCCCGACCGCAAATCAATCTTCGAAAACACCGTAGCGCCTTGTAGTTGGTCGAACAGATCATCAATCCTTGGTAGAGGATACTTGTTCTTTATCGTTAACTTGTTTAACTCCCTGTAGTCTATGCAAAGCCGCATCGACCCGTCTTTGTTTCGTACAAACAAAACTGGCGCACCCCAGGGAGAAAAACTTGCTTGAATAAACCCCTTTTGTAGAAGTTCATCTATTTGTTCCTTCAACTCCTTCAATTCGGTCGGTGCCAACCGATACGGGGTCTTGGATACTGGTGCTGCTCCAGGCACCAGATCGATCGTGAACTCGATCTCTCTATCAGGCGGTAATCCTGGCAATTCCTCTGGGAATACGTCGGGAAAATCTTTAACTACCGGCACGTCTTCAAGTCTTGGGGATGAACTTTCTTTCGATTTCATCGCAAACACCAAGTATGCTTCACAACCGGCTTTGATCAATTGCTGAGCTTTCAGCGCCGATATTTTAGAAAGGTTTCCTATTTTCATCGTCCCCTCAAAGACTAAAGACTCATTGCTATCTATGTTAAATGTAACCACCTTACGGTTGCAATCAATCACAGCTCCGTACTTCGACAACCAGTCCATTCCGAGGATTACCTCATAGTCATTCATTGGAATGACAATCAAATCTATGGACAACACTTTATCACCGACTAATATTGGGCACTCTTTCAGTATCTGATTGGTTTTAGTCGGATCCCCATGGGGCATAACTACCTTATATTCATATTCAGATTGACGAGGCCTAACCCCGAGTTTTGCCACATACTTAACGGATGCAAACGAGTGGGTCGCCCCGGAATCTACTAAGATGCATGTGGGTGTTTGGTGGATAAGGAGGGTACCTGTCACCACCGCTGGGTTGTTTTCTGCCTCCTCAGATGTAATGGTGTACACCCGAGCTGGTACCATCTGTGGTCTTGCCTGACCTCCGGCTTGATTTCCCGTCGCCCATTCCGGGCATTGTCTCGAGAAGTGCCCCGGCTTCCCGCATTTGAAACAGTTGTTAGTCTGGGCGTAGCAGTTACCGGAATGTCTCTTCCCGCACTTTGGGCAGCTCGGGATAGCGGGTGTTGGAAATCCCCCTTGATTTGGGTTCAGCGGTCGATTTGGAATCCCTTGTGGTCGTTGAGGTGGCTTATTCTGAAAGTTCGACTTCCCGCCTTTGGGTACGAATTGGCGTTTCTGACTTCCCCCGCTCCACTGTGATCCTTGGACTTGTGCAAATTTTCTCTTAGCCTCTTGGGCACGAACGATCCTGGCCTCTGCTTGTTCCGCTACCATCGCTCTTTCTGCCATTTGAGCATACGTGGCTCCTTGCAATCCAGCCATGCTGACGTCCCTATATAGCTCAGGTTTCAATCCTTCGAGGAAACGTTCAATCTTGAGGGCGTCCGTGCTCACCATATGGGCGGCAAACCTCGACAGCTGCTCGAATTTCCTGATGTATTCGGCCACGGTCATGGATCCCTGTCTGAGGTTGATGAACTCATTTAGGCGCTGTGCTCGCACCGGGGCAGTAAGATACTTGCCCCTGAACAACTCCTTGAATCTGTCCCAGCTCATGGTCGCAGGATTCTCAATCACCATAATGGTGTCCCACCAATGCCCCGCGCCTCCTCTTAGTAAGAACGCGGCACACAGGGCTTTCTCTGCCTCAGGGACGCGGCTATAGATGAACATGCTTTCCAAGGTCCTTGTAATACCCGTAAAATTAATACGGGATTATTTATGTAATGTTCGAAATTAATGAAGATGATTTTCGAACGAAACCGATTTTCGGAAGTGCGAAAATATTAATTGGGCCGATAGTGAATAAAATAAATAGGGCCGAAGGAAGTGGGAAGCCCAATAGATAAAGGAGGATCAAAAATAAAAATAGAAAGGTCCAATGTAATTTAAGAAAGACCAAAATAAAATAAGAAATGGACCATATTAAATTATCAAAGCCCAAGTAAATGCTTAAATAGGCCAATTAGGTGCTAAGGTTGGCCCAAGTGAATTAAGGATAAAAGATAAGCATGGGGTTCCTTAAATCATGGAAAACCCACGTGAAAGCCATCCCCCTAGTTAGTAAAAATCTTGAAAATAATCATTGTGTTGGTCCAAGAGGAAAACGTGATATAGACCCAAAAGAAATTAAAACCCTCATTTGAGACTTGATGAAACCAACGAAACCAAAGAAAAAGAAAACCTCATTTGCAACCTCCAATCGACGTGAAGATCAAGGAGAAAAATAAAGAAATAAAAACAAGGGACCAAAGAGAGAAGAACCGAATTAAAGAGTGGCCTTGTGAGGATCCCATTTACAAGCTTAGATAATTGCTATTTTATACGGTTTAAGTAGTTAGCCTAAGTGTAGGTGACGAAAGAAGAAAGAAGCTGTGAAGGGAACGAGCTCAACTCGACATTAGCTTAGGAAAATTAACCAAATATAAGCTTGGAGGATAGGTAGGTGGTTTATACCCCTACAAACCCTTTTAAAGTATATTAATTTCCGTAAAATGGTTAGAAGTCGATTGGAAGGCCATTCGATTTCATATTCTTAAGTCTTATAATCTTTATAATTTTTCGTGGCATGTTGCTATGTGTTTCAATGTGATTTCGAACTCAAAATATGAGTTCTTGGTTGATGATTTAGATTATGGGTTGAGCGACGAAGAACTTGTTAAATTTCTGAAAAATGTCGATATCTTATACAAAATGTCGAAACTTTTATAGAATGTTGAGATAATAGAAATGTCGAGACATACCAAAAATGTCGAGCGAAGAATGTCGAGGCCTCTAACAAAAATGTCGATATCTTATACAAAATGTAGAAACTTTTATAGAATGTTGAGATAATAGAAATGTCGAGACATACCAAAAATGTCGAGCGAAGAATGTCGAGGCCTCTAACAAAAATGTCGATATCTTATACTAAATGTCGAAACTTTTATAGAATGTCGAGATAATATAAATGTCGAGACATACTAAAAATGTCGAGTTCTTGTAAAATAGAAAATGTCGAGCTCTTACTTAAAAATGTCGAGCTCTAGTAAAATAGAAAATGTCGAGCTCATCATTCCTTGTAAACGTCGACATCATTATAAAATGTCGTGGCACATAATTAAACAAAGAATAAATGTCGAAATTCTTACACAATGTCGAGACTCTCAAAACAACTATAAATGTCGATATACAAACCTTAGAAATGTCGAGTCCCTTCACTATACGTTTCGACATCTATCAATTATGCAGCTCGACATCTTTTGTAATAGGTAACTCGACATCTTTTATAATTCATTTCGAAATCCATCTATTAACTATCTCGACATTTTTCTGCTGCACAACTTAAATCGCCCGACTTTTATCAAAAACCCTAAAACCGTATCAATCAATATCGTCTTCAACTTTCATCCCTAACCCATATTTTAAATTATAAAAATACTATTTTTGGAATTTCAAACCTTCGGCCTAGTATCGGATTTTAATAAAAATATAATATTTTCTGTGTTTTATTATTTACGATTTTATGAAATGTGATGTGTCATGTGATTGATTTTTATGTGCATATCACAACATGCACGGGTGAGAGTGATGATGATGTACCGTATTCATACGGTGACGCCTTACGGTGTCGGATGAGTGGGGTAGAGTTACCGATGTTGGTAGTCAGGTCTAGACTCGATAGGGCACCTGGTGGGAGAGGGGGTTTGCGACACCCATCTAGTCGGGATTGAGCCACCCGAGGTGTACACCACCGATATTTTATTGGCTCAGGGACGGCAGACAGATGTGAGATTCCTGTCTACCCGGGTAGTGGTAGACTACTCGGGGAGTTACACCAAGGTGTAACACCGTCGGGTTGAGATTGTGTGCGGAAGGAGCGACCCGGCACGGCCGGCGTGGGCTACCGCATGATTATGGCGTACCTTGCCATGCGCGCGTGGGTGCCGAGTCTAGCCTAGGGCCCTGATATGCGATGAGACGTGAGATAGGTCGAGCGTGCATATTTCATGTGTGAGGACATGGGGTTGGGTTGAGTGCACGCACGCATACATTGCATGTTTTTTTTTTTTTTTTTTTGGTAAGAAGGAGTTTTCATTACCACAAGAACCAACGTTTATACATCAGACTCATCACAATCCACCTAGCGCAACATTAAGTACTAGATAATTTGTGCAAGTAATCTATTCCCCCTCGTGACAGCTTCGCGAAGTGCATGCCACAGACTTGTGTCTTGAAGCTGTTCTTGAATATCAGGAACAGCTCCTGAGCTGATTTAGCACTCGATCCATGAACTCGTGCATTACGTTCCTTCCACAGTAAATATACACTAGCAACCACACCTGCAATTTGGACCCGCGGTATAATACTTTTGTGTTTCGCTAATCGTATAAGTCTCTTCCCCCATCTGGCTAACGGAAAAGGAATCTCAAGTTGCAGCCACCTACCAGCTTCAGTTATAAAGTCCCTGCTATACTCACAGCCAAATAGTAGGTGTTCAATGCATTCCTCAACCTGCGAGCATAGAACACACTTTGTATCAAGAATGGTGAGACCCCAATGGGCCAGTCTATCCTCGTTAACAACTTGTTATGCATAGCCAGCCACATAATGAAAGCATGTTTCGGCACATTCCATCTATTCCATACTATAGCTGCAGCTGCCATCTTTTCCCTAGGCCCTTTTAGCCACATATAACCAGACTTAGTAGTATAGCAGCCATTCTTAGTTGCCTGCCAGACCCCCTGGCTGTATCCTTCTCGAAATAATTCTCTCACCTTTAGGATCTGAGTCCATTGCCAACTGCTAGCCCCTGTTTTCTGGTAATCCCAAAAATCTGTACCTTTTAAGTAGCACCCATGCAACCATTTGATCCATAAATTGTCTTTCTTCATTGATATGTCCCAAATCTGCTTGCCTATACATGCTGTATTCCATGCGCCACAGTCCTTGAGGTCCAGGCCCCCCCATTTCTTCTGCAAACAGATAGTTTCCCACGCCACTAGGGCCTTAACCTTGCCCCCAACACCTCTTCCCCAAAGGAACTCACGGCAGATTTGATCAATTCTCCTCACGACGCTAACCGGTAACATAAACATGGAACCCCAATAGCTGTGAAGAGCCAAGAGGACTGAATTAATAAGGCAGCACCGGCCGGCGTAGGATAGATTCCTTGATGTCCAGCAAGTAATTCTCTTAGCTATTCTGCCCACCAGTGCTTCACAGTCCTGCATGCTCCATTTAGTTGGTGATACAGGCACACCTAGGTACTTCATGGGGAAAGCCCCTTCTGTAAATCCTGTCATAGCGAGTATCTGCTGCTTCATAGTCTCGGAGATGCCTGCGATGTAAATATTAGATTTCATGGAGTTAGCTGCCAGACCAGTAGCACTCCGAAAGTGTTGCAGGCATTCCATAATCAGGGCTATTGAAGGCTGGTGTGCCTTGCATGTTTTTACTGCCACCTACTGGGCGTTTTTCGCTCAGGGTTTTATTTTATAGGTGAGACCACGCCCGACACCGATGGGTGTCAGGGTTAGCTGTAGGCGGGCTGGCGGCGGTGACTCCACGGGCTTTTGAGGGCAGAGCGGTACATGGGACGCGACCTGTGGAGAGGCGTAGTTTAGTTTAGTCGGGTTAGATTTTGGGTGCTTCGGCCCGGTGTGTAGATATGACGCTTTTTGTAAAACCCGACCTTTGATATATATAATGTAAATTATTTTATTAAAAGTTTTTAATAAATCGGGTCCTCCGCGACTTCTGTTGCGGAAATCCGCCAACTAATTTAATTAGGAAGTAGGGTCGCGACAGTCCTGATCCAGTCTTCAGCTGCCGTTGGATCGGCTGTATCCTCGAATGTTGGCGGGTTCAGCCTTCGGAATCTTTCCCCGACTATCTCTATCCTGTCAGCCTGAGTGGATCCAGCGTTTGCGTTGTTCTGCTGAATCAGCTGTTGAATCTGGGTGGATTGTTGGCGAACCAGTTCCGTGAGTTGGAAAATGGTTGCATCACGATTGTCGCTAGGGGCTGTGTTTCCCCTGTTCTGATCATCACCTCCGCTGCTCTCTCCTCTAGTTCTAACCATCGTTCCTTATCTATCCTGATAGTCCTATGGCCAATAAATTATGCAACACAAAACTTCATATCGATATAACACTTACAGGCAAGGCTGCTTCCACGCTTTTGGGTGTGTGTACATGGACAGTCTACAGAACCTGTGACCGAAGCTCTGATACCACTCTGTCAGGACCCGACTTCTTAATCGCCTAATTCTAACGTATCCTATGTGCCTACCGTTGCTTTAACTTAAAAGAGTTGCGGAAACGCGTATTAAATTTTTTCCATTTTTGTAATGGAAGTAGTTTCTATACATGACAAAAGAATTACATGACTTCCTAACTTCATGTGAATCCTAATTACACGAGATGTGTATACATGCATATCAAAAGAATCTCTGTGCGCCCGGCCTCACAGGTCGTCATCCATGCACACACTCCCATCCCAAAAGCTGCTGGAAGCGCCAAAAGATTTCCTTGCCATCTAAGCGATCACGTACCGTGGTCGCTCGCACCTACAACACATAACGTAAGGGATGAGCGATATGCTCAGTAAGTAGAAATCATGCATGACGTGCACGTGATAAAACTCTGCAAAGGCAATCCACGCCGATGCATCTTACGTCTTATGGATCGATCTTAATCTCATATCTTTTATCTTAGGGCCCTTGGCAGGCTTTTACCCAGGCGTACACCGTAAAGAGCTCTATCCAACCACGGGCATCAGCCCAAAGTATGAGGGCATCAACCCAACCATACTAAAGCATGAGGGCATCAACCCAACCACGCTAATCAGGGATATAAGGGCATCAACCCGACCATGAGGGCATCAACCCAACCATGGTATCCCCCGACGCATCAACGTCGTTCGTGTACTGGCGACGCATCAACGTCGCCGACGGCGCATCAACGCCGTCTCGGTGCCCCGGAAGCCGCCACCTATCTTAACTAATAATATCCTCATTGCCCACTTCGGCATTCGCTTTTCGCTATTTGCGACATATATGTGCACACTCATCATCTCATTTCCCCAACGTGTCGTGCATGCTCGTGCATATGCAAATGCATCATCGTCATAATGCTTACCAAAAGCATGAAACCATATCATACAAGTTCACATAAGCACGTAAACACAGCATCACATAATCACATAAATTAGGCACATACACATATGTTATGTGTCGTAGTTGGATTTCCACTTACCTGGCGTCCGTAGACTAACTGCTACCTGCCCTGGCGAATTTCCTAAGTCCCGACCTTAGGCACCAAAACATTCGTATCAGTAAGCTATTAATTAATTAAGCTAGCTAAGTACTCCTATTATTTTAAGTCATGAACTTAATCTTCGACTTTAAACTATTTGCTAGCCGGTCTAGTGAAATTCCTAAAATTTCGTCCTTTAAACCTGCCAAGGCTATAAAGTCAGTCCATAAATTATTTTAAATCAACTACGAAATTTTCGTTCCAAAATTCTATCGAATGCAACGTCTACCTATACCGAAAATTGGCCCTAAGGACACCGATAGGCAAATTATGATCGGGCGTTGAAAGAGCCTATGCTCATTGGAATCGGAATATTTTTTCTTATTAAATCGTTTTAATCCTAGGAGTTCAATTCGTGAAGTTGATTCGCCAACTAGGACCCGCAAAGTGCATGAGGCTCGGTTCGCAAAACGGGTTCGCAAAGTGCATGAGAATTCGCAGAATGCCGAGTACCCTCGGTCGGCCCGCAAAGTTGGTGAGTTCGCAATGTGAGTTCGCGACTTGTGTGGACTCGCAAAACCTTGGACCCGCGAAATGAATTGGGCCCGTGAACCTCCATTCGCAAACCTCATGGGGTTCGCAAACCTCAGTGGGTTCGCAAACTTCTCAACCCGCGAAGTGACTTGAACTCGCAAAGCTCGAGTTCGCAAAGTGGGTTCTATTCGTAAGATGGGGCCGCGAAGTGCATGAACCCGCAAAATGGAGTCGCAAAGTTCCTAACCGCTTGGGGTTCGCAAACCATCAACCCGCAAAGCTTCCGCTTGCATGGATTCGCAAACTTGGTGGGACTCGCAAATTTTAGCAGGACTCGCAAAGTAGCTTCGAAATTCTCCAGCCCGCAATCCTCTATGGATTCGCAAAGTGTGCTTGGCCTCGCGAAACTGCCGAGTTCGCAAAACGAGCGCGGCTCGTGAACGTCTCGAAGCCGCGAAGTGGGGTTTGCATGGGTTCGCAAACATCCCGCTACCTCCTCAATTCGCAAAATACTCCACTAACACTTCTCAGTTCGCAAAGTACTACTTTAAAAGATTAAAAGTCATTTTCTCCAAGAACATTATGAAGGCCGATTGGAACTGCAGGAACCCTAAAATCGAGCTAAACAATAACGCCAACCTTATCTTATATTTTCGTGCTTAAATTCCCTAAAACATGTTGTTATAGGACTAAAAATGCAAGGATTAAGGTTAGGGCATCTCTCAGTTCTTAAATTCGTGCCTTAGGCTCAAAACCTTACCGAAACCCCGTCATTTAAAGTCGCACAGCTCTAATCTTTAAGAAAACGTAAATGCTATGGTTTAAAGAACATACCTAGTCCCAATTTGTGAGCTTGGTATCTCGGCTCCTCCTTCTTTCTTTCTTGTCCCAACTCTCGTTACTTTCTTACACTGGGTTTGTGGACTTCAAATGGATTTTAGACTACATTTAATTCATTTTAAGGGATGGGGATGGGACTCAATTTACGAAAATATCCCTTATCTCAAGGAAATTTGTCCCTAAGCCATTAAATATTTTGGGCTCAACTCTCAATTTAGCCCATTAATGATCCTAGAAATTTTTGGGCCTAATTTTAATTTTAGCCCAAGCCTTGTTCATGGCCCAAATTTCTCTAACCTATCTTTCGAAAATTCCTAAATAAATTAAGGATCGGTTGGTACAATTTAACTGTTCCAAATTTCGTAAGATCACCTAAGCACGTAATTTACCACACGAAACTTCACGTAAGTCACATAATCGCGGAATTTAATGCATGAAAAGCACATAATCGTGGTCAACATTTGTGCAAATTTATTGGCCCTACTATTCACGAGGACCCGGGTGCTACAGTCATACAGCGCAAACTACGACCCGCTCCCATCAGACGCAGAAATGGTGCATGATTTCATACAGATGGGATATCAACCGCAGCTCACCAAGCTAGCTCAGGTCCAGAGCAGCGGTATCCCTCATCCGTGGAAGACACTATTCGGGATCGTGAACAAGTGTCTATCGCCCAAGCATACAGGCTTTGATAAGGGCAACGGCAACATTCTGCAGATTTTCCACGGAATCGCATTCTCCAGGAACTATGATTTCACGCAGTTGATCTGGAATGATCTTGCAGACCAGATCAGGCAAAAGGAGAATAAGAGATCCAAGAACGTGCCCTACGCTCGGTGGTTTAATGTGATCATCAGGGAACTCATGGAGTTGCACGAGTCCATACCTCGTCTACCTCCTGGAGGAAATTATCAACCACCCAGGCTTAAATTCTTTCACAATCCACGGCTCACGGACTTGGACCAACCGTCGATGCCGATTCCTTTTGAGCTTCTACGTCTCGCTGACCCCAGAGGAGATGTATACCATATGTACTGCCGGGAGAATCACCTCACCGAGGAGATGATTCGAGGGCCCCCGACAGATTTTGGAGTTAGCCCTCCACATCAGCAACAACAGCCTAGTCCTGAGGACATGATGATTGATGAAGTTGTTGGTGTGGGCCCGATTAATCGACGCCGGCCCCCGAACAGCGCAACGTGGCTATAGCGGAAGCACGGTTTGTACCGAGCGGCGTAGGGTGGCGAATTTTCGATTTTTAATATCTAAATTCAACCTTACGCCATTCGACTTCTCCCGAGGGTCTAAGATACTGCCCTAAGCCTCGGGAGATCGCGGTTAATTCGAATTATCAAAATTCGAATTTATTTCCAATTTATTCGAATTAATAATTTAGATCCAAATTAATCGAACAAAGTGGCAACCAGCAGTTTTTCGATTATTTGGAGACCGAAATGATTTTTGATCAATACCAAATTTTCCAGAATAATTCTACACTTCCCAAAGTTCGCAACGATAGGCCTTTCGAATTATTCCAATGTCGTTTGGTATTTTTCACAAAATCAAATCTGTGGTTCGAAATTATTAATTCGAGTAAAGCGGCAGTTTGCCGTCTTTTGACTATTTGACGACCGAAACGATTTCCGATCGATACCAAATTTTCCAGAATAATTTTACACTTCCCGATGTTTCCAACTAGGGGTCTTGCGAATTATTCTGATATCGTTTGGTATTTTTCGTAAATCAAATCGTTAAGGTTCGAGGTATACCTTCGGTGAACTGGATTTCTTCTGTCGTCGCCTCGGATGGACGTGGCTACACCTCGTCTGGATCCCGGGGCTTCCGGGCTAGATCGTCACACAGGTATGACTTTGAGTGAACCTCCGAGACTGCTCCCGATGGCTAGCTGCAACTCGATTTGGGCGTCGGGACTCGTCAAACGAACCCGTCGGTTTAGCGTGGCTTGAGAAAATGTTTAGAACTTTTATCTACCTTTCTCTCTAGTTTATTTTGAGCAAAGTACAAGTCCTAAAAAAAAATTCCTCTCATTCACGTTAGTCTACTTATTCTTATAATAATAATTTTTTTTTTTAATTGAGACACTTTGAGACACTTGTCTTAACAAGTGTCAAAATAAAAAAATAAAATGACTCATTCATTATACAAATCCCAACGTGGATGTGTAGAGTTTTCTTTTTTTTTTATTTTTTTTTTATTTTGATAATTTCCTTTTGGCCCCTTGAGGTTTCTAAATTCTCAATTTAGTCCCTCAATTTTAAATACTAAAATAATTAAATCCAATCTAATTATTTTAATTATAATTGAGCCCACATAGTTAATTAATTAAGCACTTAAGACAATCTTAAGTCCTAATTGTTTCCGTGACCACCACTGGAATTTAACTAACTCGTCGACACCTCGTATCAACTATGCCACTACCTCAACGAATCTCATTCGTTAGGTTCCACAGAAAAGCCCGCCGTTTTCGTTCAAGTTCATTACCATTTTTAAGCGCGACTCTCTAGGTCCGTCTCAACTGGCATGGGAGGAATCCACGAGTTCCGGTATTCGCCTAGCCAATCCCGCGGTACCGGACAGATCCCAGTTGAGAACGAATTTTGATCTAATCGAAATTCGTGCGAACCGACTATAGTGTATACATTTAAATACTTCTTACGCCTTCCACTTGCGTCCCGGTTAGGTAAGAGCCATGTAAATGTCAAACCCACTAACCTAACACTATGTTATAATCGAGACCGAACCGATTATTTAAACTCCGCTCCGTATCTAATACAAGCAAGTTTTCCAAGCTTCGGCCGATGGCTTTATAATCGTCGCTCTCCGATTACCTCATAGAACATTAACCTATATGAATATAGGCAGTGAATCCCAATAGCAGTCAAAGCCCGGCAATCACCTCCAAAAAGTCGGTTGCGTTTCGTCGCTGACCCGTGTCTCATTTATGAACACTTACGAGCCTAGTCAACTAGCGACAAACCGAAATCGCGAAAGCAAATCCGTCAATGACCCTATCGGTCTGAGGCTGCTATAGTCATTAGTTCAATCATTGACAACATTGTCACGACCCGACTTCCTGACTGCTTATTCTAACGCATCCCTATGTGCCTAGCGAGTTATGATTAGTAAGGTACACTGAAAATGCGTATAAAATTTTTCTTTTTCCATTTACATAACGGAATGGTATTCTGTACAAGTCAAAAGAATACATGTCGAACATTAAGTTCCAGACACGGACTAACTACGAGGACGAAGGTGTGTCGGCACAGCAAAAGGCTCCTATGCGCACGGCCTCACAGGTCGTCATCCATACACACACGTCCACCCCAAAAGCAGCGCGAAGCTCCAAAAGATTGGCCTTGTCATCTAACGCGATCACGTACCGTGCTCGCTGGCGCCTACAACACATAACATAAAAGAATGAGCCACCGAGGCTCAGTAAGCAGAAATCATGCATGTATGCACGTGTCCCTTCCCTCGCAAAGGCAATCCACGCCAATGCATAAATTTCTAAGCAAGGGCGATCCGCGCGATGCATATAACACTCGCAAGGGCATTCCACTCCAATGCACCTAGTACTCGTACTAGTAAAACTCAGGGCCCTCGGCTAATCTCACTATGCACCACAAGAGCTCACGTCCCTCAAGGACAATACCACAGCGGTCCACGCCGGATGGCCGAACCCTAGGATGCACATCGTTCCCCTAGGTCGCCATATGAACCCGGTCGTCCCCGACTGTCCGGCGATCGCTCACGCTGGTAGCCCACGCTGAGGTCGCCTACACCAGGGTTCCATCATGTGTCGCTTATACCCTCAGGTCGCACCTTACCGCCACGGGCCATGCCCAAATCCTTTCCACAGGATATCCATATATATATACAATAATAGTACGACGACGCTAAAACGCCGCCCTGGTAGCATAGGAGACAGCCCCTGACTCAACTATGAGTCGACACCACTTGCCCACATCGGCAAGTCCTCGTCGCGTACAAGCGACATATCATTATGCACACTCAGTCCCACGACCCTTCCCCATGAGTTCGTGCGTGCACATGAATATGCATATGCGAATAAATGCAATTTATGCTAACCACACGAATGCGTTACGATTAGTCCACGTAATCATGAAATCACGTAGGCACACAGTCACACAAAACATATAACACGCAAGTTATGTGTTGTTGTTTGGATTTCTACTTACCTGGCGTCCGTGGATTAGTCGCTACCTGACCCGGGTATTCTCCTAAGTCCAAACCTTAGACATAGAATAGTATCGTTAGGACACTATTTTAAATTAATTAATTACGTACTGACTTAGGTATTTTCTTTGGTTATAAATATCTTTAGGAGTCCTAGTTAACTTGGTACATCTCACTTGTCTTAGGGAACTTTATGAAGTTCACGAAGTTCCTAAAATTCGTCCATAAGCTATTTGCTAGCCGGTCTGGTGAATTTTCTAATATTTCATCCTTTAAACTCGAACAGGCTATAAAGTCGGTCTATAGATTATATTAATTGACTACGTAAAGTTTCGTTCCAAAATTCCATCAAATGCAACGTCTAACTATACCGAAAATTGTCCCTGAGGACACCGATAGACAAATTATGATCGGGCATTGAAAGAGCCTATGCTCATTGGAATCGGAATATTTCTCTGATTAAATGGTGCGAAAATATTTTTTTTTATAACTTAGACCGATTTTATCTAAGGGGTTCAATTCGCCAAGTTAGTTTGCCAAGCTCTTAGTCTAGTTCGCGGAATTATTTACATTATTTCTTAATTCGCCAAACTTGATGGATTCGCGAAATGCTTATCATATCGGATTCGCGGAATTCTCTACCCTATTCGTACAATTCGCATACTTAGAGTTCGCCACCTAAATGGTTCGCGAACTACTTCTCATTTCGCGACATGTATCTCGGCTACCTAGTTCGCAGACGTACATTTCACTCCTTATTCGCAAATCCACTCAACTTTTGCGAATCATATTTCGCGAACTACCGAGACATTAAATAGGTTCGCGACTTAGCATGGACTCGCCAAATGGACACGACCCGCGAAACTAAACTACTAGCCTAGTTCGCGAACCCTCTTCCGCCATCGAGTCGTCAAGTGGAGTTCGCCAACCTAATCTGCCCGCAAAAAGCATAGGAGTTCGCAAAACTCGTCCCATTAAGGGTTCACAAATCTTGATTCGCCACCCAATTCGCAAAGTAGCTGGTGCTTTACCAACTCACGAAATGCCTATCATACCGAGTTCGCGAATCTCAATAATTCGCAAGGCTCGGGTTCGCCAAATAGGTCCAATTCGCAGAACCCTTAGTTTACCACTTTTTAGGGTTCGCAAATTTCTATTTCACGGCTCTTTATTACTTACAAACACTTTTTAAATTCGCGAATTGCTTACTTTAAAGATCAAAAAGCTATATCTCTCAAGAACTCGTTGGAGATTGATATGAACCTTTAAACCCTAAAATCCGAGCTTAACATTATGAAATCTTACACTTATTCGTGCCCCCTAATCCCTATAACATTTTATTTTAGGATTAAAAATCACCGAATCAAGGCGAGAAGAGTGTGTTTTCGAGGATTACAATTGCACTAGCCCCAACTTATTATATTTTCATGCTTTTAAATCCTAACTCTTAGATAAAACGTAAATGCTATGATTAAAGGAGCGTACCTAGTCCATTGCTAGATTTACACTTCAGTTTCTCCTTCTTCCTTGGCTTAAGCTTGCATTCGATTTTGTTGTCGATGGAGTTTTGGATTTCAAATGGCTTTAGATAATTGTTAATGATGGGACATAAGGGACGAAAATATCCCCCAAATTGAGGAGGGTGGATCCTTAAAGTTATTTCAAGTATGTTGGGCCTAAGTTATATTCACCTAGCCCAATAATACCTATAATCCATCTTATGTTTATAATTCACCCTTAGCCCAAATTCTCCTTCGCCCCATTTTCGCAAGGTCCTGAATCAATTAAGGGTCACTTGGTACAAATTAATTGTACCAAAATCACTTATGCACATGATTTACCACGCAAAATCTCACGCAAGATATGTAAGTCGGAAATTAATGCACGGAATGCACATAATTGCAGTCATTATTCATGCAAATTTATTGGCCAAAATTGCTTACGAGGACCCGGGTGCTACATCCTCCCCCCCTTAGAGAGGATTTCGCCCCCGAAATCAACCCGTTTGGAACAATTCAGGATAGCGGACCCTCATCTCATCCTCGCGTTCCCAAGTCGCTTCTTCTATCGACTGGTTTCGCCACAGAACTTTCACTAGAGGAATTTCTTTATTCCTAAGTCGTTTGGCTTCATGCATCAGTATCTCTACTGGTACTTCCTCGTAGCTCAAATCTGGTTTCAGCTGTTGGTGCAGCGATTCGTTTATCAGCACATGGCTGGGGTCGCCTATGTACTTTCGCAAAGTCGATACATGGAACACATCGTGTACCTGCGACAACGATGCTGGTAGTTCCAGTTGGTACGCTACTTCGCCAACTCTTTTCATTATCTTGAAGGGACCAATGTATCTTGGGCTTAGTTTTCCCTTCTTTCCAAACCTCTTAACGCCTTTCATTGGCGACACTTTCACGAAAACCCAATCATCAATTTCGAATTCTAGCGGTCTGCGTCTTCGATCCGCATAACTCTTTTGTCTGCTTTGCGCCGTGCGCATTCTCTCTCGGATCGTCGCGATAATTTCCGTCATTTCTCGGATCATATCTGGGCCTAACATCGCCCGTTCACCGACTTCATCCAATGTACTGGGGATCTGCACTTTCGTCCGTATAAGGCTTCGTAAGGGGCCATTCCAATCGTGGCTTGATAACTATTGTTGTATGAGAATTCCACGAGTGGAAGGTACTTGCTCCAGTTGCCTTTGAAGTCGAGTACACAAGCTCGTAGCATATCCTCCAGAGTCTGGATAGTCCGCTTGGATTGACCGTCCGTTTGCGGATGGTAAGCCGTGCTGAACGACAACTTTGTCCCCATCGCCTTTTGTAAGCTCGTCCAGAACTTAGATAGGAATCTTGAATCACGGTCTGATACTATTGACGACGGTATTCCATGGAGTCGTACTATCTCTTGGATATACAGTTCCGCGTATCGCTCCATGGTGAATGTCGTATTTATTGGCAGAAAATGGGCAGATTTCGTAAGTCGATCTACAATCACCCAAATTGCGTCGTGCCCTTTCACGTTCTTCGGCAATCCGCTTACAAAATCCATCGTTATGTTGTCCCATTTCCACTCTGGGATTGGTAAAGGCTGCAGCGTCCCTGCTGGCCGTTGGTGTTCTGCCTTAATTTGTTGACAAGTGAGGCATTGACTGACGAATTCGGCTACGTCTTTCTTCATTCCTGGCCACCAGTAGTGCACTCGTAAGTCTCTATACAGCTTCGTGGCTCCAGGATGTACTGAGTACGGTGTAGTATGTGCTTTCGCCATTATAGTTCTTCGAAGTCCTGCATCGTTCGGTACATATAATCTGCTCTTGTAGTACAAGCTCCCGTCGTCTCGGAATACATAGTCTACTGCCGGCTGCTCTGTCTGGGTTCCCTTGATCTTGACATAGAACTCGTCATTCTCTTGAGCCTTCTTGATTTGTTCTCACAATGTCGGTTGAAGGGTCAAAGCTGCTAACTTCACCTCGACCTCGCCTACTGGTACGATCTCTACTTCGAGTCGTTGGAGTTCCGTGCTTACTGTCTTTCGACTTAAGGCATCTGCTACCACATTTGCCTTCCCTGGGTGGTAGTTGATTACACAATCGTAGTCCTTCACCAATTCCAGCCACCTTCTCTGTCTCATGTTTAGCTCCTTTTGGGTGAAGAAGTACTTTAAACTTTTGTGGTCGGTGTAGATTTCACATCTTTCACCATACAGATAATGCCTCCAAATCTTGAGGGCAAAGACCACAGCTGCTAGTTCCAAGTCGTGTATAGGGTAGTTCCTTTCGTACTCCTTCAACTGCCGTGAGGCATAGGCCACCACATTTCCGTTTTGCATCAGTACGCATCCGAGCCCATTTTTCGAGGCGTCGCTATAAACGGAGAATCCTCCTGTTCCTGTGGGTATCGTGAACACTGGGGCGGTAGTAAGCCGCTTCTTCAGTTCTTGGAAGCTCCGTTCACATTCTTCGCTTCATTGAAAATGAGTATTCTTTCGGGTCAACTTTGTCAATGTTGAGGCAATTTTCGAAAAATCCTTTATGAATTTCCTATAGTAGCCCGCTAAGCCTAGAAAGCTCCGTACCTCTGTTACATTGGTCGGCTTTGGCCAGTTATTGATTGCCTCGATTTTGCTCGGGTCTACTGAGATTCCCGCTCCAGAGACAATGTGTCCCAAGAATGCTACCTGATCCAGCCAAAACTCACACTTTTTGAATTTGGCGTACAACTGCTTCTCCCGCAGTGTCTCAAGCACTATCTTCAGGTGCTCCTCATGTTCATCCTTCGTCCTTGAATAGATAAGAATATCGTCTATGAACACGATTACGAACTTGTCCAGGTAGGACTGGAACACCCTATTCATCAAGTCCATGAAGGCCGCCGGCGCGTTAGTCAGTCCGAAGGGCATGACTAGAAATTCAAAGTGCCCGTATCTGGTACTGAATGCCGTTTTCGAAATATCATCCTTGCGGATTTTCAGTTGATGGTATCCCGACCTCAAATCTATCTTAGAGAACACTGTGGCGCCTTGTAGTTGGTCAAAGAGATCGTCGATCCTGGGCAGTGGATACTTGTTCTTGACTGTCAGCTTGTTCAGTTCTCTATAATCTATGCACAGCCTCATTGAGCCATCTTTCTTCCGCACGAATAGGACTGGCGCACCCCAGGGAGAGAAACTGGTCTGGATAAACCCTTTCTGTAGTAGCTCATCTATTTGTTCCCTCAGCTCCTTCAGTTCGGTCGGTGCTAACCGATACGGGGTCTTGGACACTGGTGCTGCTCCCGGCACCAGATCAATTGTAAACTCGATTTCTCTGTCTGGGGGTAGTCCCGGCAAGTCTTCCGGAAATACGTCCGGGAACTCCTTAATTACGGGTACCTCTTCAAGTTTTGTAGAGGAATTTTCTTCTGTCTTTAGTGCAAACACTAGGTATGCCTCGCATCCGGCTTTGACTAGCCGTTGGGCCTTTAACGCTGAAATCTTAGGAACAATTCCTCTTTCGCCCGTCCCCTTAAAAGTGAGAGGTTCTTCCCCTTCCGTGCTGAACGTGACCACCTTAGGGTTACAGTCTATCACCGCTCCGTATTGTGAGAGCCAGTCCATCCCGAGGATCACCTCGTAATCGTTCATCGGGATGACTATTAAATCTACAAGCAACTCCTTGTCGCCGACTAGGACTGGGCAGTTTTTCACTATTTGACTAGTCCTAATTGGGGTCCCGCTTGAAATTGCTACACTATACTCACAACTCACACTATCAGGCGTTATTCCAAGTTTTGTCACATACTTCACAGATGCAAATGAATGGGTCGCCCCAGAGTCTACTAAGATGCACGTGGGAGTTTGGTGGATTAGGAGGGTACCTGTCACCACCGCCGGGTTGTTCTCCGCTTCCTCTGAAGTGATGGTATACACCCGAGCTGGCACCATCTGAGGTCTTGCTTGGCTCCCGGCCTGACTTCCCGAAGCACCTTCCGGGCACTGTCTCACGAAGTGTCTCGGCTTCCCACATCTGAAACACACGTTGGCCGGCGTGTTGCAATTCCCGAAGTGCCTCTTTCCGCACCTCTGGCAGTTGGGAATCGGCACCGCCCCTTTATTCTGATTCGGGTTTGGGGGTCTGTTCACTGTCCCCTGAGGTTGTTGAGGAGGCCTGTTCTGGAATTTATTTTTGCCACCCTTGGGCACAAACTGCCGCTTCTGATTTCCTCCGCTCCATTGTGTTCCTTGCATTTGCGCAAATTTGCGCTTGGCCTCTTGTGCCCTCATGATCCAGGCTTCAGCTTGTTCTGCCACCATTGCCCTTTCTGCTACCTGAGCGTAAGTGGCTCCCTGGATCCCTGCCATGCTCACATCTCTATAGAGCTCGGGTTTCAATCCTTCTAGGAACCGTTCAATTTTCAGAGCATCCGTGCTGACCATGTGTGCTGCGAACCTGGACAGCTGCTCAAACTTTCATATGTACTCCGCCACGGTCATCGATCCCTGCCTGAGGTTGATGAATTCGTTCAGGCGCTGGGCTCTAACTGGGGCCGTCAAGTACTTGCCCCGGAATAGTTCCTTGAACCTGTCCCAGCTCATCATGGCAGGATTCTCGATCACCATAATGGTGTCCCACCAATGTCCGGCGCTTCCTCTCAGAAGGAACGCGGCGCACAGAGCCTTTTCTGCCTCCGGGACTCTGCTGTAGACGAACATGCTCTCTAGTGTCCTTATCCAATCTTCGGCTGCCGTCGGGTCAGCCGTATCCTCGAAGATTGGTGGGTTCAACCTCCTGAACCTTTCCCCCACTATCTCTGCCCTGTCGGCCTGGGTGTTTCCAGCATTCGTGGTGTTCTGTTGGATCAGCTGTTGTATCTGTGTTGACTGCTGGCGCACCAATTCCGTAAGCTGGAAAATGGTCGCGTCGCGGTTGTCAGTTGGGACCGTGTTTCCCCTATTCTGGTCATCGCCACCGCTCGACTCACCTCTTGTTCTTACCATCTTCTATCCCTATCCTGGCTGTCCTAGGCCAATAAATTATGCAACATATAGATCCACATAAACTTAACATTTACTTGCAAGGCCGCTTCCGCTCTTTTGGGTGTGTGTGTATGGACAGTCTACAGAACCTGTGACCGAAGCTCTGATACCACCCTGTCACGACCCGACTTCCTGACTGCTTATTCTAACGCATCCCTATGTGCCTAGCGAGTTATGATTAGTAAGGTACACTGAAAATGCGTATAAAATTTTTCTTTTTCCATTTACATAACGGAATGGTATTCTGTACAAGTCAAAAGAATACATGTCGAACATTAAGTTCCAGACACGGACTAACTACGAGGACGAAGGTGTGTCGGCACAGCAAAAGGCTCCTATGCGCACGGCCTCACAGGTCGTCATCCATACACACACGTCCACCCCAAAAGCAGCGCGAAGCTCCAAAAGATTGGCCTTGTCATCTAACGCGATCACGTACCGTGCTCGCTGGCGCCTACAACACATAACATAAAAGAATGAGCCACCGAGGCTCAGTAAGCAGAAATCATGCATGTATGCACGTGTCCCTTCCCTCGCAAAGGCAATCCACGCCAATGCATAAATTTCTAAGCAAGGGCGATCCGCGCGATGCATATAACACTCGCAAGGGCATTCCACTCCAATGCACCTAGTACTCGTACTAGTAAAACTCAGGGCCCTCGGCTAATCTCACTATGCACCACAAGAGCTCACGTCCCTCAAGGACAATACCACAGCGGTCCACGCCGGATGGCCGAACCCTAGGATGCACATCGTTCCCCTAGGTCGCCATATGAACCCGGTCGTCCCCGACTGTCCGGCGATCGCTCACGCTGGTAGCCCACGCTGAGGTCGCCTACACCAGGGTTCCATCATGTGTCGCTTATACCCTCAGGTCGCACCTTACCGCCACGGGCCATGCCCAAATCCTTTCCACAGGATATCCATATATATATACAATAATAGTACGACGACGCTAAAACGCCGCCCTGGTAGCATAGGAGACAGCCCCTGACTCAACTATGAGTCGACACCACTTGCCCACATCGGCAAGTCCTCGTCGCGTACAAGCGACATATCATTATGCACACTCAGTCCCACGACCCTTCCCCATGAGTTCGTGCGTGCACATGAATATGCATATGCGAATAAATGCAATTTATGCTAACCACACGAATGCGTTACGATTAGTCCACGTAATCATGAAATCACGTAGGCACACAGTCACACAAAACATATAACACGCAAGTTATGTGTTGTTGTTTGGATTTCTACTTACCTGGCGTCCGTGGATTAGTCGCTACCTGACCCGGGTATTCTCCTAAGTCCAAACCTTAGACATAGAATAGTATCGTTAGGACACTATTTTAATTAATTAATTACGTACTGACTTAGGTATTTTCTTTGGTTATAAATATCTTTAGGAGTCCTAGTTAACTTGGTACATCTCACTTGTCTTAGGGAACTTTATGAAGTTCACGAAGTTCCTAAAATTCGTCCATAAGCTATTTGCTAGCCGGTCTGGTGAATTTTCTAATATTTCATCCTTTAAACTCGAACAGGCTATAAAGTCGGTCTATAGATTATATTAATTGACTACGTAAAGTTTCGTTCCAAAATTCCATCAAATGCAACGTCTAACTATACCGAAAATTGTCCCTGAGGACACCGATAGACAAATTATGATCGGGCATTGAAAGAGCCTATGCTCATTGGAATCGGAATATTTCTCTGATTAAATGGTGCGAAAATATTTTTTTTTATAACTTAGACCGATTTTATCTAAGGGGTTCAATTCGCCAAGTTAGTTTGCCAAGCTCTTAGTCTAGTTCGCGGAATTATTTACATTATTTCTTAATTCGCCAAACTTGATGGATTCGCGAAATGCTTATCATATCGGATTCGCGGAATTCTCTACCCTATTCGTACAATTCGCATACTTAGAGTTCGCCACCTAAATGGTTCGCGAACTACTTCTCATTTCGCGACATGTATCTCGGCTACCTAGTTCGCAGACGTACATTTCACTCCTTATTCGCAAATCCACTCAACTTTTGCGAATCATATTTCGCGAACTACCGAGACATTAAATAGGTTCGCGACTTAGCATGGACTCGCCAAATGGACACGACCCGCGAAACTAAACTACTAGCCTAGTTCGCGAACCCTCTTCCGCCATCGAGTCGTCAAGTGGAGTTCGCCAACCTAATCTGCCCGCAAAAAGCATAGGAGTTCGCAAAACTCGTCCCATTAAGGGTTCACAAATCTTGATTCGCCACCCAATTCGCAAAGTAGCTGGTGCTTTACCAACTCACGAAATGCCTATCATACCGAGTTCGCGAATCTCAATAATTCGCAAGGCTCGGGTTCGCCAAATAGGTCCAATTCGCAGAACCCTTAGTTTACCACTTTTTAGGGTTCGCAAATTTCTATTTCACGGCTCTTTATTACTTACAAACACTTTTTAAATTCGCGAATTGCTTACTTTAAAGATCAAAAAGCTATATCTCTCAAGAACTCGTTGGAGATTGATATGAACCTTTAAACCCTAAAATCCGAGCTTAACATTATGAAATCTTACACTTATTCGTGCCCCCTAATCCCTATAACATTTTATTTTAGGATTAAAAATCACCGAATCAAGGCGAGAAGAGTGTGTTTTCGAGGATTACAATTGCACTAGCCCCAACTTATTATATTTTCATGCTTTTAAATCCTAACTCTTAGATAAAACGTAAATGCTATGATTAAAGGAGCGTACCTAGTCCATTGCTAGATTTACACTTCAGTTCCTCCTTCTTCCTTGGCTTAAGCTTGCATTCGATTTTGTTGTCGATGGAGTTTTGGATTTCAAATGGCTTTAGATAATTGTTAATGATGGGACATAAGGGACGAAAATATCCCCCAAATTGAGGAGGGTGGATCCTTAAAGTTATTTCAAGTATGTTGGGCCTAAGTTATATTCACCTAGCCCAATAATACCTATAATCCATCTTATGTTTATAATTCACCCTTAGCCCAAATTCTCCTTCGCCCCATTTTCGCAAGGTCCTGAATCAATTAAGGGTCACTTGGTACAAATTAATTGTACCAAAATCACTTATGCACATGATTTACCACGCAAAATCTCACGCAAGATATGTAAGTCGGAAATTAATGCACGGAATGCACATAATTGCAGTCATTATTCATGCAAATTTATTGGCCAAAATTGCTTACGAGGACCCGGGTGCTACAAACATCGTAGCCATGTGATTGAGACGAATACGAGCCGAATGTCCGGATACGCGATCCCTTCGATCACCGATATCTCCATCACGACCCACAACCTCTCAGGTAATCGGTGACAATACCGATACTATGTGGTCGTCAATGGATAAGTCATATTCGGATATCTAGTCACCCACCTAGAATCCTTAGACTTACGGACTTTTTATTTAATGCTGAGATTAAGGACTGTCCGGTGTCTCCTCTCTCGTCCCACGAGAATCAGACATCCAACTCAAACATTTGGGTGTTATTTATTTATCGCACTGCCGGATGCCAAGTAGACTTTAAATTCGATAAATAAATAATAATGCCTTTATTATAATGAAAATAAATATTCATTAATTTATTTGACGGTATATACAATAAACCTGTCTATCAACCTATACATCATCGTGCGCCCTATACTATTCCTAGTCCTCGTATGGCATTCCGAGGGCACACTCCCTAACAGCCTCCCACTTGCACTCGAATGCCATGCGATGCACCTAATGCCAGTCGCAATGGTATCGTAGCCCCATCTTGTCCAGATGCTGTTCCATAACTGCTTGGGACAAGGGCTTCGTGAGCGGGTCCGCCACGTTTTCTGCGGTGGCAATTTTCTGCACGGCGACCATCCCGTTTTCAACGAACTCACGTAATACGTGATACTTTCTCTCGATATGTTTGGACTTGCTATGAGATCGTGGTTCCTTTGCTTGCGCGACTGCATCGCTATTATCGCACCAAAGGCGGTCTGTCAGCAACTGGTACCACAGTAAGTTCCTCCAAGAACTTTTTCATCCAAACAGCTTCTTTAGCTGCCTCTGAGGCTGCTATGTATTCTGCCTCACATGTGGAATCGGCAGTCGTGCTTTGCTTGGAGCTTCTCCAAGACACTGCCCCACCGTTGAGCACGAATACAAAACCTGAAGTAGATTTTCGATCATCCACGTCCGACTGGAAGTCCGAATCGGTATAACCAACTACTTCTAGTCCCGCTCCTCCATAAACCAGCGTTAAGTCTTTAGTCCGTCTAAGGTATTTAAAGATATTCTTAACGGCTGTCCAATGTTCTTTCCCTGGGTTTGCCTGAAACCGACTTACTACGCTCACAGCGTAAGCAATGTCCGGGCGTGTACACAACATTGCGTACATCAGACTACCCACTGCAGATGCATAGGGTATTCCACTCATCCGTCGTCTGTCTTCCTCACTTTGAGGTGACATTGACTTCGATAAATGTATCCCATGTCGCATTGGTAAGAACCCTCTCTTAGAGTCATCCATTCTGAATTTCTTCAGGATTTTCTCTAAGTAAAGGGCCTGAGATAAGCCGATCGTATGGTTCGCTCGATCCCTGAACAAGCGAATACCTAGTATATACGTCGCTTCTCCCAGGTCTTTCATGGAGAATTCGGTTGAAAGCCATGCTTTCACAGATGAGAGCATCCCAATGTCGTTTTCTATCAAAAGGATATCATCCACGTACAATACAAGGAACGACACCATACTCCCACTGCTCTTTCTGTAGACACATGGCTCATCTACGTATTTTATGAATCCAAAGTTCCAAACTGCTTCATCGAAACGTAGGTTCCAGCTCCAAGATGCCTGTTTCAGTCCGTAAATTGACCAATTTAGTTTGCACACTTTGTGAGCATCTGCATGCGACTCAAAACCTTTTGGCTGCTCCATATAGATCTCCTCCTTGAGGAATCCATTAAGGAATGCCGTTTTGACGTCCATCTGCCAAATCTCATAATCATAGTGCGCAGCTATGGCAAGCATTATCCGAATGGACTTGATCATGGCTACAGGTGAGAAAGTCTCCTCATAGTCAACTCCCTCTATTTGGTTATAGCCCTTGGCAACCAACCTGGCCTTGTACGTCTCAACTTGTCCGTCAGATCCAATCTTCCTCTTGTAAATCCATTTACAACCGATTGGTCTAAAACCACTCGGTAGGTCTACAAGAGTCCAGACTTTGTTGGAGTACATTGAGTCCATCTCAGCTCGCATAGCCTCAATCCATCTCGCTGAGTCAACATCGGATATAGTTTGATCGAAAGTAGCGGGATCTTCTCTTAGAAGTCCCCTAGTCGCAACATAACCTTGTTCGACATGTGACATGCCATACCGCTGTGGTTGGCGAGGCACCCTTTCAGATCGTCGCATGACTGGTTCGCTCGGACCATCCGAATCCTGTGTGGGCGTTTCGGTCGACTGCTCCTCGAGAGTGACCTCACGGCCGATGCCAAAATCTCGAATGAACTCTTCCTCGAGAAAATGTGCATGTAGGCCAACAACGATCCTTTGATCATCGTGAAAATAGAATAGGTACCCCATAGAGTCTTCGGGGTAACCTATGAAACGTCCTTTTACTGACCTAGACTCCAATTTATCGGTTTTCAGCTTTTTCACATAGGCGGGGCAACCCCAAATTCTAATATGTGATAAGCTTGGTAAACGACCAGTCCATATCTCATACGGAATGCCATTAACAGACTTCGAGGGACACCGGTTAATGGTATATGCCGCTGGCAAAAGCGCGTATCCCCACAATGACATCGGTAAATCTGTATAGCTCAACATAGAACGAACCATATCTAATAATGTTCGATTTCTACGTTCGGCCACGCCATTCAACTGTGGCGTGCCGGGCGGAGTCATCTGTGATAAAATACCGTTCTCTTTTAAGAACTGGTCAAACTCGACACTCATGTACTCGCCACCTCGATCCGATCGAATGGCTTTAATGAGCTTCAAAGTTTGATTTTCCACCAACGCCTTATACTCCTTGAACCTATCAAGAGCATCAGCTTTATACCTCATCAGATACACGAGTCCATAACGACTGTGATCATCCGTAAAGGTAATAAAATAGTGGAAGTCACCTCGAGCCTTCACATTGAATGGCCCGCAAACGTCTGTGTGAATTAAACCGAGAATTTCCGTGGCTCTATTAAAAGTCCCGGTGAAGGGTGATCGGGTCATTTTACCTTTGAGGCATGACTCACAAGTCGGATAGGGATCTGATCCCAACGGTTTTAAAATCCCGTTTTTCTCTAACTCGTGAATCTGTTCTCCAGTATGCCCTAATCGAAGATGCCACAGGTACCTCGCATTTATTCCCGATTTTCGTTTGTTTGTGATAGTATTCACAGATACGTCGTTCTGGGTATTTAAATAGTACAAACCATTAAATAGTGTCGCGCTGCCAACATTTTTATTTCTATACATAATGTGGCATGTCTTATTATTAAAAAGAAATACATAACCATTCCTGCTCAAAACAGGAACGGACTCGATGTTCTTAAATCCCCTCGGGAGTACAAGACAATCGTACAAACGCAACACATGCCCAGAAGATAATACAAGAGATCTTGATCCGACGTGGCTTGCCGAGATACTATCCCCGTTTCCCACTCTGACCTCGATCTCACGCTCCCCAAGCGCTCTACTTGGTCCCAGACCCTGCGTGGAAACACAAATGTGAGTACTAGCCCTCGAATCCAATATCCAGGAAGTAGAATATACAGATGAAGAACAAACTGTTTCTAAAACATTAAGTTCCATACCTGACGCAGCCTGCTCACCCTTGAGCTTCGGATAGTCCCGCTTCCAGTGGCCCAGCGCACCGCAATGCAGACACCTATCCGTCGGCTTTACACCGGTTTGCTTCGATTTCCCAGAAGATAGTTTCTTCTTGGAAACCTTCCCTATCGGCTTGACACTAGTACAGTACAGACTTTTGGCGACTGTTGTTATTGAGTATGGGCGACTGTTGCTGGGGGTCGCCGACGACACCGACGCACATACCCATGGCCATTGGCGACTGTTGTTAAGAGTCGCCAATAATCGAGGTATTGGCGACTGTTGTTCCGTAACAGTCGCCAATAATCGATGTATTGGCGACTTTTGCTTCTTATAACAGTCGCCCATACTCATAAAAACTAAAAAAAATTAAATAAAAAAGGTATGGGCGACTGTTAATCACACAACAGTCGCCCATAATCGTGGTATTGGCGACTGTTGGCCAACAACAGTCGCCCATAATCGTGGTATTGGCGACTGTTGGTCTTATAACAGTCGCCGATTGTCGACAGAATTGGCGACTGTTTCGTTTATAACAGTCCGCATACCAAACACACGCTGTGTACGCACCAACTCGTAATTAATACTTGAAAGATGGAAACTAGTATACATCAACAGCAGCTACATAATTCCATAAAAAACACAACTACAAATTGAAACCTTAAAATCTTCATAAAAGCGTAAATTGGTTTACCAAGCAAGCAATGAATGAGACCAACAAAGCTACAATGCTCTGTTTCCTAGCCATCTTCTTCTTCTTCATCATAATCTTCCTCTTCATCGTCCACCCTCGAACTCATATGAGCAAGATTAATAGGGTCGACAACCATTCTGTTTATCTCACCAATATCAAGAAGATTCTCATCATCATTAAAAAAATTGCCCAGTACCTTCGAAGCGTCAACAACATCAACAACAATAGAAGCTGTTTTCTCTGTACTTTCTTCGGCCCCAAAATTTAAGTCTATGCTTTTTGTCGCAGTTCCATTGATATCGTCCCTTTCGGCGAATCAAAGTCGTCCATCGACCTTCCCCCGGGGCTATGGTTTTGCTTGAAGCTTATCTGAACGTTCGATAGAGTATTGGATTCCATCTCTTGCCTTAGAAGCTCTCTCTCTGCTGCTGCTTTGCTGGGTCGGCCTCGCCCACGACCTCTGGCCCGCCCACGTCCCCGAGAAGAGCTGCTTGGGTTTGATGTTTCATGCTGAAGATTGAAAGGATGTCTAAAATGTTTGAACATTGTATCATAACTTTGAATCGTTGTCATAGTTCTTACCATATTGCTCCTTTTGGACTCTTCATCACTGTCATTAGACTCGTTTGCAGCAACTTTTCTGCAATGGTATGAGGCAAATTACTAATAGCAACTAAAGCAGGCACAGGAGAAATAGAATCACCGAAATCGAAAGCTTACCTAAATTCCCCAAATTAAATAAATTAGGGTTACAAAAAAATATACTACCTGTTAAATTGGGCCTGCGGCTGCGGCTGAGAGGGGCGGGGCGGCGACGTGGGGCGGCGAGGTCTCCCGGCGAGGTGGGGCGGCGGGGTGGGGCGGCGAGTTTTGTGGCGCTGCGACAGCTACTGGTGGGCGCGAGTGGTGGGTGCGGCGCGGCTACGAGGCGGCTGGTGAGGGGCGGCGGCGACAACGAGCGGTGAGGGCACGACGAACGTGGGCGGCGACGGCGAGGGCACGACGAACGTGGGCTGGGCTGCGAGTGGTGGCGCGGGCCAAGCAGGAACGGGCAGCGACGGGCAGGGCAGCGACGGGCTGGGCTGCGACGGGCGGGGCTGCGACGGGCGGGGCTGCGACGGGCTGGGCTGGTCAGGCGAGGCACGGCGGCTGGAGCTATGATGAGTTCGATGGGGCTGTGTGATAGGGCTGTGAGTTCGCCGTTCGATGGGGCAGTGATGAGTCTCTTCGTGTGGATCTTAATTTTAACAGTATCGGCGACTGTTGTAGCTCGTAACAGTCGCCAATAATGGACAGTATCGGCGACTGTTGTTGCAGTAACAGTCGCCAAATACTGAAATAAAAAAAAATAATAAAAAAATAGGATGGGATTGGCGACTGTTGTCCCCGCAACAGTCGCCGAATAAAAAATCGGGGAAATCATGGGCGACTATTATCGCAGTAACAGTCGCCAAATGCTGAAATAAAAAGAAATAATAAAAAGTAGGACGGAATTGGCGACTGTTACGGTAACAACAGTCGCCCAAAGTCAAAATTTCTGACTATAGGCGTCTGTTGTTTACAATAGACGCCCATAGTGGCGTAGCCTATTCTATCTTCTGTACTAGTGTGAGCTTGTTGCCCTTCTTCTTTTTGCCTTTCTGGGGCTTCGAAGAAGTGGCGACAAGTGCAGTCTGCTTTGCCCTCTTCATCTGACCTTGCGCCGTTGCTAACTGATTCATCAAATCAGGAAGCAATAGCGTCATGCCGTTCAGAAGGTAGTTCACAATGAATGCATTGAAGGATGGAGGCAGAGACTGCAAGACGAGATCATTTTGTAATTCACGATCAAATCGAAAATTGAGAGTCTCCAACCTCTCGATCATGGTGATCATATTCATAACATGCTCGCCAACATTCTCACCCTCAATCATCCTTGATCGGAAGAGCTGCGACGAAGTCGCATAGCGAGCTATCCTAGACGTCTCACCGTAAAGCTCTTTCAAATGTTGAACCATCACCCGAGCATCAGCCATATTTTCATGGCTACGCTGCAGTGCGTTACTCATCGATCCGAGGACATGAGCCTTTACGAGCTTTTCGTCGTGCAGTCGCTTGTCATAAGCGGCACGAGCCTGCTCGGATACCCGCGCCCCTGGGGCTGGCGGCATTTCGGAGTCAAGGATATAAACAGGTTCTCAATCTCAAGGAAAATCCTCAAGTTGCGAAGCCAGTCTGAATAGTTTGGCCCAGTCAACCTATTTTCCTTGAGCAGTACATTTAAAGCGGTCGACATGATTTCACAAAGAGAGAAAATGCTGCAGAAAATAAAAGGCATATTAAGTCGATTGTATAGGTTATCAAACGCGAACAAGGACTTTTTATTCCGTTTGACTCCCACTATCTTTTCACAAACTCCATTCTCCCTACGTATGTTTTGGAAGTTTCGTTGATAACTTCGACAGTGGAGTTGATGTCCCCGTGGACGGGCACTGAAGGATTTTCGGTGTATAGTGACGCCTCGAAGAACGGCTTGGGGTGCGTGTTAATGCAGAACGGGAAGGTAATCGCTTACGCCTCCCGACAGTTAAAGACGTACGAGAAGAATTACCCCACTCACGATCTTGAACTCGCCGCAGTAGTGTTTGCTCTCAAAATCTGGCGACACTACCTGTACGGAGAAAGGTGCGAGATCTTCACAGATCATAAGAGCCTGAAGTACTTCTTCACACAGAAGGAGTTGAATATGAGGCAAAGGCGATGGCTCGAACTAGTGAAGGACTACGACTGCGTGATAAATTATCACCCAGGAAAAGCTAATGTAGTCGCAGACGCGTTGAGCCGGAAAGCCGTGAATACCGAATTGTGCCAACTCGAAGTTGAAGTAATTCACTTCGGGGAGATTGAGACGAGATTGGCAGCGTTGACCCTCAAACCGACGCTGTTAGATCGGATCATCGAAGTGCAAAAAGTAGACGAGCTGTATTTGAAGGTTCGAGATGAACGAGATGAAAATGTCCCGTCAGACTTTGAATTTCGAGAAGACGGTAGCTTACGATTCAGAAATCGGTTGTACGTGCCTAAAGATGAAGAAATCCGTCGGACGCTGATGACAGAGGCACATACGACAATCTACTCAGTGCATCCTGGTGCCACGAAGATGTATCGGGATTTGCGAACGAATTACTGGTGGCCAGGAATGAAGAGAGATGTCGCTACTTTCGTAAGCCGATGTCTGACTTGTCAACAGATCAAGGCAGAACACCAAAGGCCGGCAGGAATGCTACAGCCGTTGACGGTTCCCGAGTGGAAGTGGGACCACATAACCATGGATTTTGTCGCCGGATTACCCAAGACGGTGAAAGGACATGATGCTATTTGGGTAGTCGTTGATAGATTAACGAAATCTGCCCACTTTCTACCGATCAACCAGACATATCCCATGGAGAAGTTCGCAGAGATATACATTCAGGAAATAGTGAGACTACATGGGATTCCGATATCGATCGTTTCCGATCGCGACTCGAGATTTCTATCTCAATTCTGGGGGAGCTTGCAGAAGGCTTTAGGGACCAAACTGTCGTTTAGTTCAGCCTATCATCCCCAGACGGACGGGCAATCGGAAAGAACGATCCAGACGCTCGAAGATATGTTAAGGGCGTGTGTTTTGGATTTCCGAGGAAGCTGGAGTAAATACATCCCGTTGATCGAATTTTCGTATAACAACAGCTTTCAAGCGACGATCGGGATGGCACCTTACGAAGCCTTGTATGGACGTAAATGTCGATCCCCAGTACATTGGGACGAAATCGGCGAGAAGGCGCTATGAGGTCCTGAAATGGTTCGTGAGATGACCGAAGCTGTCAGTAAAATTCGGGAGAGGATGCTAACGGCCCAAAGTCGTCAGAAGAATTACGCGGACAAAAGACGAAGGCCGTTAGTGTTCGAAGAAGGTGATCAAGTTTTCCTCAAGATATCACCTATGAAGGGTGTTAAGCGTTTCGGACGAAAAGGAAAGTTGAGTCCGAGATACATAGGGCCCTTCCATATTTTGAAAAGGGTCGGTGAAGTAGCGTACCAGCTAGAACTGCCGACTTCAATAGCACAAGTCCATGACGTCTTCCATGTATCTACGTTACGGAAGTACGTTTCGGATCCAAGCCATGTGCTACGAAGTGAGACGCTTCATCAACAATTGAGACCGGACCTAAGCTATGAAGAAAGGCCGGTAGAGATTTTAATGTATGAGGTGAAGCGACTTCGGAATAAAAATATCCCCCTAGTAAAGGTCTTGTGGCGGAACCAGACAATGGAGGAAGCCACTTGGGAGCGAGAAGATGAGATGAGAGAGAAGTACCCCGAGTTGTTTACGACGACTTAAATTTCGGGGACGAAATTTCTGTAAGGGGGGGAGGATGTAATACCCGTAAAATTAATACGGGATTATTTTTGTAATGTCCGAAATTAATGAAGACGATTTTCGAACAAAACCGAATTTTCGGGAGCGAGCCGAAAAATATTAATTTGGGCAGAGGAAAAACAAGGGGGACGAAAATGTTTAAGAAACCCCAAGAAATAAAAATAGGTTGAATAATATTAGACCCCAGAATAAATTAGTAAAGGCCCAAGCTAAATGATAAATGGCCCAATTGAGTTAAAATAACAAGATAAAGACAAGTTTCCTCAATTTGAGGAAAACCCACGCCTTGTACCATAACCTTCATTAGATATTTTATAAAAATCATCATTTTGGTCAAAGATGATTACATGAAGTAGATGCAAAGAAGAAAAACAAAACCCTCAGTTGTGACTTGATAAAACCAACGAAACCAAAGAAATAGAAAACCCCATTTGCAAGCTTCAACTTCGACGTGGGATCAAAAAGAAGAAAAGTGGAGAAAGCTAAAACCAAAGAAGGTGAGAATGTCATTTATAGCTCAAGTATTTATTACCTTACGTGGTCTTAAAGGATTAACTAAGGTTAGAGCAAAAATAGGCTACGGACGAAGCAAGGGACGTAAGAATCGACTAGCTCAAATTCGATTTCAGCCTTGGGAGCAATTTAAATTAAGCTTGGAGGATAGGTAGGTGGTTTATACCCCTACAAACCCAATTTTTAAGCGTATTACATTCCGTAAAGTTGCTAAAATTCGATTGGAAGGCCAATCGAATTTTATATTTTTGAGTTTTACAGTTTTGATAATTTTCGTGGTATGTTTGCTATGTGTTTTAACGTGATTTCGAGCTCAACATATGAGTTCTTGGATTGGATGAATTAATCGAAGTGCTTAGGTGATGGAGAACGTGTGAGATTTCTGAAAATGTTAGGGTGATAGTATGAAGGATTAGTGAAATCGGGCGATTTCGAAATCGAGCGATTATAGTTTCGATTGATTTTAAAATTAGACGAGTTTCGGGCGAATTTAGTTTCGCGGGTGGACTGATTTTGACGAATTAGGCGATTTGAAAATCAGGTGATTTTAATTCGGGCGATTTTGAAATGACGGCCTGTGTTTGAGTGTAAATCGGGCGATTTGTAGATTTCGGACGATTTTAATTCGCGTGTCTAGTTTTATTTTGCGAATCGTGAGAGAGAGAGGAAATATTTCGCGGGCCGTGTTATTTTGCGAACTGTGTGAATGAGTAAAGATTTCGCGGGCCAGAAGTCAGGTTTCGCGGGCTGAAGCATTTCGCAAGCTGTGAGATAGCGCCGGGCCGATTTTGGGTTTCGCGGGCCAATTTCAAATCGCGGGGTGATTCCTGCGAGAGAAATCGGGCGATTCGCGAGATTCAAATCGAGCTTCAGCGTCAAATCGGGCGATTTGCGAAATCGCCGAAAGTCTCATGAAATCGGGTGTTGACCGTGCTGTTTCGGGTTGACCAATTTTAAATCGGACGATTCGCGTTACGCAGTGAGTGATTTCACAAAATCGGGCATTGACCCGATCGTTTCGCGCGTTGACCAAGTGTTTAAATGTGGGTTTCGGGCGAATGTTGACTTGGGCTTTGACCAACGGTTTTGATTGTGGGCTTTGCCCTATTTTAGGCCCAAATACTTTAGATAAAATCATTTTAAGCCCAAATCAATTTTAAAATAAAATATTTTCATATTATGATATATAAATAGAGTCAACCCATATTTTAAATTATAAATATTATTTTTAGATTTTAAAACCTTCGACCTAGTATCGGATTTTAATAAAATATAATATTTTCCGTGTTTTACTATTTACTATTGTCTGAAATGTGATGTGTTCATGTGATTGATTTTTATGTGCATATCACGACATGCACGGGTGAGAGTGATGATGATGTACCGTATTCATACGGTGACGCCTTACGGTGTCGGATGAGTGGGGTAGAGTTACCGATGTTGGTAGTCAGGTCTAGACTCGATAGGGCACCTGGTGGGAGAGGGGGTTTGCGACACCCATCTACTCGGGATTGAGCCACCCGAGGTGTACACCACCGATATTTTATTGGCTCAGGGACGACAGACAGATGTGAGATTCCTGTCTACCCGGGTAGTGGTAGACTACTCGGGGAGTTACACCAAGGTGTAACACCGTCGGGTTGAGATTGTGTGCGGAAGGAGCGACCCGGCACGGCCGGCGTGGGCTACCGCATGATTATGGCGTACCTTGCCATGCGCGCGTGGGTGCCGAGTCTAGCCTAGGGCCCTGATATGTGACGAGACGTGAGATAGGTCGAGCGTGCATATTTCATGTGTGAGGACATGGGATTGGGTTGAGTGCACGCACACATACGCATTGCATGCTTTTACTACCACCTACTGGGCGTTTTTGCTCAGGGTTTTATTTTATAGGTGAGACTGCGCCCGACACCGATGGGTGTCAGGGTTAGCTGTAGGCGGGCTGGCGGCGGTGACTCCACGGGCTTTTGAGGGCGGAGCGGTACATGGGACGCGACCTGTGGAGAGGCGTAGTTTAGTTTAGTCGGGTTAGATTTTGGGGCTTCGGCCCGGTGTGTAGATATTACGCTTTTTGTAAAACCCGACCCTTGATATATATAATGTAAATTATTTTATTAAAAGTTTTTAATAAATCGGGTCCTCCGCGACTTCTGTTGCGGAAATCCGCCAATTAATTTAATTAGGAAGTAGGGTCGCCACAGGTGGTATCAGAGCGTTAGGTTTTAGGTTCTGAAGACTGTCCATGTACCGCCGCTCAGAAGCCGGGAGAACCAGCCTTGCCTGTAAGTGTTGTGTGTGGACGTGACTATGTGATACTTATGTGCTCACCTATGTGTTATATAGTATTTGGAAAATGTCGCGAGGACGACCGAGAAGAGAGTTCGTAGGTGAAACGAGTCGACCGGACGAACATGAGTCCCCGACTCCAGAACATGACACCATTCGACGGCTGACTGAGTTGATACAGCATCAGTCAGACCAGATCAATAACTTGATCAATCACCGGAGCTCATCCGAGCACCATTCCTCCCCACAACCCAATCGTGTGGAAATCATCGGGGAGAGGTTCCGCAAACTGAATCCCCCAAATTTTGCCGAGGCCACTAACCCTGCGGTGGCTGAAGATTGGATCGGCACGATTGAAGACCTTTTCGTATATAGTCGAGTGCCGAACAACGAGAAAGTGCTGTGCGCCGTTTCCCTACTTCGGGGAAGCGCGCGATTCTGGTGGAACACGGTGAAGGTGTTGGAAGATCCCGCGACTATGACGTGGGAGCGTTTTAGAGAACTCTTTTATGAAAAGTATTTCACTGCTCATGACCAAGAGCAGCGAATGTACGAGTTCATGAACCTGAAACAAGGGCGAATGCCAGTTGCAGAATACATTCGCAAGTTCGAGGAGTTATCCCGCTTCGCTCCTCATCTCGTAGCGACGAACGCTCTCAAAGTTACGAGATTCCTTCGGGGACTGAAACCCGAATTCTACCGAGACCTCAGTGTGGCGGGTGTGCGCCAGCTGGAATTCCGCCAGGCGACAGAGGCGCCTTAATTGCTGAGCAGGCAGAAGGTGTAGTAAGGAAGCTCAGGAAGTGAACAGAAAGAGGGAGGCTCAACAAGGCGGAAGCAGTCAGAAATGCCCATTCTTCGGCAAGGGCCCGAAGAATAGAGGAAATCGAGCGGGTCAGCAGATGTGGCGCCCGAACACTTATCAGGGACCGACCAACGTCCCTAATCGACCACCGAACCCGGCGCCCCAATGCCAACAATGCGGACGAAACCACTTCGGTATCTGCTACGGACCTCGACCGGCCCAGAATCTACAGTGCTTCCGGTGTGGAAAGATGGGGCACACTGCGCGGAACTGCACAGAAGGTCAGCCGCAGTTGCAGAATCAACCACAGAAATTGATCCGACCTCCACCCGTACCGGCGAGGGTTTTTACATTGACGAATGAGGAGGCGGAGGCGAATCCAGCCGTAGTGACTGGTACGTTGAATATCTTTCACGTACCATCTTCCATTCTGATTGACTCTGGAGCCACACACTCGTTTGTGTCGGCCAGTTTTGTGACCCGGGCGGGAATCTATCCTACCCCTTCATTGTGCAACTATATAGTTTCCTTGCCCCACGGAGACCCAACTAGGACGAACCTGGTAGTAGAAAACTGTCCCGTGAGAATTGAGGGTCGGGAATTGAATGTAGATTTGATAGTGATCCCGATGAATGACTACGACATCATATTCGGGATGGATTGGCTCTCGAAGTACGGAGCAATCATAGACTGTGCGAAGAAAGTAGTTAGGTTTCAATCGACCGAGGGAGGCGAGTTTGAATTTTCGGGAAAGACGAACAATAAATCAATCCCTAGGATTTCTGCTCTGAAAGCTCAGCGACTCGTAAACACGGGTTGCGAAGCATTTCTGATCTTTGCGGTGAAAGCCGAAGAATCTCCTCAGCCAAAACTAGAGGAAGTTCCTATAGTAAAGGAGTATCCCGATGTGTTTCCCGAGGATCTCCCGGGATTACCGCCGAATCGGGAAATTGAATTCGTAATCGATCTTGTGCCCGGAGCTGCCCCTATTTCTAAAGCCCCGTATCGGCTAGCACCGAATGAACTGCGGGAGTTGAAAGAGCAACTGGAGGAATTATTGCAGAAGGGTTTCATTCAACCCAGTTTCTCGCCCTGGGGAGCCCCGGTACTTTTCGTAAAGAAGAAAGACGGGTCGATGAGGTTATGTATAGATTATCGTGAACTCAATAAGATCACGATAAAGAACAAATACCCGTTGCCAAGGATAGATGATTTATTCGATCAATTACAAGGGGCAACGGTGTTCTCAAAGATCGACCTGCGTTCCGGTTATCATCAGTTGAAAATCCGTGAAAAGGATGTTCCCAAAACTGCGTTCAGCACGAGGTACGGCCACTACGAATTCTTGGTCATGCCTTTCGGGCTAACGAATGCTCCTGCCGCTTTCATGGATCTGATGAACCGAGTATTTAAGCAATTCCTAGACCGTTTCGTTATAGTGTTTATCGATGATATCCTCGTATACTCGAAGACGAAGGAGGAACACGAAGAACATCTGAGAACGGTCCTTGGAATTCTTCGGGAGAAACAGTTGTTCGCTAAGTTTAAGAAATGCGAATTCTGGTTGGAACAAGTGGCATTTCTGGGGCACATCATTTCGGGGAGCGGAATTTCGGTGGACCCCAGCAAGATTGAGGCAATAGAAAATTGGCCACGACCGACCACTCCCACTGAAGTAAGGAGTTTTCTCGGGCTTGCTGGATATTATCGGAAGTTTATCAAGGACTTCTCCAGCATTGCCTCAACGCTCACAAACCTGACAAAGAAGAATGTCTCGTTCAAATGGACTGAACAGTGCGAGCAAAGTTTCCAGGAGTTGAAGAAGAGACTGACGACTGCTCCAGTTTTAGCAATACCGTCGGGCACTGAAGGATTTTCGGTGTATAGTGACGCCTCGAAGAACGGCTTGGGGTGCGTGTTAATGCAGAACGGGAAGGTAATCGCTTACGCCTCCCGACAGTTAAAGACGTACGAGAAGAATTACCCCACTCACGATCTTGAACTCGCCGCAGTAGTGTTTGCTCTCAAAATCTGGCGACACTACCTGTACGGAGAAAGGTGCGAGATCTTCACAGATCATAAGAGCCTGAAGTACTTCTTCACACAGAAGGAGTTGAATATGAGGCAAAGGCGATGGCTCGAACTAGTGAAGGACTACGACTGCGTGATAAATTATCACCCAGGAAAAGCTAATGTAGTCGCAGACGCGTTGAGCCGGAAAGCCGTGAATACCGAATTGTGCCAACTCGGAGTTGAAGTAATTCACTTCGGGGAGATTGAGACGAGATTGGCAGCGTTGACCCTCAAACCGACGCTGTTAGATCGGATCATCGAAGTGCAAAAAGTAGACGAGCTGTATTTGAAGGTTCGAGATGAACGAGATGAAAATGTCCCGTCAGACTTTGAATTTCGAGAAGACGGTAGCTTACGATTCAGAAATCGGTTGTACGTGCCTAAAGATGAAGAAATCCGTCGGACGCTGATGACAGAGGCACATACGACAATCTACTCAGTGCATCCTGGTGCCACGAAGATGTATCGGGATTTGCGAACGAATTACTGGTGGCCAGGAATGAAGAGAGATGTCGCTACTTTCGTAAGCCGATGTCTGACTTGTCAACAGATCAAGGCAGAACACCAAAGGCCGGCAGGAATGCTACAGCCGTTGACGGTTCCCGAGTGGAAGTGGGACCACATAACCATGGATTTTGTCGCCGGATTACCCAAGACGGTGAAAGGACATGATGCTATTTGGGTAGTCGTTGATAGATTAACGAAATCTGCCCACTTTCTACCGATCAACCAGACATATCCCATGGAGAAGTTCGCAGAGATATACATTCAGGAAATAGTGAGACTACATGGGATTCCGATATCGATCGTTTCCGATCGCGACTCGAGATTTCTATCTCAATTCTGGGGGAGCTTGCAGAAGGCTTTAGGGACCAAACTGTCGTTTAGTTCAGCCTATCATCCCCAGACGGACGGGCAATCGGAAAGAACGATCCAGACGCTCGAAGATATGTTAAGGGCGTGTGTTTTGGATTTCCGAGGAAGCTGGAGTAAATACATCCCGTTGATCGAATTTTCGTATAACAACAGCTTTCAAGCGACGATCGGGATGGCACCTTACGAAGCCTTGTATGGACGTAAATGTCGATCCCCAGTACATTGGGACGAAATCGGCGAGAAGGCGCTATTAGGTCCTGAAATGGTTCGTGAGATGACCGAAGCTGTCAGTAAAATTCGGGAGAGGATGCTAACGGCCCAAAGTCGTCAGAAGAATTACGCGGACAAAAGACGAAGGCCGTTAGTGTTCGAAGAAGGTGATCAAGTTTTCCTCAAGATATCACCTATGAAGGGTGTTAAGCGTTTCGGACGAAAAGGAAAGTTGAGTCCGAGATACATAGGGCCCTTCCATATTTTGAAAAGGGTCGGTGAAGTAGCGTACCAGCTAGAACTGCCGACTTCAATAGCACAAGTCCATGACGTCTTCCATGTATCTACGTTACGGAAGTACGTTTCGGATCCAAGCCATGTGCTACGAAGTGAGACGCTTCATCAACAATTGAGACCGGACCTAATCTATGAAGAAAGGCCGGTAGAGATTTTAATGTATGAGGTGAAGCGACTTCGGAATAAAAATATCCCCTAGTAAAGGTCTTGTGGCGGAACCAGACAATGGAGGAAGCCACTTGGGAGCGAGAAGATGAGATGAGAGAGAAGTACCCCGAGTTGTTTACGACGACTTAAATTTCGGGGACGAAATTTCTGTAAGGGGGGGAGGATGTAATACCCGTAAAATTAATACGGGATTATTTTTGTAATGTCCGAAATTAATGAAGACGATTTTCGAACAAAACCGAATTTTCGGGAGCGAGCCGAAAAATATTAATTTGGGCAGAGGAAAAACAAGGGGGACGAAAATGTTTAAGAAACCCCAAGAAATAAAAATAGGTTGAATAATATTAGACCCCAGAATAAATTAGTAAAGGCCCAAGCTAAATGATAAATGGCCCAATTGAGTTAAAATAACAAGATAAAGACAAGTTTCCTCAATTTGAGGAAAACCCACGCCTTGTACCATAACCTTCATTAGATATTTTATAAAAATCATCATTTTGGTCAAAGATGATTACGTGAAGTAGATGCAAAGAAGAAAAACAAAACCCTCAGTTGTGACTTGATAAAACCAACGAAACCAAAGAAATAGAAAACCCCATTTGCAAGCTTCAACTTCGACGTGGGATCAAAAAGAAGAAAAGTGGAGAAAGCTAAAACCAAAGAAGGTGAGAATGTCATTTATAGCTCAAGTATTTATTACCTTACGTGGTCTTAAAGGATTAACTAAGGTTAGAGCAAAAATAGGCTACGGACGAAGCAAGGGACGTAAGAATCGACTAGCTCAAATTCGATTTCAGCCTTGGGAGCAATTTAAATTAAGCTTGGAGGATAGGTAGGTGGTTTATACCCCTACAAACCCAATTTTTAAGCGTATTACATTCCGTAAAGTTGCTAAAATTCGATTGGAAGGCCAATCGAATTTTATATTTTTGAGTTTTACAGTTTTGATAATTTTCGTGGTATGTTTGCTATGTGTTTTAACGTGATTTCGAGCTCAACATATGAGTTCTTGGATTGGATGAATTAATCGAAGTGCTTAGGTGATGGAGAACGTGTGAGATTTCTGAAAATGTTAGGGTGATAGTATGAAGGATTAGTGAAATCGGGCGATTTCGAAATCGAGCGATTATAGTTTCGATTGATTTTAAAATTAGACGAGTTTCGGGCGAATTTAGTTTCGCGGGTGGACTGATTTTGACGAATTAGGCGATTTGAAAATCGGGTGATTTTAATTCGGGCGATTTTGAAATGACGGCCTGTGTTTGAGTGTAAATCGGGCGATTTGTAGATTTCGGACGATTTTAATTCGCGGGTCTAGTTTTATTTTGCGAATCGTGAGAGAGAGAGGAAATATTTCGCGGGCCGTGTTATTTTGCGAACTGTGTGAATGAGTAAAGATTTCGCGGGCCAGAAGTCAGGTTTCGCGGGCTGAAGCATTTCGCAAGCTGTGAGATAGCGCCGGGCCGATTTTGGGTTTCGCGGGCCAATTTCAAATCGCGGGGTGATTCCTGCGAGAGAAATCGGGCGATTCGCGAGATTCAAATCGAGCTTCAGCGTCAAATCGGGCGATTTGCGAAATCGCCGAAAGTCTCATGAAATCGGGTGTTGACCGTGCTGTTTCGGGTTGACCAATTTTAAATCGGACGATTCGCGTTACGCAGTGAGTGATTTCACAAAATCGGGCATTGACCCGATCGTTTCGCGCGTTGACCAAGTGTTTAAATGTGGGTTTCGGGCGAATGTTGACTTGGGCTTTGACCAACGGTTTTGATTGTGGGCTTTGCCCTATTTTAGGCCCAAATACTTTAGATAAAATCATTTTAAGCCCAAATCAATTTTAAAATAAAATATTTTCATATTATGATATATAAATAGAGTCAACCCATATTTTAAATTATAAATATTATTTTTAGATTTTAAAACCTTCGGCCTAGTATCGGATTTTAATAAAATATAATATTTTCCGTGTTTTACTATTTACTATTGTATGAAATGTGATGTGTTCATGTGATTGATTTTTATGTGCATATCACGACATGCACGGGTGAGAGTGATGATGATGTACCGTATTCATACGGTGACGCCTTACGGTGTCGGATGAGTGGGGTAGAGTTACGATGTTGGTAGTCAGGTCTAGACTCGATAGGGCACCTGGTGGGAGAGGGGGTTTGCGACACCCATCTACTCGGGATTGAGCCACCCGAGGTGTACACCACCGATATTTTATTGGCTCAGGGACGGCAGACAGATGTGAGATTCCTGTCTACCCGGGTAGTGGTAGACTACTCGGGGAGTTACACCAAGGTGTAACACCGTCGGGTTGAGATTGTGTGCGGAAGGAGCGACCCGGCACGGCCGGCGTGGGCTACCGCATGATTATGGCGTACCTTGCCATGCGCGCGTGGGTGCCGAGTCTAGCCTAGGGCCCTGATATGTGACGAGACGTGAGATAGGTCGAGCGTGCATATTTCATGTGTGAGGACATGGGATTGGGTTGAGTGCACGCACACATACGCATTGCATGCTTTTACTACCACCTACTGGGCGTTTTTGCTCAGGGTTTTATTTTATAGGTGAGACTGCGCCCGACACCGATGGGTGTCAGGGTTAGCTGTAGGCGGGCTGGCGGCGGTGACTCCACGGGCTTTTGAGGGCGGAGCGGTACATGGGACGCGACCTGTGGAGAGGCGTAGTTTAGTTTAGTCGGGTTAGATTTTGGGGCTTCGGCCCGGTGTGTAGATATTACGCTTTTTGTAAAACCCGACCCTTGATATATATAATGTAAATTATTTTATTAAAAGTTTTTAATAAATCGGGTCCTCCGCGACTTCTGTTGCGGAAATCCGCCAATTAATTTAATTAGGAAGTAGGGTCGCCACACGGCCCTTAAACAAATAACCCGGTTAGAACCTAGGCCCGCGTAAATTTCCCACATAAACATGCAACACAGAATTTTGACGTCGGGTGCCCAACCGACGTCACGAGCGACGATAGTCTCCAAACTACGTCTACCGTTCGTTCGCCACATCGGCTTTCGAGGCCTTCGGTCGAAACATTCATGAGCCTTGGCTCTGATACCACTGTTGGTGTGGGCCCGATTAATCGATGCCGGCCCCCGAACAGCGCAACGTGGCTATAGCGGAAGCACGGTTTGTACCGAGCGGCGTAGGGTGGCGAATTTTCGATTTTTAATATCTAAATTCAACCTTACGCCATTCGACTTCTCCCGAGGGTCTAAGATACTGCCCTAAGCCTCGGGAGATTGCGGTTAATTCGAATTATCAAAATTCGAATTTATTTCCAATTTATTCGAATTAATAATTTAGATCCAAATTAATCGAACAAAGTGGCAACCAGCCGTTTTTCGATTATTTGGAGACCGAAATGATTTTTGATCAATACCAAATTTCCAGAATAATTCTACACTTCCCAAAGTTCGCAACGATAGGTCTTTCGAATTATTCCGATGTCGTTTGGTATTTTTCACAAAATCAAATATGTGGTTCGAAATTATTAATTCGAGTAAAGCGGCAGTTTGCCGTCTTTTGACTATTTGACGACCGAAACGATTTCCGATCGATACCAAATTTTCCAGAATAATTCTACACTTCCCGATGTTTCCATCAAGGGGTCTTGCAAGTTATTCCGATATCGTTTGGTATTTTTCGTAAATCAAATCGTTAAGGTTCGAGGTATACCTTCGGTGAACAGGATTTCTTCTGTCGTCGCCTCGGATGGACGTGGCTACACTTCGTCTGGATCCCGGGGCTTCCGGGCTAGATCGTCACGCCGGTATGACTTTGAGCGAATCTCCGAGACTGCTCCCGATGGCTAGCTGCAACTCGGTTCGGGCGTCGGGACTCGTCAAACGAACCCGTCGGTTTAGCGTGGCTTGAGAAAATGTTTAGAACTTTTATCTACCTTTCTCTCTAGTTTATTTTGAGCAAAGTACAAGTCCTAAAAAAAAAATTCCTCTCATTCACGTTAGTCTACTTATTCTTATAATAATAATTTTTTTTTTTTTTAATTGAGACACTTTGAGACACTTGTCTTAACAAGTGTCAAAAAAAATAAAAAAATGACTCATTCATTCTACACATCCCAACGTGGATGTGTAGAGTTTTCTTTTTCATTTTTTTTTATTTTTTTTATTTTGATAATTTCCTTTTGGCCCCTTGAGGTTTCTAAATTCTCAATTTAGTCCCTCAATTTTAAATACTAAAATAAATAAATCCAATCTAATTATTTTAATTATAATTGATCCCACATAGTTAATTAATTAAGCACTTAAGACAATCTTAAGTCCTAATTGTTTCCGTGACCATCACTGGAATTTAACTAACTCGTCGACACCTCGTATCAACTATGCCACTACCTCAACGAATCTCATTCGGTAGGTTCCACAGAAAAGCCCGCCGTTTTCGTTCAAGTTCATTACCATTTTTAAGCGCGACTCTCTAGGTCCGTCTCAACTGGCATGGGAGGAATCCACGAGTTCCGGTATTCGCCTAGCCAATCCCGCGGTACCGGACAGATCCCAGTTGAGAACGAATTTTGATCTAATCGAAATTCGTGCGAACCGACTATAGTGTATATTTAAATACTTCTTACGCCTTTCACTTGCGTCCCGGTTAGGTAAGAGTCATGTAAATGTCAAACTCACTAACCTAACACTATGTTATAATCGAGACCGAACCGATTATTTAAACTCCGCTCCATATCTAATACAAGCAAGTTTTCCAAGCTTCGGCCGAAGGCTTTATAATCGTCGCTCTCCGATTACCTCATAGGACATTAACCTATATGAATATAGGCAGTGAATCCCAATAGCCGTCAAAGCCCGGCAATCACCTCCGTAAAGTCGGTTGCGTTTCGTCGCTGACCCGTGTCTCATTTATGAACACTTACGAGCCTAGTCAACTAGCGACAAACCGAAATCGCGAAAGCAAATCCGTCAATGACCCTATCGGTCTGAGGCTGCTATAGTCATTCGTTCAATCATTGACAACATCCTAGCCATGTGATTGAGACGAATACGAGCTGAATGTCTGGATACGCGATCCCTCCAATTACCGATATCTCCATCACGACCCACAACCTCTCAGGTAATCGGTGACACTACCGATACTATGTGGTCGTCAATGGATAAGTCATATTCGGATATCTAGTCACCCACCTAGAATCCTTAGACTTACGGACTTTTTATTTAATGCTGAGATTAAGGACTGTCCGGTGTCTCCTCTCTCGTCCGACGAGAATCAGACATCCAACTCAAACATTTGGGTGTTATTTATTTATCGCACTGCCGGATGCCAAGTAGACTTTAAATTCGATAAATAAATAATAATGCCTTTATTATAATGAAAATATATATTCATTAATTTATTTGACGGTATATACAATAAACCTGTCTATCAACCTATACATCATCGTGCGCCCTATACTATTCCTAGTCCTCGTATGGCATTCCGAGGGCACACTCCCTAACAGAAGTCGCTCAGGAACTAGAGCTGGAGCCTCCAACTCACGAGGAGCCAATGCCGGACTTAGATGCCACGCAGATCGATGCTGTGGCTATCGAGTTGGAAAAGGAGGCTCCAACAGAAACGCTCCAAGTGGAAGTGCCTGTACATATTGGCGTGCTTGAAGAGCCTATCGGGGAGGCTCCTCTACAAGAAGCACAGCCCGAGACTGAAATGGGGCATAGCTCACTTTCACTGGTGACGGACCAGGCTCGTGAGGACGTGGAGCACGAACCTTCTCCTCACACGGCCACCTCATCTGATACAGAGTCCGATGAAGAGCTCAGACTCATAAGACGGACTCCCTGACGATTGAGTATCCCGATGGAGTCCGTCTTCCCCGCCGTCACCACCGCACCAGATACCGTGCTGATCACTTCTTCAAGTGTTGCCGGCACTTTTTTGCTCAATCTTGAGCCGCAACCAAATATATCGGTGTCTGGTACGCAGGCCCAACCCGAGCCTGCCGTAACACCCATAGAGGAGAATCTTCAAGATTCGACTCAAGGATTGGGTGGATGTCTCATACAATCATAACCTCAAGTGACTGTGAGCAAACCTGAGGAGCTGGTGCCTGCTCATGGGTTGTCAACAGGCGACATGAGTCGACCTGGTACATCTTCGACGGAGGCTTCCACACCTTTTGTGACGAATGAGCAATTCCAGGCCGCTCTCTCCGCTGCTGTTCAATCGCTTGAAGACAAATTAATGGAGAGAGTTCTTACTGCCATAGAGACATCCCGCAGAGACACCGGGAAAGTACCTGTCTCCGAAGGCACCTCGTCACAGCCCAACCTCACACCTCCACAACCCTCACCCACTGACCCTTTAGCCACTTCATCCATCCTCATCAACCCATACACCATACCCATAATCGAGCTCCACGACATCCTACTCGCCCGCCCGATCGGCGTCTCCATCCGGTCGCCTCAAGAAGAGTCCCTATATAGGCGATTGATGGATCATCCTGAGCCACCTACTGAAACTTGTCGAGGTCAAAGCTCCCACTCAAGACGCAGACATGACGATCCTGACAATCAGGACCCTCATGAGTGGGAGAAGAGGCCACGGACATCTACGAGTGGTCAAGAACAAGGCCAAGGCTCGGGCTCTGCACAGATAGGAACTGGAGCTGGAGAAACCTCACAACCCACTACACAAACCACCACCACCACACACCGCACACGACCTCTAAGCCCATTCTACCAACCCACCATCAGAACTGTCGACCCCATCCACCCCACTGATTCTGACAAGCCCCTTGCTTCCGGAAGAAGAAGCAAGTGCCGCAATGCTTATAGCCCTAGCAGCTACTCAAGCCACTCCCTCGGTCGCTCCAGACCAACCGGGCCCCTCAGGTCATGGCGTCAATCCACACGAGGTTCTAGACAAATACATCTTCGAAGGACAGTGGATGACCCATTCCATGCCTGAGGAGCATCAAAGACAACGGCTTCAGGACGTTCGGAATTTCCTACAACAAGCCTCCATAGACCTCGTGATCATAGAAGACGACGAGCTTCACAAAGGTGAAGACTACCAACAAGATATCCCAAGGCTACCAGAGTTGATCGCGCAACGAGCGGCTTCCCCCAAAAGTCTAACGCCAGGGACCATTCGGATCGACACACCGTGGGATAAAGAACAAGTCAAGAGCCACTATAAGAGTCTCTCCCCAATATGCCAACTACTCAGTGTATACTGTGCAAAATGAGGACTTCCAACATCATACTACGCCATCGAGCGAGTAGATAGAACTCGAGAAGATCTAAGCGAGAGCAACCTACCGTATATCCCTGCTGATGAGGTATACCATCTCTATCAGCTGTACGTGGAAAAGTACAAAGGTCCTCAAGGCTTCATCAAGAAAGAAGGACTCGAGGGACTCTACCGGTTCATGATGCGCCAAGTCAAGTACTTTGCCGCACACGACCTTCAGATGGCTCTGGAGAGCAACATGAAGAAGGTCAACATGACCGCTCCACTCAACAAAGGACCTGAAATCGAAGTGCTTCCCAACAATCACGTGCACATCAGCTCAGTCCTAGGCGTCACCTACAACAATCCGATCGTGAAGAAGACTAGGATGATGCTGAAGACTGAGATACACAAATTTTGTAATGGGACGCTCAAGGTCATCAGGAGAAAAATAGAGCAGAGGTTGGAAGAAATCTATCCAGATACGATGCTGAGGATCCACAGGTTCGTGAGAGAACAGCCGCTCCTAATGGAACTACTAGAAGATATCGATGAGCGACTGGAGCTAAGGAACATGCTCAGGAACTTTGAGCATGCGCTCGGCTTGCGCAGGTCATTCTTCGCCCGACGAGGACAATTAGGGCAGACAAGCAATCAAGCACAAAGGGGGAGAATGTAGAAGATCAATTCTAATTGTGCTTTGATTTTATTAGATGTCCTTGTATTTAGGGGCTTTTCTTATATTTGTCTTTAGATTAGGACTAGTTAGATATTTATACCAAGTGTGTTTGGTATAAATACTTTTGTAATCAAACGCAATCAATAGAGAAAGTTTTGGAAATTGATCTGAAAGGCTTGCAATTCAATTTCTAGAGAGAGAAACAATAGTAACTTTCTCACTCTACTCGAATTCTCTCTCTTGTTCTTCATTTGAGTTTTTCGATTGAATCTTAATGTCAATCATTATCATCGAATTACTTAGAATTCATGCCTAGGATCATAGAGTTGTTAATTGTAGGACCTAACATTCTTATGGATGGACTCCCGAAAAGGTATGTCGACCTTGGTGATATGAGTAGTACTATCAGTTCTCTTATACGATTCTTAGCCTGACACGCCCATACATTGTCAGTCTCATGATCCCCTCTCATTCGAGTGTGGAATCGGTTCGTTCATGTACCCCTTCGCCTAGAATCCAGCCAGGAGCCGCTCCTTGTTCGTGCACCTCTTTGGCACAGGCGATCACTCTCCGCCCTCTTCGGCCCGGGGGGTCACATGCCCCCACCAGCTTCCGCTTGGTTCGTCCCCGAACCACACCGTACTGCAAGAGGATGTGCTCTAATATCACTTGTAATGTCCCATCCCATACCGGGACCCACTTGAAACATCCGTCCCTATCGGGACCAAATGCGGTTGGGCCCACCACACTTCGACTGATAGTCTGGCCCCACTATATCACCACTTAACCTTCTAGCGTGCTTTGCACTGCACGCACCCTGAGCTTACTTCCCAGGCGGTCACCATCCCAAGATTGCCTCAAGTCAACCACGCTTAACTCTAGAGTTCTTATGAATGGACTCTCGAAAAGGTAGGTCGACCTTAGTCGTATGAGTAGTACTATCTGTTGACCTTTTTGGTCCATGAGCATTAGAGAGTTTTGATGAATAATGTAATTGTAATGACGTTAGGTCTATAAAATAAGCAATTCGATTTGAGATCAATATAATGTCTAAGTACATGATAACATTCGACCATGCATTCATTATGAGCTATAAATTGATTAAAGTGTTGAATGTTTGATTTACATATGATTCGGTGAAACTATGTGATCGCATGTTATAGGCAACCTATGTGATAGGATATATCGTTCTATGCTATATATGGAAATAACGCATGAGATATCCCGCTGAGTTATATATGGAAAATATGCTGTTTATATATGGAAAGTGATATATCTGTTGAAAATCAGTTATTCCTGGACGAGATTCTTTGCATGCTTTCCACTGAATTTAATGTGCAATATCGAATTGATATCTTTCCTTACACTGATTGGAATATTATATTTAGGGAAGATTTGATTTGATTGACTTTGTGGATAACGTGCTAGTATATATTGTATATGCATATTGGAAAATATTTTTGAAATATAGAAAGCTATGCCATGATATGATAATTTGAATAAGATATGCTCTGATATGATTTATGTGCTAAACATGGTAAATATATAGATCTGATACTATGAGCTGTGTATGGAAAATGTACTGATATGATGTTATTTCGTGTGCTATACTTGGAAAGTAAATCGGATTGACTTGCTCTATAAACTGATAGCAGGGAATCACATATTCGAAGTTCTGTTATGATCAATATAATTCGTAAAAATTGAACATGCCTTGAGAATGAATCTGAACCTTTATACGGAATATAATCATGGATTAATGTGCTTATGAACGTTGTGAATGTTTATTATGGGCATGATTTTTATGGCATGTTGACTCTCGAAAATTGCATGGAAATTATGCTTGATTTGGTGATTATTATATGATATGATTTTCCATGTGAAGTGCTGATTGATAAGGTTTATATATGAGCTACATGTCATAATTTCGAGGCACTTAGAACTTCTGAACATACGCCTACGAGAGATTTTTGAGCAGAAACATATTGAGAGATTCCTGAGCCTCCACTAGCGATAGCTTTCTGGCATAATGAGCTTTAACTTGCGATTCCATCACTGAACGAGAGATTCATCATGTATTCAAACCACCATATATTCTTGTAGAACACTTTAGTTGTGCTTTGATTTCATTAGCTGTGGCGACCCTCACTTTCTAATTAATATTTGTGGCGGATTTCCGCAACGTAAGCCGCAGAAAGCCCATTTTACAAAAATATTTTTCAATACAAAAGTTAATACAAATGGGCCGCTGGCCCAAATCATTCTAACACTCGTCCACAGGTCGTCATCCATGTACAGCCCCGCCCTCAAAAGTCCGTGGAGCACCGCCGTCAGCCCGCCTAGTCGCGACGTAACCCGACGTCGGACTCAGTACCTACAACACGTAAACACTGAGCTCCTCGCTCAGTAGGTGAAATAGTGCACATGCACGTGTGACTCACTCGCGTTCACTCACCCCCAGTTCTCACCAATGCAATGCCACTCACTATCACTCATCACAACCGGGATACACTCACACCTCACAACGGGCCCCGGCTCCATACTGTGCACCATCACGCAAATCACTACCACGATCACGAACACTACCACAACACGATCACAACACTACGGCAGTGGCCTACACCGAGCAGCCTCCCTGAGCCGTATCAGGTCACACTCTCGGGTCGCCTCTTCTGCCAATTGCGGTGCCCACGCTGGTAGCCTACACTAGGTCCCGTAAGGGTACCCAGGTCGCACCCTCCAGGTCGCCTCCTCCCGCATGCGACAGCGTGGCCTACACTAGCTAGCCTACTTGGGGATATCCCAAGTCGCTCCTTTCTAGGTCGCCCGCAGTCTGCCGCACAATGTCCAACGGGCCAATGGCTCACCGTCACAGGCGCTGATGCACAGCAGATGCCCCCACTCACGTGACTCCTCTACGGGTCGACAGCCAATATCGGCTACTCGCTCACTAGGTACAATACAGACCACCCGTTCCACCACGGTACACTCCGTGAAATGACGTGTAATGCACATGCTATGCAGTGCAAATAACAGGCATGTAATATGCAAAAATATTTAATACATGTGAAGCACATAATTCACCCAATTCACATAATCACATAATAATTCACACAGAACGTTTACGTGTCGTAGGTGGATTTCACCTACCTGTCATCCCGAGGTAGTCAATCACGATATCTGGGAAATTCTCTAAACGACGAACCTCTGATCAATAAGATATTCATCTCAACATGTTTATTAAATTGTATAAATTTCGAATTTCCAAAACCCTAAGATAAGAAAACATTAAAATTGAAAACCATTTGTTATTTATCTACCCGAATTTACACATCAGTTTGCCAGGAATTCATTATTTTTTAAACACACGACAATGAAACCCTTACAGTAAATCTCAAAATATCCTATATTATTAATATACTTGGAAGCTTACACTTTAACTCGTCCGAAAATTATTCTAAGTACTGTTCCAAATTTATTCATGCACTCTAATATACTAAGCTTAACAACCTTACTACAATTACCCGAAATATTTTCCAAAAGTTTGAAACATATACAACCATAGCAGTGCCATCAATCCACGTTTAGCCTAAATTCTCAAATTCCATATCCATCCTAAAATTCAGAAAATCTCTACACTTCCAGAGAAACAATTAATTCACAATTATTCACATAAGCTTCATATCATATAAAATCACAAACTTCGAAATATTAAAATTTACAAGACATGGATAGTCGTGAATTGAACTTAAGAATCTAAACCTTAGCTATCTTAATCATACCTAAAAACCCCACTTAATTCACATACTCGTCATTTACATACACATGATTAGGGCTGAACTTTGAAGACTAGGTTTTCCTAAACATGGTTCAAATTCATCTATAATTACGTAAAAATATATATTGAAGACATATTCAAGCATCGAACTTTCATATACGTTACTGTTTGGAATTGCTAAATTTCTATACCTGTCGAAGACTCCCTTTTTGCTTCTGATTTTTGTTTTCTCTCCTCTTCCAGTTATTATTCTGTGATTGTTTTTGCTTAATGAAGACTTCAATTTATAATTCGTTTAGATATACATGAGAGGTTCGAAATTCGTGCTTACTTGGATGTCAAGTGACAAACTTTTCCTCCCATGTTAAGTAAGGTATAATTTTTATTAAGCTTTATTTGATTTGAATATAAATATGGTTCGAAACTCCTTATGTCTCACTCAACGTTTTATTATCCCAATCATGCTCTCTTATTTTCTAACCATATAAATTTCACAAAACACTAAGTTCGAAACTCCTTCAAAGATTCTTTATGATATTAAAATAAATTAAGGTCTCCAAAACTTATATTCTCTTTATCAAATTTCCTAGTGTAATTATTCTTCTATCTACACAGTAATACCGTCTTATATTTTTATTAGGGTCTAATATAATTCTTAATAAATATTTAGGCCATACTTTATTCAAGTCTAAAATTATTTTAACTCCATCCGAATTTTCTTTTAGTAACTATTTATTAGGAATTTATTCATAATATTTTCTCCGCTAATTATCTAAATCTCCTATCGTAATCCCGCTTTAAATTTTGCGGTTATTACATCCTCCCCCCCTTAAAAGAATTTCGCCCCCGAAATTCGTCTATTGGTGAAACTCGGGGTAACGAATTCTCCTATTTTAGTGACACATTTAAATGTGTGACCAAATTTCTAAAATCAGCTAACCAGACGTTCTTGTTCCTATTCTCATCACACTTCCGCTGCGCACTCTTGCTAAATATAGCTAAGCATACCTTTTCATATTACATACAATTAGCCACGTAAGCGAATTATATACAAATAGCCACGTAAGCAAATATATCATTTTAAACAAATAATCACATCGTACCGTAAAACATGTAGGCAAGGCTGATCCTCCACGCTTTTGAGCGACCGTACATGGACAGTCTACAGAATCTATAACCTAAGCTCTGATACCACCTGTGGCGACCCTCGTTTTTCTAATATGGATTAGTGGCGGATTTACGCAACGTAAGTCGCGGAAGACCCGTCTAATAAAAACTTTTTCCTAAAATATAATATAATATTATTTTACATAGTAGTATCTGTACAACGGCGTAGCCCCAAAAAGTCAAAAGAACAAAAACCCCTATTATCGCTCCACAGGTCTTCATCCATGTACCGCCCTGCCCTCAAAAGTCCGTGGAGCACCGCCACCAGCCGCCTCAGTCTTGACGCGCGTCGGCGTCAGACTCGGTACCTACAACACGTAAACACTGAGCGATTTGCCCAGTAGGTGAATAAAATGCATGTATGCACGTGGGCGCTCATTCCCAATCCCAATATCTCACATGTAATGTTCACTCTTTCTTTTCCCATAATCCTGTCCCAAATCACACAACACAGGGCCCTAGGTCAGACTCGACACCTCGCGCGCCTATAACATAACGGAAGCTTACACTAGCAGCGTTTTGACGTTCACGCAACTGCCCTACTAGGTCGCTCTTCCGTAAGCGGTTGCCGACATTGACAGCGTTTGGACGTTCACGCAACTGCCCTGTCAATGTCCCTCCGCTGAAAATAATAAAATCACGACGGTTTTGCACCTCGGGACGTTCACGCCCGAGTAGACAGATCGATCACGCCTGTCTGCCGTCAGGTGTCATACGAGTACCAACCTCGACTCCTCAACGGGTCAACAACAAAAATCACAAACATCTCATTCTACCCCGCTCGACGATATCTCAAGTCAACCGTCTCAATACGGTGTAAATATCTCACCCCAATGATATGATATGCATATGTCATGCATATAAACGTGATAACGGATAAAACATATTTTCATGTAAGACGTACGAGAAATAGGTAAGGCACATAAATCACGTAAATCACATAATCACATGAAAACACATAATTTGTGTTTACGTATTGTAGATGGATAATCCACCTACCTGTCCTCCCGCTATCGCTAAATAAGCGGTCTGATGGAATCCCTATAAGTCGATCCTCTGAATACATAAATATTACCATATCAGTATATTTGCTAAACTACATAAGTTTTCAAGTTCCTAAACCCTAATTATAGAAAACCCTAAAATTTATGAAAACCTAAAAAAACAATAATATTCCTAAAAATAAATAAACCTAAAATATTGAAAACCCTAGAAATAGCAAAACCCTAAAATTCCTAAAATGCTAAAATGTCGAGGTTATTAAGTTATATCGACATCCACTAAATGTCGAACCCTTAGAAATATCGAGGCCCTCATTTCCTGAAAAAGTCGAAACCACTTGTAGAATGTCGAGACATCTAATAAAATGTCGAGGTCTACTATTTGAAATTGTCCAAATCTTGACAAAATGTCGTGACTGGTTAAGAGTGTGTTAAATGTCGAAATGATATGGAAAAATGTCGAGATTTGGTTGGTCAAAACAACATGGAAAATGTCGAAATAAGATAGAGGATTTCGAGATCAGTTAAATGTCGAAACTATTCAATCGATTGCTTTAAATTATGAAACTTAGTCATGCTCAACATTAGACCTAAGCCTACCACGTGTACCTACTTTACTTCTTTTGCTCAATTACCATCATTATGTATATATATATATATATGTAACTAGTCACATCAATCTAATTGATTGTATCTATCCACATGGTCTCAATAAGTTTCCAAGCTGTTGAATCTTCAAAGTAACGTCGACATTTTATTAGACATGTAGAGATTGTTAGAAGCTAATGTCGAGATATTTTATTAGACTTGTCGACATCTATCTATAAGAACTATTTAGCTCGATTTCTTTCTATTATATTTATCGAATTCCATCTATCACACATTTCGAAATCCTCCTATTTGTACATCTCGAGATTCTATTTATTATACCTTTCGACATCTATCTATTACATACCTTAAAACACCAAAACTCTCAAGAACACAGTAACGTTGAAAATCACTGAATTCTTTGTATTAGCTTCTAAGCATTGTGAATGAACTCAACTCGAGCCCTAATATTCTCAGACATAGTAATTCACAAAAGTCCTAAATTCTTAGGGTTTCTAAGCATAATTGTTTAAAACAGTGCGTATAATTTTATCATAAATTCATTATATCAAATACCTAGTTATTGAAAGTAAGGTGGACATGTTAAACATGAGAAATACCTTCCTTCGAAGCTTCTGCCTTTTGAGTTACTAATCCTTCTTAAGTTGGTGAGTTCTTATTTAAGCTTCAACGTCTTTTATAATTGCTCATGTTTCCCTTACTCAATGAAGCTTGGTTCTATATAGACTTAGATAAGTATTATATCATCGAAAACCACCCTTGATGGGACAAGTTGATAATCTACTTTTGCCCTATGGTCTAAGAAATTTCGTTATTAGCATAAGTTCTTAGGTCTCAAATTTGAAACTTGGTATGGCCCATATAATTTATTCCTACACCATTATTTAAATATAGCCCACCAATTTGGGTATTAGATTTTTAATCTATTTAATCAATTGTCATACCTTAAAATTGTCATACCATTCTTTAAGGTAACTTTAATAAATTTTGAAATTATTAGATCAGGTATTTTTGTCCCAAGAGCTATAATTGTATTAGGAAAGATTCTAATTTACTAATTTACAATGTTAATTACATCAAATCCCGTAATTAAATTTACGGGTATTACATCAAAATTTAAGGGGGGAGGATGTAAGGGGGGAGGATGTAATAACCGCAAAATTTAAGGGGGGGAGGATGTAATAACCGCAAAATTTAAAGCGGGATTGATTTAAGGGGGGGAGGATGTAATAACCGCAAAATTTAAAGCGGGATTACGATAGGAGATTTAGATAATTAGCGGAGAAAATATTATGAATAAATTCCTAATAAATAGTTACTAAAAGAAAATTCGGATGGAGTTAAAATAATTTTAGACTTGAATAAAGTATGGCCTAAATATTTATTAAGAATTATATTAGACCCTAATAAAAATATAAGACGGTATTACTGTGTAGATAGAAGAATAATTACACTAGGAAATTTGATAAAGAGAATATAAGTTTTGGAGACCTTAATTTATTTTAATATCATAAAGAATCTTTGAAGGAGTTTCGAACTTAGTGTTTTGTGAAATTTATATGGTTAGAAAATAAGAGAGCATGATTGGGATAATAAAACGTTGAGTGAGACATAAGGAGTTTCGAACCATATTTATATTCAAATCAAATAAAGCTTAATAAAAATTATACCTTACTTAACATGGGAGGAAAAGTTTGTCACTTGACATCCAAGTAAGCACGAATTTCGAACCTCTCATGTATATCTAAACGAATTATAAATTGAAGTCTTCATTAAGCAAAAACAATCACAGAATAATAACTGGAAGAGGAGAGAAAACAAAAATCAGAAGCAAAAGGGAGTCTTCGACAGGTATAGAAATTTAGCAATTCCAAACAGTAACGTATATGAAAGTTCGATGCTTGAATATGTCTTCAATATATATTTTTACGTAATTATAGATGAATTTGAACCATGTTTAGGAAAACCTAGTCTTCAAAGTTCAGCCCTAATCATGTGTATGTAAATGACGAGTATGTGAATTAAGTGGGGTTTTTAGGTATGATTAAGATAGCTAAGGTTTAGATTCTTAAGTTCAATTCACGACTATCCATGTCTTGTAAATTTTAATATTTCGAAGTTTGTGATTTTATATGATATGAAGCTTATGTGAATAATTGTGAATTAATTGTTTCTCTGGAAGTGTAGAGATTTTCTGAATTTTAGGATGGATATGGAATTTGAGAATTTAGGCTAAACGTGGATTGATGGCACTGCTATGGTTGTATATGTTTCAAACTTTTGGAAAATATTTCGGGTAATTGTAGTAAGGTTGTTAAGCTTAGTATATTAGAGTGCATGAATAAATTTGGAACAGTACTTAGAATAATTTTCGGACGAGTTAAAGTGTAAGCTTCCAAGTATATTAATAATATAGGATATTTTGAGATTTACTGTAAGGGTTTCATTGTCGTGTGTTTAAAAATAATGAATTCCTGGCAAACTGATGTGTAAATTCGGGTAGATAAATAACAAATGGTTTTCAATTTTAATGTTTTCTTATCTTAGGGTTTTGGAAATTCGAAATTTATACAATTTAATAAACATGTTGAGATGAATATCTTATTGATCAGAGGTTCGTCGTTTAGAGAATTTCCCAGATATCGTGATTGACTACCTCGGGATGACAGGTAGGTGAAATCCACCTACGACACGTAAACGTTCTGTGTGAATTATTATGTGATTATGTGAATTGGGTGAATTATGTGCTTCACATGTATTAAATATTTTTGCATATTACATGCCTGTTATTTGCACTGCATAGCATGTGCATTACACGTCATTTCACGGAGTGTACCGTGGTGGAACGGGTGGTACTGTATTGTACCTAGTGAGCGAGTAGCCGATATTGGCTGTCGACCCGTAGAGGAGTCACGTGAGTGGGGGCATCTGCTGTGCATCAGCGCCTGTGACGGTGAGCCATTGGCCCGTTGGACATTGTGCGGCAGACTGCGGGCGACCTAGAAAGGAGCGACTTGGGATATCCCCAAGTAGGCTAGCTAGTGTAGGCCACGCTGTCGCATGCGGGAGGAGGCGACCTGGAGGGTGCGACCTGGGTACCCTTACGGGACCTAGTGTAGGCTACCAGCGTGGGCACCGCAATTGGCAGAAGAGGCGACCCGAGAGTGTGACCTGATACGGCTCAGGGAGGCTGCTCGGTGTAGGCCACTGCCGTAGTGTTGTGATCGTGTTGTGGTAGTGTTCGTGATCGTGGTAGTGATTTGCGTGATGGTGCACAGTATGGAGCCCGGGGCCCGTTGTGAGGTGTGAGTGTATCCCGGTTGTGATGAGTGATAGTGAGTGGCATTGCATTGGTGAGAACTGGGGGTGAGTGAACGCGAGTGAGTCACACGTGCATGTGCACTATTTCACCTACTGAGCGAGGAGCTCAGTGTTTACGTGTTGTAGGTACTGAGTCCGACGTCGGGTTACGTCGCGACTAGGCGGGCTGACGGCGGTGCTCCACGGACTTTTGAGGGCGGGGCTGTACATGGATGACGACCTGTGGACGAGTGTTAGAATGATTTGGGCCAGCGGCCCATTTGTATTAACTTTTGTATTGAAAAATATTTTTGCGGTTATTACATCCTCCCAGATACATAGGCCCTTTCAGGATCATTAAAAAAGTCGGCGAAGTAGCGTACCAATTAGAGTTGTCGGTTTCATTATCGCAAGTTCACGACGTATTTCACGTATCGACGTTACGAAAATATGTCGCGGACCCGAGCCATGTGATCCAGAACGAGACCCTCTATCAACAACTCAAGCCAGACTTGAGTTACGAGGAAAGACCAGTAGAAATCTTGATGTATGAAATGAAACAACTTCGGAATAAGATTATTCCGTTAGTTAAGGTTTTGTGGCGGAATCAATTAGTTGAGGAAGCCACGTGGGAGCGTGAGGATGATATGAGAGTTCGTTATCCCGAGTTATTCCAGTCGGCGTAATTTCGGGGACGAAATTTCTTTAAGGGGGGGAGGATGTAATACCCGTAAATTTAATTACGGGATTTTGATGTAATTAACATTGTAAATTAGTAAATTAGAATCTTTCCTAATACAATTATAGCTCTTGGGACAAAAATACCTGATCTAATAATTTCAAAATTTATTAAAGTTACCTTAAAGAATGGTATGACAATTTAAAGGTATGACAATTGATTAAATAGATTAAAAATCTAATACCCAAATTGGTGGGCTATATTTAAATAATGGTGTAGGAATAAATTATATGGGCCATACCAAGTTTCAAATTTGAGACCTAAGAACTTATGCTAATAACGAAATTTCTTAGACCATAGGGCAAAAGTAGATTATCAACTTGTCCCATCAAGGGTGGTTTTCGATGATATAATACTTATCTAAGTCTATATAGAACCAAGCTTCATTGAGTAAGGGAAACATGAGCAATTATAAAAGACGTTGAAGCTTAAATAAGAACTCACCAACTTAAGAAGGATTAGTAACTCAAAAGGCAGAAGCTTCGAAGGAAGGTATTTCTCATGTTTAACATGTCCACCTTACTTTCAATAACTAGGTATTTGATATAATGAATTTATGATAAAATTATACGCACTGTTTTAAACAATTATGCTTAGAAACCCTAAGAATTTAGGACTTTTGTGAATTACTATGTCTGAGAATATTAGGGCTCGAGTTGAGTTCATTCACAATGCTTAGAAGCTAATACAAAGAATTCAGTGATTTTCAACGTTACTGTGTTCTTGAGAGTTTTGGTGTTTTAAGGTATGTAATAGATAGATGTCGAAAGGTATAATAAATAGAATCTCGAGATGTACAAATAGGAGGATTTCGAAATGTGTGATAGATGGAATTCGATAAATATAATAGAAAGAAATCGAGCTAAATAGTTCTTATAGATAGATGTCGACAAGTCTAATAAAATATCTCGACATTAGCTTCTAACAATCTCGACATGTCTAATAAATGTCGACGTTACTTTGAAGATTCAACAGCTTGGAAACTTATTGAGACCATGTGGATAGATACAATCAATTAGATTGATGTGACTAGTTACATATATATATATATATATACATAATGATGGTAATTGAGCAAAAGAAGTAAAGTAGGTACACGTGGTAGGCTTAGGTCTAATGTTGAGCATGACTAAGTTTCATAATTTAAAGCAATCGATTGAATAGTTTCGACATTTAACTGATCTCGAAATCCTCTATCTTATTTCGACATTTTCCATGTTGTTTTGACCAACCAAATCTCGACATTTTTCCATATCATTTCGACATTTAACACACTCTTAACCAGTCACGACATTTTGTCAAGATTTCGACAATTTCAAATAGTAGACCTCGACATTTTATTAGATGTCTCGACATTCTACAAGTGGTTTCGACTTTTTCAAGAAATGAGGGCCTCGATATTTCTAAGGGTTCGACATTTAGTGGATGTCGATATAACTTAATAACCTCGACATTTTAGCATTTTAGGAATTTTAGGGTTTTGCTATTTCTAGGGTTTTCAATATTTTAGGTTTATTTATTTTTAGGAATATTATTGTTTTTTTAGGTTTTCATAAATTTTAGGGTTTTCTATAATTAGGGTTTAGGAACTTGAAAACTTATGTAGTTTAGCAAATATACTGATATGGTAATATTTATGTATTCAGAGGATCGACTTATAGGGATTCCATCAGACCGCTTATTTAGCGATAGCGGGAGGACAGGTAGGTGGATTATCCATCTACAATACGTAAACACAAATTATGTGTTTTCATGTGATTATGTGATTTACGTGATTTATGTGCCTTACCTATTTCTCGTACGTCTTACATGAAAATATGTTTTATCCGTTATCACGTTTATATGCATGACATATGCATATCATATCATTGGGGTGAGATATTTACACCGTATTGAGACGGTTGACTTGAGATATCGTCGAGCGGGGTAGAATGAGATGTTTGTGATTTTTGTTGTTGACCCGTTGAGGAGTCGAGGTTGGTACTCGTATGACACCTGACGGCAGACAGGCGTGATCGATCTGTCTACTCGGGCGTGAACGTCCCGAGGTGCAAAACCGTCGTGATTTTATTATTTTCAGCGGAGGGACATTGACAGGGCAGTTGCGTGAACGTCAAAACGCTGTCAATGTCGGCAACCGCTTACGGAAGAGCGACCTAGTAGGGCAGTTGCGTGAACGTCAAAACGCTGCTAGTGTAAGCTTCCGTTATGTTATAGGCGCGCGAGGTGTCGAGTCTGACCTAGGGCCCTGTGTTGTGTGATTTGGGACAGGATTATGGGAAAAGAAAGAGTGAACATTACATGTGAGATATTGGGATTGGGAATGAGCGCCCACGTGCATACATGCATTTTATTCACCTACTGGGCAAATCGCTCAGTGTTTACGTGTTGTAGGTACCGAGTCTGACGCCGACGCGCGTCAAGACTGAGGCGGCTGGTGGCGGTGCTCCACGGACTTTTGAGGGCAGGGCGGTACATGGATGAAGACCTGTGGAGCGATAATAGGGGTTTTTGTTCTTTTGACTTTTTGGGGCTACGCCGTTGTACAGATACTACTATGTAAAATAATATTATATTATATTTTAGGAAAAAGTTTTTATTAGACGGGTCTTCCGCGACTTACGTTGCGTAAATCCGCCACTAATCCATATTAGAAAAACGAGGGTCGCCACATTAGCTGTCTTCGTAATTAGGGGCGTTTATTGTATTAGTCTATAGTTTAGGACTAGTTTGATATTATACCAAGTTTGTTTGGTATAAATAGTTGTACAAACATTGAGCTTAATACAGAAAATTAGAGAATCATTCCGAAAGGATGTCGATTTCAATTCTAGAGAGAGAAACTCAGAAATCATCCTCTCACTAAAGGAATTCTCTCTCGTGTTCTTCATTGAAGGTTTTCGATCGAATTTCAAATTCAATAATTCTAATCGATTTCCTTAGAATTCATGCCTAGGATTGATTGAGTTGACAAACGGGGACCTAACAATTGGTATCAGAGCAGATTCGTTCTGTTTTGAATCGAAATTGTTAGAATTTGGATCGAATTTTACATTCTGGAACTGTTCACGCGAAGAACAGTTTTGGCGCGAAATAATTTTTCGATCTGAATTGCCTAATTCTGTGCGTATCTGATTTGATTTTGATGTTTCTGTGTTTGTTCTAGCAACAGAAATCGATGGCGATCAGATTCGTAGCAGTTTGAATATCAATTTAGCATAATAGATCATATTTGAATCGTTACTGTTCGTGTGAAGAACAACCTTGAACACAGTTTGATTTTGATTAAAATTGACATATTTTGCTTCATAATGTGTTTAATTGTCTGTTCGTGCGAATCAAACATCTGATTACGAGCATAAACCTGCGATTTCATAGTCTAATTCTTCGTTTTTTGGTTGAATCAGGGTTCTGATTTTATTCGCGGGACTTCAATTTTTCTCGCTAAAGTTTTCGATTGCAGAAATTTCTCGATTGCAAAACTCCGCGCGAGAACTTTTATCGATTTTTCAGAGCACCAAGTCAGCACCTATTTTGACCTTTGCGCTCGCAAAACTACCGTCGAAATTTTTTTCGGTCAAAACTAATACAATTTGACCAAGCGAAAATTACTTACGATCGAAAAACTTTTGCAGTCAACGGATTTATTCTGACTAAGCAAGAAACCTACTTTAAGTACTGTTTCTTTCAATCGAAATAAATTCACGATTGAAAGATTTTTATCGATCGAAAGTTTTTGGGACAAGTTTTTCTCGCTCGTAAATTTTCTCGCTGACACACTTTCTCGCACGAGAACAGTAATATACGTTTTAATTTCGACTGAATTATTTTCGATCGAGAATCTAAAGATAGAATCTAAAATAATTCTCGACTGCTTTAATATCAAACGCTACTAACGAATTTGCTACTTGTGAAGCACATAACATCATTCAAATCCATCAAAACAACAAACGAAGATCCTTCGTCAAAAAAAAAAGGGAAAGAAGAGATGGATGCATACTCGCTAGGAAACGACAATCGTCCGCCGATCTTGCAACGCGGTGAATATACGGTCTGGAGAAGCCGCTTCCTAAACTTCATAGCTCTGAAAGATCAAGCCGAAAATCTATTGCAGTCACTTGAAGAGGGACCTGCAAAGTTCTGGGTCAACGTAGCCGGTGATGACACGGTTACTCCTCAAATTCCCGCTACTAGGCGACTAAAGGAACCCAGGGAATACACCATTGAGGGGGCCCGTGCTAAGGCAGATCTGATAGCCCATGAACACACTCATGCAAGGCATCCCCAACGACATCTATAGACAGATAGACAGCCTCGCAGCGGCTAAGGGAATGTGGGATGAGTTGCATAGGATGATGCAAAGGACGGAAGTAGGCATCAAGGCCAAAAAGGCGAATATTCTCACTGCTTATGACTCCTTCAAAGCTAAGCCGGAGAAGAGCCTCTATGATGCATACCAAAGATACCTCACTCTTCTCAACGAGTTGAAGAAGATAGAGATCTCGAAAACAAACATGGAAACAAATATCAGATTTCTATCCTCTCTGCCCTCGGACTAGAAAAAGATATCCACTCAAATTAGACAAAACAAAGATCTGGAGGAGTTGGATATCCATGCAGTATTTGATAATCTCGCCCAACACGAGGAAGATGTTTGCGAGACTCAGAGAGAGCAGAAGGGCAAGCAGGTTGACAACACCGTTGCTCTAGTCTCAGAGAAGCGTGGAACAAAGCCTCGCAAAGAGAACATCGTTAGGCCTCTCTCATCATCCGAGTCAGAAGAAGATTCAGAATCAGACGCCGAGCCAACCACGAAAGCATTGGAAGCAGTTGGCTTTAATCGGAAAAATGATGAGCAAGAAATACTTCAAGAAGAAGTCATCATCCTCGGCCAACAGACTTCGGAACTCAAGCTCTAAGAACAAGGATCATGCACCAGAGAGCTCCGAAGTCAAGAACACTAAAGAGCCCAACAAGTGTTTCAACTGTGGCAAGCCTGGTCATTTTGCCAGAGAATGCACTCTTCCCAAGAAAAGAGATGCTAATTACTACTCCAAGAAGCTTCAACTCACGAAGCAGAAGGAAGCAGGTGTAGCCCTCATGGCAGAGCATCTGGAGACACGTCTAGTTCTGGAGACGAGAATCTTGCCCTCATGGCACGCCTTGATAACGACAGTGACGCCGAAACATCCAATCAGACTGACGAAGATGGCGCATCCACCTCATCACAAGAGGTAGACTCTTCTTCCACATTATTGACCATGTTAGAATCATATAAAAAACAATATGCTAACATGAAACGTGAGCAGAAAAGTATTAAGGAAGTAGAGGATAAACTTTTTCTAGGTCTCAGGAGAAGATAAATAGTCTCGAGTCAGAACTTAGAAGCTCTAGTGCTAAAATAGAAGAACTTACTTAGAGCCTACATTCTAGAGAGACTAGTCAACCTCAAATAGGACGGCATAGCGAAAAGATTAAGTAGTTAGAAGATAGGCTAGCAAATAACTACAATTGCTTGGTTAGGAATCTCAATGAGAAAGCCACCCTAAATTGTAGGATAACCGAAGCTACCACTAAGATCACCAACTTAGAAGCTCAATTAGAAATATCTAATATTAAGGTTAGTGAGCTTAGTAAAGATCTAGATGCCTGTCAAGCCGCTAAACTGACAGTAGAAAATAATTATGCTCTCCTAGGCTGGGAACGTAAGAAGTTATATGCGAAAATTAAGAAATTAGATGATCTTCTTACGCGTAGGGGACAATTTGAACAGACGATATTTCTAAACCAGCCCAAGGTTATAGAGTTCTATAATCCAATAGAAGGCATGGGTTTCACTAACCCACGTGTTCTACGGAAAAAGGAAGTATATGATATTAACAACATGGGTTTAGAAGTAACCTCTCTTAGAGATTTTACTGAAATGACAAAACAAAGTACTTTAGATTCATCCAAGAGAAGAGCCTCACATGGGCCTGAAATCCCTTTCGACTACACAGAACTAAATGAAAGAGACAGAAATATGAAACCATCTTTAACACCTGTCTGTGATTTAGTTCAAGTTCTACCTCCTGAATCTAACACACTACGAGGAAGTCAAAGACGGTCATTATAAAAATTCTCTCTATAAACCTCCTATAATAAAACAGATAGAGGAATCCCAAGCAAAATTAGATAAAGAAAGAGAGAATTTCGAAGCTGAAAAGAAGAAGTTCTTAAAAGAGATGGAAAAATCTCTAAGCTTCCTCGTCCTCCCAAACTACCTCTCATGCTATTATGAAAAGCGTGAAAATCGAAAAATCACCTTCGAAAGTTCAAAAGTGCATTGATAATTCTGTTAAGAGTGCTAAGACTAAATCTAGTTTACCTACGTCTACAGGGAGCGTAGAGCAAGCACTAGAACCGAAGGCGAGAGTGTCTAGTATTAAGAAGGAGCTAGTAGATTTGAGTATGACTAAGAATGTTACTCCTTCTGTACAAATAAATGACACTCGAAAACATAAAAGAGTCATTTCTTCTCTTCAAATAATTGCTTCTACATGTACTCTTCAGCCCATCACCTTTAGAAGCAACAACCACGAAATAGGCTCTACCTCACAAATTAAAAATAATCATTCTGAAACAAATGCCACTAGGAAAGCCCGTAGGAAACAAGATCCAGCCATAAAGAAAGCTTATAGCGCTGTACATGCATGTACTCACCTAAGGTATCCCGTAAAAATTGAGTCCCCCAAGCACCTTAGGAGATTATCAAAAGAAAAGATCTTTTCCTCAGACAAGCCTACCAAAGCATTTGTACGTGCTGAAATTAACCTTCCCTGCAAGGTTCAACCCAAATGGGTTCTCCGCCTAGGACGACAAAAGCCGAAAAGGCCAAGTCAACTAAAGAGGCAACAGCCAAACCCACTTCTCCGAAAGTGATATGGGTTATTAAAACACCCTCAAGAAATAATTTACGAATCATATCTGAACCTAAAACTAAATCTGCTAATCTGAGAGGACCCATACTTAAGTGGGTACCTAAAGCTCTCTAACTTGTTTTTGCAGATCCATCATGTGTGGTACCTCGACTCTGGTTGCTCCACACACATGACTGGAAAACAAGAGCTGCTGAGCAACTACAAAGACCGACCAAACGGCAAAGTCAGATTCTGAAACAATGACTCAGCTCCCATTCTTGGATGCGGGGATGTCATTTTGGAGAATCTGACGATAAAAGATTCTGCGATAAAGGATTTCAAGTGGTCTTTCACGCTGACCGGTGCAGATTTTGGACAGTCAGGACACAGAACTCCTCTATGGACTTCGGAAATCAAATCTTTACACGATTAACCTGACGTCCGTGCGTCCCTCGACAGCTGTATGCCTCATTTCTCAGACTGTGATTCAGAGAAACAGCTTATGGCATCAACGAATGTCTCATCTGAATATGAAAGCTCCCCAATGCCTCTCTATCAAAAAGTTGGTTTACGGTCTTCCAACTATACTACTACAAAAGGAGCATCAATGTTCGGCATGTCAATTAGGAAAAATGAAGCGAGCGTCTCATCATGTCAAGCAAATTGCGTCTACCTCTCGTCCATTGGAACTAATCCACATGGACCTCTGTGGGTCGATGCAGACACAGAGTATCCGTGGACACAAGTACGTGCTAGTGATCGTCGATGACTTCTCTCGCTACACTTGGACAAAGTTCCTCCGAACCAAAGATGAGACAGGGGACTTGATTATCAACTTTGTGAACACAACACAGAATCTGCTGCAACAGACTATTCAAGTTATTCGAACAGACAACGGCACTGAGTTCAAGAATAAATATCTCAGTGAGTTTTATCAGAAACTTGGAATTAGTCAACAATTCTCAGCCGCAAAAACACCTCAACAAAATGGGGTCGTTGAAAGGAAAAACAGAACCCTAGTGGAAGCCGCTCGTACAATGCTGATCCATTTCGGCCTTCCACACTTTCTTTGGGCGGAAGCAGTAAATACCGCCTGTTTTACCCAAAACAGGACGGTGGTTCACAAACGGTTCAACAAGACTCCGTACGAGATTGTAAATAAGAGCGTACCCAACATCTCATTCTTTAAAGTCTTCGGGTGCAAGTGCTTTGTGGTGAACGACAGAGAGCAACGTGCAAAGTTCGACCCTAAATAATTCGAAGCAATTTTCGTCGGGTACTCTTCAACATCAAAAGCATACCGAGTATACATCAAGTCCAACCGCACGATTAAGGAAAGCTATAACGTCACTTTTCACGAAGTGAACGAGATGGCTTCTGAACAAAACAGTTCAGAACCCGTGCTCAACCCGTTGGCTTCTGAAGACAACATCTCAGAACCCATTTTCACTGGTGTGTTGGCACAAAACCAATAGAAGATGGCAACAACTCAGCAATCACCGCCAGACGAAGCTCTAAGACTTGTGTTAGTAGACTTGGATTCTCTCTTTAGCCTCTACATCCGCCAGTCACCGTCAATCCTACACCCGACATGGCTGATGTACCAAGTTCTTCCACAGTTCCTACCTCACCCGATTCAGATTTGCCACAGAACAATGAAGAACCTCCTATGGGTGCTGAGGAAGAATCATCAGAGTCGCTCCCACCCAGTACAGATTTGCAACTTCCTCATACGAATGAACAATCGGAAATCATTGGAAATCTAGACCCACAAATGGCTGATGCATCATCTTCAACTTTGCCACATGAGCGTCGGTGGACTAGAGCTCATCCAGTTGATCAGATAATTGGCGATCCTTCGAGCGGAGTAAGGACACGACATCAACACAGTCTTTTCAGCTGCTTCTTAAGCCAAACGAGCCTACTAAGGTAGCAGACGCACTACAAGACCCGGATTGGATAATAGCAATGCAAGAGGAAATCAACCAATTCGAACGTCTTCAAGTGTGGAAACTAGTACCCCGTCCGCATGGGAAAACTATCATCGAGACAAAATGGATATTTAAGAACAAAAAGAATTAAGATGGTGAAGTGATCCGGAACAAGGCACGATTAGTTGCAAAGGGATACAACCAACAGGAAGGCATTGACTACGAGGAAACGTATGCTCCTGTTGCCCGGATTGAAGCCATTCGTCTTTTATTGGCTTACGCGGCTCATAAAGCCTTCAAGGTCTATCAAATGGACGTTAAAACCGCCTTTCTCAACGGCGTACTTAAAGAAGAAGTCTATGTCGCTCAGCCAGACGGCTTCGTTGATCAAGAACATCCCGATCACGTCTATCGATTGGATAAAGCTCTATACGGACTAAAACAAGCTCCACGTGCTTGGTATGATGTCTTGAGTGACTTTCTCGTAATGTCTGGATTTATTCGAGGAACAATCGATACGACCCTCTTCATCAAATGGCAAGACAAGGATCTGATGGTCGTTTGAGTTTACGTCAACGACATCATTTTTGGTTCAACAAATCCACGGCTTTGCACAAAGTTTGGAGATCTCATGAAGAGTAAATTCGAAATGAGCCACATGGGAGAGATGCAATTCTTCCTCGGACTTCAAGTCAGGCAGCTCGATGATGGGATATTTATCAGTCAAACAAAATACATTAAGGACAACCTGAAAATGTTCCATCAAGATCAGAGCAAGCCTCTCAGCACTCCCATGTCAACAAGCTGCAAGTTGGATGCCGATCCCATAGGAAAATCGGTCGACATCACACTCTATCGCAGCATGATTAGATCTCTTCTCTACCTTACTTCTAGTCGGCCGGATATCATGTTTGCCACTTGTCTTTGTGCCCGTTTCCAAGCCGATCCTAAAGAATCCCACATGCTCGCGGTGAAGCGTATTCTTCGCTACCTTACCTTAAGGGCACAACTACCTTAGGACTATGGTATCCTAAAGGTACGAACTTCAAACTTATCGGCTATACTGACGCTGATTATGCAGGTTGCCAAATGGACAGGAAAAGTACCTCCGGTGGCGCTCAATTTCTAGGCGAAAAGCTAGTCTGCTGGTCATCCAAAAAGCAAAATTGCGTCTCAACTTCGACGGCTGAAGCTGAATACGTCGCAGCCGCCAGCTGTTGCTCCCAGATGCTATGGATGCGGACTCAACTTCATGATTATGGATACAATTTAACAAATATACCCATATATAGTGATAGCCAAAGTGCCATTGCGATTACGTGCAATCCTGTTCACCATTCACGCGCGAAACACATAGACATTAGATATCACTTTATCAAAGATCACGTAGAAAAAGGCACCATTGACATGTACTTTGTGAACACGGAATATCAACTAGCTGACATTTTCACCAAGGCATTGGATGAAAAACGATTCCAATTCCTTGTCGGAAAATTAGGCATGTTGAATCTCCCATGATATGTGCATTACCTGATCTCTGTGCTATCACATGCTCTGTTCTATGTGTTTTCCATGCTCATTTGTCTTATCTTGCGTGATAATAAAATTACCTAAATAAAAAAAAAAGAAAGAAAAGAAAAGAAGTTAATTAATAAAAACAATATATATAATAATAAACTATACATAAACCTATAATATAGAGGAATGAAGAAATCTTTAGAATGCTCGATCTACGTCACAATTAGATTTCCCTGGCATGTGACTGATTGCTTACTTAATTTTGTCAAGTCTAAGTCGCTTTCTTCTGTCTAAAGCTCATTTAGTTTGCTCCACTAGACACAAAGCCACTTTACATAAGTGAGGATTCTGGCCTGTTATTTTCCTTTCTATTGATTTATTCTTGAGCGAGTCACACATCAATTGCTTGTGTTAACTAGTGATTCTTGGCTTCATACTCGCCTTTCGTTAGATCCTTAGGAAAATGATTAGAGCACTTAGGAAATTCCTCACTTGGCCTTACATATATAAAATTCCAATCCTTTAATACAGCCTTTAGTCATCCATTTTGATCTTTCACCGATATTTTTTTCTTCACTTGAAAATCATTCGAGCCTTCAACCGTACACCTAAGTCTTCGATGGGATATTCAATCGAGAAAAGGAGGGGGAGAAAACGAGATGACAAAGAAAAAGATGACAAAAGAAGGTGGAAAACGCACACGAGAAATGCTCAACGCACAAAAAGCAGACCAAAAGAACTTGCCTTCTTAATTATTGAGATCTTTTAGAAATCATAAGACGAGGGGCATGGATCTTGCTGTGAACTTCTCCCTTGATAATCTTGTATGCTCGTCAGAACGGCTGGAAAGAGGAGCACCCTGAAGTGAACTTCTCCAACGATAATCCGGTCTTATATTGGGAAACGAGAAGAGGAGCACGGCCTTGGGTTCGAATTCCACAACTGCGAACTTCTTCAAATCGATAATCTCTGAAACCTCACTAGGGATTAAGAGAAAAGGAGCGCGGTATCGGCCCGAGAACGAACAAGAAGATCTTCGCCTTAGATAATCTCTCAGCCTCGTAGAGAAGCGGAGCTTCAGCTTGAGCAAGTGCAGACTGAATCGAAGAAAAATCATTAAAGATGAGAATGATAAACAATAAAGAGAAAAACGGCAAAAAGGAGGAGAACGATGAAGAAAAGGAAGAGGATCCCTAGTCCACAATTCCAAAACTATCATTCCCTTCTTAGTCAGAGCCAAATTAAAACCTTTCACAGTCTCTATGATTCCACATCGACGATCTCTCGGAAAGTTGAAATGATTAAAAACGCCTCAATCACAGGTATATTGACTTAAGATTGCTTGTTTTGACTTGAGTGATATAAATATAATCATCCCAAGGCAAAAGTAATCGAGTACTAGAGTGAACCCAGTGAGAGTTGTCGAAATGGATCATTCAATGAACTTAGGACTCTTTTGTTTGACGACATGACTTAGTGATCTTTTCAAGTGTCTTGTGAAATTTTAGGCGTGACAATGATCGTAGCAAAATTTTTTTCTTCTTCTCGATAATCTTTAAAAAAAAAAAAAAAACTTCGCACATTTTGAATGCAAATTTAACTTGCATTGGTATTGAATTGATCAAAATGCGAATATTTGATTTTGCTCATACCCTCGCGCAAATCTTTATTACATGTTTAGGGAACATGTATCTATTCTAAAGTGATTAATTGCGTGTTATAATGATTGTTACTCGTATTGATTTGCATGATTACGTGATAAATCGATACAGTTGCACTATTTGAGGGGAATCATCTACAACAATTCCATGTTTTGAGCTACAAATATTTTTGATGTTCTTTCTTTAAGCATTGCAGAAATTTTCGTGTTAATTCGCTTTGGACAATGTTTAAATAAGGAGGACTTCACAAATCTTCATGATTGTGAACTCAAGACATTGGTAAAACAATTCAGGGGGAGCCTTATTAGAACAATTACTTCTTAATTAACTCAAATATTCTCGACATTTTGCTCTAAGTATTGCAGATGTTCGAAGATCAATTTTGGAGCCAGATGTCATTTCTTCGAAAATACAGGGAGTTAATTGCACTTTCGTTTACACTTAGAAGGAGTAATTTTATGGTTTATTCTTAAAATTTAGGATCAATCTGAAATATTAAGGAAAACTTACTATCGAGAAATTCGGGCGAATTTTGCAATTCTCATTCACAGTTTCTCGAGCGAAAATTGATTTGGGACCAAGTGGTAATTTACGCTCTCAAATGACGAGCGAAAATTAAACAGGAACCAAAGATAAATTTTCGATCGGATGTTGTCGAGCGAAAATTTAAACAGTGAACGAAGAAGGTTTCTCGATCGTAAGTTTCCCGATCGTAAATAGTAATGGGCTTACATTCACTGAGTCTCACAAAAACGTCTGATCAGCCCAAATTAAACGAAATCATCACTTGCAGTCGAAAATCCCTAAATACACGCTAAAACCCTCGATCGCAAAAATCAACAGTCAAAATTCTCGTGCGAAAAACTTATTCTCTCAAAAGACGAACGTCAAAATCTTCAAAATCTTTCTATTTTTCATCTGATTTTCGTCTTTAGAAGGTAGATTTGACTTCTTTTAGGAATTATCGTGTATTTAAACTACATTTGCATCTATATTTTGGAATATTTCGCATGATTCTGTGACTATTTCACGACTGTTCATATTCTGAGAACTCGAACACTTGTTTGCAGTATTTTAGATCATCTCTAAGTATAATCTGGGTTAAAAACTGCATAATAGGCTAGTTTCGATGTTTCTTGATCATTTTGAGTGAATATAACTTCGATTTTCTGCGTTTTAAGAGTTGATTTAAAGATAAGACTAAACCGGGGTTAAACTTTTAAACGCGTCGAAGAACTTTCTCGCTCGCAAACAGTGTAAATTGAATCTCAATTTGATTAAGTCACTGTTTGCATCGTAAGAGATTTTCGATCGCTAATCTTTTGATTTAGTCATTAAGATTAATAACGTAGATCTAAAATTACTTACAATTGAGAAACACAATTTTGATTTTATGCGAGCGAAATATTAATGAGAGGAATAGATAAAATAGATGCAATCCCTTTAAATTTTCGAGCGCAATTTTGATCTCGGTCGAAAATTTCGATTTCATTTTTTCGGTCGAAAATTTTACAGTCGAAAATTTCGATTTCAATTTTGATCTCGGTCGAAAAATGTTAGCGGCGATAAAATTAATTTTTCGACGATAAAATTTTCTCAATCGTAAAATTTTGCTGCGAAAAACCTCTTCAAAATTGAAATACTTTCTCGCTCGTTAACTTTCATAGCGAAAAATTTTATTCACGCGCGAAAAATTTTTCGATCGTAAATTTACTTGGAAATCTAATTTCTCAATCGTAAATTAACACGGAAATTTTTCTCGATCGTAAAATTTCTCGGCTACAGTGTCGTATCTTGAGCTCAAAAAACTTAGAAAATTTTCTAAGTCCTTTTCACTGTAGCTTTCACTAGCGAATAAAATTTTTTCTTTTCGCAAATTAAATCTTCGACTCAAAATTTTTGAACTAATGATTTACATTTCGCATGAATATTTCAGATGGATCACTACCCTACTTACAACCACATCTACGAGAAGGCTATGTACCTTAACGTACACGACACGAACTTCGAACTAGACCTGACCACCTTCCGGTGTCCAGACGACATCATCGTGTCCATACTGCAAGCCCATTTACTTTGGCATGCTCTTACGGTGACGGCCTCAGTGCCGATGGTCTACCTCCAGCAGTTTTGGGGGATGATCAAGAGCCTCATCGTGGACGGGGCGTATCACTTTACTACAGTTGTAGGGACGAGGCACGTCTGTATGAGCAAGAACGACTTCAGACTTCTCCTCAACCTCCCTCACAGCCAAAATTACGACCCCCTCCCATCAGATGCAGAACTGGTCCATGATTTCCTCCAGATGGGGTACCGCTCGCCGCTCACCAAGTTAGCTCAGATGCAGAGCAACGGGATTACCCATCCGTGGAAGACACTTTTTGGAATCATCAACAAGTGTTTGTCCCCGAAGCACGCAGGCTTCGACAAAGGCAACGGCCACATCCTCCGGATATTTCACGGAGTCATGTTCTTGCGAAATTACGATTTCGCTTAACTGATCTGGAACGACCTCGCAGAACAGATCAGACAGAAAGAGAACAAACGATCCAAAAATGTGCCGTATGTGAGATGGTTCTCCGTCATCATCCGTCAACATATGGAGATGTACGAGCAGAGTATTCCTCGCTTGCCTCCGGGAGGAAACTATCAGCCACCCACAACCCCAAGCTCGCGGACCTAGCTCAGCCATCGATGGCCATTCCGCTCGAGCTACTACGTCTCGCCGACCCCGCGGGAGACGAATATCAGAGATACTGTCGGGAACATTGACTGAGCAGATGATTAGAGGGCCCCCGACAGACTTCAACATCAACCCTCTACATCCACAACAACAGCCTAGTCCTGAAGACACGTTGATTGATGAAGTGGCTCAGGAACTAGAGCTGGAGCCTCCAAATCACGAGGAAACAGTACCAGATATTGAGGCCATCCTAATCGATGCTGTGGCGGCAGAGTTGGAACAAGAGGCTCCAGCAGAAATACTCCAAGTGGAAGTGCCCATCATTGTCGGCGTGCTCGAAGAACTTATTGAGGAAGGTCTTCAAGTAGCACAGTTCGAGGCAGGAACGGGGCACATCTCAACACCGCTGGCTACTACGCCAGAAATAGAGGCTCTAATATCAACAATACAACCTACCGAGCCTCCGGTGATGGAACCAGCCAGTGAGGATGTAGCACGAGGACTCTTGCCTCACACGGCTACCTCATCAGACACCGAGTCAGATGAGGAGATTCAGTTGATTAGAAGGACTCCGAGACGATTGAGCATATCATTCGAGTCCCTCTTCGAAACCGTCACTGAACCATCAGACACAGCGCCGACCATCACTCCAAGTGTTGCGGACCCTTCTTCGCTCAATCTTGAGCTGCAGCACGTCACGGCGGGACCAGAAGCTTCGGTGTCTGATACGCAGGAACAATCAGAACCTGCCCTAACGCCCATAGAGGAGAATCTCCAAGATTCGACTCAAGGATCGGGTGGAAGTCTCGAAGAGTCACAACCTCAAGTGACTCTGAGCCAACCTATGAAGCCGGTGTTAGCTCGAGGGTTGATAACAGGCGACATCAGTCGTCCTGGACCATCCACAACGGAGGCGTCCACACCGTATGTGACAGAAGATCGACTTCAGGCCGCTCTCGCTAACGTGCTGAAGGATTTTGAAGACAAAATTATGCAGAGCGTGCGCAATGCCATCGAGACGTCCCGCCAAGATCGTGGGAAAGCATCCGTCTCAGAGCTGTCTTCATCACAACCCATCCTCACACCCACTCAATCCATAATATCCACACAAACACCAACACCCATCCTCACCCACAACCTAATAAATCCTGCCACCGTACGCATCAGCGACTCCACTCAATTCTGGTCGCCAGGCTGTTGGAATTGACCACACGAACGCCGGAAGAAGAAGATCTCTTCCACCGTCTCGTGAATTGTCCTGACCCATCAGAAACGTGCTGCGGCCAAGGCTCCCACTCCAAACGCCGACATGACGACCCAGACGATCAGGGCCGTCCTGAGGGGAGAAGAGACCAAGGATAATCACAAGGGGTCAGAGATAGAACCCTGGCGCGACTCAGACAAGTAAAGGAGTCGATGGAACCTCACAACCCACTACCCAAACAACCACCACCACGCGCCGCACCACTCTAACCCAAATCGACCCACCAACTTTTCAATTAAGGATGCTTCCGCCCACACCACCGACCTTCACTAGCCCCTTGCTTCCGGAAGAAGAAGCAAGCGCTGCCATGCTCGTCGCCCTAGCGCAGACTCAGGCGACTCCCTCAATTGCTCCAGACCAACCGGGACCATCCGGACAACCCACACGAGGTCCTAGACAAATACATATTCGAAGGACAGTGGATGACCCATTCCATGCCCGAGGAGCATCAAAGACAACGGCTTCAGGACATTCGACACTTCTTACAACAAGCCTCATTAGACCTCGTACTCATAGAAGACGAAGAACTTCAGAAGGTGTAGACCATGAACAAGATCCCACCGGGCTTTCAGAGCTGATCACGCAACGAGCGGTTTCCCCCACAAGACAAATGCTAGGGACCGTTCGGATCGACACGCCGTGGGAGAATATTCGAATAGAGATATCTTTCCTTGAAGAAGTCCGTGACAATATTTGGAGGTCACAGGACAAAGTCAAGAAGCCAAACGAGTTCGAGCTCAGAGGGATCTCTCATTGGGAACAGCAGAAGAGAATGACGTATCTCTGGATGCTGACCCATCTTGGACCGGATGTGAGATTGGGGATGACTAAAAGTCAAGCCAAGAGTCATTACAAGAGTCTCTCTCCAATCTGTCAGCTACTCAGCGTCTACTGTGCTAAAGGAGGACTTCCAACACCATATTATGTCATCGAGCGAGTAGATAGAACTCGTGAAGATCTAAGCGAGAGTGACCTACCGTACATCCCTGCTGATGAGGTGTACAACCTCTACAAGCTGTACGTGGAGAAGTACAAAGGTCCTCAAGGCTTCATCAAGAAAGAAGGACTCGATGGTCTCTACCGGTTCATGATGCGCCAAGTCAAGTACTTCGCCGCACACGACCTTCAGATGGCTCTGGAGAGCAACATGAAGAAGGTCAACATGACCGCTCCGCTCAACAAAGGACCTGAGATCGAAGGGCTTCCCAACAATCACGTGCACATCAGCTCAGTCTTAGGCATCCCCTACCACAATCCGACCGCGAAGAAGACTAGGATGATGCTGAAGACTGAGATACACAAATTCTGTGATGGGACGCTCAAAGTCATCAGGAGAAATATAGAGCAGAGGTTGGAAGAAATCAATCGAGAGACGATGCTGAAGATCCACCGGTTCGTGAGAGAACAGCCGCTCCTAATGGAACTACTTGAGGACATCGAGGAGCATCTGGAGCTAAGGAACACGCTCAGGAACTTTGAGCATGCGCTGGGTTTGCGCAGATCGTACTACGCACGACGAGGACAGACAGCACGGAAGGGCAATCAAGCACAAAGGGGAAGAATGTAGAATACACTTTAGTTGTGCTTTGATTTCATTAGCTGTCTTCGTAATTAGGGGCGTTTATTGTATTAGTCCATAGTTTAGGACTATTGATATTTATACCAAGTTTGTTTGGTATAAATAGTTGTACAAACATTGCGCTTAATACAGAAAATTAGAGAATCAATCCGAAAGGCTGTCGAATTCAATTCTAGAGAGAGAAACTCAGAAATCATCCTCTCACTAAAGGAATTCTCTCTCGTGTTCTTCATTGAAGGTTTTCGATCGAATTTCAAATTCAATAATTCTAATCGATTTCCTTAGAATTCATGCCTAGGATTGATTGAGTTGACAAACGGGGACCTAACAATTCTGTCTTTGAACGTGTTGTCTTCGGACGTGAGCAATACCAAGGAGGCAAGGTCGACGTTTCCGTACACGCGAAGGGAAGGACGAGTTCCGGGGGCTCTTCACTAGCGAGTTGTGTCTTTCGGGATCAGGAGATTTCAAGGAACGAAACTCGGCGTGTGGTAACCTAGTGTGTCTAGTGTTTGACTTGTTTCGGTTGTGTATTGGGCTAATCAATCAGTTTTGTATCCAGCTACGGTGCATTATTGTGATTGGTTAAACTCATGGGGAGCAAATCCCAAGGAGAGGAGTAAACCACAGTTGGGGATATAACCTCTATAAAAATCCTGTCTCGCATTTACTTTACAGTTATTTCCTTTTCGCTGTGAGACAGACCCGACACACATCCGCTGCTACCAGGATATATCAGGCATACACATCACAAGCATTAGTAGGCATATCTAAGTCACTACATCTTAGGTTTTGGGAAAATAAAAAGTATAAATTTTTATAAGCCTAATTCAACCCCCCTCTCAAGCACATTTATATCTCACTATCAATTGTCTTATACGATTCTTAGTCTGACACGCCCATACAATTGTCAGTCTCAGGATCCCCTCTCATTCGGGTGTGGGATCGGTTCGTTCATGTACCCCTTCGCCTAGAAGCCTGCCAGGAGCCGCTCCTTGTGCGTGCACCTCTCTGGCACCAGCAATCACTCCCCGCTCTCCTCGGCCCCGGGCGTCACAATTGTCATGCGTTCAAACACCGCAACAAAATTCGGTGGTGGAAAGGAAGCATCAACACCTTTTGAACGTGGCTCGTTCTTCATTTTTTCAGTCAGGTGTTCCCATTGAACTGTGGTCAGAGTGTACATTAACAACAGCTTATTGGTCGCGTCGTAAACGGCCAAAAATAAAATTTTTAACCTTACTAATACTAGTATAACATAAGTAAGGATCGTCTCAACAGCGAAAATGGTTGATATATTTCTAATTTCAGACTCGATAAATAATAATAATAACAACAACAATAATAATAATAATAATAATAATAATAATAATAATAATAATAAGTGTAAAATATGCCTAAGAGGGGGGGTGAATTAGGCTATAAAAATTTTGGCTTGTTCTTCTTTGAAAAATACTTTTATTTAAGAAGATGTTGCAGAGTATGTTATTTTTCAGAAAGCAGTGCGAGTATCAAAGTTATCTCCCTAACCCTGTTTCAAAAATATCATGTTATTTTCAGAAGTCGTTTCAACGATATCACCTAGTTATTTGCACGCGTCCCGAGTTTGTCTCACAGAAAAGTAAGTAGCAGAAAGTAAAGTGAGACGCGATGTTTATACAGGTTATATCCCCAACTGGGGTTTAATCCTGTCCTTGGGGTGTGATCTCCCCAAGAGTTCCAATCAATCACTAGGTATTACGGGTTATGGTTACAAAATGATTGACCCGTACACAACCGAAGCAGATACTATACCTCGTTCTAGGCTGACGCATGCCAAGTTTCGATCCACATCGTTTACCCAGGAAACCAATTCCCCGACTGGATGCAGCTTGCTACGAAAGGGCCACCGAATCCACAAAATTCGTCCCTCCACGTGCGAAAGACTCCACTCGTGCTCCTTTGTGCGCTCACACATCCGAGACTAAGGTTTAGGATTAGGTGTTGCTAATGATCGCTCAAAGGTACAGATTCGCAAATTTAGGCTCAACACAAACTACGAATTTTTCGTAAAGTAAAGCTCAAAACTTATAAGGAATTCGATGGCTTGTGTGTTCGTTGTGTATCCTTCAACGTGAAGTGTTTATCTTGTATATAGACCCACGAATAGCTTCTACACTTCACAAGGAAAGTTAAGCACAGAATATGCAAGAGAAAGCACAATAATCACGTTCATTAACTCAAAGAATCATGCCAATAATAAACCAATTTAGCTCAACGGTCAGCATGAGTTCTTACCATAAATACCACATATTTACTTTCATTCCGTGGTAATCTCATCCGTTTGTCAACACATTCCATATATAGAATCAGTCAGCATATTACCACTTAATCATAATATCTTTTCCATATATAGCTTAATCATATCCGGGTGATCACAGTGTTATTCTTTCCTAAAATAACTCAATCACGTGTAAAGCTCACATATCACTTAACACAATATATCTTCCATATATAGTCGTTCATATCCGCGTGATCTCAACGATATTCTTTCCTAATATAACTCAATCATGTGTACAGCTCACATATCACTTATCAGAATATATTTTCCATATATAGCACATAGTGATATTCCATCCAAATGAAAACGTTCATCACCAAGTGATCACATCAATATTCCAGTTAAGCATAAGATCATACAAATTCTGATTATCTTAACAATTTTAATCACATGTAAGCACTTAATAGAACATTTTCACATACTTAAAACATCATACAACATGCATATCGAGTTTTCTAATTTGTACCCCCCAATTTACTTAATTACTTGGAATAATCAAAACTCTCATAGTCATTTGGACCAAAAAGGCCTACACTCGATATGAAACCATTTACGCACGTAGCATGTTTAAGTATCAAAGCATGTGACATATGATCAGAGCAAATAAATTTATCAAGTTTCATAGCATGCTCCCCCTGTTTAATTGCTAATAAACCTATGTAAAGCACAGTTGCAAAGATTTAGCAATTACCAGGTTTATCATATGGATAAGATCAAGGAAATACTAAGGGCTAACATATCTCACCTTTCCTATTTGAGCTCAATAATTCCTAATCGGTCGCGAATATCACAGAATCTACTCTCAATAAGGGGTTTCGTGAAGATATCAGCCAACTGATCATTACTTCCTACGAAGTTCACGCTGATATTCCCTTTCTGAACATGATCTCGAATAAAATGATGTTTCACCTCTATATGGTTAGTTCGAGAGTGGTGTACGGGATTCTTGGTGATACTAATGGCACTAGTACTATCACAAAAAATAGGAATTTGGTCGTACCTTAAACCGTAATCACTCAAGGTCTGTTTCATCCAAAGGATTTGCTGAGAACAACTTCCTAAGGCCATATATTCTGCTTCGGTTGTGGATAGGGCCACGGCATTTTGTTTCCGACTGGACCAAGTTACAAGGGAATTCCCTAGTATTTGGCAAGTACCACTAGTGCTTTTCCTATCTTCCCTAGAACCGGCTTAATCCGCGTCCGAGTATCCCATTAATGGGAATTCCTTGGAATTTGGATACCACGTACCAAAATTGATTGTTCCTTTCAAATATCTAAGTATCCGCTTGACTGCTGTCAAGTGAGATTCCCTAGGACTCGTTGATATCTAGAACATAGACCAGTAGCAAACAAAATATTGGGTCTGCTTGCCGTAAGGTAGAGAAAACTTCCGGTCAAAGGGCGTACCTTGTTCATCACTATCAATTTTGGTGGTCTGATGCATCGGAGTGGGATGTACCTTGGAATCAGCCATTCCAAAATTTTCAAGTAGTTCCTTTGTGTACTTCGTTTGAGATATGAATGTTCCCGTATCCAACTGCTTGATTTCCAATCCAAGGAAGTACGTGAGTTCTCCCATTAGGCTCATCTCAAATTCCTGTTGCATAGACTTAGAAAAATTCCCGCAAAGACTCGATTATTGACTAATAAACTTGGACGCCGGTTTATCAAAATCAAATCGTTTAACCTTAAAATATAACTTACACTTACAAAGAGTAGAGAAGTTGAATATTGCGTACTACTTATTAGAACATACAAACAATTACGGATTCGTTGTTCTAATTAGCGATAGATTCACCTAGAGTTTTCATAAATATTGGCCACTATTTAATCAAACTAAGCTCATCAATATATTTCTCACAAGTTTAAACAAATACTTACGCTTTCATGCATATGCTCGCTTAATCTCACAGCTTAACAAAACTAGACTTCGAATAATCCTTCGACTATGGAACTTAGCCGCTAAACATAACTAAACTAATCAACAAAATTGACATGTTTAATAGACTTACAACCCTGTGAGCCGCACCGCTGCTGTATTAATCTTCTTCAACAAGGCACAAAGTTGCACAGAGCCTCAGGAACGAGCTGATAGATTTACTTAATTTATGAATTGCAAACGTGATGGAAAATAACAAGAATAATCTAACAAAGACGCGAACTCACTCAAATTCTTTAATATAGAACAAATTGTAATACATTAATATGGCAATTGCAATCACAGTGGCGATGCTAATATATTATCATAAACACAGACATGATTTTCCCTTGCTATGACTCTCTTTCTCAGGCTTGATGATCTCCCCCAAGTTGCGTGATAATCGCCCTTTATATAGGGAATTTTCTTCGCTGATCCATCTTCTTTCCTTTTCATCCATCAATTTACTTTTCAACGACAAACTCAAACCAAGCAGCCATAAAATGATTCTCTGTGTATTTTTTTCTTCCTTGAGCCGCGCGCGTGTGTTTTTTGCTCGAGAGTTTGATGAACTCCTCCTTGAAAGTGATATTGTCTGCTCCATTTTTTATTTCTCATGTGGTTCTTCTTTCTTGTTATATCAATGATTGATATGTTGTATGCTCCACCCAAGCAATTTGTGCGTGTATGATATCTTGTCACAAACCCCTTTAGTTTTTTTCATTTTCTTTTATTTTCTTATTATCTCTTAGTTGCTGTTTAGACGATTTTTTATCCACATAAGCACATCCAAAGACATCTTTTCTTTACTGTTGTTTTGAGATAAAACATAAAATAAATCGATAGCACAATATATGCTATAAATCGAAATAGTATGCCCTCAAATATCATGTATTTTTATATTCTATCAAATTCTCCCACACTCAAACAATGTTTGTCCTCAAGCATGTACCCAAATTAGAAAATGAAAACATTCTGATCACGGGTTCACCGATATACATTAATTATCCATAGATAGCTATTATTCATAACTTTTAGCATAAGAATATCATATCAATTTCAACGCTTTCATTAAAGCATAAATGCACAAAAGTCAGCAACTCTCACAAGGATCACTCAATGCACTCGAAATGTTTACGGGATATATGTGTATACGCTCAAATCAACATTATGAAACGATATTGTCATAACCCTGATAACATATCACATTGCATTCATATAGCGAATTTAGTGTACAAATCAAGAAGATCTTTCTTGGGATTGTAATGGGGCTAGGGATTCGGTAGGATATGTTGGGAAAGGAGGTTTAAAATTATTGAATCAGATGATTATTTAATCGCTAAGTCCCACGACTATCCCATGACGCGAGACTACTTCTCAACACTAGAATTATTCTGATCATACTAACATGCTACGGTTTCATATTCAAGAAAACTCAAAGCTTCTCAATTCCCACAAAACTGACTAGCGCCTCATATTTTTTTATGATTATTCATTCTTTTTTTTTCTTTTTTTTTCGAATATATTTTTCTCTGCGCTTTTTTTGGGTGAACCTTTCCGATTATATTTTTTTCTTCCTTTTTCCAGCTATAACTATAGGGATACTAATAACAAGCATCTAGACGCATTCTCTAGCTAATCAATCTCGAGGTCGTGGAATCTACGCAATTAATAATGTTAGAAATATGCCCTCGAATGCTATACGAGGATTAGATTATATATGGCATTAGCTTATTTATCATTTGACTTCTTATGTAATAAAATAGTTTCGTGTGTTTATTGAAAGGCATTGTTCATTTACTGGATATATGAGTTATTTACTTAGCATCTGGTAAAGCAATAAATGAACAAATCCAAATGTGTCGAGTTGAGTCACTGTTCTCGATGGGCACGAGAGAGGAGGGCACCAGTGGATTCTTAACCTTGAATAATAAAAGTTCGTAAGCCCAAGGCTCCAGTTGGGTGCTGGATAACCGATCACTGCTTATTTGTTGATGACCTATCATGTGCCGATATCCCGCTTGGAAGCGGAGGTCATGACTTGTGATACGAATCGAATACAGGGATTGAATCGTTTCATGGACACTGACTCACGGGTCGTACGATCGAGCATGGCTTATAACTCAAGGAGTGTCAATGACCGACGACAACACTATAGTAGTCTATGTGAAACTTAGACCGAAAGGGGCTTTGACGGAGTTGACTTCGAAGTCTCGACTGTCACTGGTTCCCCTCGACCCGATTTGTTGTTGCATGGGTCAGCGGGCCAGATGCGGTCTTGATGACGATTTATGATTGCCGGGCTTAGACCGCCGAGTACTGATTCACAGTCTCGCAAGTAATCGAGATAAGTGTCCCATGAGGACGGCGACGTGAAATTACGAAATCATTGGCCAATGTATTGAACTAACTCATGTTAGACATGGAGGGTAGTTTGTAATTTGCCTCGTCTCCGTTTTTCATAGAATCGAGTTCTTTGAGTTGACATAGACCATGGCTCTTACTCGATTGGGACACAGTTGAAGGGTTTATACGTAGTACTATAATCTATAGTGTTGGAATAAAGACTGGGTCGAAATTCGTACTCGAATCGGGTTACCGTCCGGTACTGCGGGATTGGCTAGGTAACTACCGGACTCTTGGATTCCTCCCTTGCCGATTGAGTCGAACCTAGAGAGTAGGGCTTAAAAGGATCATCAACGTGTACTGATAAGGAGAGAAAGTGTTTTGGGCCTTAATGGGCCTTGGGCCGTGCATTACATGGCCTCGATCCGTTTAACGGACCGAAGTCGGACTTCGTATGAAACAACTTTAAGACTTGGGCTTGACCAAGTGCTTAACAGGCTTGAGGGTAAAATTGGAATTTAACCCTAAGCTGATTTTCAAATTAAAGCTTGGGAAGTAATTTCGAAAATTAAATATAAATATGGAAATAATATATATGGAATATTATTTATTCTAAGTTGAAATTTCGAAATTAATCTACGATTAAGTTTAGAATTTTATGTCATATTTAAAGATAGTTAGTTTGACTTGGTATTTAAGTCGGATTTCTAATAATAGCAAGTTTCCTTAAGTTTGGATTTGGAATTCATAAGAGAGTAAGATATGGCAAAATAATCTCTCCACTTAAGGAGGAAAAATCGAAAACCATATCTTGAGAAGATCTTGGAATTTTCGAATCTAGCTTAGTATAATAGGGCTGCCCTATTTCATATTTTAGTGAGAATTTTCGTGCTACGTAAGAGAAATTTCGTCCATCACAAGGCACAAAAAACACACACCGAACGCACACACTCTTCACCCACGCGACGTCTCAGTTATCTCTAGCCATCTTTAGAGAACTGATTCTGTCGTACACTGCGAGGTCGGCGTGACGATCTAGTGCCATCCACCACGACGAAGTCTTGAAGAAAAGGACGAGGAGCTGCCACTCGCTGCAACTGGTAACTCTCTACGGGTTTGACCCGCCCTATTACGTGTCTGTGTTACTATTCTGATTCAAGGTACGATGGCAATTGGGGAACCCGGAAAATTTTTGTTCTGCACCGTACCCGGGGGATGTGACGTCTCCGGGAGACACCGGGTAACCCAACAGTGGTATCAGAGCAGGCGCTCGTGATCGAAATAATAACGTCTTTGAATTGAAACGAGGAGCGTGGGAGACAATCGAAACGCCGACGCGGTTTGACCGTTGTTGGGCCGCCCGATGCGTCGTTTGCTAACCCACGGCCACCAACTCGTGCGGTATGGACCGACGAGGAACCACTGAGAGTGGGACCCGCGCAGCGGTGGGACCCTGGCAGCTGCGCACTGCAGCGACGCTGCAGCCGCGGGATCGGGCTGCTTCGAGCAGGCCCAATCCCCCTCGAACTCCGGGACCGACGCTAGCCATGGTGGCTTCGCACTGGCCCAGGGCAGCGCCGCTGCATGGTGTGGCGGCACGGCAGAGACCATCCGCGGCTTTGGCCGCGGACTGCGATGGTGCGCACGGGGCGCGCTGCGCAACTCAGCCGCAGAGACTCCGGCTCTGCCGGAACGCTCCGGCGGCGATCTCTCCCGACGAGGCTGCGACTACGGCACAGAGGGGCTGAGGCGACGAAGGAGTCGCGACAGTTTTCTGCCGCGAGCTGAACACGCGCGCGTTGCGCGTGGCGTGCCGTCGCCGGCGGCCCGGCTGTCCCGGTCCGCCGGGGGCTCCCCGCCAGCGGCCTTCCCCATCGTGGCACTCCGGTGTGTTTGATGGATGAGCAATTTGAGTCGTGGCAGCTGCGTTAGGGCTTCGAGCTCAAAGCCCTGACGGGCCTTTTAATGGGCTTGGCCCGTTTGAGGCCCAATTTTTGTTTCTTTTTAAAATCATGTAAATTGTCAACGTGCTCGTTATGACTGTGATTTAAGGCGCACTTGCGGGTTTAGGAATTTGGTTTCCGGGTCATTTGTTAAGGGTTACGTCCCCTCCGGGTTGTATTTATTTATACGAGTTGTTCGGGACTTATCTCCGTGTTGTAATTTACTGTTTTATTAGATTAGACGTAAGGACGTTCGGTGACTTTGAGGCCGTTCGATGACGAAGGACGTTTGATGACTTCAAGACCCGTGCGACGACCCGAAGTATTTTGAAATGCATGTAATATGGATAGGCTAGAAATAACCCACTTGTGCTGTCTTCTAGTTCATTTTCCTAGGGTAAATTTACTACCTACGCGCGTGTTGGTTTTTGAAATGATATGCATGTTTTATGTGCTCTTATGTGAGATGGTTTATTCTCCCGTTTGATAACTACTAAGTGGGTAAAGATGTTCATGTCTTCTATCATGCTCGAGATGTCTAGCGTTGAGGAGTTTTGCGATTTGTTTCGAGTAAGTTGGCGTCATATATCCCGCCCCAGTGTTAGCGTCTCGGGTGCGTCTTGGACGCCGCTCGTCCAGTCCACCCCCCACGAAGCGTATGGCAGCAAGGGGCGGTACATTCTGTGCGATTTGAGCATAAGTTGATAGGTCACACTTAGGCAATTATACCCAATAAGCAGGGTTAGTCGTGAGGGTCAATGACTGAGACAAAGATAGTTTAAACTGTGATTAGATAAGTTCGCGTTTGACGTGACTTCGATAAGATTAGATGAGCCAAATATTGCGTTAAAGGCTGAGGCAAGTCTAGTCGAGTCGGGGACAACAACTCCACTATGAAATATTCAACGAGGTTTCCGAAACTCTTCTCTGGATGATAGATTTTCGAGAAAAATAGTGGGAGTCAAGAGAAATGAAAAGTACTTGTTTGCGCTTGATGAATGATAAGATAAACCTAATTAGATCTTTATTTTCTGCAGCTTTACGTTTCTTTCTATTTACTGCAATGACGAACATTATTACTATGCTGCTTGAGAGAAACTATTTGGTGGGACCAAACTACGTGGACTGGCTCCGTAACCTAAGGATAGTCCTAGGTATGGAGTTGCTAACTTGTGTCCTCGATTCCCCCGTACCGCAAGTCCCAGGGGCTGATGCGGGTGATGAGGATCGGGCTGCGTATGCCAAATGGCAGATATACGAGCCGAAGGTCAAGGGCTATGTACTTCTCAGGAGTGCTCGCTATTCCCTGATGGAGCAACTGTTTCATTGCACAATGGCTGAGGGTAGCACTAGTGCAGAATTGCACATGGGCGACAGTAGTTATAGGTCACGGGCGATGGTTATAAGGCGTCGCCAAGAGCCCCGTCGTCCATCTGCACAATTTTGGGCGACAGATGCACACGCGTCGCCGAAGACGACATTTTGGGCGACGACTTTTACTGAAACCGTCGCCCAAGACCATTAGTTGGTTACTTTTTTTTGAGCATGGGCGATAATTGCTTTGTATGCAACATCGCCAATGAGTTTTTACGAAATCATGGGCGACGCATTTTACCGAAAAACAGTCGCCCATGTATTTTTATGTAATCATGGGCGACGCGGTTTACCGAAAAAACCGTCGCCCATGATATAATATTAATTATTTAAAAGAAATTAAGGGCGACGGCTCCTACGATAGGAACCGTCGCCTATACTGTAGCGACCCTAGCCATCGCTACCATTTCTATCGTCATCCTATGTGACTAACGACGTAATTAAATTACGGAACTGCAGAAATGCGCATAAAATTTTTCCCTTTTTCATAAAGGAAGTCTTTGTACATGTCAAAAGAATACATTTATACATCAAAAGAATTTTCTTTGAGTTCTAATCTCATGCTCGTCTTAAATACACGGGTAGCGTATACATTTGCATCAAAAGAATCCTATGCGCCCGGCCTCACAGGTCGTCGTCCACGTACACACCACCCCCAAAAGTCGCCCGAAAGCTTCAAAAGACTGCCTTGCTAGCTAGGCGATCACATACCGTGTTCGCTCGTACCTACAACACATAACGTAAGGGTGAGCTAAAGAGCTCAGTAAGCAGAAACTATATGCATGCAGTGCACGTGTCCTATCTCGCAATGACATCCGCGTCAATGCTTTTCTAGACTTCACTTTTCTCCTCATACCCTTTCCTTTGATTTTCTCTTTCACCTCGTAATCGGGCCCTCGGCTTTTCTATCTCACTATGTCCCATCATAGGGCTCATTCAACTTCATACGTATATACGAGTGTCAGTACCCACACACTGAGAGGCCACCCCTTAGTTCGCAATTTGCATTCGACTCCATGGCACCTTTTTAGCCCAACGCGATCCACATTGGGAGGCTAACTACGCCTTTTTAGCCCAATGCGATCGTCATTGAGAGGCAACCCTTATTCATCTCCGTGGCACCTTTTTAGCCCAATGCGATCCACATTGGGAGGCTAACGATGCCTTTTTGGCCCAATGCGATCGTCATTGAGAGGCAACCCCTCTTCATCTCTGTGGCACCTTTTTAGCCCAATGCGATCCACATTGGGAGGCTAACGATGCCTTTTTGGCCCAATGCGATCGTCATTGAGAGGCAACCCCTCTTCATCTCTGTGGCACCTTTTTAGCCCAATGCGATCCACGTTGGGAGGCTAATAGCGCCTTTTTGGCCCAACGGTGGATATTGGGAGGCAACCCCAGGACGCAAATTGCTGTCCACATTGGGAGGCCGATAACGCCTTTTTAGCCCATGCGGTCTCGAAGGTGTCCTTTTTGCCCAGCGCGGCCTGGCACACGTGCGCTTTACGCTGGTAGCCTACTCCGAGGTTGCCAACACCCGAGATGCCCTCGGTGTCGCGTCTTCCCTCGGGTCGCACCCTCCAGGTCACGCTTCCCGTCATAAGGGTCTTAACCCATCATAATTGTAACCCGGCGACGCCTTCCCGTCGCCCTGGTGACATAAGAGACTCGTGATTCGACAGTGGAATCGGTAACAGATGCCCATGTTGGCAACTATTCATCGCTCGCAGGCGATCCTGACTCACACACGCTCTCGTGTCCTAACTGCCATGCTAAGCGTGTATGCACGTGATCATGTCGTGAAATCATATACATATGCATTTCATGCCATAGATAGTAAGTAAAACATGTCACATAGATTTCACGTTCTGTAATAAAAGCACGTAGACACATAATTTACACACATAAAAGTCATGCGTTGTAGTTGAAGTGTAGTTTCCACTTACCTGTCGTCCGTCGATTACTAGCTAGTGGTCCTGTGAAATTGTTTATCCCTATTCCAAGCATAAAATTCTATCATCAGTGTACCGTCAAAATTTTGGAATTTCCTAAGTATTAAAACGCGTGGCTAACGGATAAATAGATATCGCAATTTGCCAAACTCAACCTGCAAAGTAAACGGGTTCGCCAACTACTCCATCGTTTCTCAATTCGCACATCTTTTCTCTCTAAATTAGCAAAAATCTCATTTCGCGAACTCTCGTGGTACAACAATAATTCGTGTAATTTATGGCATAATATACAATACTCCAAGCTTGCGCAATCGTTATATTATTTTATCCCTATACTTGTTCCTACACCACAAAAATTCACCACTTGAATGATCCTACATTATTTTATTCCTATAAGCTTAGTGAAGTCCAACCCACCCGATCCTATCATATAGACTCATTGACATTCATGTGCTTATATTATCATTTTATTCCAACTCACAATTCGTGAAGTCAGACTAATTCGCACAGTTACTTAGCCACGTGTGTTATTCCCCTCGAAACTTTATGGACTCGTGAAACTTCCTACAAACAATTCGCAACCCCTATATAAATATTATATTAATACCTTACACTCACAATTCGCAATCATTGTTCATTAAGCCCAATTTGTTAAGTGTTGGATTTGCAAATATGATTCGCCAAATTTCAGCTCGTTAAGTAGAGTTCGCATAATTGACTTTCGACCAATTCGGGAAACTCTCCAATTCGCCAAATTCCACCCGTGATGCACTTATCCTACCACTTCGTGAAATTCCCATCACCAAGTTACATTAACCCTATCAATTCATCAAGCTTTATATATTATATTAATATTTTACAATTCCACCAGACATATATATATATATAATATTTTATATTTTCACCAAACATATATATATATATATGTAGGGTATTGTTATTTAACCCCAAGTTTGCACAATGGTCATATTATTTTATTTCTATATCTTTCCACTAAGCTCGTGAAGTTCTATTGATATATTTTATTCCTATATTTATTTATTATTAATATATATATATATATATATAATCTCACGAAGTCCTATGTACCATTCATCTTATTCTATTTCCTTTGGCTTCGTGGACCTCCCATGTGCACATATAATTTGCCACATCAACTTTCCATTCACCTAAGTCCACCTAATTATTAATATCAACTCATCACCATTCGCAAAGCTTCAACTCGCCAAATTCTACTTTGCTTGCCCACTTCGCGAACTCCTTATGACTCGTGAACCTCTCATGGCCCGCGAAGTGCTCCCAATTCGCAAACCTTGCATGGACTCCCCAAGCTTTGTCCTAGTTCGCAAGGTGGATTCGCAAACCTTTCCAACCCGCAAACCTCATCCGGCCCGCGAAGCTTTCAGTTCGCAACGTGGGTTCGCAAAGCTCTTCAACCCGCGAAGTGCATGGACCCGCAAAGTCCCGAGTTCGCGAACTCGTCCTAATTCACAGCTTCCTCATTTCACTACCAATTCGCAAACTTTCATACTTCGCGGTTCCTCACATTTCGCGACCTCAAAAACAGATTTTGACACTTAAACTCTAGGGAACTTTGATTTAAATCTTACTTTTCTCAAGAACATGGTGAAGACGAAGAACTTCAAAACCCCAAAACCCCCCAATCGACCTAAAATACGATTTTGCGCAACTTCTCGTGTCCTAACCTCCTAGCTAGGTAAGGTTCGAACTAATAACCTAACTTGTAAGTGAGAAACGTAGGAATGTTAGCAAGAACTTCATACCTTCCTTAGGCTAAGTTTCGAATTCTCCTCCTTCTCTCTTCTCTTCGTTTCTTTTAGTGTGAGAAATGGTCTATATTTTCTAAAATATCTTTGCTAGCTAGTTGTGGGAGATGGAACCTATTTGACGTAATTTCCTAATTTTGAGGAAACTTGTCTCTTTGATTTTTCATTGGTGATTTGGGCTAGGAATTAAAGTTCCATTTGGGCCTAAATTTGATTTTTAAATCCTAATCCAACTCCATTCATAACCCAACTTATAACCTCACCAATAATATTGTCCCTATTTCGAAAATTCCTCCTAAGTCAAACGTCATCAGAAACACATAATTTCATGGAGTCCACTTAGGCACTATAATCAATGTTCAAAGTTCATAAAATCACATAAGCACAAAATTACTTCACGGAATTCACGTAGTCACATGGACATAAGATCTGTTATGCAAATTCATGAAATCTCATAAGCATAAAAATGTGCACGCAATTTCGTCAGCTAATTGGTCTACGAGGCTCGGGTCTTACATCCTCCCCCCCTTAAAAAGGATTTCGCCCCCGAAATTAGTCCGTTCAGAACAGTTCGGGGGACGACCTCTCGTCTCATCCTCACGTTCCTAAGTCACTTATCCATTTGGTTGGCTCTGCCCTAACATTCTCACTAAAGGGGTTTCTTTATTGTTAAGTCGATTCGTTCTTAAATTCATGGCTTGGATCAACAATATGTTCTAAGGTTGAGGGTATGAAGGTTATTGGGGATTTGTGATGACGATGTGGGCCGATATGCTAATTCGCCCATGCTTTGATCGTTTTTATGAACTCCCAATCGTCTAATATGAGTTTCGTTGTTCATTGTCCTTGGTCCACTTAGCTCTTTTGGTTATTGTGTACCATTCGGCTTCTTTTGTGTATTGTCACTACAATCTCTGCCCCTTTCTGGCGTTAGCTCCGGACTTAGTTTTACCCCTTCGCCGATCTTGTCCTAATCCCCACTGAACAGCCTAACACTATTTGATTGGTTCTGATCAGGGTCTCGTTTGGAACAGTTATATCACTCTCGCTCTCGGGCCAACTAGGTGTAATCTCCAAATCTCGTCGTACACCCAATGGATGCGATTGAGTGTGTGTTTCGTGCGTCTACAGGTGTACATGTTGAAGGTTGGTGTGTAGATGGGGTACCTGTCGCTACGGATGGGTTCTCTTCTGCTTCCGTCGATGTGATTGCGTATACTCGTGCTGATGCGGTCGGGAGTCTGGTCTGGCTCCCGTCTTGATTTCCTGAGGGGTTCTCCTGGCATGCTCTGGTGGAGTGGCCCGTCTTGCCACATTTGTTACACGTTGCATTCTGGTAGAAGCAGACACCCAGATGTCGCCGTGTACATCTCGGGCACACTGGTATGTTCGGTTGGGGCCTTCCTTGGTTCGGATTGGGTTGCTGAGGTGGTCCAGGCCTGTTCTGTCCACTCTGTTTCGCGCCATTGACCACAAACTGACGTTTCTGATCACCTTCACTCCATTGCGACGCTTGCGCAAATTTTCGCTTCATTTCTTGGGCTCGAGTGATTTTGGCTTCAGCCTGCTCTGCCACTAATGCCCTTTCTGCCACTTGTGCGTACGTGGCTCCTTGTAGTCCAGCCATGCTTACGTCTCGATATAGCTCCGCTTTTAGGCCCTCGAGGAATCGCTCGATCTTCAGATCATCCGTGCTCACCATGTGGGCAGCGAACCTTGAAAGTTGTTCAAACTTCCTTATGTACTCAGCTACGGTCATCGTCCCTTGCCGAAGGTTAATGAATTCGCTCATCCGTTGGTCTCGAACTGAGGCTGTATAATACTTGCCTCTGAACAATTCCTTGAAGTGGTCCCAGCTCATTGAGGCAGGGTTCTCAATGACTTGGATCGTGTCCCACCAGTATCCTGCGCTCCCCCTAAGTAGAAACGTGGCACAGAGCACCTTCTCCGCCTCTGGGACTCGGCTGTACTGGAACATACTTTCAATGGTTCTGATCCAGTCATCAACAGTGGTTGTATCGGTTGCATCCTCGAAAGTGGGTGGGTTCAGTCTCCGAAATCTTTCTCCCACCAACTCGGCTCTTTCAGCCTGGGTCGGTCCCGTATTCGTGTTGTTCTGCTGGATTAGTTGTTGGATTTGGGCGGATTGCTGACGGACTAGTTCTGTCAGCTGAAGGATGATTGCGTCTCGGTTATCGGTAGGGGCTGGGTTTTCTCTATCTGGGTCAGTACTTCTACTTCCCTCACCTCTAATTCTTACCATCTTTTCTTTCTATCCTGACAGTGCCTATAGTCAGTGAATTCATGCAACACAGAAATTCTCATAATCATAAAACTTACAGGCAAGGCTGCTTCCGTGCTTTTGGGTGTGTGTACATGGACAGTCTACAGAACCTGTAACCGAAGCTCTGATACCAACTGTAGCGACCCTAGCCATCGCTACCATTTCTATCGTCATCCTATGTGACTAACGACGTAATTAAATTACGGAAGTGCAGAAATGCGCATAAAATTTTTCCCTTTTTCATAAAGGAAGTCTTTGTACATGTCAAAAGAATACATTTATACATAAAAAGAATTTTCTTTGAGTTCTAATCTCATGCTCGTCTTAAATACACGGGTAGCGTATACATTCGCATCAAAAGAATCCTATGCGCCCGGCCTCACAGGTCGTCGTCCACGTACACACCACCCCAAAAGTCGCCCGGAAGCTTCAAAAGACTGCCTTGCTAGCTAGGCGATCACATACCGTGTTCGCTCGTACCTACAACACATAACGTAAGGGTGAGCTAAAGAGCTCAGTAAGCAGAAACTATATGCATGCAGTGCACGTGTCCTATCTCGCAATGACATCCGCGTCAATGCTTTTCTAGACTTCACTTTTCTCCTCATACCCTTTCCTTTGATTTTCTCTTTCACCTCGTAATCGGGCCCTCGGCTTTTCTATCTCACTATGTCCCATCATAGGGCTCATTCAACTTCATACGTATATACGAGTGTCAGTACCCACACACTGAGAGGCCACCCCTTAGTTCGCAATTTGCATTCGACTCCATGGCACCTTTTAGCCCAACGCGATCCACATTGGGAGGCTAACTACGCCTTTTTAGCCCAATGCGATCGTCATTGAGAGGCAACCCTTATTCATCTCTGTGGCACCTTTTTAGCCCAATGCGATCCACATTGGGAGGCTAACGATGCCTTTTTGGCCCAATGCGATCGTCATTGAGAGGCAACCCCTCTTCATCTCTGTGGCACCTTTTTAGCCCAATGCGATCCACATTGGGAGGCTAACGATGCCTTTTTGGCCCAATGCGATCGTCTTTGAGAGGCAACCCCTCTTCATCTCTGTGGCACCTTTTTAGCCCAATGCGATCCACGTTGGGAGGCTAATAGCGCCTTTTTGGCCCAACGGTGGATATTGGGAGGCAACCCCAGGACGCAAATTGCTGTCCACATTGGGAGGCCGATAACGCCTTTTTAGCCCAATGCGGTCTCGAAGGTGTCCTTTTTGCCCAGCGCGGCCTGGCACACGTGCGCTTTACGCTGGTAGCCTACTCCGAGGTTGCCAACACCCGAGATGCCCTCGGTGTCGCGTCTTCCCTCGGGTCGCACCCTCCAGGTCACGCTTCCCGTCATAAGGGTCTTAACCCATCATAATTGTTACCCGGCGACGCCTTCCCGTCGCCCTGGTGACATAAGAGACTCGTGATTCGACAGTGGAATCGGTAACAGATGCCCATGTTGGCAACTATTCATCGCTCGCCGGCGATCCTGACTCACACACGCTCTCGTGTCCTAACTGCCATACTAAGCGTGTATGCACGTGATCATGTCGTGAAATCATATACATATGCATGTCATGCCATAGATAGTAAGTAAAACATGTCACATAGATTTCACGTTCTGTAATAAAAGCACGTAGACACATAATTTACACACATAAAAGTCATGCGTTGTAGTTGAAGTGTAGTTTCCACTTACCTGTCGTCCGTCGATTACTAGCTAGTGGTCCTGTGAAATTGTTTATCGCTATTCCAAGCATAAAATTCTATCATCAGTGTACCGTCAAAATTTTGGAATTTCCTAAGTATTAAAACGCGTGGCTAACGGATAAATAGATATCGCAATTTGCCAAACTCAACCTGCAAAGTAAACGGGTTCGCCAACTACTCCATCGTTTCTCAATTCGCACATCTTTTCTCTCTAAATTAGCAAAAATCTCATTTCGCGAACTCTCGTGGTACAACAATAATTCGTGTAATTTATGGCATAATATACAATACTCCAAGCTTGCGCAATCGTTATATTATTTTATCCCTATACTTGTTCCTACACCACAAAAAATTCACCACTTGAATGATCCTACATTATTTTATTCCTATAAGCTTAGTGAAGTCCAACCCACCCGATCCTATCATATAGACTCATTGACATTCATGTGCTTATATTATCATTTTATTCCAACTCACAATTCGTGAAGTCAGACTAATTCGCACAGTTACTTAGCCACGTGTGTTATTCCCCTCGAAACTTTATGGACTCGTGAAACTTCCTACAAACAATTCGCAACCCCTATATAAATATTATATTAATACCTTACACTCACAATTCACAATCATTGTTCATTAAGCCCAATTTGTTAAGTGTTGGATTTGCAAATATGATTCGCCAAATTTCAGCTCGTTAAGTAGAGTTCGCATAATTGACTTTCGACCAATTCGGGAAACTCTCCAATTCGCCAAATTCCACCCGTGATGCACTTATCCTACCACTTCGTGAAATTCCCATCACCAAGTTACATTAACCCTATCAATTCATCAAGCTTTATATATTATATTAATATTTTACAATTCCACCAGACATATATATATATATAATATTTTATATTTTCACCAAACATATATATATATATATGTAGGGTATTGTTATTTTAACCCCAAGTTTGCACAATGGTCATATTATTTTATTTCTATATCTTTCCACTAAGCTCGTGAAGTTCTATTGATATTATTTTATTCCTATATTTATTTATTATTAATATATATATATATATATATAATCTCACGAAGTCCTATGTACCATTCATCTTATTCTATTTCCTTTGGCTTCGTGGACCTCCCATGTGCACATATAATTTGCCACATCAACTTTCCATTCACCTAAGTCCACCTAATTATTAATATCAACTCATCACCATTCGCAAAGCTTCAACTCGCCAAATTCTACTTTGCTTGCCCACTTCGCGAACTCCTTATGACTCGTGAACCTCTCATGGCCCGCGAAGTGCTCCCAATTCGCAAACCTTGCATGGACTCCCCAAGCTTTGTCCTAGTTCGCAAGGTGGATTCGCAAAAGTGCCTCTTGCCTCTCGGTTCGCAAAGTCCCGGATTCGCAAAGTGGGTTCGCAAAGCTTCGACCCGCAAAGTGTCATGAGCCCGCCAACTTCAACCCGCGAAGTTCTCGTTGCCCTTGAGTTCGCAAAATGCATGGGCCCGCAAAAGGTTTGAGTTCGCAAACCTTTCCAACCCGCAAACCTCATCCGGCCCGCGAAGCTTTCAGTTCGCAACGTGGGTTCGCAAAGCTCTTCAACCCGCGAAGTGCATGGACCCGCAAAGTCCCGAGTTCGCGAACTCGTCCTAATTCACAGCTTCCTCATTTCACTACCAATTCGCAAACTTTCATACTTCGCGGTTCCTCACATTTCGCGACCTCAAAACAGATTTTGACACTTAAACTCTAGGGAACTTTGATTTAAATCTTACTTTTCTCAAGAACATGGTGAAGACGAAGAACTTCAAAACCCCAAAAAACCCCCAATCGACCTAAAATACGATTTTGCGCAACTTCTCGTGTCCTAACCTCCTAGCTAGGTAAGGTTCGAACTAATAACCTAACTTGTAAGTGAGAAACGTAGGAATGTTAGCAAGAACTTCATACCTTCCTTAGGCTAAGTTTCGAATTCTCCTCCTTCTCTCTTCTCTTAGTTTCTTTTAGTGTGAGAAATGGTCTATATTTTCTAAAATATCTTTGCTAGCTAGTTGTGGGAGATGGAACCTATTTGACGTAATTTCCTAATTTTGAGGAAACTTGTCTCTTTGATTTTTCATTGGTGATTTGGGCTAAGAATTAAAGTTCCATTTGGGCCTAAATTTGATTTTTAAATCCTAATCCAACTCCATTCATAACCCAACTTATAACCTCACCAATAATATTGTCCCTATTTCGAAAATTCCTCCTAAGTCAAACGTCATCAGAAACACATAATTTCATGGAGTCCACTTAGGCACTATAATCAATGTTCAAAGTTCATAAAATCACATAAGCACAAAATTACTTCACGGAATTCACGTAGTCACATGGACATAAGATCTGTTATGCAAATTCATGAAATCTCATAAGCATAAAAATGTGCACGCAATTTCGTCAGCTAATTGGCCTACGGGGCTCGGGTCTTACATATACCTATATATATTTTTTAGTTATTTTCTCTGTTTTATTTATGCCCCAACAATTAATTCCAAAATCAACAAGGAAATCAAAAATAACACCAACAATCAATCAATTACTAATAATCGTAGATAAAATCAACAGTTACACCACGTCAAACAAACAAATATCTATTCTCGTAACATAAACAGAAACATATAATGTAAAAGTCGTCTAACCTACATCTAAGATTGCATAAAATGCTCCGCCCACAATTCACGTACTTCATTGAGCTCTTGGTGGCCATAAGAGGAGCGCTCTAGTATCTATAAAACAGAATAATGTTAAAACATATTAATAAACATATATTAAACTTGAAACTTAAAGAAGCTGGTGATTTTAGAGTTCATTACCGTTGGCAAGTTGATTGTATCATCTCTGCGGATACGATTGCAGATAATATCGTACATGTATCTCATGACGTAATATCCACATATCTCAATCTCCCTCGGTTGTTGTGGGCACTAATTTAGAAAGATTTTCATGTAATATCGAATAATGGTACCAATTAACAAATAACTTTGAAAATTCATATGTCAAATGCAAACCTTGCATCTCTTCCAAGTAACCTTTGATTTCCTATTCCGATTTCCAACTGCACCCGTCAGCGACGCCGTGAGAATTGCCCTGAAACTCGAAAAATAATGTTTTAATAAGGGTTACTAATATATGAACTTTATTGTATTTAAAAAACCTACGCAGCTACTCGAGGACGAACTCTTATTTCTTTATGCCAATGTTCGGTGCGAGCGAATCGAACACATATACCGCGTTCGACGGAAAATCGATGACCAATAGAATCCAATGGTCACTAAAACAAACGAAACGAAATGATTATTTATAGCATAAGCTATGAATCAAAAAAATATATATCTTATATTCTTACCCGTCACAAAAAGGCGCAAACAGGTAAGTGCCGGCCCGATGCGCATCTTTGATAACTTCAACCATGAAATCAACTTCACTATTTGCTGTCTCATCAAGTTCCATAGCGGCCTGACGACTCGGGTCGCAACACTTAAAGTCCTCAGACTCTTTATTAAGATACCTGAGAATGTGATTAGTCAATAAAATGTATAAAAGCGAAAAACAGAACTTGTAATGACTTACTCAACGAAATATTAAGTAATAACTCAAAAAAAGTTGAATAACTGAGGAGTCCACACTCACGAGCTTGAACAGAAGTCATTGTTGTCAATGTACACCAAGTAGTCTTTGTTACTTGGATTGTAGTACACATCTCTCATAAAGAATGAGAGGGTAGCTGACATTCATCGATCGTCGCGTGACGCAAGGTAATCGAACAGCTGGCGACACTGCGTGCCCAAACTACTCATGACCCTCTGATCGAGGCGTGCGATGTCGTCGTCTTGATTAATGGACACATTTGGCGCTTTCTCTGGTGACTTTCCTTTCTGTGCCTACAAGTAGAATACGTTACTAAACATTATTATTCAAAAATCAATAAATAGTACTATATTACCACATTGTTCGAACGTATTAACTCTCTTGGCCACTAAACGTAGCTGCCTAGTGCATCTCCAAGAGTTATCAGATGCATAGTTGTTAGAGGCAGTTGGACCTCTGTTGCGAATAATTTCGTAAACACGCAAGTGTACGTATCGTTTTAACAATTAAGAAGGTGCGAATATTTGGGTTATATATATCGGATATCAGAAAGGCTCAGGTCGGGTTCAGGGACATAAGCCTATGGCATGCAGCTCGAAAGGCTCAAACGATCCAAAAATAGAAAATGGCCTAAAATCGCCTCATCGAGTAAAGCCTCAATCAAGATCAAAACCGACTAAAGAAAGTTCTAGATACCATGTAATCATCTAACGCTCTATTTATAAGTGAGTGTGTGCTAATCCGTTCATCAATAGAGACTTACTGAAAAATCTAAACAAGTAAGAGATATAGTCATACCTTACTTCATGATACGCTTGAGAGATACGAGATCCTCGTCGTTGATCCCAATTGATAACACGTGACTCAATCGATAGAAGAAATTCAAGGAATGAGACACCCCAAACTTAGATCGAACATTGTCCTCAATGTTTCAGGGACAGAAACTCCATCAGATTGTTTCTTCATGGTTGATCACAGTACGCTCGAGTTTTTTTTTTTCTTCTTCTTATTTTTTTCAATTTTTTTTATTTGTCTTCTTTTCTTTTTTTTCTCTCTTTTTTTTTCTCTCGCTGTTTGAATGGCCGAAGCTTTGGTACTCATATTTCATTACATCAACTTTTTGGATATATCATTGATTTCAAAGGATGTAAAGACTCCTAACCCGTTCACTGGGTCCCTTTTGTACCTGAAACATTCAAATAAAATTTGGTAGACCACGAAATGTTAATAATGATTAACGAAAATATAATAAACGAGAAAAGTTTAAAGCTCGGGTTGCCTCCCGAGAAGCGCTTGTTTAACGTCATTAGCTCGACGCCTTGACTTTCTAAGGTGTGTTGAGCATAATAGTGGTCTTCTCTTGATTGAGTCCACCATTGATGTACGGCTTCAACCGCTGCCCGTTGACCTTGAACGTTCCTTTTTCTGGGTCGTTGATCTCTACAGCACCATAAGGAAATACTTTAGTCACCGTAAACGGACCTGACCACCTTGACTTTAACTTGCCTGGAATCAAGAGAAGCCTAGAATTAAAAAGAAGCACTTGGTTTCCAACAACAAATTCTTTTCTCCGAATATATCTATCGTGCCAAGCCTTCGTTCGTTGTTTATAGATTTTTGCGTTCTCGTAAGCCTCATTGCGAAATTCATCCATATGCTATAGTTGTGGAAGGCGTTTCTTACCCGCGGCTTGCATATCCATGTTTAATTGCTTCATCGCCCAATGCGCTTTATGTTCTAGTTCCACCGGAAGGTGACATGCTTTTCCATAAACAAATCCGTATGGCGACATTCCAATAGGTGTCTTAAACGCGGTCTGGTATGCCCACAACGCATCGTCGATTTTCTTGGCCCAATCTTTTCGAGAGATACTTACAGTTTTTTCCAAAATTTGCTTAATCTCTCGATTAGATACTTCTGCTTGTCCATTTGTTTGAGGGTGGTAAGCTAGTGCCGTCGATGTTTAACACCATAATGTGATAGAAGAGCATCGAATTGCTTGTTACAAAAGTGAGTTCCTCCATCGCTCAAGATTGCTCGTGGAGTCCCAAACCTAGTGAAAATATTCTTCTTGATAAAGTTGAGGACTGTCTTACCATAATTCTTTTGCACAGCTACTGCTTCTACTCATTGAGACACGTAATCTACCGCTAGCAAGATATATTCATTATCGTATGACGATGGAAACGGTCCCATGAAGTCAATGCCCAGACATCAAATAACTCAACCTCCAACATAGTATTGAGTGGCATCTCGTCTCTTCTTGAAATATTACCTGTCCTTTGACAACGATCACAAGTCGATACGAAAGCATGAGCGTCTTTGAATAAAGTCGGCCAATAAAAACCCAATTGTAAAACTTTAGCAGCTGTACGATACCCTCCAAAATGGCCCCCGCACTCGAGAGCATGGCAATGTCGTAAAATATCGTGCGCTTATCTACTGAGACACATCTTCGTATAACTTGATCGGCACAATGCTTATATAGATAAGGATCTTCCCAATAATAATGTTTTATATCAGCAAAGAATTTCTTCTTCCCTTGATAATTAAGCTCGGTTGGTATTATTTTCGTTGCAAGATAGTTGACGAAATCAGCATACCACGGAGCTTGCGATATAGCTAAGAGTCGTTCGTCTGGAAAGTTATCATCGATAGTTTGTTTCTTCAATTCATTTTCTTCTGGCAACTCCAAACGAGAGAGATGATCTGCTACTAAATTCTCTGTTCCCTTTTTATCTTTAATCTCGACATCAAACTCTTGAAGCAATAACACCCATCGAATCAGTCGTGGTTTTGCATCCTTCTTTTCCATGAGATACTTGATGGCCCAGTTGTCAGTGTGCACGATTACCTTGTTCCCGATTAAGTATGATCGGAACTTTTCGAAGGCGAAGACGATAGCAAGTAACTCTTTCTCGGTTGTGGCATAATTGAGCTGAGCATCGTTGAGAGTTCGACTCACATAGTAAATGGTATGAAATATCTTGCCCTTACGTTGTCCAAGAACCGCTCCAACTGCATAATCACTTGCGTCACACATCAACTCAAAGATAAAGGGCGCTCCTTGAAATATGAGGTTCGATAATGGCTTTGATATCTTGGAGAAATTCTTAATGAATCGTCGATAAAACCCAGTATGCCCCAAGAAACTCCTAATTCCCCTGACAGATGAAGGTGGTGGAAGGTTTTCTATTGTCTCAATCTTTGCCCGATCAACTTCAATTCCTTTGCGAGAAACCTTGTGACCTAAGACAATACCTTCTCGAACCATAAAATGGCATTTCTCCCAGTTTAAAACACGGTTATTGTTAGGTTCTCGATTATCAACTCAAACAATCCTAGGCATGAATTCTAAGGTAATCGATTAAAATGATAGAAATTGAATCTCGATCGAAAACCTTCCAATGAAGAACACGAGAGAGAAACTTTGTAGTGAGAGAATGATTTCTGATTTTTTTTCTCTCTAGAATTGAATTAGCAAGCCTTTCGAATCAATTCTCTAATTTTTTGTATTCAGCTCAACCGTTTGTACAAGTATTTATACCAAACAAGCTTGGTATAAATAACAAACTAGTCCTAATCTATGGACTAATACAAATAAAGCCCCTAATTATAAGGACAACTAATGAAATCAACCACAATTAAATCGTCTCTACAATCTCCCCCTTTGTACTTGATTGCTCTTCCGTTCCATTTGTCCTCATCGGGCAAAGTACGATCTTCTCAAGCCCAGAGCATGCTCAAAGTTCCTTAGACTGTCTCGCAGCTCCAGGCACTCCTCGATGTCATCAAGGAGTTCCAGCATCAGAGGTTGTTTTCTTACGAACCGATGTATGGACAGCCTCGTCTCTCTGTTGATTTCTTCCAATCTTTATTCTATGTGTTTCTTGATGACCTTGAGAGTTCCATCACAAAATTTGTGAATCTCAGTCTTCAGCATCAATCTATTCTTCTTTGCAATTGGATTGTGATAGATGATTCCTAAGACTGAGCTGATATGAATGTGATTGTTGGAAAGCGCTTCGATCTCAGGTCCTTTGTTAACAGGAGCGGTCATGTTCACCTTCTTCTTGTTGCTCTCCAGAGCCATCTGAAGGTCGTGTGCGGCGAAGTATTTGACTTGTCGCATCATTAAACCGGTAGAGTACCTCGAGTCCTTCTTTCTTGATGAAGCTATGACCCTTGTACTTCTCTACGTAGAGCTGGTAGAGACGATACACCTCCTCATAAGGAAGGTAGGGTAGGTCGCTCTCGCTCTCTCGAGTTCTGTCTACTCTCTCAAATACGTGGAACGGCGTTGGAAGTACTCCTTTGGCGCAGTAGACGCTTAGCAGCTGGCAGATAGGAGTTAGACTCTTATAATGATTCCTAGCTTTCTCTTTAGTCATCTTCATCCTTACATCTGGTCCGAGATGGGTCAGCATCCAAAGATACGTCATTCTCTTTTGTTGATCCCAGTGAGAAATCCCTCTTAGCTCGAATTCGTTCAACTCCTTTACTTTATTAAGTGACCTCCATATGTTTTCCCGAACTTCTTCAAGAAACGGAATTTCTATTCTGATGTTCTCCCATGGCGTATCTATTCGAACGGTTCCTGGCATCATTCTTGGAGGGGGATCCGCTCTTTGAGCAATCAGCTCGGCTAGCCTTGGGGGATCTGTTTCATGATCTTCACCTTCCTGAAGCTCTTCGTCTTCTATGAGCACAAGGTCTATCGAAGCTTGCTGCAAGAACTGTCGACCGTCCTTGAGCCTTTGTCTCTGATACTCGTCGGGCATGGAGTGAGTCATCCACTGTCCTTCGAATATGTATTTGTCGAGGATCTCATGTGGGTTGACTCCACTTCCAGATAGTCCCGAGTGGTCTGGAGCAGTTGATGGAGTTGCTTGAGTCCGTGCTAGGTTGATGAGCATGGCAGCACTTGCTTCTTCTTCCGGAAGCAATGGGCTTGTGAAAATCGGTGGTGTGGGCGGAGGCGTCCTTAGGTGAAAGGATGGTGGGTCGATTTGTGTTAGAGTATGGGTGGTGCGGTGCGTGGTATGGGTTGTTTGGGTTATAGGTTGTGTGGTTTCAGCGGCTCCAGCGCTTGTATGTGTCGCGCCCGAGCTCCGTCCTCGACTTCTGGTCATTAGCCTATGTCTCCTCTCCCCCTCATGACATCCTTGATCGTCTGGATCGTCATGTCTGTGTTTGGAGTGGGAGCCTTGACCTTGACAAATGTCGGTCGGGTCAGGATGGTCCACGAGACGTCGGAAGAGGTCTTCTCCTTCGGGTATTCGTGTGGTTAGCTCGAGTAGTCGGGCGACCAAGATGGAGTGGAGATTGCTGATGGGAATGGTGGCTGGGTTTATGAGGTTGTGGGTGAGGATAGGTGTGGCGAAGGGTGTGGGTTGTGTGGGTTGAGATGGAGTGAGGATCAGTTGTGAGGAAGACGGCTCTGAGACAGGTGCTTTCCCACGATCTTGGCGGGATGTCTCAATTGCATTGCGCACGCTCTCCATAAGTCTCTCTTCAAACGACTTGAAAGCTTCGGAGAGGGCTGCCTGAAGTCTGTCTTCGGTCACGTATGAGACGGACGCCTCCGTCGAGGATGGACCAGGATGACTGATGTCGCCTATTGACAACCCTTGAGCAAACACCTGCTCCTCAGATTGGCGTGGAGTTACTTGAGGTTGTGACTGTTCAAAACTTCCGCCCAATCCTTGAGGTGAACCACTACGATTCTCCTCTATGAGTGTTATGGCAGGTTCTGATTGAACCTGTGACCCAGACACTGGTATGGTGTGTGGCGGCTCAAGATTGAGCGAAGAGTGGTCAGCGGCACTTGTAGTGATGATCGGCGCGATGTCTGGTACGGTGGTGACGGTGGTGAAGATGGACTCAAATAATCCACTTAATCGTCTCGGAGTCCTTCTTATTAATTGAATCTCCTCATCAGACTCGTTGTCTGATGAGGTAGCGTGTGAGGTGAGAGTCCTCGTGCTGCATCCTCACTGGCTTGTTCCGTCATCTGAGGCTCGGAGGGCTGAATTCTTGAGATTAGAGCCTCGGTCTCTGGCGTAGTAGCCAGTGGTGGTGAGGTGTGTCCCGCTTCTGCTTCGAGCGATGCTTCTTGAGATAGTACCTCCTCAATAGGTACTTCGAGCATGCTGAAATGGATGGACACTTCAGCACCAAGTGATACTTGTGGAGCTTCGAGTTCCAACTCTTGAGCCAGCATCGATCAGTGTGGCTTCAACATCTGGCATTGTTTCCTCATGAGTTGGGGGCTCCATCTCTAGTTTCTGAGCCACTTCATCTATCATCGTGTCTTCAAGACTAGCGTGTTGTTGCTGTGATTGTGGAGGACTGACGTTGTAGTCTGTCGGGGGCCCTCGAATCATCTGTTCAGTGAGATGATTTTCCCGACAGTAGAGCCTATAGGTGTCTCCCGAGGGGTCGGCGAGACGAAGCAGCTCGAACGGAATCGCCATCGACGGTTGGTCCAGATCCGTGAGCTTCGGGTGATGGAAAAACTTTACACGAGGGGGCTGGTAAATGATAACAGAGAACCATCTCGCATACGGCACAGTTTTGGACCGTTTGTTCTCTTTCTGTCTGATCTGTTCTGCAAGGTCGTTCAAGATCAGTTGGGCGAAATTGTAATTTCGCGAGAACATTACTCCGTGAAATATCCGGAGGATGTTGCCGTTGCCTTTGTGGAAGCCTGCATGCTTCGGGGATAAACACTTGTTGATTATTCCAAAAAGTGTCTTCCACGGATGGGGTCTCCCGTTGCTCTGCATCTGAGCTAGCTTGGTGAGCGGCGGACGGTACCCCATTTGAAGGAAACCGTGAATCAGCTCAGTGTCTGATGACAGTGGGTCACAATTGTGACTGTAAGGAAGGTCGAGGACGAGGCCGAAATTGTTCTTGTTCATGTGGATATGCCTAGTCTCGATCACCGAAGTGAAGCTATATGCTCCTTCAATCACATGACTCGTGATCATTCCCCAAAACTACTGAAGGTAGACCATTGGTACGGAGGCAATTACCGTGAGAGTGTGCCAGAGGGATGGCCTTGTAGAATAGACACGATTATCTCGTCCGGACATCTGAAAGTTGTCAGGTCGAGCTGATAGTTTGTGTCTTGTACATTCAGGTACATGTTTCGCTCATAGATGTGGTTGTATGCCGGATAACGATCCATCTGATAATTAATAGGAAATCACAGATCATTAGTTCATAATACACAATTTGTATCGAAAATTTTATTTGTATCAAACCATAATGATCCAGCATGTGATAGTATGTTTGATAATTTGGTAAAATTGAGAAACAGATATGAAGCACTTTTTGCTTGTTGATAGGGAAACAAAAAAATGAAGTTGTTTCCTCTCGAATGAGTGTTCTCTATCTCTCTCATGAGTTTTTTTCTTCCTTCCTTCTTGGAAGTTTCGACATGGTTTCTCTATCTTTACTGATCTCTCTCAATGGCTGGACAATCTCTCGGTTGGGGTGGAACACATATCTAAGCAATATTTTCCGCAGAAATTGAATCCTCATCCTCAAACCTTAACGTCTTTTTGTGCCCTTCCTTGTTTTTCTTCCTTCCTGCATATGTGTTTACGTGAACTTTCTTCGTATTTATTTTTTTCGTAGGTAGCGCCTCTTAAATCATCAAGTGCGATATCCGTTGCGGCTATGGCTGGTTTTGATGTACACTCCACTGTAGAGGAATTGAAATCTGTGAGAATTTCGGGGGATGACACGTTCACTGGTGGCGAGAACAATACGATTTTCTTGGTGGTGGGCAGAATTCTTTCAACAAAATCTTTCAACTTTGATGCTATTCGGAAAACCCTTTCCAACGCTTTTAATTCGGGCCGTGGGATGGATAAAGAACAGTTGGCCGATAATCGCTTTGTCATTCGATTCTATCATGATTTGGACCACCGCAGAATACTTCAGATGCAACCGTGGTCTTTCGAGAAACATCTTATTATCCTAGGGAAAATCCAGTCACATGATGATCCCCTTAACTTTGATCTTTTCCTATGTCAATTTCAAGTTCAAGTTTTCAATCTCCCTTTCTGGGCCTGAACGGCGAATATAGCTCGGAGCATTGGTGAGGGTTTGGGTGGCTATCTCGAGTCCGATATAAATGAGCAGAGTCGTTGGAGCAATTATGTCAGGATTCGGGCTGTGATCGACGTACGAAAACCTCTGAGACGGAAGATGCTGTTGGAAGCCGAGGGTCGAGATGAAGTGCAGATTGAGTTCAAATATGAAAGGCTTACCAACTTTTGTTATCTCTGTGGTCATTTGGATCATAATGCGGCGGCTTGCGGTTCTCAATACAAGGATGGATTTATTGACCCCGGAAGAGTCTATCCTTATCCGCCTTCTCTTCGGGCAATCAGAATGACTACAGCGTCCCACCGCTTTCATGGATCAACGGTATCGGGAGAAAGTTGCCGGAATCAGAATAGAAAACTCCCCCCGATCGGAGCGATACAGGAAATCCAAATTTGGAAAGTCTTCTATTTTCGAAAGGGCGCGTGAATTCTCGACAGGAAGATCTCATTAATCCTCCACCACAAAATCAGCCCCAAACCATGGACAATCCTCTATTTTCGGAAGGGCATATTACTTTTCGACAGGAAGATCCATTAATCCTTCACCACAAATTCAGCCCCAAACCATGGAATATTTACCTTCTCTAACTACCTATCCACCTACATATACGTCCCATTTGTTGAAATAATAAACTTGATTTGGGCTTAGAATTATTAAGAAGTAGATTTAGCAAATTGGGCTTGGGAGATATATTGGCCCAATATCTAGAGTATGTGGGAATAATCTAGAGATATCCATAGAACTCTATGGAACCTTATAAAACCTTGATATTACAAGGGAGAATTCTAGAGTGTGATGTGTTGGCTAAATCTTAGCCATTTGTTAAGGAGGTGGAACTAGTATAAATAGGGGTGAGGTATTAACATTTTGGATCAAGCAAGTGAAAATCAAATCAAGTGTTGCAATATAAAACCTCTTCCTCTAAACACTAGCATTCGATATCAAGTTCTTCCCTTTCTATATAAGTCCTAATTTCCAACAAAGTGGTATCAGAGCTAGAAGATCCAAAGGCGATGGCGAGCGGCATGGTTCCCTTCCAAGTCCCGACACTCAATAAAAGCAACTACGATAATTGGAGTATCAAGATGAAGGCGCTCCTTGGATCACAAGACGTATGGGATATCGTGGAGAAAGGCTATGTCGAGCCGAAGAACGAAGAAAACCAATCTCAAACTCAAAAGGATAGTTTGAGAGAATAGTGAAAGAGAGACAAGAAAGCTCTCTACCTAATCTATCAAGGATTAGATGACGAAGCCTTCGAGAAGATATCGGAAGCAAAGACCGCCAAGGAAGCATGGGAGAAGCTTCAAACATTATATAAAGGAGCGGATCCGGTAAAGAATGTACGTCTTCAAACTTTAAGAGCCGGGTTTGAAGCCTTGCATATGAAACAACATGAAGTTGTGTCGGACTACTTCTCGAGGGTATTAGCAATAACTAATCAACTAAAAAGGAATGGCGAGAAAATTGATGATGTAAGAATCATGGAGAAAATTCTCGCTCGTTAGATCCGAAATTCGAGCATATCGTATCCATCATAGAAGAAACTAAGGATCTAAAAGAAATGACGATGGAGCAACTATTGGGCTCATTGCAAGCCCATGGCGACCCGTCTGACAAAAATATTTTCTAAATTAAAATATATTACATCAAAATATTCGTCTACATCGTCATCACTATATAAGGGCCGTAGCCCCAAAATATCAAAACGCTCAAAACCCTAACATCGCTCCACAGGTCGCATCCATGTACAGCCCCGCCCTCAAAAGTCCATGGAGTACCGCCGTCAGCCCGCCTCAGCCGCGACGCGCATCAGCGTCGGGCTCAGTACCTACAACACGTAAACTGAGCTCCTTGCCCAGTAGGTGAAATATGCATGTATGCAACGTGCGCTCAACCCCATCATAAACACCTCACAAATGCAATGTATGCTCGACCCTCATCACGACCTATCGCCTCTCACAACGCCCCATGACTCGACACTAAACACGCTCGGGTGTCCACTCAGGTCTCGTTAGAGTGGCACTCACCCAACGCTCGGGCGGCCAACTCAGGTCACGTTAGAGTTAGCTCTCACCCAACGCTCAGGCGGCCAACTCAGGTCTCATCTCACCCACTCATTTCCCATCTCTACCCTAGGTCGGACTATGCACCTCATAACTGAACCTACGACACCGACTGTAGAGTCCGAGCGGCACCAACCACTCATCTCGACGGCATCAATCGTCATCAGTGCCACCAACCACTGATCATACCGGCACCAACCGGTCACATAAAGTCGGGCGGCACCAACCACCCGCTCGACGGCACCAACCGTCAGGTCCACTAGTACCAACCTCAACTCGACTCCAAGTCGACAACCGAAACCGGTCACATCTACCTCTACCCACACGCACCTCGCGCCGACGCCGTAAGGTATCACCGTACCAACATGGTCAACCTCTCTCACTCTGAAGTGTCGTGCACATGCCATGCAGTGCAAATAACAGATATATAACATGCCAAAAATATTTAACACATGTAAACCACGTAAATCATTAAACCACGTAATTCACCAAGTCACATAAGTCACCGATTCACATAAGTATCACATAATTCACATAACGTTTACATGCCGTAGGTGAGTTTCATCTACAGACCATGTCATATAAAATTCACATAGCATATAAAATTCACATAGCGTTTACGTGCCGTAGGTGAGTTTCACCTACCTGTCCTCCTAATTGGGTCAATCAAGAACTTGAAGAATCCCCAACATTTCGAACCTCTCACTTCCACTTCGTTTCTTCTTTCTTATTTCTCGGTTTTCTTCCCTGTTTGTGGTTTTCTCTAAAATGCTAAGTATAGATATATATACACACACGTATGTTGCCTTACAATTAAGGAAACATTATACTAGTCATACTTTCAATATTGTGAAAGGCCCACACGTGTTACCTAGGTCCTCCTAGGATTATAATTATATTGATATAATGTATATGATATCTCAAAGGTCCTATTATGTATATATATATGGTTCACATCGAGAACTTTCTATCCTTAGTACACGTAGAAGGAAGGGATTGTAAAACAACTACTCAAACTGCAAGTTGATCCTGCAAAAGAAAGGGATAATGATGAAAATTATCAAAGACGAGGCCGCGGACGAGGTCAAAAAGGAGAACGAGGAGTAGGTCGTGGACACGGATACGGACGAGGTTGGAGGCCCGACGATAACGGAACAACAATCAACAAAGAAGAGATAACTCAACGAGAGGTCGTGGGTGAAGTAACTCAAGATCAAGGTATGATAAATCAAAAGTTAAGTGTTACAATTGCGAGAGGTTTGGGCACTATTCTTTCGAGTGTAGAGTTCCTAAACATAAAGTTGAGGAGAAGGCCAACTACGTCGAAGAGAAAAATGAAGATATTCTACTACTAGCCCATAAGGATGATGAAAGAGGCGAAAGTAACAAGTGGTACCTAGATACCGGCGCAAGCAATCACATGTGCGGGAAAAGGAACATGTTCGTAGAGCTTGATGAATCGGTAAGCGGCAATGTTGCATTCGCGGACGAATCAAAGGTCGCGGTGAAAGGGAAAGGTAACATTCTTATTCGCTTAAAGAATGGAGGGCATCAATTCATCTCCAATGTCTACTACATGCCGGAGATTAAGAGTAATATCTTAAGTCTTGGGCAACTCTTAGAGAAAGGTTATGATATTCGCCTAAGAGACAATAACCTTTCTATAAGAGACAGTTCAAATAAATTAATCACTAAAGTACCGATGCAAAGGAACCGCATGTTCGTCCTCAACATCATGAACGATGTTGCGAAGTGCCTCAAGACGTGCTATAAAGATCCATCATGGATTTGGCATCTTCGATATGGGCATCTAAATTTTGGCGGACTAGAACTGCTATCAAAGAAGGACATGGTGAAAGGATTGCCCATCCATCAACCACCCCAATCAAGTATGCGAAGGATGCTTAATCGGAAAGCAGTTCAAGAAGAGTTTTCCAAATGAGTCGAGCTCGAGAGCTAAAAGACCCTTGGAGCTAATTAATACCGACGTGTACGGACCGATCAAGCCGAGCTCACTTGGTAAGAGTAACTACTTCCTTCTCTTCATTGATGACTTTTCAAGAGAGACATGGGTATACTTGTTAAAGCACAAATCGGAAGTATTCGAGAACTTCAAGAAGTTCAAAGCCCTCGTTGAGAAAGAAAGTGGCCTCAAGATAAAAGCAATGAGATCCGATCGTGGAGGAGAATTCACCTCGACAAAAATTGAATAAGTATTGTGAAGAGCACGGGATAAGACGGCCCCTGACGGTACCAAGATCCCCCCAACAGAATGGAGTAGCAGAGAGAAAGAATAGAACAATCCTCAACATGGCTAGAAGCGTGCTCAAGAGTAAGAAGCTACCGAAGGAGTTCTAGGCAGAAGCAGTCGCATGTGCAGTCTACCCTCTAATCGATCTCCATCAAGGAGTGTGTGGGGAATGACACCGCAAGAAGCATTGAGTGGTAGGAAACCTGGCATATCACATCTAAGAGTCTTCGGAAGCATAGCCCATGTGCACATTCCTGATGAGAAAAGAAGCAAATTGGACGACAAAAGTGTGAAGTACATCTTCATAGGCTATGACAACAACACCAAGGGATATAAACTCTACAATCCCGAAGACAAAGAAAACTATCATCAGTCGAGACGTGATATTCGACGAAGAAGGAGAATGGGATTGGAACACATGCAGAGGTGAGTACAATTACACTCCATTCTTTGAAGAAAGTAACAAAGAACAGCCAACAATGGAGCAAGCGGAAGACGAGCTGCGGCACCCCTGACTTCTACCGCCCATTCTTATTACTATTTTATGTGACTGCATGTGATATAAATAAAATCTATATACGAAAATGCGTACAAAATTTTTTCTTTTTATATAAACGGAACTCTTCTGTACAATACAAAATATTCCTAGGACATAAATACAAGGTGAGTGCGCATGCGTGTTCAAAATAATATATCGGCCCGTCACTCAGGTCGCATCCATGTACACACTACCACCTCAAAAGTCCTCCGAAAGCTTCAAAACTTGGCCTCGCATCTGTAAAGGTCACGTCACTCATGTCATGAATATGGGTGTCATGCCATCATATAGTGTAAATAAATTACATAAGAAATCACATAAATTCATAGAAGTCACATAAAATCATAGAAGCACATAACACATAATTTCATGCACATACAATTATGTGTGGTAGTTGGGACTTCCACTTACCTGGTATCCTTAGCTATTTAGTTTAGCGTACTGTAAGTCGCTAATCTTCGAACCCTAAGTATAGAGACATATAAAATTAGGATTTGTTAGTCTAGTTACAGTTATACGAAAGTGGCTTAGTTTAAAAACCCTAGTTCTGATTTTTATAAGTTTCGATACCCTACAATTTCGAACTTTGACCTAAATTAAAAAAATACCATTTCGAAATTCATAAAGATCTCGATATGGATTTGGACATGAATCTCGAGATGGGTTATCAAATGGATTTCGAGCTTGGTTATGGAATTGCGACAGGGATTTTGAGTTTTAACATGGATTTCGAGATACATTATAAATGAACCTCGACATGGTTGATAAATCTCGAACTGCATGGTAAATTAGATTTCAACATTATATACAAGGGTTTGATATTTAATCAATACACAAGGATCTCGACATAGAATAAATCTCGACATGGTTATGCAAGGATTTAGATATGTGTTTGTCGAGATCATTTATAAAGATTTCGAGATTTAAACTAAATAACACACAATTTCAACATATACTTCGAGCTTCATCTCGAGATTGTCTCGAGTTTTAACTCGACATTTACTATACTGGAAATCATGTCCCACGAAAAACTCTCTTTTCATACAAAATCATCTTTCCCTTCGATTAAAAGACATATATTGAAGAACAGTATAAATATTATATGGACTTCAAAACATGCGACTTGATAACATATAAGATCCTTAACTGAAGAATTATTCCTACTAATTCATGTTCTCTATGATGTGATACTAACACTTACTATGCTAAACATGAATTGAAATATATAAGTTAGGATAGAAATTTCATACCACTCATAGCTTAGAGTAATCTGCTACTCGTTTCTTCTTCTGCTTCTAAGTTTTTGAGGGTTTGTGTTAATGAATGAAGTTTTCGTTTCTTATCCCTAAGTTAACGTGTATAAGTGAATAAATGACATCGACATCTATTAGTTAGTCTTTATCTATCTCATCTTAGTCTTCGATATACTTAGAATACCCTGGAATTTCCACTCTCAATGTCTCGACACTTGATTGGTCGATATTTACTCATTTCGAGATCTTCTAATTTTGACCTTTATGCTACTTGTATCTATAGATCTCGAGACTCATGGATGTCGAGATCCAAGGATCTCGAGATTCTTTTATTTTGCAAATGGTCTCTTTCGACATTCATGCTATCGACATTTCTCGCAAACTATAGATTTCGAGGTTGATTAATTAATACCAAGGTTATGAGATGTGTTTCGAAATTATTCCTACCAATTCGTGTTCCCCAAAACGTGGTATCAACACTTAATATACTAAATCAAATCTTCTAGGTTAGCATGCCATGTACTAAAAACCCTAAAATCAATAACTAACCTAAATTCAAAGTCTACTTTCTAGTTCATACATGTCATGTTGGCATATAACATGAAATCATTTAAGCATATAAAAGTCACAAAACGTGTCTCATGCAGTCACGTAAGTTATATAATATGTGTGCATATTTATTGGCCGGCTTACTTACGGGACTCGGGTATTACATCCTCCCCCCCTTAAAAGGGATTTCGCCCTTGAAATCAGGTAGGGAGAAATAGCTCAGGGTAGCGGTTTCTCATATCATCTTCCCGTTCCTAGGTAGCTTCTTCCGTGGATTGATTCTGCCATAATACCTTGACTAATGGAATTTCTTTATTCCGTAATCGTTTCCTGTCATACATTAGAATCTCCACTGGCTTTTCCTCGTAACTCAAATCTGGTTTGAGTTATTGATGAAGATTTTCCGTGTTCAATACATGGCTTGGATCTGCGACGTATTTTCGCAGCGTCGATACGTGAAAGACATCATGTACTTGAGCTAGCGAATTCGGTAATTCGAGTTGATATGCTACTTCGCCGACTTTTCTGAGGATTCGGAATGGTCCGATATACCTCGGGCTTAACTTGCTTTTTTTCCAAACCGCTTTACGCTTTCATTGGGGACACTTTTAGAAATGCATAGTCCTCTGATTCAAATTCTAGTGGTCTACGCTTTTGGTCTGCGTAGCTTTTCTGTCTGCTTTGGGCCGTTTTCATCCTTTCTCGTATTTGAGCAATGGCTTCTGTCATTTCTTGTACTAAATCAGGGCCTAGTATCACTCGTTCTCCAACTTCATCCCAGTGGATTGGAGACCTGCATTTGCGTCCGTATAGAGCTTCATATGGAGCCATTTCGATTGTTGCATGAAAACTGTTGTTGTATGACAATTCAATCAAAGGAAGGTATTGGCTCCAATTTCCTTTAAAGTCAGCACACATGCTCTTAACATATCTTCCAATGTCTGTATAGTTCGTTCAGACTGCCCGTCTATCTGAGGATGGTAGGTAGTACTGAATGATAACTTGGTTCCCATGGCCTTCTGTAAACTCATCCAGAATTTGGATAAGAACCTCGAATCACAATCGGAAATAATCGAGATTGGAACTTCGTGAAGTCGTACTATGTCTTGGACATACAATTCTGCATATCGTTCCATGGAAAATGTTGAGCTAATCGGGAGAAAGTGGACAGACTTGGTCAATCGATCAACGATGACCCATATAGCGTCGTGGCCTTTCACAGTCTTAGGTAAGCTGACCACGAAGTCCATCGTAATGTGATCTCACTTCCATTCAGGTACTGGCAGGGATTGCAAAGTTCCTGCCGGTTGTTGATGTTCTGCCTTAAGTCGTTGGCACGTCAGGAATTGGCTTACAAAGGTTGCGATTTCTCTTTTAATTCCTGGCCACCAATAGTTGGTTCGTAGATCCCTATACGTCTTTGTTGCTCCGGGATGGATGGAATAGACAGTAGTTGTGGGCTTCCATCATAACAGTCTTTCGGAGTTCGGTGTCGTTAGGAACATATAGACGTCTTCTATAGTATAAGGTTCCGTCATTTCGTATGGTAAAGTCTGCTGATCTTTGTTCTAGTTGTACTTCTTTGATCTTTAGTTATAATTCGTCGTTCTCTTGGGCCTTCGTAATCTGCTCCATCAATGTAGGTCGAAGTGTTAATGCCGCTAGTCTTGTTTCAATCTCGCCCATTTGTATTACTTCTACTTCAAGTCTCTGTAATTCCGTGTTTACAGTATTACGGCTCAATGCATCGGCGACTACATTTGCTTTCCCCGGATGGTAGCTAATCACACAGTCATAGTCCTTGACCAATTCGAGACATCGTCGTTGTCTCATATTTAACTCCTTCTGAGTGAAGAAGTATTTGAGACTCTTGTGGTCAGTGAAAATCTCGCATCGCTCGCCGTATAAGTAATGTCTCCAGATCTTGAGAGCGAAAACGACGGCGACGAGTTCTAAATCATGTGTTGGGTAGTTCTTCTCATAATCTTTGAGTTGTCGCGAGGCATATGCTACGACATTTCCATTCTGCATTAGGACACACCCTAGGCCATTCTTAGACGCATCACTGTAAACAGAAGATCCTCCAGTTCCTGTGGGAATAGTTAGCACTGGGGCCGTAGTGAGTCGTCGCTTAAGTTCTTGAAAGCTATGCTCGCAAGCGTCGTCCCATTGAAATGGAGTATTCTTCTTCGTTAATTCGTCAGGGTTGATGCAATTTTGGAGAAATCTTTGATAAACTTCCGATAATACCCTGCTAGTCCGAGAAAACTTCGTATTTCTGTGACATTCGTCGGTTGAGGCCAGTTGTTAATAGCCTCGATCTTGCTGGGGTCGACAGAAATTCCAGCCCCCGAGATAACGTGTCCAAGGAATGCGACTTGATTAAGCCAGAACTCGCATTTCTTGAATTTTGCATACAACTGCTTTTCTCATAATATTCCTAGTACGATCTTCAAGTGTTGTTCATGCTCCTCCTTGGTCTTCGATTAGATAAGAATGTCATCTATGAATACGATGACGCATTTGTCTAGGAATGGCTTGAATATCCGGTTCATTAGGTCAATGAATGCTGCTGGCACATTAGTCAGCCCGAAAGGCATGACTAGGAATTCGTAGTGTCCATAGTAGGTACTAAAAGCTGTTTTAGGGACATCCTCTTCTCGAATCTTCAACTGATGATACACTGATCTTAAGTCTATCTTCGAAAAGACAGTTGCGCCTTGTAGTTGGTCGAATAAGTCGTCAATTCAAGGGAGGGGGTATTTGTTCTTGATCTTAATCTTGTTCAGCTCCCTATAATCGATGCAGAGCCGCATCGATCCATCTTTCTTCTTAACAAACAAAACTGGTGCTCTCCATGGTGAGAAGCTCGGCTGAATGAATCCTTTTTGCAATAGTTCATCCAGTTGTTCCCTCAATTCCTTCAGCTCAGCTGGAGCGAGTCGGTACGATGTCTTAGAGATTGGTGCAGCTCCTGGTGCTAGATCGATTGTGAATTGAATCTCACGATCCGGTGGAAGTCCGGGTAATTCTTCAGGAAATACATCGAGATAGTCCTGTACTACTGGAACTTCTTCTAACTCCGGGGGTGAACGTTCTTCGGATGATATTGCGAATAATAGGTAAGCTTCGCATCCTGTCTTGAGCAAATGATGTGTCTTCATTGCTGAAATCTTGGGAATCTTATTACTCTTGCGAGTTTCCATGAATGTGAATGGTTCGGTACCTTCTAGGTTAAAGGTCACTTTCTTGTGGTTACAGTCAATGACTGCTCCGTATTTCGATAGCCAATCCATTCCTAGGATTACTTCATAATTGTTCATCGGAATGACTATTAGATCAACGGGTAAGATCCTATCATTCAGTATTACTGGGCTATCTCGTAAGATCTGGTTGGTTCTCGTAGAGGATCCATTAGGGATGGTAACATTGTATTCGTAACTAACTAGATCAGGTGTAACCCCGAGTCTCGCCACATAGTTAGTAGATGCAAATGAATACGTGGCTCCTGAATCAACTAATATGCATGTCGGGGTTGAATGAATAAGGAGATTACCTGCCACCACAGACGGGTTGTTCTCCGCCTCCTCAGAAGTTAGCGTGTATACTCTCGCAGGTACTGTAGGTGGCCTAGCTTGAATAGGGGCTTGACTTCCAGGATGCAACTTCCGTGCATGCCCTGGAGAAGTGGCCTGTCTTGCCACACTTGTAGCAGGTTGCATTCTGAGAGTAGCACACGCCCAGATGTCGTCGTGTGCAACTGGGACACGGGGGTATAGTCATCGGAGGTCTTCCCTGGTTAGTACTAAATTGTTGTTGGGGTCCAGGTCGGTTCTGGAAATTAGGTCTGGTATTCTTGGGGTTAAATGGCTTCTTTGGGTTACCTCCACTCCACTTTGATCCTTGAACAAACTTCCTTTTTGCTTCATGGGCTCGCAAAATTCGGAGCTCAGCTTGTTCCGCCATTAAAGCGCGTTCAGCAACTTCAGCATAAGTAGCTCCTTGAGATCCAGCCATATTCACTTCTCTATATAATTCAGGTTTTAAGCCCTCCAGGAAACGCTCCACCTTCAACGCATCTGTGTTTACCATGTGAGCTGCGAATCGGGATAATTGCTCGAACTTCCTGATATATTCTGCCACAGTCATCGGGCCCTGGCGTAGATTGATGAATTCATTCATCCTTTGAGCTCGTACAGGGGCGGTGAAATATTTGCTCCTAAAAAGTTCCTTGAACCTTTCCCATGTCATTGTCATTGGGTCTTCAAAGGCGAGAATGGTATCCCATCAATGACCTGTATTTCCCCTCAGTAGGAAGGCAGCACATAACACCTTTTCTTCCTCGGGAATACGATTGTACTGAAACATACTCTCCAGAGTTCGGAGCCAATCTTTAGCTGAAATAGGGTGAACAGCGTCTTCAAATGTCGGGGGATTAACCTTCGAAATCTTTCCCCTACCATCTCAACCCTTTCTGCTTGGGAAAGTCCACTGCTAGATTGTCCGCCCATATTTCGTTGTTGCATCATTTCTTGAATTTGAGCGGATTGCTGGCGAATGAGTTTCGTGAGTTGAAGGATCGCCGAATCACGATTATCGACAGGAGTTGCAGGTTGCTTGCCTCTGTCTGCACTCCCACTACCGTCACCTCGTGGTCTACCCATTCTTTTCCTATACCCTAATAGTCCCTAAGGCCAATAAATCATGCACATACAACATTCATGGAAACATAAAACTTACTAGCAAGGCCGCTTCCGTGCTTTTGAGTGTGTGTACATGGACAGTCTACAGAACTTATAACCGAAAGCTCTGATACCACCTGCGGCACCCCTGACTTCTACCGCCCATTCTTATTACTATTTTATGTGACTGCATGCGATATAAATAAAATCTATACACGAAAATGCGTACAAAATTTTTTCCTTTTATATAAAGGAAACTCTTCTGTACAATACAAAATATTCCTAGGACATAAATACAAGGTGAGTGTGCATGCGTGTTCAAAATAATCTATCGGCCCGTCACTCAGGTCGCATTCATGTACACACTACCACCTCAAAAGTCCTCCGAAAGCTTCAAAAATCGGCCTCGCATCTGTAAAGGTCACGTACCGTAATCTCGTGAACCGACAACACATAAATACGTGGAATGAGTTTATAAAGCTCATTAAGTGAAATCCATGCATGCCATGCACGTGTCCTAACTTGCAAAGGCATCCGCGCCAATGCTCCCTAGACCTCATATTTTTTCTTGTCTTGTCTTGTCATGTAGGGCCCTCGGCTATCTTGCTATGCACCATCATGGAGCTCGAATCCATAAGGGATAAATAAATATAATAGTGGCAATACCCACTCACGGGAGGCTAGCCCTAGGGCGCCTTTTCTGTCCCAAGGTGGTTTCATACGCCACGCGGATGCTTCACACTGGTAGCCTATTCTGAGGTAGTCAACACCAGAGGTACCCTCGGTGTCGCTTACTCACTCAGCTCGCATCCTCCAGGTTCCACGTTCCGCCATGAGGGCATTTGCCCTAAAATCATGTCTTGCCTTGAACATGTCATGTCTTGACGGTAACGATATACGACGTCACCATGGGAGCATAGAAGAGCCGTGACTCAACTGTGAGTCGACATCAGACGCCAATATCGGCGAATATCTATCGCTCTCAGGCGATCGTATGATATGCATGCTCTTATATCCTGTCTTTCATACTAATCGTGCGTGCACGTGATCATGTCATGAATATGCGTGTCACGCCATCATATAGTGTAAATAAATTACATAACAAATCACATAAATTCGTAGAAGTCACATAAAATCATAGAAGCACATAACACATAATTTCATGCACATACAATTATGTGTGGTACTTGGGACTTCCACTTACCTGGTATCCTTAGCTATTTAGTTTAGCGTAATGTAAGTCGCTAATCTTCGAACCCTAAGTATAGAGACATATAAAATTAGGGTTTGTTAGTCTAGTTACAGTTATACGAATGTGGCTTAGTTTAAAAACCCTAGTTTTTATTTTTATAAGTTTCGATACCCTACAGTTTCGAACTTTGACTTAAATTAAAAAAATATCATTTCGAAATTCATAAAGATCTCGATATGGATTTGGACATGAATCTCGAGATGGGTTATCAAATGGATTTCGAGCTTGGTTATGGAATTGCGACAAGGATTTCGAGTTTTAACATGGATTTCGAGATACATTATAAATGAATCTCGACATTGTTGATAAATCTCGAACTGCATGGTAAATTAGATTTCGACATTATATACAAGGCTTCGATATTTAATCAATACACAAGGATCTCGACATAGAATAAATCTCGACATGGTATATGCAAGGATTTCGATATGTGTTTGTCGAGATCATTTATAAAGATTTCGAGATTTAGATAGGAAGTTATGCTAAAACTCGTGCAGGCTGCCAATTTTGGGCAAGAGCACCCGAAAATCAAATCGGGCACAATTTCGGGTGTCAAAGGAATTCGAATTAGGTCAAACTTAAAGAATAAAAGTTTTAGATAATCAAGTTGGATATTATAGGAATTTCAATCAGGGTCATCCGAGTTTGAGATCAAACGTTATGCTAAAAATCGTGCAGGCTGCCATTATCGGCAACTACACCTGAAAATCAAATTCGGGCACGATTTCGGGGTCAAAGGACTTCGAATTACGCCGAACTTAAAATATAGAAGTTTTGGATAATCAAGTTGTTTATTCATAGAAATTGAATCAGGGTCATCCAAGTTTTAGATAGGAAGTTATGCTAAAACTCGTGCAGGCTGCCAATTTTGGGCAAGAGCACCCGAAAATCAAATCAGGCACAATTTCGGGGTCAAAGGAATTCGAGTTAGGTCAAACTTAAAGAATAAAAGTTTTAGATAATCAAGTTGGATATTATAGGAATTTCAATCAGGGTCATCCGAGTTTGAGATCAAACGTTATGCTAAAAATCGTGCAGGCTGCCATTATCGGCAACTACACCTGAAAATCAAATTCGGGCACGATTTCGGGGTCAAAGGACTTCGAATTACGCCGAACTTAAAATATAGAAGTTTTGGATAATCAAGTTGTTTATTCATAGAAATTGAATCAGGGTCATCCAAGTTTTAGATAGGAAGTTATGCTAAAACTCGTGCAGGCTGCCAATTTTGGGCAAGAGCACCCGAAAATCAAATCAGGCACAATTTCGGGGTCAAAGGAATTCGAATTAGGTCAAACTTAAAGAATAAAAGTTTTAGATAATCAAGTTGGATATTATAGGAATTTCAATCAGGGTCATCCGAGTTTGAGATCAAACGTTATGCTAAAAATCGTGCAGGCTGCCATTATCGGCAACTACACCTGAAAATCAAATTCGGGCACAATTTGGGGTCAAAGAACTTCTAATGACGCCAAACTTACATAATAGAAGTTTTAGATCATCATGTTAGTTATTCATAGGAATTTGAATCAGGGTCATCCAATTTTTAGATCAGGAGTTATGTTAAAAATCGTGCAGGATGCCATTTTCGGGCTACAGCACCAGAAAATTTAATTCCGGCACAATTTAGGGGTCAACGGACTTCGAATTACGCCGAACTTAAAGAACGAAAGTTTTAGATAATCAAGTTAGTTGTTCATAAAAATTTGAATCAGGGTCATCCAGGTTTTAGATCAGAAGTTATGCTAATAATCGTCCAGGCTGCCATGTTCAGGCAACAGCACCCAAAAATCAAATTCAGTCACGATTTCGGGGTCAAAGGACTTCGCATTAGGTCAAACTTAAAGAATAAAAGTTTTAGAAAATCAAGCTGTTTATTCCTAATAATTTTAGTCAGGGTCATCCGAGTTTTAGATCAGAAGTTATGCTAAAAATCGTTAAGGCTGCCATTATCGGGCAACAGCACCTGAAAATCAAATTCGAATTACGCCGAACTTAAAATATAGAAGTTTTGGATAATCAAGTTGTTTATTCATAGAAATTGAATCAGGGTCATCCAAGTTTTAGATAGGAAGTTATGCTAAAACTCGTGCAGGCTGCCAATTTTGGGCAAGAGCACCCGAAAATCAAATCAGGCACAATTTCGGGGTCAAAGGAATTCGAATTAGGTCAAACTTAAAGAATAAAAGTTTTAGATAATCAAGTTGGATATTATAGGAATTTCAATCAGGGTCATCCAAGTTTGAGATCAAACGTTATGCTAAAAATCGTGCATGCTGCCATTATCGGGCAACTACACCTGAAAATAAAATTCGGGCACAATTTTGGGGTCGAAGAACTTCTAATGACGCCGAACTTACATAATAGAAGTTTTAGATAATCATGTTAGTTATTCATAGGAATTTGAATCAGGGTCATCCAATTTTTAGATCAGGAGTTATGCTAAAAATCGTGCAGGATGCCATTTTCGGGCAACAGCACCAGAAAATTTAATTCCGGCACAATTTCGGGGTCAACGGACTTCGAATTACGCCGAACTTAAAGAATGAAAGTTTTAGATAATCAAATTAGTTGTTCATAAAAATTTGAATCAGGGTCATCCAGGTTTTAGATCAGATGTTGTGCTAATAATCGTCCAGGCTGCCATGTTCAGGCAACAGCACCCAAAAATCAAATTCAGTCACGATTTCGGGGTCAAAGAACTTCGAATTAGGTCAAGCTTAAAGAATAAAAGTTTTAGATAATCAAGCTGTTTATTCGTAATAATTTTAGTCAGGGTCATCCGAGTTTTAGATCAGAAGTTATGCTAAAAATCGTTAAGGCTGCCATTATCGGGCAACAGCACCTGAAAATCAAATTCGGGCACGATTTCGGGGTCAAAGGACTTCGAATTACGCCGAACTTAAAATATAGAAGTTTTGGATAATCAAGTTGTTTATTCATAGCAATTGTATCAGGGTCATCCAAGTTTTAGATAGGAAGTTATGCTAAAACTCGTGGAGGCTGCCAATTTTGGGCAAGAGCACCCGAAAATCAAATCAGGCACAATTTCGGGGTCAAAGGAATTCGAATTAGGTCAAACTTAAAGAATAAAAGTTTTAGATAATCAAGTTGGATATTATAGGAATTTCAATCAGGGTCATCCGAGTTTGAGATCAAACGTTATGCTAAAAATCGTGCAGGCTGCCATTATCGGGCAACTACACCTGAAAATCAAATTCGGGCACAATTTGGGGTCAAAGAACTTCTAATGACGCCGAACTTACATAATAGAAGTTTTAGATAATCATGTTAGTTATTCATAGGAATTTGAATCAGGGTCATCCAATTTTTAGATCAGGAGTTATGCTAAAAATCGTGCAGGATGCCATTTTCGGGCAACAACACCAGAAAATTTAATTCCGGCACAATTTTGGGGTCAACGGACTTCGAATTACGCCGAACTTAAAGAATGAAAGTTTTAGATAATCAAGTTAGTTGTTCATAAAAATTTGAATCAGGGTCATCCAGGTTTTAGATCAGAAGTTATGCTAATAATCGTCCAGGCTGCCACGTTCAGGCAACAGCACCCAAAAATCAAATTCAGTCACGATTTTGGGGTCAAAGGACTTCGAATTAGGTCAAGCTTAAAGAATAAAAGTTTTAGATAATCAAGCTGTTTATTCGTAATAATTTTAGTCAGGGTTATCCGAGTTTTAGATCAGAAGTTATGCTAAAAATCGTTAAGGCTGCCATTATCGGGCAACATCACCTGAAAATCAAATTCGGGCACGATTTCGGGGTCAAAGGACTTCGAATTACGCCGAACTTAAAATATAGAAGTTTTGGATAATCAAGTTGTTTATTCATAGAAATTGAATCAGGGTCATCCAAGTTTTAGATAGGAAGTTATGCTAAAACTCGTGCAGGCTGCCAATTTTGGGCAAGAGCACCCAAAAATCAAATCAGGCACAATTCCGGGGTCAAAGGAATTCGAATTAGGTCAAACTTAAAGAATAAAAGTTTTAGATAATCAAGTTGGATATTATAGGAATTTCAATCAGGGTCATCCGAGTTTGAGATCAAACGTTATGCTAAAAATCGTGCAGGCTGCCATTATCGGCAACTACACCTGAAAATCAAATTCGGGCACGATTTCGGGGTCAAAGGACTTCGAATTACGCCGAACTTAAAATATAGAAGTTTTGGATAATCAAATTGTTTATTCATAGAAATAGAATCAGGGTCATCCAAGTTTTAGATAGGAAGTTATGCTAAAACTCGTGCAGGCTGCCAATTTTGGGCAAGAGCACCCGAAAATCAAATCAGGCACAATTTCGGGGTCAAAGGAATTCGAATTAGGTCAAACTTAAAGAATAAAAGTTTTAGATAATCAAGTTGGATATTATAGGAATTTCAATCAGGGTCATCCGAGTTTGAGATCAAACGTTATGCTAAAAATCGTGCAGGCTGCCATTATCGGGCAACTACACCTGAAAATCAAATTCGGGCACAATTTTGGGGTCGAACACTTCTAATGACGCCGAACTTACATAATAGAAGTTTTAGATAATCATGTTAGTTATTCATAGGAATTTGAATCAGGGTCATCCAATTTTTAGATCAGGAGGAGTTATGCTAATAATCGTGCAGGATGCCATTTTCGGGCAACAACACCAGAAAATTTAATTCCGGCACAATTTCGGGGTCAACGGACTTCGAATTACGCCGAACTTAAAGAATGAAAGTTTTAGATAATCAAATTAGTTGTTCATAAAAATTTGAATCAGGGTCATCCAGGTTTTAGATCAGAAGTTGTGCTAATAATCGTCCAGGCTGCCATGTTCAGGTAACAGCACCCAAAAATCAAATTCAGTCACGATTTCGGGGTCAAAGGACTTCGAATTAGGTCAAGCTTAAAGAATAAAAGTTTTAGATAATCAAGCTGTTTATTCGTAATAAATTTAGTCAGGGTCATCCGAGTTTTAGATCAGAAGTTATGCTAAAAATCGTTAAGGCTGCCATTATCGGGCAACAGCACCTGAAAATCAAATTCGGGCACGATTTCGGGGTCAAAGGACTTCGAATTACGCCGAACTTAAAATATAGAAGTTTTGGATAATCAAGTTGTTTATTCATAGAAATTGAATCAGGGTCATCCAAGTTTTAGATAGGAAGTTATGCTAAAACTCGTGCAGGCTGCCAATTTTGGGCAAGAGCACCCGAAAATCAAATCAGGCACAATTTCGGGGTCAAAGGAATTCGAATTAGGTCAAACTTAAAGAATAAAAGTTTTAGATAATCAAGTTGGATATTATAGGAATTTCAATCAGGGTCATCCGAGTTTGAGATCAAACATTATGCTAAAAATCGTGCAGGCTGCCATTATCGGGCAACTACACCTGAAAATCAAATTCGGGCACAATTTTGGCGTCAAAGAACTTCTAATGACGCCAAACTTACATAATAGAAGTTTTAGATCATCATGTTAGTTATTCATAGGAATTTGAATTAGGGTCATCCAATTTTTAGATCAGGAGTTATGCTAAAAATCGTGCAGGATGCCATTTTCGGGCAACAGCACCAGAAAATTTAATTCCGGCACAATTTCGGGGTCAACGGACTTCGAATTACGCCGAAATTAAGAACGAAAGTTTTAGATAATCAAGTTAGTTGTTCATAAAAATTTGAATCAGGGTCATCCAGGTTTTAGATCAGAAGTTATGCTAATAATCGTCCAGGCTGCCATGTTCAGGCAACAGCACCCAAAAATCAAATTCAGTCACGATTTCGGGGTCAAAGGACTTCGCATTAGGTCAAGCTTAAAGAATAAAAGTTATAGAAAATCAAGCTGTTTAATCCTAATAATTTTAGTCAGGGTCATCCGAGTTTAAGATCAGAAGTTATGCTAAAAATCGTTAAGCCTGCCATTATCGGGCAACAGCACCTGAAAATCAAATTCGGGCACGATTTCGGGGTCAAAGGACTTCGAATTACGCCGAACTTAAAATATAGAAGTTTTGGATAATCAAGTTGTTTATTCATAGAAATTGAATCAGGGTCATCCAAGTTTTAGATAGGAAGTTATGCTAAAACTCGTGCAGGCTGCCAATTTTGGGCAACAGCACCCGAAAATCAAATCGGGCACAATTTCGGGTGTCAAAGGAATTCGAATTAGGTCAAACTTAAAGAATAAAAGTTTTAGATAATCAAGTTGGATATTATAGGAATTTCAATCAGGGTCATCCGAGTTTGAGATCAAACGTTATGCTAAAAATCGTGCAGGCTGCCATTATCGGCAACTACACCTGAAAATCAAATTCGGGCACGATTTCGGGGTCAAAGGACTTCGAATTACGCCGAACTTAAAATATAGAAGTTTTGGATAATCAAGTTGTTTATTCATAGAAATTGAATCAGGGTCATCCAAGTTTTAGATAGGAAGTTATGCTAAAACTCGTGCAGGCTGCCAATTTTGGGCAAGAGCACCCGAAAATCAAATCAGGCACAATTTCGGGGTCAAAGGAATTCGAGTTAGGTCAAACTTAAAGAATAAAAGTTTTAGATAATCAAGTTGGATATTATAGGAATTTCAATCAGGGTCATCCGAGTTTGAGATCAAACGTTATGCTAAAAATCGTGCAGGCTGCCATTATCGGGCAACTACACCTGAAAATCAAATTCGGGCACAATTTTGGGGTCGAAGAACTTCTAATGACGCCGAACTTACATAATAGAAGTTTTAGATAATCATGTTAGTTATTCATAGGAATTTGAATCAGGGTCATCCAATTTTTAGATCAGGAGTTATGCTAAAAATCGTGCAGGATGCCATTTTCGGGCAACAGCACCAGAAAATTTAATTCCGGCACAATTTTGGGGTCAACGGACTTCGAATTACGCCGAACTTAAAGAATGAAAGTTTTAGATAATCAAGTTAGTTGTTCATAAAAATTTGAATCAGGGTCATCCAGGTTTTAGATCAGAAGTTATGCTAATAATCGTCCAGGCTGCCATGTTCAGGCAACAGCACCCAAAATCAAATTCAGTCACGATTTCGGGGTCAAAGGACTTCGAATTAGGTCAAGCTTAAAGAATAAAAGTTTTAGATAATCAAGCTGTTTATTCGTAATAATTTTAGTCAGGGTTATCCGAGTTTTAGATCAGAAGTTATGCTAAAAATCGTTAAGGCTGCCATTATCGGGCAACATCACCTGAAAATCAAATTCGGGCACGATTTCGGGGTCAAAGGACTTCGAATTACGCCGAACTTAAAATATAGAAGTTTTGGATAATCAAGTTGTTTATTCATAGAAATTGAATCAGGGTCATCCAAGTTTTAGATAGGAAGTTATGCTAAAACTCGTGCAGGCTGCCAATTTTGGGCAAGAGCACCCAAAAATCAAATCAGGCACAATTTCGGGGTCAAAGGAATTCGAATTAGGTCAAACTTAAAGAATAAAAGTTTTAGATAATCAAGTTGGATATTATAGGAATTTCAATCAGGGTCATCCGAGTTTGAGATCAAACGTTATGCTAAAAATCGTGCAGGCTGCCATTATCGGGCAACTACACCTGAAAATCAAATTCGGGCACGATTTCGGGGTCAAAGGACTTCGAATTACGCCGAACTTAAAATATAGAAGTTTTGGATAATCAAATTGTTTATTCATAGAAATTGAATCAGGGTCATCCAAGTTTTAGATAGGAAGTTATGCTAAAACTCGTGCAGGCTGCCAATTTTGGGCAAGAGCACCCGAAAATCAAATCAGGCACAATTTCGGGGTCAAAGGAATTCGAATTAGGTCAAACTTAAAGAATAAAAGTTTTAGATAATCAAGTTGGATATTATAGGAATTTCAATCAGGGTCATCCGAGTTTGAGATCAAACGTTATGCTAAAAATCGTGCAGGCTGCCATTATCGGGCAACTACACCTGAAAATCAAATTCGGGCACAATTTTGGGGTCGAACACTTCTAATGACGCCGAACTTACATAATAGAAGTTTTAGATAATCATGTTAGTTATTCATAGGAATTTGAATCAGGGTCATCCAATTTTTAGATCAGGAGGAGTTATGCTAATAATCGTGCAGGATGCCATTTTCGGGCAACAACACCAGAAAATTTAATTCCGGCACAATTTCGGGGTCAACGGACTTCGAATTACGCCGAACTTAAAGAATGAAAGTTTTAGATAATCAAATTAGTTGTTCATAAAAATTTGAATCAGGGTCATCCAGGTTATAGACCAGAAGTTGTGCTAATAATCGTCCAGGCTGCCATGTTCAGGTAACAGCACCCAAAAATCAAATTCAGTCACGATTTCGGGGTCAAAGGACTTCGAATTAGGTCAAGCTTAAAGAATAAAAGTTTTAGATAATCAAGCTGTTTATTCGTAATAAATTTAGTCAGGGTCATCCGAGTTTTAGATCAGAAGTTATGCTAAAAATCGTTAAGGCTGCCATTATCGGGCAACAGCACCTGAAAATCAAATTCGGGCACGATTTCGGGGTCAAAGGACTTCGAATTACGCCGAACTTAAAATATAGAAGTTTTGGATAATCAAGTTGTTTATTCATAGAAATTGAATCAGGGTCATCCAAGTTTTAGATAGGAAGTTATGCTAAAACTCGTGCAGGCTGCCAATTTTGGGCAAGAGCACCCGAAAATCAAATCAGGCACAATTTCGGGGTCAAAGGAATTCGAATTAGGTCAAACTTAAAGAATAAAAGTTTTAGATAATCAAGTTGGATATTATAGGAATTTCAATCAGGGTCATCCGAGTTTGAGATCAAACGTTATGCTAAAAATCGTGCAGGCTGCCATTATCGGGCAACTACACCTGAAAATCAAATTCGGGCACAATTTTGGGGTCAAAGAACTTCTAATGACGCCAAACTTACATAATAGAAGTTTTAGATAATCATGTTAGTTATTCATAGGAATTTGAATTAGGGTCATCCAATTTTTAGATCAGGAGTTATGCTAAAAATCGTGCAGGATGCCATTTTCGGGCAACAGCACCAGAAAATTTAATTCCGGCACAATTTCGGGGTCAACGGACTTCGAATTACGCCGAAATTAAAGAACGAAAGTTTTAGATAATCAAGTTAGTTGTTCATAAAAATTTGAATCAGGGTCATCCAGGTTTTAGATCAGAAGTTATGCTAATAATCGTCCAGGCTGCCATGTTCAGGCAACAGCACCCAAAAATCAAATTCAGTCACGATTTCGGGGTCAAAGGACTTCGAATTAGGTCAAGCTTAAAGAATAAAAGTTTTAGAAATCAAGCTGTTTATTCCTAATAATTTTAGTCAGGGTCATCCGAGTTTTAGATCAGAAGTTATGCTAAAAATCGTTAAGCTGCCATTATCGGGCAACAGCACCTGAAAATCAAATTCGGGCACGATTTCGGGGTCAAAGGACTTCGAATTACGCCGAACTTAAAATATAGAAGTTTTGGATAATCAAGTTGTTTATTCATAGAAATTGAATCAGGGTCATCCAAGTTTTAGATAGGAAGTTATGCTAAAACTCGTGCAGGCTGCCAATTTTGGGCAACAGCACCCGAAAATCAAATCAGGCACAATTTCGGGGTCAAAGGAATTCGAATTAGGTCAAACTTAAAGAATAAAAGTTTTAGATAATCAAGTTGGATATTATAGGAATTTCAATCAGGGTCATCCGAGTTTGAGATCAAACGTTATGCTAAAAATCGTGCAGGCTGCCATTATCGGCAACTACACCTGAAAATCAAATTCGGGCACGATTTCGGGGTCAAAGGACTTCGAATTACGCCGAACTTAAAATATAGAAGTTTTGGATAATCAAGTTGTTTATTCATAGAAATTGAATCAGGGTCATCCAAGTTTTAGATAGGAAGTTATGCTAAAACTCGTGCAGGCTGCCAATTTTGGGCAAGAGCACCCGAAAATCAAATCAGGCACAATTTCGGGGTCAAAGGAATTCGAATTAGGTCAAACTTAAAGAATAAAAGTTTTAGATAATCAAGTTGGATATTATAGGAATTTCAATCAGGGTCATCCGAGTTTGAGATCAAACGTTATGCTAAAAATCGTGCAGGCTGCCATTATCGGGCAACTACACCTGAAAATCAAATTCGGGCACAATTTTGGGGTCGAAGAACTTCTAATGACGCCGAACTTACATAATAGAAGTTTTAGATAATCATGTTAGTTATTCATAGGAATTTGAATCAGGGTCATCCAATTTTTAGATCAGGAGTTATGCTAAAAATCGTGCAGGATGCCATTTTCGGGCAACAGCACCAGAAAATTTAATTCCGGCACAATTTCGGGGTCAACGGACTTCGAATTACGCCGAAATTAAGAACGAAAGTTTTAGATAATCAAGTTAGTTGTTCATAAAAATTTGAATCAGGGTCATCCAGGTTTTAGATCAGAAGTTATGCTAATAATCGTCCAGGCTGCCATGTTCAGGCAACAGCACCCAAAAATCAAATTCAGTCACGATTTCGGGGTCAAAGGACTTCGAATTAGGTCAAGCTTAAAGAATAAAGTTTTAGAAAATCAAGCTGTTTATTCCTAATAATTTTAGTCAGGGTCATCCGAGTTTTAGATCAGAAGTTATGCTAAAAATCGTTAAGGCTGCCATTATCGGGCAACAGCACCTGAAAATCAAATTCGGGCACGATTTCGGGGTCAAAGGACTTCGAATTACGCCGAACTTAAAATATAGAAGTTTTGGATAATCAAGTTGTTTATTCATAGAAATTGAATCAGGGTCATCCAAGTTTTAGATAGGAAGTTATGCTAAAACTCGTGCAGGCTGCCAATTTTGGGCAACGGCACCCGAAAATCAAATCAGGCACAATTTCGGGGTCAAAGGAATTCGAATTAGGTCAAACTTAAAGAATAAAAGTTTTAGATAATCAAGTTGGATATTATAGGAATTTCAATCAGGGTCATCCGAGTTTGAGATCAAACGTTATGCTAAAAATCGTGCAGGCTGCCATTATCGGCAACTACACCTGAAAATCAAATTCGGGCACGATTTCGGGGTCAAAGGACTTCGAATTACGCCGAACTTAAAATATAGAAGTTTTGGATAATCAAGTTGTTTATTCATAGAAATTGAATCAGGGTCATCCAAGTTTTAGATAGGAAGTTATGCTAAAACTCGTGCAGGCTGCCAATTTTGGGCAACAGCACCCGAAAATCAAATCAGGCACAATTTCGGGGTCAAAGGAATTCGAATTAGGTCAAACTTAAAGAATAAAAGTTTTAGATAATCAAGTTGGATATTATAGGAATTTCAATCAGGGTCATCCGAGTTTGAGATCAAACGTTATGCTAAAAATCGTGCAGGCTGCCATTATCGGGCAACTACACCTGAAAATCAAATTCGGGCACAATTTTGGGGTCGAAGAACTTCTAATGACGCCGAACTTACATAATAGAAGTTTTAGATAATCATGTTAGTTATTCATAGGAATTTGAATCAGGGTCATCCAATTTTTAGATCAGGAGTTATGCTAAAAATCGTGCAGGATGCCATTTTCGGGCAACAGCACCAGAAAATTTAATTCCGGCACAATTTCGGGGTCAACGGACTTCGAATTACGCCGAACTTAAAGAATGAAAGTTTTAGATAATCAAGTTAGTTGTTCATAAAAATTTGAATCAGGGTCATCCAGGTTTTAGATCAGAAGTTGTGCTAATAATCGTCCAGGCTGCCATGTTCAGGTAACAGCACCCAAAAATCAAATTCAGTCACGATTTCGGGGTCAAAGGACTTCGAATTAGGTCAAGCTTAAAGAATAAAAGTTTTAGATAATCAAGCTGTTATTCGTAATAATTTTAGTCAGGGTCATCCGAGTTTTAGATCAGAAGTTATGCTAAAAATCGTTAAGGCTGCCATTATCGGGCAACAGCACCTGAAAATCAAATTCGGGCACGATTTCGGGGTCAAAGGACTTCGAATTACGCCGAACTTAAAATATAGAAGTTTTGGATAATCAAGTTGTTTATTCATAGAAATTGAATCAGGGTCATCCAAGTTTTAGATAGGAAGTTATGCTAAAACTCGTGCAGGCTGCCAATTTTGGGCAAGAGCACCCGAAAATCAAATCAGGCACAATTTCGGGGTCAAAGGAATTCGAATTAGGTCAAACTTAAAGAATAAAAGTTTTAGATAATCAAGTTGGATATTATAGGAATTTCAATCAGGGTCATCCGAGTTTGAGATCAAACGTTATGCTAAAAATCGTGCAGGCTGCCATTATCGGGCAACTACACCTGAAAATCAAATTCGGGCACAATTTTGGGGTCAAAGAACTTCTAATGACGCCAAACTTACATAATAGAAGTTTTAGATCATCATGTTAGTTATTCATAGGAATTTGAATCAGGGTCATCCAATTTTTAGATCAGGAGTTATGCTAAAAATCGTGCAGGATGCCATTTTCGGGCTACAGCACCAGAAAATTTAATTCCGGCACAATTTAGGGGTCAACGGACTTCGAATTACGCCGAACTTAAAGAACGAAAGTTTTAGATAATCAAGTTAGTTGTTCATAAAAATTTGAATCAGGGTCATCCAGGTTTTAGATCAGAAGTTATGCTAATAATCGTCCAGGCTGCCATGTTCAGGCAACAGCACCCAAAAATCAAATTCAGTCACGATTTCGGGGTCAAAGGACTTCGAATTAGGTCAAGCTTAAAGAATAAAGTTTTAGAAAATCAAGCTGTTTATTCCTAATAATTTTAGTCAGGGTCATCCGAGTTTTAGATCAGAAGTTATGCTAAAAATCGTTAAGGCTGCCATTATCGGGCAACAGCACCTGAAAATCAAATTCGGGCACGATTTCGGGGTCAAAGGACTTCGAATTACGCCGAACTTAAAATATAGAAGTTTTGGATAATCAAGTTGTTTATTCATAGAAATTGAATCAGGGTCATCCAAGTTTTAGATAGGAAGTTATGCTAAAACTCGTGCAGGCTGCCAATTTTGGGCAACAGCACCCGAAAATCAAATCAGGCACAATTTCGGGGTCAAAGGAATTCGAATTAGGTCAAACTTAAAGAATAAAAGTTTTAGATAATCAAGTTGGATATTATAGGAATTTCAATCAGGGTCATCCGAGTTTGAGATCAAACGTTATGCTAAAAATCGTGCAGGCTGCCATTATCGGCAACTACACCTGAAAATCAAATTCGGGCACGATTTCGGGGTCAAAGGACTTCGAATTACGCCGAACTTAAAATATAGAAGTTTTGGATAATCAAGTTGTTTATTCATAGAAATTGAATCAGGGTCATCCAAGTTTTAGATAGGAAGTTATGCTAAAACTCGTGCAGGCTGCCAATTTTGGGCAAGAGCACCCGAAAATCAAATCAGGCACAATTTCGGGGTCAAAGGAATTCGAATTAGGTCAAACTTAAAGAATAAAAGTTATAGATAATCAAGTTGGATATTATAGAAATTTCAATCAGGGTCATCCGAGTTTGAGATCAAACGTTATGCTAAAAATCGTGCAGGCTGCCATTATCGGGCAACTACACCTGAAAATCAAATTCGGGCACAATTTTGGGGTCAAAGAACTTCTAATGACGCCGAACTTACATAATAGAAGTTTTAGATAATCATGTTAGTTATTCATAGGAATTTGAATCAGGGTCATCCAATTTTTAGATCAGGAGTTATGCTAAAAATCGTGCAGGATGCCATTTTCGGGCAACAGCACCAGAAAATTTAATTCCGGCACAATTTCGGGGTCAACGGACTTCGAATTACGCCGAACTTAAAGAATGAAAGTTTTAGATAATCAAGTTAGTTGTTCATAAAAATTTGAATCAGGGTCATCCAGGTTTTAGATCAGAAGTTATGCTAATAATCGTCCAGGCTGCCATGTTCAGGCAACAGCACCCAAAAATCAAATTCAGTCACGATTTCGGGGTCAAAGGACTTCGAATTAGGTCAAGCTTAAAGAATAAAAGTTTTAGATAATCAAGCTGTTAATTCGTAATAATTTTAGTCAGGGTCATCCGAGTTTTAGATCAGAAGTTATGCTAAAAATCGTTAAGGCTGCCATTATCGGGCAACAGCACCTGAAAATCAAATTCGGGCACGATTTCGGGGTCAAAGGACTTCGAATTACGCCGAACTTAAAATATAGAAGTTTTGGATAATCAAGTTGTTTATTCATAGAAATTGAATCAGGGTCATCCAAGTTTTAGATAGGAAGTTATGCTAAAACTCGTGCAGGCTGCCAATTTTGGGCAAGAGCACCCGAAAATCAAATCAGGCACAATTTCGGGGTCAAAGGAATTCGAATTAGGTCAAACTTAAAGAACAAAAGTTTTAGATAATCAAGTTGGATATTATAGGAATTTCAATCAGGGTCATCCGAGTTTGAGATCAAACGTTATGCTAAAAATCGTGCAGGCTTCCATTATTGGGCAACTACACCTGAAAATCAAATTCGGGCACAATTTTGGGGTCAAAGAACTTCTAATGACGCCAAACTTACATAATAGAAGTTTTAGATCATCATGTTAGTTATTCATAGGAATTTGAATCAGGGTCATCCAATTTTTAGATCAGGAGTTATGCTAAAAATCGTGCAGGATGCCATTTTCGGGCTACAGCACCAGAAAATTTAATTCCGGCACAATTTAGGGGTCAACGGACTTCGAATTACGCCGAACTTAAAGAACGAAAGTTTTAGATAATCAAGTTAGTTGTTCATAAAAATTTGAATCAGGGTCATCCAGGTTTTAGATCAGAAGTTATGCTAATAATCGTCCAGGCTGCCATGTTCAGGCAACAGCACCCAAAAATCAAATTCAGTCACGATTTCGGGGTCAAAGGACTTCGAATTAGGTCAAGCTTAAAGAATAAAGTTTTAGATAATCAAGCTGTTTATTCTAATAATTTTAGTCAGGGTCATCCGAGTTTTAGATCAGAAGTTATGCTAAAAATCGTTAAGGCTGCCATTATCGGGCAACAGCACCTGAAAATCAAATTCGGGCACGATTTCGGGGTCAAAGGACTTCGAATTACGCCGAACTTAAAATATAGAAGTTTTGGATAATCAAGTTGTTTATTCATAGAAATTGAATCAGGGTCATCCAAGTTTTAGATAGGAAGTTATGCTAAAACTCGTGCAGGCTGCCAATTTTGGGCAACAGCACCCGAAAATCAAATCAGGCACAATTTCGGGGTCAAAGGAATTCGAATTAGGTCAAACTTAAAGAATAAAAGTTTTAGATAATCAAGTTGGATATTATAGGAATTTCAATCAGGGTCATCCGAGTTTGAGATCAAACGTTATGCTAAAAATCGTGCAGGCTGCCATTATCGGCAACTACACCTGAAAATCAAATTCGGGCACGATTTCGGGGTCAAAGGACTTCGAATTACGCCGAACTTAAAATATAGAAGTTTTGGATAATCAAGTTGTTTATTCATAGAAATTGAATCAGGGTCATCCAAGTTTTAGATAGGAAGTTATGCTAAAACTCGTGCAGGCTGCCAATTTTGGGCAAGAGCACCCGAAAATCAAATCAGGCACAATTTCGGGGTCAAAGGAATTCGAATTAGGTCAAACTTAAAGAATAAAAGTTATAGATAATCAAGTTGGATATTATAGAAATTTCAATCAGGGTCATCCGAGTTTGAGATCAAACGTTATGCTAAAAATCGTGCAGGCTGCCATTATCGGGCAACTACACCTGAAAATCAAATTCGGGCACAATTTTGGGGTCAAAGAACTTCTAATGACACCGAACTTACATAATAGAAGTTTTAGATAATCATGTTAGTTATTCATAGGAATTTGAATCAGGGTCATCCAATTTTTAGATCAGGAGTTATGCTAAAAATCGTGCAGGATGCCATTTTCGGGCAACAGCACCAGAAAATTTAATTCCGGCACAATTTCGGGGTCAACGGACTTCGAATTACGCCGAACTTAAAGAATGAAAGTTTTAGATAATCAAGTTAGTTGTTCATAAAAATTTGAATCAGGGTCATCCAGGTTTTAGATCAGAAGTTATGCTAATAATCGTCCAGGCTGCCATGTTCAGGCAACAGCACCCAAAAATCAAATTCAGTCACGATTTCGGGGTCAAAGGACTTCGAATTAGGTCAAGCTTAAAGAATAAAAGTTTTAGATAATCAAGCTGTTTATTCGTAATAATTTTAGTCAGGGTCATCCGAGTTTTAGATCAGAAGTTATGCTAAAAATCGTTAAGGCTGCCATTATCGGGCAACAGCACCTGAAAATCAAATTCGGGCACGATTTCGGGGTCAAAGGACTTCGAATTACGCCGAACTTAAAATATAGAAGTTTTGGATAATCAAGTTGTTTATTCATAGAAATTGAATCAGGGTCATCCAAGTTTTAGATAGGAAGTTATGCTAAAACTCGTGCAGGCTGCCAATTTTGGGCAAGAGCACCCGAAAATCAAATCAGGCACAATTTCGGGGTCAAAGGAATTCGAATTAGGTCAAACTTAAAGAATAAAAGTTTTAGATAATCAAGTTGGATATTATAGGAATTTCAATCAGGGTCATCCGAGTTTGAGATCAAACGTTATGCTAAAAATCGTGCAGGCTGCCATTATCGGGCAACTACACCTGAAAATCAAATTCGGGCACAATTTTGGGGTCAAAGAACTTCTAATGACGCCGAACTTACATAATAGAAGTTTTAGATAATCATGTTAGTTATTCATAGGAATTTGAATCAGGGTCATCCAATTTTTAGATCAGGAGTTATGCTAAAAATCGTGCAGGATGCCATTTTCGGGCAACAGCACCAGAAAATTTAATTCCGGCACAATTTCGGGGTCAACGGACTTCGAATTACGCCGAACTTAAAGAATGAAAGTTTTAGATAATCAAGTTAGTTGTTCATAAAAATTTGAATCAGGGTCATCCAGGTTTTAGATCAGAAGTTATGCTAATAATCGTCCAGGCTGCCATGTTCAGGCAACAGCACCCAAAAATCAAATTCAGTCACGATTTCGGGGTCAAAGGACTTCGCATTAGGTCAAGCTTAAAGAATAAAGTTTTAGAAAATCAAGCTGTTTATTCCTAATAATTTTAGTCAGGGTCATCCGAGTTTTAGATCAGAAGTTATGCTAAAAATCGTTAAGGCTGCCATTATCGGGCAACAGCACCTGAAAATCAAATTCGGGCACGATTTCGGGGTCAAAGGACTTCGAATTACGCCGAACTTAAAATATAGAAGTTTTGGATAATCAAGTTGTTTATTCATAGAAATTGAATCAGGGTCATCCAAGTTTTAGATAGGAAGTTATGCTAAAACTCGTGCAGGCTGCCAATTTTGGGCAAGAGCACCCGAAAATCAAATCAGGCACAATTTCGGGGTCAAAGGAATTCGAATTAGGTCAAACTTAAAGAATAAAAGTTTTAGATAATCAAGTTGGATATTATAGGAATTTCAATCAGGGTCATCCGAGTTTGAGATCAAACGTTATGCTAAAAATCGTGCAGGCTGCCATTATCGGGCAACTACACCTGAAAATCAAATTCGGGCACAATTTTGGGGTCAAAGAACTTCTAATGACGCCGAACTTACATAATAGAAGTTTTAGATAATCATGTTAGTTATTCATAGGAATTTGAATCAGGGTCATCCAATTTTTAGATCAGGAGTTATGCTAAAAATCGTGCAGGATGCCATTTTCGGGCAACAGCACCAGAAAATTTAATTCCGGCACAATTTCGGGGTCAACGGACTTCGAATTACGCCGAACTTAAAGAATGAAAGTTTTAGATAATCAAGTTAGTTGTTCATAAAAATTTGAATCAGGGTCATCCAGGTTTTAGATCAGAAGTTATGCTAATAATCGTCCAGGCTGCCATGTTCAGGCAACAGCACCCAAAAATCAAATTCAGTCACGATTTCGGGGTCAAAGGACTTCGCATTAGGTCAAGCTTAAAGAATAAAGTTTTAGAAAATCAAGCTGTTTATTCCTAATAATTTTAGTCAGGGTCATCCGAGTTTTAGATCAGAAGTTATGCTAAAAATCGTTAAGGCTGCCATTATCGGGCAACAGCACCTGAAAATCAAATTCGGGCACGATTTCGGGGTCAAAGGACTTCGAATTACGCCGAACTTAAAATATAGAAGTTTTGGATAATCAAGTTGTTTATTCATAGAAATTGAATCAGGGTCATCCAAGTTTTAGATAGGAAGTTATGCTAAAACTCGTGCAGGCTGCCAATTTTGGGCAACAGCACCCGAAAATCAAATCAGGCACAATTTCGGGGTCAAAGGAATTCGAATTAGGTCAAACTTAAAGAATAAAAGTTTTAGATAATCAAGTTGGATATTATAGGAATTTCAATCAGGGTCATCCGAGTTTGAGATCAAACGTTATGCTAAAAATCGTGCAGGCTGCCATTATCGGGCAACTACACCTGAAAATCAAATTCGGGCACAATTTTGGGGTCAAAGAACTTCTAATGACGCCGAACTTACATAATAGAAGTTTTAGATAATCATGTTAGTTATTCATAGGAATTTGAATCAGGGTCATCCAATTTTTAGATCAGGAGTTATGCTAAAAATCGTGCAGGATGCCATTTTCGGGCAACAGCACCAGAAAATTTAATTCCGGCACAATTTCGGGGTCAACGGACTTCGAATTACGCCGAACTTAAAGAATGAAAGTTTTAGATAATCAAGTTAGTTGTTCATAAAAATTTGAATCAGGGTCATCCAGGTTTTAGATCAGAAGTTATGCTAATAATCGTCCAGGCTGCCATGTTCAGGCAACAGCACCCAAAAATCAAATTCAGTCACGATTTCGGGGTCAAAGGACTTCGAATTAGGTCAAGCTTAAAGAATAAAAGTTTTAGATAATCAAGCTGTTAATTCGTAATAATTTTAGTCAGGGTCATCCGAGTTTTAGATCAGAAGTTATGCTAAAAATCGTTAAGGCTGCCATTATCGGGCAACAGCACCTGAAAATCAAATTCGGGCACGATTTCGGGGTCAAAGGACTTCGAATTACGCCGAACTTAAAATATAGAAGTTTTGGATAATCAAGTTGTTTATTCATAGAAATTGAATCAGGGTCATCCAAGTTTTAGATAGGAAGTTATGCTAAAACTCGTGCAGGCTGCCAATTTTGGGCAACAGCACCCGAAAATCAAATCAGGCACAATTTCGGGGTCAAAGGAATTCGAATTAGGTCAAACTTAAAGAATAAAAGTTTTAGATAATCAAGTTGGATATTATAGGAATTTCAATCAGGGTCATCCGAGTTTGAGATCAAACGTTATGCTAAAAATCGTGCAGGCTGCCATTATCGGGCAACTACACCTGAAAATCAAATTCGGGCACAATTTTGGGGTCAAAGAACTTCTAATGACGCCAAACTTACATAATAGAAGTTTTAGATAATCATGTTAGTTATTCATAGGAATTTGAATCAGGGTCATCCAATTTTTAGATCAGGAGTTATGCTAAAAATCGTGCAGGATGCCATTTTCGGGCAACAGCACCAGAAAATTTAATTCCGGCACAATTTCGGGGTCAACGGACTTCGAATTACGCCGAACTTAAAGAATGAAAGTTTTAGATAATCAAGTTAGTTGTTCAAAAAATTTGAATCAGGGTCATCCAGGTTTTAGATCAGAAGTTATGCTAATAATCGTCCAGGCTGCCATGTTCAGGCAACAGCACCCAAAAATCAAATTCAGTCACGATTTCGGGGTCAAAGGACTTCGAATTAGGTCAAGCTTAAAGAATAAAGTTTTAGATAATCAAGCTGTTTATTCGTAATAATTTTAGTCAGGGTCATCCGAGTTTTAGATCAGAAGTTATGCTAAAAATCGTTAAGGCTGCCATTATCGGGCAACAGCACCTGAAAATCAAATTCGGGCACGATTTCGGGGTCAAAGGACTTCGAATTACGCCGAACTTAAAATATAGAAGTTTTGGATAATCAAGTTGTTTATTCATAGAAATTGAATCAGGGTCATCCAAGTTTTAGATAGGAAGTTATGCTAAAACTCGTGCAGGCTGCCAATTTTGGGCAACAGCACCCGAAAATCAAATCAGGCACAATTTCGGGGTCAAAGGAATTCGAATTAGGTCAAACTTAAAGAATAAAAGTTTTAGATAATCAAGTTGGATATTATAGGAATTTCAATCAGGGTCATCCGAGTTTGAGATCAAACGTTATGCTAAAAATCGTGCAGGCTGCCATTATCGGGCAACTACACCTGAAAATCAAATTCGGGCACAATTTTGGGGTCAAAGAACTTCTAATGACGCCGAACTTACATAATAGAAGTTTTGGATAATCATGTTAGTTATTCATAGGAATTTGACTCAGGGTCATCCAATTTTTAGATCAGGAGTTATGCTAAAAATCGTGCAGGATGCCATTTTCGGGCAACAGCACCAGAAAATTTAATTCCGGCACAATTTCGGGGTCAACGGACTTCGAATTACGCCGAACTTAAAGAATGAAAGTTTTAGATAATCAAGTTAGTTGTTCATAAAAATTTGAATCAGGGTCATCCAGGTTTTAGATCAGAAGTTATGCTAATAATCGTCCAGGCTGCCATGTTCAGGCAACAGCACCCAAAAATCAAATTCAGTCACGATTTTGCGGTCAAAGGACTTCGAATTAGGTCAAGCTTAAAGAATAAAAGTTTTAGATAATCAAGCTGTTTATTCGTAATAATTTAAAGTCAGGGTCATCCGAGTTTTAGATCAGAAGTTATGCTAAAAATCGTTAAGGCTGCCATTATCGGGCAACAGCACCTGAAAATCAAATTCGGGCACGATTTCGGGGTCAAAGGACTTCGAATTACGCCGAACTTAAAATATAGAAGTTTTGGATAATCAAGTTGTTTATTCATAGAAATTGAATCAGGGTCATCCAAGTTTTAGATAGGAAGTTATGCTAAAACTCGTGCAGGCTGCCAATTTTGGGCAACAGCACCCGAAAATCAAATCAGGCACAATTTCGGGGTCAAAGGAATTCGAATTAGGTCAAACTTAAAGAATAAAAGTTTTAGATAATCAAGTTGGATATTATAGGAATTTCAATCAGGGTCATCCGAGTTTGAGATCAAACGTTATGCTAAAAATCGTGCAGGCTGCCATTATCGGGCAACTACACCTGAAAATCAAATTCGGGCACAATTTTGGGGTCAAAGAACTTCTAATGACGCCGAACTTACATAATAGAAGTTTTAGATAATCATGTTAGTTATTCATAGGAATTTGAATCAGGGTCATCCAATTTTTAGATCAGGAGTTATGCTAAAAATCGTGCAGGATGCCATTTTCGGGCAACAGCACCAGAAAATTTAATTCCGGCACAATTTCGGGGTCAACGGACTTCGAATTACGCCGAACTTAAAGAATGAAAGTTTTAGATAATCAAGTTAGCTGTTCATAAAAATTTGAATCAGGGTCATCCAGTGTTTAGATCAGAAGTTATGCTAATAATCGTCCAGGCTGCCATGTTCAGGCAACAGCACCCAAAAATCAAATTCAGTCACGATTTCGGGGTCAAAGGACTTCGAATTAGGTCAAGCTTAAAGAATAAAAGTTTTAGATAATCAAGCTGTTTATTCGTAATAATTTTAGTCAGGGTCATCCGAGTTTTAGATCAGAAGTTATGCTAAAAATCGTTAAGGCTGCCATTATCGGGCAACAGCACCTGAAAATCAAATTCGGGCACGATTTCGGGGTCAAAGGACTTCGAATTACGCCGAACTTAAAATATAGAAGTTTTGGATAATCAAGTTGTTTATTCATAGAAATTGAATCAGGGTCATCCAAGTTTTAGATCAGAAGTTATGCTAAAACTCGTGCAGGCTGCCATTTTTGGCAACAGCACCCGAAAATCAAATCAGGCACAATTTCGGGGTCAAAGGAATTCGAATTAGGTCAAACTTAAAGAATAAAAGTTTTAGATAATCAAGTTGGATATTATAGGAATTTCAATCAGGGTCATCCGAGTTTTAGATCAGAAGTTATGCTAAAAATCGTGCAGGCTGCCATTATCGGGCAACTACACCTGAAAATCAAATTCGGGCACATTTTGGGGTCAAAGAACTTCTAATGACGCCGAACTTACATAATAGAAGTTTTAGATAATCAAGTTAGTTATTCATAGAATTTGAATCAGGGTCATCCAATTTTTAGATCAGGAGTTATGCTAAAAATCGTGCAGGATGCCATTTTCGGGCAACAGCACCAGAAAATTTAATTCCGGCACAATTTCGGGGTCAACGGACTTCGAATTACGCCGAACTTAAAGAATGAAAGTTTTAGATAATCAAGTTAGTTGTTCATAAAAATTTGAATCAGGGTCATCCAGGTTTTAGATCAGAAGTTATGCTAAAAATCGTCCAGGCTGCCATGTTCAGGCAACAGCACCCAAAAATCAAATTCAGTCACAATTTCGGGGTCAAAGGACTTCGAATTACGTCAAGCTTAGAATAAAAGTTTTAGATAATCAAGTTGTTATTCATAATAATTTTAGTCAGGGTCATCCGAGTTTTAGATCAGAAGTTATGCTAAAAATCGTTAAGGCTGCCATTATCGGGCAACAGCACCTGAAAATCAAATTCGGGCACGATTTCGGGGTCAAAGGACTTCGAATTACGCCGAACTTAAAAATATAGAAGTTTTGGATAATCAAGTTGTTTATTCATAGAAATTGAATCAGGGTCATCCAAGTTTTAGATAGGAAGTTATGCTAAAACTCGTGCAGGCTGCCAATTTTGGGCAACAGCACCCGAAAATCAAATCAGGCACAATTTCGGGGTCAAAGGAATTCGAATTAGGTCAAACTTAAAGAATAAAAGTTTTAGATAATCAAGTTGGATATTATAGGAATTTCAATCAGGGTCATCCGAGTTTTAGATCAGAAGTTATGCTAAAAATCGTTAAGGCTGCCATTATCGGGCAACAGCACCTGAAAATCAAATTCGGGCACGATTTCGGGGTCAAAGGACTTCGAATTACGCCGAACTTAAAATATAGAAGTTTTGGATAATCAAGTTGTTTATTCATAGAAATTGAATCAGGGTCATCCAAGTTTTAGATAGGAAGTTATGCTAAAACTCGTGCAGGCTGCCAATTTTGGGCAACAGCACCCGAAAATCAAATCAGGCACAATTTCGGGGTCAAAGGAATTCGAATTAGGTCAAACTTAAAGAATAAAAGTTTTAGATAATCAAGTTGGATATTATAGGAATTTCAATCAGGGTCATCCGAGTTTGAGATCAAACGTTATGCTAAAAATCGTGCAGGCTGCCATTATCGGGCAACTACACCTGAAAATCAAATTCGGGCACAATTTTGGGGTCAAAGAACTTCTAATGACGCCGAACTTACATAATAGAAGTTTTAGATAATCATGTTAGTTATTCATAGGAATTTGAATCAGGGTCATCCAATTTTTAGATCAGGAGTTATGCTAAAAATCGTGCAGGATGCCATTTTCGGGCAACAGCACCAGAAAATTTAATTCCGGCACAATTTCGGGGTCAACGGACTTCGAATTACGCCGAACTTAAAGAATGAAAGTTTTAGATAATCAAGTTAGTTGTTCATAAAAATTTGAATCAGGGTCATCCAGGTTTTAGATCAGAAGTTATGCTAATAATCGTCCAGGCTGCCATGTTCAGGCAACAGCACCCAAAAATCAAATTCAGTCACGATTTCGGGGTCAAAGGACTTCGAATTAGGTCAAGCTTAAAGAATAAAAGTTTTAGATAATCAAGCTGTTTATTCGTAATAATTTTAGTCAGGGTCATCCGAGTTTTAGATCAGAAGTTATGCTAAAAATCGTTAAGGCTGCCATTATCGGGCAACAGCACCTGAAAATCAAATTCGGGCACGATTTCGGGGTCAAAGGACTTCGAATTACGCCGAACTTAAAATATAGAAGTTTTGGATAATCAAGTTGTTTATTCATAGAAATTGAATCAGGGTCATCCAAGTTTTAGATAGGAAGTTATGCTAAAACTCGTGCAGGCTGCCAATTTTGGGCAACAGCACCCGAAAATCAAATCAGGCACAATTTCGGGGTCAAAGGAATTCGAATTAGGTCAAACTTAAAGAATAAAAGTTTTAGATAATCAAGTTGGATATTATAGGAATTTCAATCAGGGTCATCCGAGTTTGAGATCAAACGTTATGCTAAAAATCGTGCAGGCTGCCATTATCGGGCAACTACACCTGAAAATCAAATTCGGGCACAATTTTGGGGTCAAAGAACTTCTAATGACGCCGAACTTACATAATAGAAGTTTTAGATAATCATGTTAGTTATTCATAGGAATTTGAATCAGGGTCATCCAATTTTTAGATCAGGAGTTATGCTAAAAATCGTGCAGGATGCCATTTTCGGGCAACAGCACCAGAAAATTTAATTCCGGCACAATTTCGGGGTCAACGGACTTCGAATTACGCCGAACTTAAAGAATGAAAGTTTTAGATAATCAAGTTAGTTGTTCATAAAAATTTGAATCAGGGTCATCCAGGTTTTAGATCAGAAGTTATGCTAATAATCGTCCAGGCTGCCATGTTCAGGCAACAGCACCCAAAAATCAAATTCAGTCACGATTTCGGGGTCAAAGGACTTCGAATTAGGTCAAGCTTAAAGAATAAAAGTTTTAGATAATCAAGCTGTTTATTCGTAATAATTTTAGTCAGGGTCATCCGAGTTTTAGATCAGAAGTTATGCTAAAAATCGTTAAGGCTGCCATTATCGGGCAACAGCACCTGAAAATCAAATTCGGGCACGATTTCGGGGTCAAAGGACTTCGAATTACGCCGAACTTAAAATATAGAAGTTTTGGATAATCAAGTTGTTTATTCATAGAAATTGAATCAGGGTCATCCAAGTTTTAGATAGGAAGTTATGCTAAAACTCGTGCAGGCTGCCAATTTTGGGCAACAGCACCCGAAAATCAAATCAGGCACAATTTCGGGGTCAAAGGAATTCGAATTAGGTCAAACTTAAAGAATAAAAGTTTTAGATAATCAAGTTGGATATTATAGGAATTTCAATCAGGGTCATCCGAGTTTGAGATCAAACGTTATGCTAAAAATCGTGCAGGCTGCCATTATCGGGCAACTACACCTGAAAATCAAATTCGGGCACAATTTTGGGGTCAAAGAACTTCTAATGACGCCGAACTTACATAATAGAAGTTTTAGATAATCATGTTAGTTATTCATAGGAATTTGAATCAGGGTCATCCAATTTTTAGATCAGGAGTTATGCTAAAAATCGTGCAGGATGCCATTTTCGGGCAACAGCACCAGAAAATTTAATTCCGGCACAATTTCGGGGTCAACGGACTTCGAATTACGCCGAACTTAAAGAATGAAAGTTTTAGATAATCAAGTTAGTTGTTCATAAAAATTTGAATCAGGGTCATCCAGGTTTTAGATCAGAAGTTATGCTAATAATCGTCCAGGCTGCCATGTTCAGGCAACAGCACCCAAAAATCAAATTCAGTCACGATTTCGGGGTCAAAGGACTTCGAATTAGGTCAAGCTTAAAGAATAAAAGTTTTAGATAATCAAGCTGTTTATTCGTAATAATTTTAGTCAGGGTCATCCGAGTTTTAGATCAGAAGTTATGCTAAAAATCGTTAAGGCTGCCATTATCGGGCAACAGCACCTGAAAATCAAATTCGGGCACGATTTCGGGGTCAAAGGACTTCGAATTACGCCGAACTTAAAATATAGAAGTTTTGGATAATCAAGTTGTTTATTCATAGAAATTGAATCAGGGTCATCCAAGTTTTAGATAGGAAGTTATGCTAAAACTCGTGCAGGCTGCCAATTTTGGGCAACAGCACCCGAAAATCAAATCAGGCACAATTTCGGGGTCAAAGGAATTCGAATTAGGTCAAACTTAAAGAATAAAAGTTTTAGATAATCAAGTTGGATATTATAGGAATTTCAATCAGGGTCATCCGAGTTTGAGATCAAACGTTATGCTAAAAATCGTGCAGGCTGCCATTATCGGGCAACTACACCTGAAAATCAAATTCGGGCACAATTTTGGGGTCAAAGAACTTCTAATGACGCCGAACTTACATAATAGAAGTTTTAGATAATCATGTTAGTTATTCATAGGAATTTGAATCAGGGTCATCCAATTTTTAGATCAGGAGTTATGCTAAAAATCGTGCAGGATGCCATTTTCGGGCAACAGCACCAGAAAATTTAATTCCGGCACAATTTCGGGGTCAACGGACTTCGAATTACGCCGAACTTAAAGAATGAAAGTTTTAGATAATCAAGTTAGTTGTTCATAAAAATTTGAATCAGGGTCATCCAGGTTTTAGATCAGAAGTTATGCTAATAATCGTCCAGGCTGCCATGTTCAGGCAACAGCACCCAAAAATCAAATTCAGTCACGATTTCGGGGTCAAAGGACTTCGAATTAGGTCAAGCTTAAAGAATAAAAGTTTTAGATAATCAAGCTGTTTATTCGTAATAATTTTAGTCAGGGTCATCCGAGTTTTAGATCAGAAGTTATGCTAAAAATCGTTAAGGCTGCCATTATCGGGCAACAGCACCTGAAAATCAAATTCGGGCACGATTTCGGGGTCAAAGGACTTCGAATTACGCCGAACTTAAAATATAGAAGTTTTGGATAATCAAGTTGTTTATTCATAGAAATTGAATCAGGGTCATCCAAGTTTTAGATAGGAAGTTATGCTAAAACTCGTGCAGGCTGCCAATTTTGGGCAACAGCACCCGAAAATCAAATCAGGCACAATTTCGGGGTCAAAGGAATTCGAATTAGGTCAAACTTAAAGAATAAAAGTTTTAGATAATCAAGTTGGATATTATAGGAATTTCAATCAGGGTCATCCGAGTTTGAGATCAAACGTTATGCTAAAAATCGTGCAGGCTGCCATTATCGGGCAACTACACCTGAAAATCAAATTCGGGCACAATTTTGGGGTCAAAGAACTTCTAATGACGCCGAACTTACATAATAGAAGTTTTAGATAATCATGTTAGTTATTCATAGGAATTTGAATCAGGGTCATCCAATTTTTAGATCAGGAGTTATGCTAAAAATCGTGCAGGATGCCATTTTCGGGCAACAGCACCAGAAAATTTAATTCCGGCACAATTTCGGGGTCAACGGACTTCGAATTACGCCGAACTTAAAGAATGAAAGTTTTAGATAATCAAGTTAGTTGTTCATAAAAATTTGAATCAGGGTCATCCAGGTTTTAGATCAGAAGTTATGCTAATAATCGTCCAGGCTGCCATGTTCAGGCAACAGCACCCAAAAATCAAATTCAGTCACGATTTCGGGGTCAAAGGACTTCGAATTAGGTCAAGCTTAAAGAATAAAAGTTTTAGATAATCAAGCTGTTTATTCGTAATAATTTTAGTCAGGGTCATCCGAGTTTTAGATCAGAAGTTATGCTAAAAATCGTTAAGGCTGCCATTATCGGGCAACAGCACCTGAAAATCAAATTCGGGCACGATTTCGGGGTCAAAGGACTTCGAATTACGCCGAACTTAAAATATAGAAGTTTTGGATAATCAAGTTGTTTATTCATAGAAATTGAATCAGGGTCATCCAAGTTTTAGATAGGAAGTTATGCTAAAACTCGTGCAGGCTGCCAATTTTGGGCAACAGCACCCGAAAATCAAATCAGGCACAATTTCGGGGTCAAAGGAATTCGAATTAGGTCAAACTTAAAGAATAAAAGTTTTAGATAATCAAGTTGGATATTATAGGAATTTCAATCAGGGTCATCCGAGTTTGAGATCAAACGTTATGCTAAAAATCGTGCAGGCTGCCATTATCGGGCAACTACACCTGAAAATCAAATTCGGGCACAATTTTGGGGTCAAAGAACTTCTAATGACGCCGAACTTACATAATAGAAGTTTTAGATAATCATGTTAGTTATTCATAGGAATTTGAATCAGGGTCATCCAATTTTTAGATCAGGAGTTATGCTAAAAATCGTGCAGGATGCCATTTTCGGGCAACAGCACCAGAAAATTTAATTCCGGCACAATTTCGGGGTCAACGGACTTCGAATTACGCCGAACTTAAAGAATGAAAGTTTTAGATAATCAAGTTAGTTGTTCATAAAAATTTGAATCAGGGTCATCCAGGTTTTAGATCAGAAGTTATGCTAATAATCGTCCAGGCTGCCATGTTCAGGCAACAGCACCCAAAAATCAAATTCAGTCACGATTTCGGGGTCAAAGGACTTCGAATTAGGTCAAGCTTAAAGAATAAAAGTTTTAGATAATCAAGCTGTTTATTCGTAATAATTTTAGTCAGGGTCATCCGAGTTTTAGATCAGAAGTTATGCTAAAAATCGTTAAGGCTGCCATTATCGGGCAACAGCACCTGAAAATCAAATTCGGGCACGATTTCGGGGTCAAAGGACTTCGAATTACGCCGAACTTAAAATATAGAAGTTTTGGATAATCAAGTTGTTTATTCATAGAAATTGAATCAGGGTCATCCAAGTTTTAGATAGGAAGTTATGCTAAAACTCGTGCAGGCTGCCAATTTTGGGCAACAGCACCCGAAAATCAAATCAGGCACAATTTCGGGGTCAAAGGAATTCGAATTAGGTCAAACTTAAAGAATAAAAGTTTTAGATAATCAAGTTGGATATTATAGGAATTTCAATCAGGGTCATCCGAGTTTGAGATCAAACGTTATGCTAAAAATCGTGCAGGCTGCCATTATCGGGCAACTACACCTGAAAATCAAATTCGGGCACAATTTTGGGGTCAAAGAACTTCTAATGACGCCGAACTTACATAATAGAAGTTTTAGATAATCATGTTAGTTATTCATAGGAATTTGAATCAGGGTCATCCAATTTTTAGATCAGGAGTTATGCTAAAAATCGTGCAGGATGCCATTTTCGGGCAACAGCACCAGAAAATTTAATTCCGGCACAATTTCGGGGTCAACGGACTTCGAATTACGCCGAACTTAAAGAATGAAAGTTTTAGATAATCAAGTTAGTTGTTCATAAAAATTTGAATCAGGGTCATCCAGGTTTTAGATCAGAAGTTATGCTAATAATCGTCCAGGCTGCCATGTTCAGGCAACAGCACCCAAAAATCAAATTCAGTCACGATTTCGGGGTCAAAGGACTTCGAATTAGGTCAAGCTTAAAGAATAAAAGTTTTAGATAATCAAGCTGTTTATTCGTAATAATTTTAGTCAGGGTCATCCGAGTTTTAGATCAGAAGTTATGCTAAAAATCGTTAAGGCTGCCATTATCGGGCAACAGCACCTGAAAATCAAATTCGGGCACGATTTCGGGGTCAAAGGACTTCGAATTACGCCGAACTTAAAATATAGAAGTTTTGGATAATCAAGTTGTTTATTCATAGAAATTGAATCAGGGTCATCCAAGTTTTAGATAGGAAGTTATGCTAAAACTCGTGCAGGCTGCCAATTTTGGGCAACAGCACCCGAAAATCAAATCAGGCACAATTTCGGGGTCAAAGGAATTCGAATTAGGTCAAACTTAAAGAATAAAAGTTTTAGATAATCAAGTTGGATATTATAGGAATTTCAATCAGGGTCATCCGAGTTTGAGATCAAACGTTATGCTAAAAATCGTGCAGGCTGCCATTATCGGGCAACTACACCTGAAAATCAAATTCGGGCACAATTTTGGGGTCAAAGAACTTCTAATGACGCCGAACTTACATAATAGAAGTTTTAGATAATCATGTTAGTTATTCATAGGAATTTGAATCAGGGTCATCCAATTTTTAGATCAGGAGTTATGCTAAAAATCGTGCAGGATGCCATTTTCGGGCAACAGCACCAGAAAATTTAATTCCGGCACAATTTCGGGGTCAACGGACTTCGAATTACGCCGAACTTAAAGAATGAAAGTTTTAGATAATCAAGTTAGTTGTTCATAAAAATTTGAATCAGGGTCATCCAGGTTTTAGATCAGAAGTTATGCTAATAATCGTCCAGGCTGCCATGTTCAGGCAACAGCACCCAAAAATCAAATTCAGTCACGATTTCGGGGTCAAAGGACTTCGAATTAGGTCAAGCTTAAAGAATAAAAGTTTTAGATAATCAAGCTGTTTATTCGTAATAATTTTAGTCAGGGTCATCCGAGTTTTAGATCAGAAGTTATGCTAAAAATCGTTAAGGCTGCCATTATCGGGCAACAGCACCTGAAAATCAAATTCGGGCACGATTTCGGGGTCAAAGGACTTCGAATTACGCCGAACTTAAAATATAGAAGTTTTGGATAATCAAGTTGTTTATTCATAGAAATTGAATCAGGGTCATCCAAGTTTTAGATAGGAAGTTATGCTAAAACTCGTGCAGGCTGCCAATTTTGGGCAACAGCACCCGAAAATCAAATCAGGCACAATTTCGGGGTCAAAGGAATTCGAATTAGGTCAAACTTAAAGAATAAAAGTTTTAGATAATCAAGTTGGATATTATAGGAATTTCAATCAGGGTCATCCGAGTTTGAGATCAAACGTTATGCTAAAAATCGTGCAGGCTGCCATTATCGGGCAACTACACCTGAAAATCAAATTCGGGCACAATTTTGGGGTCAAAGAACTTCTAATGACGCCGAACTTACATAATAGAAGTTTTAGATAATCATGTTAGTTATTCATAGGAATTTGAATCAGGGTCATCCAATTTTTAGATCAGGAGTTATGCTAAAAATCGTGCAGGATGCCATTTTCGGGCAACAGCACCAGAAAATTTAATTCCGGCACAATTTCGGGGTCAACGGACTTCGAATTACGCCGAACTTAAAGAATGAAAGTTTTAGATAATCAAGTTAGTTGTTCATAAAAATTTGAATCAGGGTCATCCAGGTTTTAGATCAGAAGTTATGCTAATAATCGTCCAGGCTGCCATGTTCAGGCAACAGCACCCAAAAATCAAATTCAGTCACGATTTCGGGGTCAAAGGACTTCGAATTAGGTCAAGCTTAAAGAATAAAAGTTTTAGATAATCAAGCTGTTTATTCGTAATAATTTTAGTCAGGGTCATCCGAGTTTTAGATCAGAAGTTATGCTAAAAATCGTTAAGGCTGCCATTATCGGGCAACAGCACCTGAAAATCAAATTCGGGCACGATTTCGGGGTCAAAGGACTTCGAATTACGCCGAACTTAAAATATAGAAGTTTTGGATAATCAAGTTGTTTATTCATAGAAATTGAATCAGGGTCATCCAAGTTTTAGATAGGAAGTTATGCTAAAACTCGTGCAGGCTGCCAATTTTGGGCAACAGCACCCGAAAATCAAATCAGGCACAATTTCGGGGTCAAAGGAATTCGAATTAGGTCAAACTTAAAGAATAAAAGTTTTAGATAATCAAGTTGGATATTATAGGAATTTCAATCAGGGTCATCCGAGTTTGAGATCAAACGTTATGCTAAAAATCGTGCAGGCTGCCATTATCGGGCAACTACACCTGAAAATCAAATTCGGGCACAATTTTGGGGTCAAAGAACTTCTAATGACGCCGAACTTACATAATAGAAGTTTTAGATAATCATGTTAGTTATTCATAGGAATTTGAATCAGGGTCATCCAATTTTTAGATCAGGAGTTATGCTAAAAATCGTGCAGGATGCCATTTTCGGGCAACAGCACCAGAAAATTTAATTCCGGCACAATTTCGGGGTCAACGGACTTCGAATTACGCCGAACTTAAAGAATGAAAGTTTTAGATAATCAAGTTAGTTGTTCATAAAAATTTGAATCAGGGTCATCCAGGTTTTAGATCAGAAGTTATGCTAATAATCGTCCAGGCTGCCATGTTCAGGCAACAGCACCCAAAAATCAAATTCAGTCACGATTTCGGGGTCAAAGGACTTCGAATTAGGTCAAGCTTAAAGAATAAAAGTTTTAGATAATCAAGCTGTTTATTCGTAATAATTTTAGTCAGGGTCATCCGAGTTTTAGATCAGAAGTTATGCTAAAAATCGTTAAGGCTGCCATTATCGGGCAACAGCACCTGAAAATCAAATTCGGGCACGATTTCGGGGTCAAAGGACTTCGAATTACGCCGAACTTAAAATATAGAAGTTTTGGATAATCAAGTTGTTTATTCATAGAAATTGAATCAGGGTCATCCAAGTTTTAGATAGGAAGTTATGCTAAAACTCGTGCAGGCTGCCAATTTTGGGCAACAGCACCCGAAAATCAAATCAGGCACAATTTCGGGGTCAAAGGAATTCGAATTAGGTCAAACTTAAAGAATAAAAGTTTTAGATAATCAAGTTGGATATTATAGGAATTTCAATCAGGGTCATCCGAGTTTGAGATCAAACGTTATGCTAAAAATCGTGCAGGCTGCCATTATCGGGCAACTACACCTGAAAATCAAATTCGGGCACAATTTTGGGGTCAAAGAACTTCTAATGACGCCGAACTTACATAATAGAAGTTTTAGATAATCATGTTAGTTATTCATAGGAATTTGAATCAGGGTCATCCAATTTTTAGATCAGGAGTTATGCTAAAAATCGTGCAGGATGCCATTTTCGGGCAACAGCACCAGAAAATTTAATTCCGGCACAATTTCGGGGTCAACGGACTTCGAATTACGCCGAACTTAAAGAATGAAAGTTTTAGATAATCAAGTTAGTTGTTCATAAAAATTTGAATCAGGGTCATCCAGGTTTTAGATCAGAAGTTATGCTAATAATCGTCCAGGCTGCCATGTTCAGGCAACAGCACCCAAAAATCAAATTCAGTCACGATTTCGGGGTCAAAGGACTTCGAATTAGGTCAAGCTTAAAGAATAAAAGTTTTAGATAATCAAGCTGTTTATTCGTAATAATTTTAGTCAGGGTCATCCGAGTTTTAGATCAGAAGTTATGCTAAAAATCGTTAAGGCTGCCATTATCGGGCAACAGCACCTGAAAATCAAATTCGGGCACGATTTCGGGGTCAAAGGACTTCGAATTACGCCGAACTTAAAATATAGAAGTTTTGGATAATCAAGTTGTTTATTCATAGAAATTGAATCAGGGTCATCCAAGTTTTAGATAGGAAGTTATGCTAAAACTCGTGCAGGCTGCCAATTTTGGGCAACAGCACCCGAAAATCAAATCAGGCACAATTTCGGGGTCAAAGGAATTCGAATTAGGTCAAACTTAAAGAATAAAAGTTTTAGATAATCAAGTTGGATATTATAGGAATTTCAATCAGGGTCATCCGAGTTTGAGATCAAACGTTATGCTAAAAATCGTGCAGGCTGCCATTATCGGGCAACTACACCTGAAAATCAAATTCGGGCACAATTTTGGGGTCAAAGAACTTCTAATGACGCCGAACTTACATAATAGAAGTTTTAGATAATCATGTTAGTTATTCATAGGAATTTGAATCAGGGTCATCCAATTTTTAGATCAGGAGTTATGCTAAAAATCGTGCAGGATGCCATTTTCGGGCAACAGCACCAGAAAATTTAATTCCGGCACAATTTCGGGGTCAACGGACTTCGAATTACGCCGAACTTAAAGAATGAAAGTTTTAGATAATCAAGTTAGTTGTTCATAAAAATTTGAATCAGGGTCATCCAGGTTTTAGATCAGAAGTTATGCTAATAATCGTCCAGGCTGCCATGTTCAGGCAACAGCACCCAAAAATCAAATTCAGTCACGATTTCGGGGTCAAAGGACTTCGAATTAGGTCAAGCTTAAAGAATAAAAGTTTTAGATAATCAAGCTGTTTATTCGTAATAATTTTAGTCAGGGTCATCCGAGTTTTAGATCAGAAGTTATGCTAAAAATCGTTAAGGCTGCCATTATCGGGCAACAGCACCTGAAAATCAAATTCGGGCACGATTTCGGGGTCAAAGGACTTCGAATTACGCCGAACTTAAAATATAGAAGTTTTGGATAATCAAGTTGTTTATTCATAGAAATTGAATCAGGGTCATCCAAGTTTTAGATAGGAAGTTATGCTAAAACTCGTGCAGGCTGCCAATTTTGGGCAACAGCACCCGAAAATCAAATCAGGCACAATTTCGGGGTCAAAGGAATTCGAATTAGGTCAAACTTAAAGAATAAAAGTTTTAGATAATCAAGTTGGATATTATAGGAATTTCAATCAGGGTCATCCGAGTTTGAGATCAAACGTTATGCTAAAAATCGTGCAGGCTGCCATTATCGGGCAACTACACCTGAAAATCAAATTCGGGCACAATTTTGGGGTCAAAGAACTTCTAATGACGCCGAACTTACATAATAGAAGTTTTAGATAATCATGTTAGTTATTCATAGGAATTTGAATCAGGGTCATCCAATTTTTAGATCAGGAGTTATGCTAAAAATCGTGCAGGATGCCATTTTCGGGCAACAGCACCAGAAAATTTAATTCCGGCACAATTTCGGGGTCAACGGACTTCGAATTACGCCGAACTTAAAGAATGAAAGTTTTAGATAATCAAGTTAGTTGTTCATAAAAATTTGAATCAGGGTCATCCAGGTTTTAGATCAGAAGTTATGCTAATAATCGTCCAGGCTGCCATGTTCAGGCAACAGCACCCAAAAATCAAATTCAGTCACGATTTCGGGGTCAAAGGACTTCGAATTAGGTCAAGCTTAAAGAATAAAAGTTTTAGATAATCAAGCTGTTTATTCGTAATAATTTTAGTCAGGGTCATCCGAGTTTTAGATCAGAAGTTATGCTAAAAATCGTTAAGGCTGCCATTATCGGGCAACAGCACCTGAAAATCAAATTCGGGCACGATTTCGGGGTCAAAGGACTTCGAATTACGCCGAACTTAAAATATAGAAGTTTTGGATAATCAAGTTGTTTATTCATAGAAATTGAATCAGGGTCATCCAAGTTTTAGATAGGAAGTTATGCTAAAACTCGTGCAGGCTGCCAATTTTGGGCAACAGCACCCGAAAATCAAATCAGGCACAATTTCGGGGTCAAAGGAATTCGAATTAGGTCAAACTTAAAGAATAAAAGTTTTAGATAATCAAGTTGGATATTATAGGAATTTCAATCAGGGTCATCCGAGTTTGAGATCAAACGTTATGCTAAAAATCGTGCAGGCTGCCATTATCGGGCAACTACACCTGAAAATCAAATTCGGGCACAATTTTGGGGTCAAAGAACTTCTAATGACGCCGAACTTACATAATAGAAGTTTTAGATAATCATGTTAGTTATTCATAGGAATTTGAATCAGGGTCATCCAATTTTTAGATCAGGAGTTATGCTAAAAATCGTGCAGGATGCCATTTTCGGGCAACAGCACCAGAAAATTTAATTCCGGCACAATTTCGGGGTCAACGGACTTCGAATTACGCCGAACTTAAAGAATGAAAGTTTTAGATAATCAAGTTAGTTGTTCATAAAAATTTGAATCAGGGTCATCCAGGTTTTAGATCAGAAGTTATGCTAATAATCGTCCAGGCTGCCATGTTCAGGCAACAGCACCCAAAAATCAAATTCAGTCACGATTTCGGGGTCAAAGGACTTCGAATTAGGTCAAGCTTAAAGAATAAAAGTTTTAGATAATCAAGCTGTTTATTCGTAATAATTTTAGTCAGGGTCATCCGAGTTTTAGATCAGAAGTTATGCTAAAAATCGTTAAGGCTGCCATTATCGGGCAACAGCACCTGAAAATCAAATTCGGGCACGATTTCGGGGTCAAAGGACTTCGAATTACGCCGAACTTAAAATATAGAAGTTTTGGATAATCAAGTTGTTTATTCATAGAAATTGAATCAGGGTCATCCAAGTTTTAGATAGGAAGTTATGCTAAAACTCGTGCAGGCTGCCAATTTTGGGCAACAGCACCCGAAAATCAAATCAGGCACAATTTCGGGGTCAAAGGAATTCGAATTAGGTCAAACTTAAAGAATAAAAGTTTTAGATAATCAAGTTGGATATTATAGGAATTTCAATCAGGGTCATCCGAGTTTGAGATCAAACGTTATGCTAAAAATCGTGCAGGCTGCCATTATCGGGCAACTACACCTGAAAATCAAATTCGGGCACAATTTTGGGGTCAAAGAACTTCTAATGACGCCGAACTTACATAATAGAAGTTTTAGATAATCATGTTAGTTATTCATAGGAATTTGAATCAGGGTCATCCAATTTTTAGATCAGGAGTTATGCTAAAAATCGTGCAGGATGCCATTTTCGGGCAACAGCACCAGAAAATTTAATTCCGGCACAATTTCGGGGTCAACGGACTTCGAATTACGCCGAACTTAAAGAATGAAAGTTTTAGATAATCAAGTTAGTTGTTCATAAAAATTTGAATCAGGGTCATCCAGGTTTTAGATCAGAAGTTATGCTAATAATCGTCCAGGCTGCCATGTTCAGGCAACAGCACCCAAAAATCAAATTCAGTCACGATTTCGGGGTCAAAGGACTTCGAATTAGGTCAAGCTTAAAGAATAAAAGTTTTAGATAATCAAGCTGTTTATTCGTAATAATTTTAGTCAGGGTCATCCGAGTTTTAGATCAGAAGTTATGCTAAAAATCGTTAAGGCTGCCATTATCGGGCAACAGCACCTGAAAATCAAATTCGGGCACGATTTCGGGGTCAAAGGACTTCGAATTACGCCGAACTTAAAATATAGAAGTTTTGGATAATCAAGTTGTTTATTCATAGAAATTGAATCAGGGTCATCCAAGTTTTAGATAGGAAGTTATGCTAAAACTCGTGCAGGCTGCCAATTTTGGGCAACAGCACCCGAAAATCAAATCAGGCACAATTTCGGGGTCAAAGGAATTCGAATTAGGTCAAACTTAAAGAATAAAAGTTTTAGATAATCAAGTTGGATATTATAGGAATTTCAATCAGGGTCATCCGAGTTTGAGATCAAACGTTATGCTAAAAATCGTGCAGGCTGCCATTATCGGGCAACTACACCTGAAAATCAAATTCGGGCACAATTTTGGGGTCAAAGAACTTCTAATGACGCCGAACTTACATAATAGAAGTTTTAGATAATCATGTTAGTTATTCATAGGAATTTGAATCAGGGTCATCCAATTTTTAGATCAGGAGTTATGCTAAAAATCGTGCAGGATGCCATTTTCGGGCAACAGCACCAGAAAATTTAATTCCGGCACAATTTCGGGGTCAACGGACTTCGAATTACGCCGAACTTAAAGAATGAAAGTTTTAGATAATCAAGTTAGTTGTTCATAAAAATTTGAATCAGGGTCATCCAGGTTTTAGATCAGAAGTTATGCTAATAATCGTCCAGGCTGCCATGTTCAGGCAACAGCACCCAAAAATCAAATTCAGTCACGATTTCGGGGTCAAAGGACTTCGAATTAGGTCAAGCTTAAAGAATAAAAGTTTTAGATAATCAAGCTGTTTATTCGTAATAATTTTAGTCAGGGTCATCCGAGTTTTAGATCAGAAGTTATGCTAAAAATCGTTAAGGCTGCCATTATCGGGCAACAGCACCTGAAAATCAAATTCGGGCACGATTTCGGGGTCAAAGGACTTCGAATTACGCCGAACTTAAAATATAGAAGTTTTGGATAATCAAGTTGTTTATTCATAGAAATTGAATCAGGGTCATCCAAGTTTTAGATAGGAAGTTATGCTAAAACTCGTGCAGGCTGCCAATTTTGGGCAACAGCACCCGAAAATCAAATCAGGCACAATTTCGGGGTCAAAGGAATTCGAATTAGGTCAAACTTAAAGAATAAAAGTTTTAGATAATCAAGTTGGATATTATAGGAATTTCAATCAGGGTCATCCGAGTTTGAGATCAAACGTTATGCTAAAAATCGTGCAGGCTGCCATTATCGGGCAACTACACCTGAAAATCAAATTCGGGCACAATTTTGGGGTCAAAGAACTTCTAATGACGCCGAACTTACATAATAGAAGTTTTAGATAATCATGTTAGTTATTCATAGGAATTTGAATCAGGGTCATCCAATTTTTAGATCAGGAGTTATGCTAAAAATCGTGCAGGATGCCATTTTCGGGCAACAGCACCAGAAAATTTAATTCCGGCACAATTTCGGGGTCAACGGACTTCGAATTACGCCGAACTTAAAGAATGAAAGTTTTAGATAATCAAGTTAGTTGTTCATAAAAATTTGAATCAGGGTCATCCAGGTTTTAGATCAGAAGTTATGCTAATAATCGTCCAGGCTGCCATGTTCAGGCAACAGCACCCAAAAATCAAATTCAGTCACGATTTCGGGGTCAAAGGACTTCGAATTAGGTAAAGCTTAAAGAATAAAAGTTTTAGATAATCAAGCTGTTTATTAGTAATAATTTTAGTCAGGGTCATCCGAGTTTTAGATCAGAAGTTATGCTAAAAATCATTAAGGCTGCCATTATCGAGCAACAGCACCTGAAAATCAAATTCGGGCACGATTTCGGGGTCAAAGGACTTCGAATTACGCCGAACTTAAAATATAGAAGTTTTGGATAATCAAGTTGTTTATTCATAGAAATTGAATCAGGGTCATCCAAGTTTTAGATAGGAAGTTATGCTAAAACTCGTGCAGGCTGCCAATTTTGGGCAACAGCACCCGAAAATCAAATCAGGCACAATTTCGGGGTCAAAGGAATTCGAATTAGGTCAAACTTAAAGAATAAAAGTTTTAGATAATCAAGTTGGATATTATAGGAATTTCAATCAGGGTCATCCGAGTTTGAGATCAAACGTTATGCTAAAAATCGTGCAGGCTGCCATTATCGGGCAACTACACCTGAAAATCAAATTCGGGCACAATTTTGGGGTCAAAGAACTTCTAATGACGCCGAACTTACATAATAGAAGTTTTAGATAATCATGTTAGTTATTCATAGGAATTTGAATCAGGGTCATCCAATTTTTAGATCAGGAGTTATGCTAAAAATCGTGCAGGATGCCATTTTCGGGCAACAGCACCAGAAAATTTAATTCCGGCACAATTTCGGGGTCAACGGACTTCGAATTACGCCGAACTTAAAGAATGAAAGTTTTAGATAATCAAGTTAGTTGTTCATAAAAATTTGAATCAGGGTCATCCAGGTTTTAGATCAGAAGTTATGCTAATAATCGTCCAGGCTGCCATGTTCAGGCAACAGCACCCAAAAATCAAATTCAGTCACGATTTCGGGGTCAAAGGACTTCGAATTAGGTCAAGCTTAAAGAATAAAAGTTTTAGATAATCAAGCTGTTTATTCGTAATAATTTTAGTCAGGGTCATCCGAGTTTTAGATCAGAAGTTATGCTAAAAATCGTTAAGGCTGCCATTATCGGGCAACAGCACCTGAAAATCAAATTCGGGCACGATTTCGGGGTCAAAGGACTTCGAATTACGCCGAACTTAAAATATAGAAGTTTTGGATAATCAAGTTGTTTATTCATAGAAATTGAATCAGGGTCATCCAAGTTTTAGATAGGAAGTTATGCTAAAACTCGTGCAGGCTGCCAATTTTGGGCAACAGCACCCGAAAATCAAATCAGGCACAATTTCGGGGTCAAAGGAATTCGAATTAGGTCAAACTTAAAGAATAAAAGTTTTAGATAATCAAGTTGGATATTATAGGAATTTCAATCAGGGTCATCCGAGTTTGAGATCAAACGTTATGCTAAAAATCGTGCAGGCTGCCATTATCGGGCAACTACACCTGAAAATCAAATTCGGGCACAATTTTGGGGTCAAAGAACTTCTAATGACGCCGAACTTACATAATAGAAGTTTTAGATAATCATGTTAGTTATTCATAGGAATTTGAATCAGGGTCATCCAATTTTTAGATCAGGAGTTATGCTAAAAATCGTGCAGGATGCCATTTTCGGGCAACAGCACCAGAAAATTTAATTCCGGCACAATTTCGGGGTCAACGGACTTCGAATTACGCCGAACTTAAAGAATGAAAGTTTTAGATAATCAAGTTAGTTGTTCATAAAAATTTGAATCAGGGTCATCCAGGTTTTAGATCAGAAGTTATGCTAATAATCGTCCAGGCTGCCATGTTCAGGCAACAGCACCCAAAAATCAAATTCAGTCACGATTTCGGGGTCAAAGGACTTCGAATTAGGTCAAGCTTAAAGAATAAAAGTTTTAGATAATCAAGCTGTTTATTCGTAATAATTTTAGTCAGGGTCATCCGAGTTTTAGATCAGAAGTTATGCTAAAAATCGTTAAGGCTGCCATTATCGGGCAACAGCACCTGAAAATCAAATTCGGGCACGATTTCGGGGTCAAAGGACTTCGAATTACGCCGAACTTAAAATATAGAAGTTTTGGATAATCAAGTTGTTTATTCATAGAAATTGAATCAGGGTCATCCAAGTTTTAGATAGGAAGTTATGCTAAAACTCGTGCAGGCTGCCAATTTTGGGCAACAGCACCCGAAAATCAAATCAGGCACAATTTCGGGGTCAAAGGAATTCGAATTAGGTCAAACTTAAAGAATAAAAGTTTTAGATAATCAAGTTGGATATTATAGGAATTTCAATCAGGGTCATCCGAGTTTGAGATCAAACGTTATGCTAAAAATCGTGCAGGCTGCCATTATCGGGCAACTACACCTGAAAATCAAATTCGGGCACAATTTTGGGGTCAAAGAACTTCTAATGACGCCGAACTTACATAATAGAAGTTTTAGATAATCATGTTAGTTATTCATAGGAATTTGAATCAGGGTCATCCAATTTTTAGATCAGGAGTTATGCTAAAAATCGTGCAGGATGCCATTTTCGGGCAACAGCACCAGAAAATTTAATTCCGGCACAATTTCGGGGTCAACGGACTTCGAATTACGCCGAACTTAAAGAATGAAAGTTTTAGATAATCAAGTTAGTTGTTCATAAAAATTTGAATCAGGGTCATCCAGGTTTTAGATCAGAAGTTATGCTAATAATCGTCCAGGCTGCCATGTTCAGGCAACAGCACCCAAAAATCAAATTCAGTCACGATTTCGGGGTCAAAGGACTTCGAATTAGGTCAAGCTTAAAGAATAAAAGTTTTAGATAATCAAGTTGTTTATTCGTAATAATTTTAGTCAGGGTCATCCGAATTTTAGATCAGAAGTTATGCTAAAAATCGTTAAGGCTGCCATTATCGGGCAACAGCACCTGAAAATCAAATTCGGGCACGATTTCGGGGTCAAAGGACTTCGAATTACGCCGAACTTAAAATATAGAAGTTTTGGATAATCAAGTTGTTTATTCATAGAAATTGAATCAGGGTCATCCAAGTTTTAGATAGGAAGTTATGCTAAAACTCGTGCAGGCTGCCAATTTTGGGCAACAGCACCCGAAAATCAAATCAGGCACAATTTCGGGGTCAAAGGAATTCGAATTAGGTCAAACTTAAAGAATAAAAGTTTTAGATAATCAAGTTGGATATTATAGGAATTTCAATCAGGGTCATCCGAGTTTGAGATCAAACGTTATGCTAAAAATCGTGCAGGCTGCCATTATCGGGCAACTACACCTGAAAATCAAATTCGGGCACAATTTTGGGGTCAAAGAACTTCTAATGACGCCGAACTTACATAATAGAAGTTTTAGATAATCATGTTAGTTATTCATAGGAATTTGAATCAGGGTCATCCAATTTTTAGATCAGGAGTTATGCTAAAAATCGTGCAGGATGCCATTTTCGGGCAACAGCACCAGAAAATTTAATTCCGGCACAATTTCGGGGTCAACGGACTTCGAATTACGCCGAACTTAAAGAATGAAAGTTTTAGATAATCAAGTTAGTTGTTCATAAAAATTTGAATCAGGGTCATCCAGGTTTTAGATCAGAAGTTATGCTAATAATCGTCCAGGCTGCCATGTTCAGGCAACAGCACCCAAAAATCAAATTCAGTCACGATTTCGGGGTCAAAGGACTTCGAATTAGGTAAAGCTTAAAGAATAAAAGTTTTAGATAATCAAGCTGTTTATTAGTAATAATTTTAGTCAGGGTCATCCGAGTTTTAGATCAGAAGTTATGCTAAAAATCGTTAAGGCTGCCATTATCGGGCAACAGCACCTGAAAATCAAATTCGGGCACGATTTCGGGGTCAAAGGACTTCGAATTACGCCGAACTTAAAATATAGAAGTTTTGGATAATCAAGTTGTTTATTCATAGAAATTGAATCAGGGTCATCCAAGTTTTAGATAGGAAGTTATGCTAAAACTCGTGCAGGCTGCCAATTTTGGGCAACAGCACCCGAAAATCAAATCAGGCACAATTTCGGGGTCAAAGGAATTCGAATTAGGTCAAACTTAAAGAATAAAAGTTTTAGATAATCAAGTTGGATATTATAGGAATTTCAATCAGGGTCATCCGAGTTTGAGATCAAACGTTATGCTAAAAATCGTGCAGGCTGCCATTATCGGGCAACTACACCTGAAAATCAAATTCGGGCACAATTTTGGGGTCAAAGAACTTCTAATGACGCCGAACTTACATAATAGAAGTTTTAGATAATCATGTTAGTTATTCATAGGAATTTGAATCAGGGTCATCCAATTTTTAGATCAGGAGTTATGCTAAAAATCGTGCAGGATGCCATTTTCGGGCAACAGCACCAGAAAATTTAATTCCGGCACAATTTCGGGGTCAACGGACTTCGAATTACGCCGAACTTAAAGAATGAAAGTTTTAGATAATCAAGTTAGTTGTTCATAAAAATTTGAATCAGGGTCATCCAGGTTTTAGATCAGAAGTTATGCTAATAATCGTCCAGGCTGCCATGTTCAGGCAACAGCACCCAAAAATCAAATTCAGTCACGATTTCGGGGTCAAAGGACTTCGAATTAGGTCAAGCTTAAAGAATAAAAGTTTTAGATAATCAAGCTGTTTATTCGTAATAATTTTAGTCAGGGTCATCCGAGTTTTAGATCAGAAGTTATGCTAAAAATCGTTAAGGCTGCCATTATCGGGCAACAGCACCTGAAAATCAAATTCGGGCACGATTTCGGGGTCAAAGGACTTCGAATTACGCCGAACTTAAAATATAGAAGTTTTGGATAATCAAGTTGTTTATTCATAGAAATTGAATCAGGGTCATCCAAGTTTTAGATAGGAAGTTATGCTAAAACTCGTGCAGGCTGCCAATTTTGGGCAACAGCACCCGAAAATCAAATCAGGCACAATTTCGGGGTCAAAGGAATTCGAATTAGGTCAAACTTAAAGAATAAAAGTTTTAGATAATCAAGTTGGATATTATAGGAATTTCAATCAGGGTCATCCGAGTTTGAGATCAAACGTTATGCTAAAAATCGTGCAGGCTGCCATTATCGGGCAACTACACCTGAAAATCAAATTCGGGCACAATTTTGGGGTCAAAGAACTTCTAATGACGCCGAACTTACATAATAGAAGTTTTAGATAATCATGTTAGTTATTCATAGGAATTTGAATCAGGGTCATCCAATTTTTAGATCAGGAGTTATGCTAAAAATCGTGCAGGATGCCATTTTCGGGCAACAGCACCAGAAAATTTAATTCCGGCACAATTTCGGGGTCAACGGACTTCGAATTACGCCGAACTTAAAGAATGAAAGTTTTAGATAATCAAGTTAGTTGTTCATAAAAATTTGAATCAGGGTCATCCAGGTTTTAGATCAGAAGTTATGCTAATAATCGTCCAGGCTGCCATGTTCAGGCAACAGCACCCAAAAATCAAATTCAGTCACGATTTCGGGGTCAAAGGACTTCGAATTAGGTCAAGCTTAAAGAATAAAAGTTTTAGATAATCAAGCTGTTTATTCGTAATAATTTTAGTCAGGGTCATCCGAGTTTTAGATCAGAAGTTATGCTAAAAATCGTTAAGGCTGCCATTATCGGGCAACAGCACCTGAAAATCAAATTCGGGCACGATTTCGGGGTCAAAGGACTTCGAATTACGCCGAACTTAAAATATAGAAGTTTTGGATAATCAAGTTGTTTATTCATAGAAATTGAATCAGGGTCATCCAAGTTTTAGATAGGAAGTTATGCTAAAACTCGTGCAGGCTGCCAATTTTGGGCAACAGCACCCGAAAATCAAATCAGGCACAATTTCGGGGTCAAAGGAATTCGAATTAGGTCAAACTTAAAGAATAAAAGTTTTAGATAATCAAGTTGGATATTATAGGAATTTCAATCAGGGTCATCCGAGTTTGAGATCAAACGTTATGCTAAAAATCGTGCAGGCTGCCATTATCGGGCAACTACACCTGAAAATCAAATTCGGGCACAATTTTGGGGTCAAAGAACTTCTAATGACGCCGAACTTACATAATAGAAGTTTTAGATAATCATGTTAGTTATTCATAGGAATTTGAATCAGGGTCATCCAATTTTTAGATCAGGAGTTATGCTAAAAATCGTGCAGGATGCCATTTTCGGGCAACAGCACCAGAAAATTTATTCCGGCACAATTTCGGGGTCAACGGACTTCGAATTACGCCGAACTTAAAGAATGAAAGTTTTAGATAATCAAGTTAGTTGTTCATAAAAATTTGAATCAGGGTCATCCAGGTTTTAGATCAGAAGTTATGCTAATAATCGTCCAGGCTGCCATGTTCAGGCAACAGCACCCAAAAATCAAATTCAGTCACGATTTCGGGGTCAAAGGACTTCGAATTAGGTCAAGCTTAAAGAATAATAGTTTTAGATAATCAAGCTGTTTATTCGTAATAATTTTAGTCAGGGTCATCCGAGTTTTAGATCAGAAGTTATGCTAAAAATCGTGAAGGCTGCCATTATCGGGCAACAGCACCTGAAAGTCAAATTCGGGCACGATTTCGGGGTCAAAGGACTTCGAATTACGCCGAACTTAAAATATAGAAGTTTTGGATAATCAAGTTGTTTATTCATAGAAATTGAATCAGGGTCATCCAAGTTTTAGATAGGAAGTTATGCTAAAACTCGTGCAGGCTGCCAATTTTGGGCAACAGCACCCGAAAATCAAATCAAGCACAATTTCGGGGTCAAAGGAATTCGAATTAGGTCAAACTTAAAGAATAAAAGTTTTAGATAATCAAGTTGGATATTATAGGAATTTCAATCAGGGTCATCCGAGTTTGAGATCAAACGTTATGCTAAAAATCGTGCAGGCTGCCATTATCGGGCAACTACACCTGAAAATCAAATTCGGGCACAATTTTGGGGTCAAAGAACTTCTAATGACGCCGAACTTACATAATAGAAGTTTTAGATAATCATGTTAGTTATTCATAGGAATTTGAATCAGGGTCATCCAATTTTTAGATCAGGAGTTATGCTAAAAATCGTGCAGGATGCCATTTTCGGGCAACAACACCAGAAAATTTAATTTCGGCACAATTTCGGGGTCAACGGACTTCGAATTACGCCGAACTTAAAGAATGAAAGTTTTAGATAATCAAGTTAGTTGTTCATAAAAATTTGAATCAGGGTCATCCAGGTTTTAGATCAGAAGTTATGCTAATAATCGTCCAGGCTGCCATGTTCAGGCAACAGCACCCAAAAATCAAATTCAGTCACGATTTCGGGGTCAAAGGACTTCGAATTAGGTCAAGCTTAAAGAATAAAAGTTTTAGATAATCAAGCTGTTTATTCGTAATAATTTTAGTCAGGGTCATCCGAGTTTTAGATCAGAAGTTATGCTAAAAATCGTTAAGGCTGCCATTATCGGGCAACAGCACCTGAAAATCAAATTCGGGCACGATTTCGGGGTCAAAGGACTTCGAATTACGCCGAACTTAAAATATAGAAGTTTTGGATAATCAAGTTGTTTATTCATAGAAATTGAATCAGGGTCATCCAAGTTTTAGATAGGAAGTTATGCTAAAACTCGTGCAGGCTGCCAATTTTGGGCAACAGCACCCGAAAATCAAATCAGGCACAATTTCGGGGTCAAAGGAATTCGAATTAGGTCAAACTTAAAGAATAAAAGTTTTAGATAATCAAGTCGGATAGTATAGGAATTTCAATCAGGGTTATCCGAGTTTGAGATCAAACGTTATGCTAAAAATCGTGCAGGCTGTCGTTATCGGGCAACTACACCTGAAAATAACATTCGGGCACAATTTTCGGGTCAAAGAACTTCTAATGACGCCGAACTTACATAATAGAAGTTTTAGATAATCATGTTAGTTATTCATAGGAATTTGAATCAGGGTCATCCAATTTTTAGATCAGGAGTTATGCTAAAAATCGTGCAGGATGCCATTTTCGGGCAACAGCACCAGAAAATTTAATTCCGGCACAATTTCGGGGTCAACGGACTTCGAATTATGCCAAACTTAAAGAATAAAAGTTTTATATAATCAAGTAGGAGGAATTTTAATAATGGTCATCCGAGTTTTAGATCAAAGGTTATGCTAAAAATCGTGCAGGCTGCCATTATCCAGCAACTGCACCCGAAAATCAAATTCGGGCACAATTTCGGGGTCAAAGGACTTCGAATTAGGCAAAACTTAAAGAATCAAAGTTACGATAATCAAGTAGGTTATTCGAAGTGATTTTAATAAGGGTCATCCGAGTTTTAGATCAAAAGTTATGCTAAAAATCGTGCAGGCTGCCAGTATCGGGCAACAGCACTCGAAAATCAAATTCGAGCACAATTTCGGGGTCAAAGGACATCGAATTACGCCAAACTTAAAGAATTGAAGTATTAGATAATCAATTTAGTTATTCATAGGAATTTGAATCAGGGTCATCCGAGTTTTACATCAAACGTTATGCTAAAATCGTGCAGGGTGCCATTTTCGGAAAACAGCACCCGAAAATCAAATTCAAGCACAATTTGAGGGAGTCAAATTGGTTATTTGTGGGAATTTCAATCAGGGTCATCCGAGTTTTAGATCAAAAGTTATGCTAAAAATCGTGAAGGCTGCTAGTATCGGGCAACAGCACCCGAAAATCAAATTCGGGCGCAATTTTAAGGTCAAAGGACTTCGAATTACGCCAAACATAAAGAATAGAAGTTTTTGATAATCAAATTAGTTATTCATAGGAATTTAAATCAGGGTCATCCGAGTTTTACATCAAACGTAATGGGAAAAATCGTGCAGGATGCCATTTTCGGGAAACAGCACCCAAAATCAAATTCAAGCATAATTTCGGGGTCAAAGGATTTCGAATTTGGCCTAACTTAAAACAATAAAAATTTATTTAATCAAGTTGGTTGTTCGTAGGAATTTAAATAACGGTCATCCGTGTTTTAAATGAAAGTTATGCTAAAAACCATGCAGGCTGCCACTTTCGGGCATCGGCATCGGAAATCAAATTCGGGCACAATTTTAGGGTCAAAGGACTTCGAATTACGCCAAACTTAAAGAAAAGAAGTTTTCAACGATCAAGTTGGTTATTCATAGGAATTTTAATCAGGGTCATCTGAGTTTAGATCAAAAATATGCTAAAAATCGTGCAGGCTGCCATTTTCGGGCAACAACACCCGAAAATCAAATTTAGGAACAATTTCGGGGTCAAAGGACTTCGAATTACGTAAACTTAAAGAATAAAAGTTTTAGATAATCAAGTTGTTTATTCGTAAGAATTTTAATCACGGTCATCTGAGTTTTAGATCAAAAGTTAAGCTAAAAATCGTGCAGGCTGTCATTATCGGGCAACAACACCAGAAAATCAAATTCGGGCACAATTTCGGGGTCAAAGGACTTCGAATTACGCCGAACTTAAAGAATAGAAGTTTTAGATAATCAAATTTTTTATTCATAGAAATTGAATCAGGGTCATCCAAGTTTTAGATCGGAAGTGATGCTAAAAATCGTGCAGGCTGCCAATTTTGGGCAACAGCACCTGAAAATCAAATCAGGCACAATTTCAGGGTCAAAGGACTTCGAATTAGGTCAAACTTAAAGAATAAAAGTTTTAGATAATCAAGTTGGATATTCGTAGGAATTTTAATCAGAGTCATCCGAGAGTTAGATCAAATGTTATGCTAAAAATCGTGCAGGCTGCCAGTATCGGGCAACAGCACCCGAAAATCAAATTCGGGCGCAATTTTGAGGTCAAAGGACTTCGAACTACGCCGAACTTAAAGAATAGAAGTTTTAGATAATCAGGTTAGTTATTCATAGGAATTTGAATCAGGGTCATCCGAGTTTTACATCAAACGTGATGCTAAAAATCGTGCAGGATGCCATTTTCGGGCAACAGCTCCGGAAAATCAAATTCAAGAATAATTTCGGGGTCAAAGGACTTCGAATTTTGATGCACGAAATGCAGTGAATGGGGAAATATGTGTACGAGAGATTTGAAGAATCACACAGTATCTCTTTTGAGTTTTTGTCTCAACTGTTCATATCATAACTTCCTCCCATACTCACGTCTGCAACCTTAAGTAATACATAAACTAAAACCAACTTATGTGCTTAATTATTCTAATAACCCTGAAACTATAGATATAGATATAAGCATCAGATAATAATCATCGAATGTATCAAGCAACTTCTTTTGCATCATTCCCCTTGCCAAGAAAAGATTCGCCCTCGAATCTGCAACTTCATTTTCTATTGGCTCTGAGTCAGATGCTCCATTCTCTTCGTCTGTCATATAAAGGAGACAAATCAGCTACATTGAAAGTACCCGAAACATTATATTGGCCAGGCAAGTTAATCTTATACGCCATGTCATTGATTCGTTCAAGCACCCGAAATGGTCCATCGGCGCGAGGTTGGAGTTTGCCATATCTACCAGTGGAAAAACGTGCCTTTCTAAGATAAATCCATACTAAATCTCCTGCTTTAAATACCACCCTCTTTCGACGCCTGTCAACCCTGTCTTTATACTTCTTGTTGGATTTCGCAATCTGAGTTCGAACCTTCGAATGCACATGTCGCTGTAACTGCTCGTGTTCTTTGGGACTCATGCGAGAAGCAGTCTTGTGAGGATTAACAGTCCCTGGAAACAATCAATACAATGTTTGGATGTCGCTCATAGGTGGTAATCTATGCGGCAAGTCCGTTGGCGCTACATCAGCGAACTCTTCCACTGATGATGAGATCTCTTGAGGGAGTTGTAGACCGTCACCATTAGCTTTTGTCAACACCAATGCAAACACCTCAGCCATATTTTTAACTCCCTCTGAAAGTCTAACCGAGACAATAAATGATTTTTGGCCTCTTTTCGTAAATCCGAAGGACCAAGGGTGATATACACTCCATTACGAAACGTGTAGGTATTTTTGAACCCATAATGCTTCGTTCTTCTGTCAAATTGCCAAGGCCTGCCCAATAGAATATGACACGCGTCCATAGGAACTACATCGTACCAGACCTCATCAGCATATTTCTTCCCAATTGAGAACTTTACAAGGCATCGCTTTGACACTTTCACTTCATTGCCCTTCTTAAACCAAGATAGTTTATAAGGTTGTGGATGGTCTTCTGTGCTTAGTCCCAATTTCTCCACCATCATGTTGGATGCCACGTTTTCGCAACTACCCCCGTCAATAATCATACATACCTTTCCGCTACAGCTACATTTGGTATGGAATATATTATGTCTCAGCCATGGCTCGTCTTTCTCACTAGCAACAACACTTAAGGTTCTCCTGACTATCAAAGCCTCGCCAGAATCAGCATAAGTGATCTCATTCTCACATTCTAATGAAGGTTTCTCTTCGTCATCCTTGTAGTCATCATATGCTGGTTCCATGTCTTCTTCGATCAAAGTAACAATCTGCGTGTTAGGACAGTCGGCAATAAGATGGCCTAGACCTTGACACTTGAAACGTCGTCTGTTCGCCACGGATCCTCCCTTGCTAGATTGTTCCTTTTTCGGATAAAGCTTAGTAACTTGAGTCTGAGTGGTTGTAGACGTACGATTAGTATTTGAAGGAAAGACCCTGGTATTAGTCTCAGCCCTCGAAAAGCGATCTTGTAACTTGGACTGAACGACCCTTTTATCTTGCTGTGATTTGACTTTTAATGCAAGTCTACAAATGCCGTCATAGGAATAATATTGCTGAAGGTAAACAACATCAGATATTCTTGCTTCAACCCCGCCAGATATCAAGCGACGACTTATTCATCCTCTTCAACCATATCGCATCGCATGCACAAAATATCGAACTCATTCGTATACTGCTCCACAGTCAGACCTCGTTGCTTAAAATTATGATACTCGATAAAAGCGTCGTGCCTGTATTGGATGTGTAGGAATTTGCCCATTAGCTTCTTCATTTTGTCCCAAGTTTGCAGTTTTGGCTTTCCATCTCTAAGGCGCTGATTCTTCACGTGTTCCCACCTTATCGAGGCATGTTTCCTCAACTTTATGGCCACTAACTTAACCTTTTGTTCGTCGGTCAGATTTTTCACTTCAAAAACCCGTTCGACAGTGTGCAACCAATCGATAAACTCATCAGGATGAGATTTGCCTTCAAACTCCGGAATGTCAATCTTCACCCCAAGGTTTTGGAAGGATTGATCAGGCTCACGACGAAATCTGTGATGTCGCCTCCAATTTGGAATCCCCCACGGGTTATATTCCTCATCTTCTTCGCCTGATTCAGAAGAGTGAAGGTCTTCGACCCTTCGTCTTCGTTACCGTTTCTAGAACCCAACCTTGCATGTGCGAGTTGGCGCTCTAACTCTCTAATTCGTCTCCCCATTGCTGCGGTCTCTAGATCCCGCTGGTCTCGACGGCGGTTTGGCGGTTCCTCGTTTTCGTGATCGACACCACGAGCCCGACCTCGGCCTCGACCTCTACCACGACCACGGTTCGCATCCGCCATTGGCTCTGATACCAACTGATGCACGAAATGCAGTGAAAATGATGGGGAAATATGTATACGAGAGACTTGAAGAATCACACAGATTCTCTTTTAAGTTTTTGTCTCAACTGTTCATATCATAACTTCCCCCCATACTAACGTCTGCAACCTTAAGTAATACATAAACTAAAACCAACTTATGTGCTTAATTACTCTAATAACCCTGAAACTATAGTTATAGATATAAGCATCAGATAATAATCATCGAATGTATCAAGCAACTTCTTTTGCATCAAATTTGGCCTAACGTAAAAGAATAAAAATTTATTTAATCAAGTTGGTTATTCGTAGGAATTTGAATGAGGGTTATCCGAGTTTTAGATTAAATATTATGCTAAAAATCGTGCAGGCTGCCTGTATCGGGGAACAGCACCCAAAAATCAAATTCGGGCGCAATTTCGAGGTCAAAGGACTTCGAATTATGCCAAACTTAAAGAATAGAAGTTTTAGATAATCAAGTTAGTTATTCATAGGAATTTGAATCACGGTCATCTCAGTTTTACATCAAACGTTATGCTAAAAATCGTGCAGGATGTCATATTCGGGCAACAGCACCCAAAAATCAACTTCAAGCACAATTTCGGGGTCAAAGGATTTCGAATTTGGCCTAACTTAAAACAATAAAAATTTATTTAATCAAGTTGGTTATTCGTTGGAGTTTGTGTTAGGAATATTTTAGAAGTGTCCAAAATATTAATTCTAAGTCTTGTAATTTCTTTTCTATGTATTTTATAGATGTTTTATTTATGTAATTGGGTTGTATTTGTAATGGGCTTGTTAGGGGCCCAATGGGCTTAAATACCTCACAAGGTATTTAAGCTTAAACCCTAACTTCATTAATGCAAGTTTCCATTTTGCTAAAATCCCACGTACTCAACACTAAAACTTCAAAAGCAAACTATTCACATATTACGAAGGTTAATCTGTTGAAGTGTTCTTGGATAATCTGGATTTACAAGTGGTATCAGAGCCAAGCGTGTAGGTGAGGAAACTTCATTTCAAGCTTTTAGGGATTAAGCAGTTTGAACTCTTGCGAGGTTGCTATTCTCTGTTTCAAAGCTTAAACTCTCGTTTATTAGCCATTCTCGGAGATACTCTGCTTGTTAAGGCAAGCTTGTATTGCTATCAATTCTGAGTCATCAAAGTGGTCTCCGTGGAGGTTGTTTCAGTTTAGTTGGATTTCTGTCTAAAACATTTGAAGAACAGTCCTGTTCTTCAGTGTGTTCTTGAGCTTACGAACGGAACTATTTTTGGGAACTTGGATTGCGAACTCAAGGATTTCTGTTGTTTCACGGCTCATTCATCTCACAAGGCTACTTTGCGATTCCAAATTACCACACTTGGTTTGCTGTTTCAAGTTTGCGCATCGGCACTTTGCAAAGCTCTACTTTGCGAGTTCGAGGTCACCAAGCCGTCAGATTCTCGAAGATCAACGTCTCAGGATTTTCTTCACTTTGCGTTCTCCGGTTCACTTTGCGAATTGGAAACCCTTTGCGACCTCTTGACTCTTTGCGAACTCACAACTGCTTTGCGAACCCAGGACAGTTTGCGATCTCATTTAATCATTGTGCGAACTTTGCTCACTTTGCGAACTCCAGCTTATTTTGCGAATTCAAAGCACTTTGCGAACTCAAGTTTACTTCGCGGATTCAGGACAAGTTGCGAACTCAAATAGCACTTTGCGAACTCTGCACACTTTGCGAATTAAGCTAGTTTGCGAATCTTCTCATTAACCCGTGAAGCGATAACTTTGCGAACTCACGATCAATTCGCAAAGCGATAACTTTGCGAACTCACTCTCTCAATTCGCAAACGAGCAAAATACCTTAATTCGCAAACACTTTGTCCTATCCACTCTTGCGATACATACCCATATATTTCAAAATCAATTCCAAATTTGATTTTGACCAAAATTCTCAATTCAATTTCAATTTTTCCTCACATTACACGTTAACGATCATATCCAAAACACTAGCAATGGACTCTTTCAGCATGGGAAATGATGTTAGACCTCCCATCATCCGACATGGAGAATACGCAGTTTGGAAGAGAAGATTCATCAACTTCATAGAAAGTAAGGACAATTCCGAGAACCTGTTGGAATCTATTTACAATGGACCCACACAGTACTGGACTATAATCCCCGCCACTACTGACACCACTCCTGCAAGAGAGGAACAGAGGATCTTGAAAACTGCTGACCAATGCAGTGATGAAGAAAAACTGCGACTAAAGGCAGACAAAGTGGCTAAATCATACATGATGCAGGCCATTCCCAATGACATTTTGATGCAACTCGAATGTGGTGATAGCGCAAAAGAAATGTGGGATGCTCTTCGAATCATGATGCAGGGGACAGAAGTCAATACAATGGCAAGAATGGCGAACACACTCATCTCTTATGACCGCTTTCATGCTAACAAAGGGGAAACTCTTCAAGAAACCTTCCATCGATTTCTTGTCCTTCTAAACGAGCTAAAGATGAATGGAGTCACAAAAAGCGTTGTTGGTCCGAGATTACACCAACAATACGACTTCGGACGGATTAAACACGCCTTAAGATCGAGATTTGGGTTCGGGGCGTGTGGGGCTTGGTGGTGTTCTTGAGGAGACTTTTTCACTCTAAAATGTGTTTATTTGATTAACACACACAAGCTCACCTAACTATGTGTTAGGGTTTTCCTATTTATACCACAAGTTGGTATATAATAGGTGGGCCTCTTGTGAAGGCCCATTACATGAATAACTAAGAACTAACCCAACTAAGAATTAGCCGAAAGTTTAATAAAGCTAACCAACAAAGATAATATAATGAAATTGAACACTACAAAATATTTCCTAACAATCTCCCCCTTAGTGTTCAATCTTCAGTTCAACGCGGGATATCTTTGTTGGGCATATTGGAGATCTCGATTCCTAGAAAACTCCCCCTACAAGGGATATCTCCTCTTCTTGCGGAGGCATTGATGGCTCGGCTGGGACTCACTTGTTAAGATTCTCCAATCTTCTTCTTCTTGGCGCCGGATTTGTCGTCTTCGAATGGAAGTTGTCTGGTTCGGCCTCGAAGATGACTCGTCTGGCTCCAGAAGAAGGTAGGCGTGGGGCGTAAAAAATGTGCCAAGGCTCCATTGAAATGTGACTTTCAAGAGTAGGGAGCTCGGTCTTCAGAGTGGTCAGCGTAGTGGTGGCGGAATGTGGTGGATGAGATGTGCCATGGCTCCTTCGAGTGTTCCATTATGAACATAATAGCCTGACACATAAGAATGTGCGCGGAGGTAGTGGAAGCCTCCGGCGGGGCGTAGTTGGTGGAGGTGGCGTGGATGATGGTTGCTGCTGATGCTGCTGTACGATCTTCAACTCATTTCTTCTCCTTTACTCCCCCTTGAGACGATCTCCGTCTTCGGGATCGTCACGTCGTCCGTGGGACGAGTCTGCCTCTGGTGTTGATGGTGGTGATGATGGTGTGGTGTGGTGTGGAGTGAGGCAATCAAGGGGATTCTCAGGAGTAGCAGCATTTGGCTTTCCTCCAAGTTCATTTCGAAACTTGGAAGAGGCGGAGCAGCATGTGGTGGCGTAAGCGTAGGCGTGGTGGAATGGTGTCGGTGATGGGACCTTTTCCTTCATAGATCCTCGTTGAGCGCGGCATGGAATGTGTAAGTTCCTCGCTGATTGCTATGAGTCGGGGCTCCATCACGAACGGGGTAACTAACCAGACGGGGGTCACAAAGACGCTCCGTCGTCACAACATCGAAACATGTGTCCGATGCGCCGCCTGTTTGCACAGGACAAAAAGAACCGGAGAGCCACAAAGGCTTTCCGTTCGCACGGACGATGAGACAAGTTCGTATCCGTGGCCCATCGACAGTTGTGGTGAGGGTGGCTGTCGTGGGTCTTCCGCTCTCGGTCACAAGGACGTCATCAAGCGTTCGGGCAAGTTCACGAAGAACCTGCGGTGCGTAAAGAGTGTTTGTGTCCTAGAAAGTGGAAAATTTCGGTGGGTGAGGACACTAGACTCAATGTGGGTGGAAGAGGTGCAGTGAGAGGGGGGCACTGCATGTTCAACATCAACCGTCTCCAAGTGGGGCGGTGATGGCTAACGTGGTTCCTCTTGTGCGAAATGAAACAGCTATCTGCGAAAGGATAGCTGAGTGGTTGGGAGGGGTTAATTGCGCGGTTGGACCTGATGCCGCGACTTCTACTCGGGAAACGAGCGAGTCGTCTCCTGTACCTATGGGCGAGGTCCGGGTTGTGGTGAGATAGGACAGAGGAGTGCGATCATGTCGTCGTTGGTTCGCAACTCCTGCAAGCGACTTACGTCATCCTCCCGAGATCGTTGATTGGATCTTTGCATGGAAGAGGATGTCGCGCGACCTAGACCTAGACTAGAGAGGCTAGGGTAGGCTCGTTCCTGGGTTAGGATCGGGGGGTTTCACTGATCCATGGGAACTATGGTGGCGTGGCGTGATCGCGTTGAAAGGCGACCACGAGTGATGTCGATGAGGGTGGCCCAAAACTGTTGATCAGACACTTCTGAGACTCGTCAGGTGGTGGTGGTGGTGAGGGCGTAAAGAGGATCACGGTGGCTTAGGACGTCTCCATGTAGCGCACCATGGTGGAATGGATGGCAGTGGGTGGACGGTGGAGTCTGGTACAAGAGATCCACATCGCCTAAGCATCAAGATTGGATGGCGCGCCCACTGATGGTTGGTTGAACTTTTGTCAACCCTTCTTTGTAGGTCCGGGTTCTGCACGGATTTGTACAGAAGTCATGATGGTTGCTCGCTTCTCTGACATCCCTTCTTGCACGTGGAGCAACCCGTGTAACGTGCATGATGGGGTTGGTTGCTCGCAGTGCATACCGGTCATGAATGTGGAGCAACCCATGTACCATTCATGCCGGGTGGTGGTTGCTCACGTCGTGTACCAGTCATGTATGTGGAGCAACCCGGGTGCCATACATGCTGGGTGGTGGTAAATTGGCATTTGGAAATTCCACTCCGAAAAGTTTGGGGGTGACCTAAACTTTTTCTATAATGTGCCAATACTGTCCTAGGTCGATCGTTGGGTACGGTGATCGTTGCCGCGTTTTGGATTTGCCTTCAAAAATTTCACAAAAACGTCGTCTATACCGAAAATTTTGGCCCAGAAAAATTTTATTTCGAAAAATTTTAAAAGTGTAAAATAGACAAAGTCCAAAGGCCTTAGAAAATTTTCTCTATCCAATGATATAAATTTTTTTTGGGCTTAGAAAAAATTTTCTTTCCTTAAACCTTATTTAATCCGAGGGGGGGCCAGAAATTTTTTGGTGGTCAAAAACGTTCAAGTGTAATTTTAAAGAGTGATTTTTGCAAGATTTGAAGCTAAAAGGTGTGTTTGGATCAAGTTTAAAGGTTGGGTGCAAATTTCTCGGGGGGTGCGAAAAATGGTGTGAAAATGTGCGAAAAATGTTGTCCCGAGAAATTTCGTTGTGAGAGTGAGTCGCGAAAAAAAAAAAGGAAATTTCGCATTCAAAGGAAATTTTCGCATGTACAGTAATAGTTTCGCATATCAAGAAGATTGCGCATTCAGAGTAAAATTTCGCATGTATAAAAATTTTCGCAAGTTATAGCACATAGACACGTCGTGAGAATTTTCGCAGATTGAGTAAAATTTAGCAAGTATGGAAAATTTTCGCAAGTGAGAAATCTCGCAAGTTGTCCAAATTTTTCGCATGTATTCCAAAAATTTCGCGGTGAAAATTTGTTCTAAAAACGGTATTAAATTTTCGCAGTTAGAAAGAGTTTTCAAGTTAGCAAAAATTTCGCAAGTTTGAATTTTCTCAAGTGATATGGAAGTGAAGTGATGATGCGAAAAAGTGAAGTTGAAATTTTTGGATCACTGTAGATGCGAAATAGTGAAGATGCGAAAATATGTATGATGAAGTGAAGTGTATGAAAATTTCGCGGGGCTTCACATGCTGTAGCAGCGAAATTTCTCGGAAAAATTTCTCGGCCTGCGAAATTTCTCGGCCTGTAGATGTGAAAATTTCTCGGGCAGCGAAAGTTTCTCGGCCTGCGAAATTTTCTCGGCTAAGAATTTTCTCGGGTAAAAAAATTTCTCGGCCAAGAACACAGATTACTGTTCCATAGCTGCGCGACTTTTACCAGAAAAATGACTCGTTTTCGCTCAAATCTCACTCAAAATCGACGAAACTTGTTCCAAAACTTCAGAAAAACATTCCTAAACACATAATCAACCTTTGGGATGTCTAAAAACAACAAATCGAGGTCGAAATCGCCCAAAAACTGAAAGTGACGAAAATAATTTTTCAAGCAATTTTCACTCAAATCTTGCTCAAAACACGCAAATCCGGTCGCGTTGGGCTCTGATACCACTTGTTGGTCCGAGATTACACCAACAATACGACTTCGGACGGATTAAACACGCCTTAAGATCGAGATTTGGGTTCGGGGCGTGTGGGGCTTGGTGGTGTTCTTGAGGAGACTTTTTCACTCTAAAATGTGTTTATTTGATTAACACACACAAGCTCACCTAACTATGTGTTAGGGTTTTCCTATTTATACCACAAGTTGGTATATAATAGGTGGGCCTCTTGTGAAGGCCCATTACATGAATAACTAAGAACTAACCCAACTAAGAATTAGCCGAAAGTTTAATAAAGCTAACCAACAAAGATAATATAATGAAATTGAACACTACAAAATATTTCCTAACAAGCGTAATGGAGATCAATATCAAATTCTTAGGATCACTTCATTCAGAATGGGAGGCTACTGCAATTATGATAAGACAAATGAACGACCTAACCAAAGTTAGCATTCATACACTATTCGACTACCTCAATCAACATTCCAATCATGTGGATAAACGAAGGGAGGAAATCAAATCATTAGGAAGCGACTCACTTGCTCTTATGACTGAACGATCATCAAGAAAACCAACCAAGGACAAAGAAATTTGCAGTCATCACAAGTTAAGGAAGGAGGAGACTCTGATTCTGATGACGAATCCAAGGATCTTTCAAAAAATGGAGACCAGGAGATTACTCTCAAGGATCTTGCTAAGCAACTCGCTCTGGTCTCAAATTTTGTGCAGAAGAAATTTTATAAGAAGACTGGATCCTCCTCAAATCGTCAAAGGACCTCCTCCAACTCTAGAGGAAAGACTCAGGATGAGGAAAACAACTCTGAAACTCCTCATCAAGGCGGAAAATGCTTCAACTGCGGAAAGATTGGACACTTTGCTAGAGAGTGCAGAATGCCAAGAAAAAGGATGTTAACTATTACCGTCGAAAAGTTCAATTGGCCGAACAAAAGGAGAAGGGACTGATCTTAATGGCAGAAGAGGACCATGGCTTGAAGATACCTCAGACAGCGAGAATGAGAACACGGCACTGATGGCCAATGTGGATGACGAAGAAGATGGAGCTGGAGCTGAAGAAGGCGAATCAGACAGGGAAACCTCTAACAACTCAGAAATGGTGGAGGTAAGTGAAACAGATTATGATTCTTTACTTAAGATGAAAAATGAATTTTTATCCTTATATAAATCTAACAAATTAGGTAAAAGAAAAATCAAGGAACTAGAAGCTAATTTAGAGAAAAATTTAGTAGTATTAGATAAGTTTAGATATGATTATGCCTGTGAGAAGAATCGCATAATTGTAGCAAATGAAAAAATTGCTAAGCTGGAAATTCAAGTGAAAAAAGGCGAAGCTAAAGCCAAGGATTTAGAAAAGGAAATGAAATCTCATAGAGATCAGGCAATGGATGCTACAATTAAATATGACTTACTAAATAAAGAACGGGAAAAACTATACTCCAAAATAAAAAAATTGGAGGATCTTTTAACCCGACGAGATCAATCGGAACAAACAATCTTTTTAAACAAACCAGCTAACATTGATTTTTACAATCCTTATAAGGGACTAGGTTTTGAAAACCCAGGTAAGTTAAAAGAAGGCATATCAAATTCACCCTATCTATACGATCTCAAATTTATGCAGACAGGTTGCCTTGCGTATCTAATGTCTTTTGTCAGTGAAAATGAGACAACAACACAAAGTGAAACTCAATTATCCTTTAACTACACAGAATTAAATGATAGTTATAAAGAAAGAAGTTGTCCAGCAATAACTGAATTTGAGTCTGATATTTTTCATCTAAATGAAGGAGAAACCTCAGGTACTTCGGAAAGTAAGACACCGATGATTACATATGCAACTGGATATATGCCTGATTGCATAAAGAAAATCAGTGATCTTCATTCCACTCTCGAAAGCGAGAGAAAATCATTTGATGAAGAAAGAAAAAAACTTCTTCATGAAATATCTTCACTTAAAGAAAAAATAAGATTACACACTATTTCATACACCTTACTTTCAAATGACAAAATCTCCTGCACTAATTCATTAAAATTTTAAGGACCCACAAAAGAGCCATTGGAAGGTCAAGTATGGGTTAAAAAGGAAGATATCTTGAAGGAGAATCGCGATCTTAATGTACCTTTTGTCATTGAGTATTTTCCTTCCAAAACCTTTGTACCATCTTTATTTAGTCATGTATCGAAAAAATCATCTTCTTCAACAAAAACAAAGTTTTCCGTGCGTGATCATGTCACCAAACAAACTCACATGACAATTCCTAAAAACAAAACTACAACGTCAAAACAAGAATCAAAATCAAAAGCTATCAAAGAACCTGTCAAACTTACAAAAACCAAAAAACTCGAGTCTAAACCTAAGACAAAAAGACCCTCACTAGAGCACAAATGGATTCCAAAGCTTCAAACTACAGGAACACATATTCCTATCCTAGAAATAGGTAGTGACTCTGTGTCATCCCTTAACAAAGGAAAATCCAGGAAGTCTAAACGGACTAATAAAATTGACAGAGGTGGACCCATATTTCAATGGGTACCTAAAACCCTCTAGTTTTATATTTGCAGGCCCTTCATGTGTGGTACTTAGATTCTGGTTGCTCCACACACATGACTGGGACAAAGGAACTGCTGAGCAACTACATTGATAGACCTGGAGGACTGGTACGCTTTGGTAATAGCAATGGAGCCAGAATCCTTGGTCATGGCGATCTCATGTGCAATCGACTTACAATCAAACAAGTCTCGTATGTTGAAGGACTGACACACAACCTCTTATCAATAGGACAGTTCAGTGATTTTGGACTCCAAGTTGTGTTTCTAAAGAAAACTTGCAAAATTCTCAATGCCAATGGTGAAGAACTCCTAACTGGAACTCGCAAGACAAATCTTTACACCATTGATATCAGAACTGTCAAACCAAAGACTGATATCTGCCTAATCTCCAAAGCAACTTCAACTCAAAATGACTTATGGCACCAGCGGTTATCTCATCTTAACTTCAAAACCCTCAACAAGCTATCAACCAACAAATTGGCTATTGGACTACCACCATTGAAGTATCAAAAAGAACATATATGCTCTGCTTGTGAGAAGGGAAAAATGAAGAAAGCCTCACACCCTACAAAACACACAGCATCCACTCAACATCCTCTAGAGCTTTTACACATGGATCTGTGTGGCCCAATGCGAACTGAGAGCATAAGTGGAAAGCGATATATGCTGGTTATCGTCGACGACTATTCCCGATACACTTGGGTACGCTTTTTACGGACTAAATCAGAGATAGTCGATCATATTCCAAACCTAATCAGAACAACACAGAACCTACTCTAGAGTAGTGTTAAAATAGTTAGATCAGACAATGGAACAGAATTCAAGAATCAACAGCTCAGCGACTTCTACGAATCCATAGGGATTACCCAACAGTTTTCTGCTGTCTACACACCTCAACAAAATGGGGTTGTTGAAAGGCGAAATCGAACGCTCGTAGAGGCTGCTCGAACAATGATCATTCAATCATCACTACCTCATTTTCTTTGGGCTGAAGCAATGAATACTGCTTGCTATACGCAGAATCGCACAAGCATTCATCTAAGATTTGGAAAGACGCCATATGAACTTATAAATGGCAGACTGCCCAACATTGCTCATTTTCGAATTTTTGGATGCAAGTGCTTCGTCGCCAACGACCGCGAAGACAAGTCCAAACTTGATCCAAAAGCAACTGAAGGAATCTTCGTAGGCTACTCTGCACAATCTAAGGCGTACAGGATATTTCTCAGAAACAGAAGGGTAATCATTGAAAGTATAAATGTCACCTTTGATGAGGGACTCGAACTTTTGACTGGACATAGCAGTTTGGGACAAGTCTCTAGAACACCACACCTTATTCATTCTCATAATGAAGAAGGAGAATGTTCGAGAGATGCCTCTGAATGGAACTCTTCAGATCAACAAGCAACTGATTCCTCTAGACAAAGTAACCCAACATGCTTCACTCAACGAGCTCAAGAAGAACGGGATTTGGATCTACTTTTTGAGCATATTTATATCTTTCAAAATCAGACAAGACCATCTACCGATCCATTTCCAAATACTGAATCCAGTCCTAGTTCGTCAACTCATGATTCAGAACCTATTCCTAACCAGACAATTCCTCCCTCAGATGCAGAAGCCTCGACCCCAACAACTTTGACCACAACGCAGACAGAGGCCTCCTCCTCAACTTCAGCTGGCACTGCAATCGAATATCCACTAAGTGATGAGTCGCAAATAGACGACACGACACTACCCCACGAAAAGAAATGGGTTCGACATCATCCTACTGATCAAATAATAGGAGATCCAAATACAGGAGTAACGACTAGAAGATCACTTTCAAATGAATGTCAGTTCACCTGTTTCTTGAGTCAAACAGAACCTAAAAGAGTAGTTGACGCACTACGGGATCCTAACTGGATAGTGGCTATGCAAGAGGAGATTAATCAATTCGAACGTCTCAAAGTCTGGAACCTAGTTCCTCGTCCAAAAGGAAAAACGGTGATCGGAACAAAGTGGGTATTTAAAAACAAAAAGGATGAAGATGGTGTTGTAATTCGGAACAAGGCTAGACTTGTTGCTAAGGGATATAATCAACAGGAAGGAATTGATTATGATGAAACATTTGCCCCTGTAGCTAGAATCGAAGCTATTAGGTTATTCCTTGCATACGCAGCACACAAAGACTTTACTGTCTATCAAATGGATGTAAAAACAGCCTTCTTGAACGGAATTCTAAAAGAAGAAGTGTATGTGTCACAGCCAGACGGATTTCTCAATGCTGATCATCCCGACTTTGTTTACAAACTTGACAAATCACTGTACGGACTTAAACAAGCTCCAAGAGCCTGGTATGAGGTGCTATCCGACTTTCTTATCTCCTCAGGTTTCACTAAAGGGAAAATTGACACTACCTTGTTCGTAAAGAAAGATGGTTCTGATATCATGCTTGTGCAAATCTATGTGGATGATATCATTTTTGGCTCTACAAATCCTAAACTTTGTGAAGAATTTAGCATTCTGATGCAATCACAATTTGAAATGAGTATGATGGGAGAAATGTCATTCTTCCTCGGATTACAAATCAAACAACTTCAGGATGGGATTTTTATTAATCAATCAAAGTACATTCACGATATTCTCAAAAAGTATGGGATTGACAAGAGCAAATCATCGAGTACACCTATGTCCACATCATGCTCGCTCGATGCAGATCACTTAGGTGAACCTGTAGATGTTACTCATTACCGAGGGATCATTGGTTCATTACTCTACCTCACAGCCAGTCGGCCAGACATCTTATTCTCTACATGTCTTTGTGCTCGATTTCAAGCTAACCCCAAGGAGTCGCATCTTCATGCCGTCAAAAGAATCCTCAAGTATCTGAAAGGAACACCAGACCTTGGACTGTGGTATCCTAAGAACTCAAATATGAAACTAATAGGATATTCTGATGCAGACTTTGCAGGTTGCAGATTAGACAGAAAAAGCACTTCTGGACACATCCAATTCCTAGGCGACAAGCTTGTATGTTGGGCCTCGAAGAAACAAAATTGTGTGTCAACTTCCACGGCGGAAGCAGAATACGTTGCTGCAGCCAGTTGCTGCTCACAAATTTTGTGGATCAGAACTCAACTACGGGACTACGGGTTCGATCTAAATAGAATTCCTATTTACTGTGATTCCAAGAGTGCAATTGCAATTACATGTAACCCTGTTCATCACTCACGCACTAAGCACATAGATCTTCGCTATCACTTCATAAAGGACCACGTAGAGAGAGGCATAATAGAAATGTACTTTGTCAATACAGAGATTCAACTAGCCGACTTGCTTACAAAAGCATTGGATGAAAAACGCTTCCAATTCTTAGTAGCAAAGCTGGGAATGTTGAACCTCAACTTTTAATTTTGCCTATGCCCTCCTACAGTTCACCATTTATCTATCTGCTAAGTTACTAATCTCTTATTCTGTGCGTGTTTACTATATTAATTAGTTTATTAGGATTTTACTTTTCTCTCTTTGGTTAATTTCTATTTTTCAATAAATTTTTCCTGTTTACAATAAGTCAATGTATCGCCAATGCTGATGGCCATACATCGAGGGGGAGAAAAGCTATATCCATGCATCGAGGGGGAGTGAGTTCAATCATTTTTCAAATACTCGATAGGCATTATATCTAGGGGGAGTTTTTCAACAAATATTTATTCAAGAAACCCAAACATTTAGGGGGAGTTTTCGTACAACAACTCAAATACTTATTCAAGAAACCCAAACATTTAGGGGGAGTTTTCGTACAACAACTCAAATACTTATTCAAAGAAATCCAAACATTTAGGGGGAGTTTTCGTACTCTCAAAAACTCGCATTCCCTATAAAAATCCAAAGCAGAATAGCAAGTAAAACAACGAATAAGCTCAAAAGGAGGTAAATCTCAAAAACAAGCATATTCAGATTATGCTCAAAGTTGCGTCTTAACTCTGCCTGTTCCTTGAGTTTTTTCTCTTCTTCTTGCTTCTGCCAATCCATCTGTAAACGAGAAAATAAGAAATTAGTTAGTTCTTAGAAACTTGAGACATATCTATTTATAAACTTGATGATGGAAACATAAGTCATTTATTGTCCCGACATTAAGACGAATTTTTGACTAAGGTGACGTTTCTTCCTTCTCCAATAAGGATATCGTATCATGAAAATCGATCTTGAAAAATCCATAGATTTGATATTATCCTTGTGATTGATTTGGGTCATTTCTAGATTATTTGATGTTATCCTTGTGATTGATCGCGCCAAATTGGTAGTATTTGGGTCTTTTCTAGATTATTTGGTATCTTTGCTAAGTTGAAAATCCCGTACACTTACTTTTTCTTCATAGGTCATTTTGCAAATCAATTATTAAAATTAAGTTCGCATACTTTACATTACAATTTTTTGCAAACCTCAAATTAAAAAAAAAAAAAAAGGGGGAAGTTCGCGGCCCATTCTAATCTTTCTTCAGGCCCGCAAAGTATCCTCAACCCTAAAAATTTCTCGACTTTCCCAAATCCATCACAATTCGCAAACCTCTCTCAAACACGCAACACTCTCAAATCGCAAACCTCTGTCAGTTTAGATATAATTTTGCGAACCTCAAATCGCAGTCTCAATAGCATATCCCAGTCCTCACGTGTGTTGCTCTATCTTAATCACGTTCTCAGAAACTTTTGGGTGGTAAGGAATCATTCGATATAATTCCTACAATGAAATGTCTTTCTTTTTCAGTTTTGCAGGTTTGAATCGTGAAGAACAGGGCCATACTCGGATTTTTTATTATCGATGAATTATTGTAAATGTTTTTAGTTTCTGATTGGGGTATCTCTGGGTAAATGTTTCGATTTTTGAGTTTCTGGGTTTGCTTGTTAATTAGAGCTTTTAATTTCATTTTAAATTTCTTCGTTTAATCGGTCGAAGTACAGCTTTGCGAAACTCAAAAACTGTTTTGCACAAATCGCAAACCTTCTGCTTTGCTAATCCTGTCAAAGTCGCAAACTTTGCTTTGCTTTGCGAATTCTAAGTTTACTTTGCGAACTCTAAGTTTACTTTGCGAATTCTTAGTTTGCTTTGCTTTGCAAACTCTAAGTTTACTTTGCGAATTCTAAGTTTGCTTTGCGAATTCTACTCTGCGAATTCTAAGTTTGCTTTGCTTTGCGAACTCTAAGTTTACTTTGCGAACTCTAAGTTTACTTTGCGAATTCTTAGTTTGCTTTGCGTTGCGAACTCTAAGTTTACTTTGCGAATTCTAAGATTGCTTTGCTTTGCGAATTCTAAGTTTACTTTGCGAACTCTAAGTTTGCTTTGCGAATTCTAAGTTTGATTTGCTTCGCGAATTCTAAGTTTGCTTTGCGAATTCCAAGTTTGCGAATTCTAAGTTTGCACATTTAGATATGCGCACGATTCACTTCGCGAATTGGTACTTTGCGACTCATAGTTTACCTGATATTTCAAATGCTCAATTCGCAAAGTTCTTTTTCAACTCAGCCCGCAAACCATACTTAGAAAATTTTTCAGCCAAAATCTCTTTGAACATCAATGGGCCAAACAGAAATGGGCCAAATCTCTACCTAAACGATTTCACCTCATAGCCCAAATCGATCTTCAAACAACCGTTTATCATAGCTATTCTAGTTCTACAATATCACATCTCTAATTCCTTTGTTCTTTGTATTGCAGTTCCAACAGCACTTCCCGGTGTCATAAAAAAAAAAAAAAAAAAAAAATGACGACACCTACGGAAATGGTTTACCCAGCCTCACAATGGATAACGACCAAGGACAATAATTTCCAACTTGACCTTCATACATTCAAGTGCAAGGAAGAAATTATATTATCCATTCTGAGGAATCACCACCTTGGGTATGCTTTTTCGGCCTCGGTCCAAGTCCCTACAGTCTACCTTCAACAATTCTGGGGGACGATGAAGACGAAAATTGCTCAGGATAACAGTATATACTACGAGGCCCAAATAGCAAATGAGACTGTCAGCATCACAAGCGATCTCCTTCGGAGTATTCTCAGATTGCCAAGTCAACCTCACTACGAACCTGAGGCTTCTGAGAATGAGCTTCTGGAGGATATGATGAAGATGGGATATTACACGCCTATCAAGTTTGTCTCCCATTTTCAGAATTCCATGATCCCGCATCCTTGGCGAACGCTCTTTACATTTGTCAATAAGTGCTTCTCACCCAAGCACTCAGGATGGGATAGATGCAATATCACAATCCTTCGCATCTTCCATGGGATCGTGTTTCGAAGAAATTACGACCTTGTCAAGCATATCATCACTGATCTCGACGACCAACTTCACCAACGCACAAAGTCCAAAAGGCCACAGAATCTGCCATATCTCCGGTGGTTCTCACTAATCATCCATCATTTTCTGACCACAACACCGGGAATACCATCACGACCCGTAGAAGAAAACTTCACCCCACCCAAACTGCGCTACCTTCAAAAGGGAAAGACTGATGAGAAATACTCACGCACCGCAATGCCAATCCCTCACGAGTTACTCATTCTTGCAAACCCCGACCTTATCGATGCCTACTGCAGAGATTACAAAGTTCCTCACCCCACGACACAGGATAACCCACCTGAGTCTAACCCAGTGGTTAGTGAGACTGAGAGAGCTGAAATGAGCGAGAGAGAAAGAGAGAGGGAGATCTTGAGAGAAACCACAGAAACCAACCCTATACCACACGCACCACAGACTACATCTCAAGAAACAATCCCCGACCAACCACCACCATCCTCTGAACACACAATACCCGAACAATCGCTCGACGAACAACCACACATAGATGTTCCCGAGACGATCACAACAGCACTAACTCAGTCAGAAAGAGCCGGGTCAATCCCTAGGATAGAAGACGTCGTAGTCGACCCAACGACGCATGAGCGAACCCCACCAGACCATTCACTTGTCTCCCAACAGATAAGTGTCTCAACGCAACATGAACCACCCCAAACCTCCAGCAGCTCGGTTCCTGTGTCTGAATCAACTCGAGAAATACCCATTTCCATGACACAGACCGAGTCTCTGCCTGATCCTCAGGCCACAACGTTCATAGAAGAGCCCCAAATAGAGGCTCTTCAAGGATTGGACGGAAGTCTCTCGGATGTTGATGATTTCAGCAGCTCACCATCCGCGAGCCACCGTACAGAACCTAGTTCTGGACGCGTGCTAACGGGACGCCTTGACGATCCCGGAGATAGTTTCACCCAAGCCCGTCCCACTGACGTGGCAACAACGACCCGAGCACCATCTCCAAAAGATGCGTCGCAAGGAGTGGTCGGAAGAACCAAGGACCCTGAAGTTCCACGAACTTCGGGTGACAAGGGCCACCATCCAGAACCTCGTTCTGAACGTGTGCCAACGGCTCCCTCTAGTGGCGCCGGATCTATTCCAACACAGGTGACGACTGCCTACTTGGAGAATCGGCTGTTCGAATTCTTCGAGACCGTAACCCTACCAAGGGTCAAAGGTCTTATCAAGGAGGCGGTTCAAGCAACTTCCACTGACAAAGGGAAGGCTCCCATATCTGACCAACCTCCTCCTCAACAGCCGGTACTTCCCCGTCTTCTCACCCTGCCACCACGCAACCCGACGACACCCAACTTGTACACAGTGCCTCTGCTCGAGCTCTTTGATGTTGGCATTGCTCGCATAATTGATCTGGACAGCAACCGGAGCGTTGAAGAAGAAGACCTCTACCGGAAGCTGGTCGCAGGAGGCGTCATCCCATCTCCTGATGCGAGCATACCGACTGACACATGCCGCCAAGAAGGCCCCAGTCAGAAACGTCGTCACGACGATCCAGACGACCAGGATCGTCCTGAGGGGGAGAGCAGCAAGAGATCGAGAACCAAGTCTCCTGTTATTCGCGGCGGAAGAAGCAGAGGACGCGGGGTTCAAACGCGTGGAGGCAGTTCGTCACGACCATCTAATCCACCACCAAGGTCCTCCAGGGGCAGACAAGTTACACCAGGGCCGAACCAGACAACTTCCCTTGGTGAAGTCGAGTCTGCTCCCTCGAGGATCTCCACCCAACCAGTCCAAGCAACTACAACCCCTCGTCAAAAGGATCCTCAAGACTACATTGGCAGATATATCTTAGCCGAGGAATGGATGACAAGAACAGAGACAGCAGAAGAGTCCCGCCTAAGGATTGAAAGCGTTCGTAATTTATTAAAGGCGGCAGCAGCAGACTTCTGCTTCATCGAGGGAGAGGAAGAGGAGCAAGGAGAAAATCCTGAGGCAGATCTTCCAGAGCTTCCAGAACTCCTTCAGCATCAGGTGCTCGAGGAACCGACGCCAGGATACGAGTTCATAGAAACTCGTTGGAGAAACGCAAAGATCAAGGCACCCTTTCTTGAGGATCTTTATCCAAAGATCTGGAGGAAGGAAGAAGAAATAAAGGGAGTCAACGAGCTGAATCTTCGAGGCCTTGAGCATCTAAGAGGGACGTATAGGGGACTTAGCCATCAGATTATGCTCTGGGAAGTCACGGCCAAGAAAGGAATGAATAGAGATCAATACAGGAAGTACATGAGAGATCAATCGGCCATCTGCGATATTGTGGACGTCGAATGGGCGGTAGGAAGATATGTAGGCCCTGTCTTTGTTATTGATCGATATGACAGGAAAATTGTAAGATATTCAGAAGCAGATCTTCCCTATCTTCCACTGGGCGAACTCAACAAGCTCTACAATATTTATCGCAATAAGTTTCCCCTTGACACTCACACAAGACGAGATGGTTATAGAGCTATCAAGGAGTGCATGCTGAGGCAGGTCAAGTATTTCGCTGCTCATGACTTCCAAATGGCCTTGGAAAGCAATATGAGCAAGGTCAACCTGACGCGTCCAGACAACAGATACAAGGATCTCGAAAAGTTTGAAGAGGGATTTATCTTCCTTGAACCACAACCAGGGGTCACCTACATACAAGCACAGAAGAAAGTGAAGCAGGTGCTACTTCTGTCAGAGATCTCCAAATTCTCAGATGGAACATTGAAGATTATCCTCAACCAACTTCGGGCTAAGAAGAAGACAGTTTCCGAAGAGGACAAACTAGAAGGAACAGAACTGGAAGAGAAAGATATCCTACGGAAACTCATCGAGAAGATAAGATATCGGATCGTTCTTCGGAACGACATCAGACAGTTCGAGACTGCCCTTGGATTCAGGAAGACCTACTTGGCTCATAGAGAACCTCCACCTCCACCCCGCTCGAAGAAAAAGAAATGAAGACTTAGTTTATTTGCTCGATTGTAATTGGACACTTAGGGGGAGAATGTTAGGAATATTTTAGAAGTGTCCAAAATATTAATTCTAAGTCTTGTAATTTCTTTTCTATGTATTTTATAGATGTTTTATTTATGTAATTGGGTTGTATTTGTAATGGGCTTGTTAGGGGCCCAATGGGCTTAAATACCTCACAAGGTATTTAAGCTTAAACCCTAACTTTATTAATGCAAGTTTCCATTTTGCTAAAATCCCACGTACTCAACACTAAAACCTCAAAAGCAAACTATTCACATATTACGAAGGTTAATCTGTTGAAGTGTTCTTGGATAATCTGGATTTACAGTTTGAATCAGGGTCATCCGTGTTTTAGATAAAAAGTTATGCTAAAAACCTTGCAGGCGGCCATTTTCGGGCAACAACACCGGAAATCAACTTCGGGCACAATTTCGGGGTCAAAGGACTTCTAATTACGCCAAACTTAAGGAAAAGAAATTTTTGATGATCAAGTTGGTTGTTCATAGGAATTTTAATCAGGGTCATCCGAGTTTTAGAACAAAAATTATGCTAAAAATCGTGTAGGATGCCATTTTCGAGCAACACCACCCGAAAATCAAATTCGGACACTGTTTCGAGGTCCAAGGACTTCGAATTATGCCAAACTTAAAGAAAGTTTTAGATAATCAAGTTGGTTATTTATAGGAATTTGAATCAGGGTCATCCAAGTTTTAGATCAGACGTCATGCAAAAAATCGTGCGGGCTGCCATTTTTGGGAAACAACACAAATCAAATCAGGCACAATTTCATGGTCAAAGGACTTTGAGTTAGGTCAAACTTAAAGAATAAAAGTTTTAGATAATCAAGTTGTTTATTCGTAGGAATTTTAATCACGGTCATCCGAGTTTTATATCAAAAGATATGCTAAAAATCGTTCAGGCTGCCTTTATCGGGCAACAGCACCCGAAAATCTAATTCGGGCACAATTTCGGGGTCAAATGACTTCGAATTACGCCGAACTTAAAGAATAGAAGTTTTAGAAAATCAAGTTAGTTATTCACAGGAATTTAAATCAGGGTCATCCAAAAATCGTGCAGAATACCATTTTCGGGCAACAGCACCGGAAAATCAAATTCAGGCACAATTTCGGGGTCAAAGGACTTCGAATTAGGCCAAACCTAAAGAGTAAAAGTTTTAGATTATCAAGTTGGTTATTCGTAGGCATTTTAGTCGGGTTATCCGGGTTTAGATAAACAGTTATGCTAAAAATTGTGCAGGCTGCCGTTATCGGCCAACAGCTCACGAAAATCAAATTAGTGCACTATTTCGGGGTCAAAGGACTTCAAATTATGCCAAACTTATAGAATAGAAATTTTAGTTAATCAAGTTGGTTATTCATAAGTTTTTGAATCAGGACCATCCAAGTTTTAGATCAGAAGTTATGCTGAAAATCGTGCAGGTTGCCATTTTCGGGCAACCGCACCCGAGAAACAAATTCGGGAACAAATTCGGGATCAAAGGACTTTGAAATAGGCCTAACTTAAAGAAAATTTTCGATAATCAAGTTGGTTATTCTTAGGAATTTAAATCAGGGTCATCTGTGTTTTAGACCAATAGTTATGCTAAAAACCTTGCACACTGCCATTTTCGGGCAACGGTACCGTAAATAAAATTCGGGCACAATTTCGGGGTCAACGGACATCGAATTAGGCAAAACTTAAAGAATAGAAGTTTAAATTATCAAGTTGGTTATTCATTGGAATTTCAATCAGGGTTACCCGTGTTTTAGCTGAAGAGTTATGGTAAAAACCGTTTAGGCTGCCATTTTCGGGTAACAGCACCCGAAAATCAGATTCGGGCACAATTTCGGGGTCAAAGGACTTCGAATTACGCCGAATTTAAAGAATAGAAGTTTTAGATTATCAATTTAGTAATTCATAGGATTTTGAATCAGGGTCATCCAAGTTTTAGATCAGAAGCTATGCTAAAAATAGTGCAGAATGCCATTTTCGGGCAACAGCACCCAAAATTCAAATTCAGGCACAATTTCAGGGTCAAAGGACTTTGAATTAGGCCAAACTTAAAGAGTAAAAGGTTTAGGTAATCAAGTTGGTTATTCGTAGGAATTTTAGTCAGGGTCATCCAAGTTTTAGATCAAAAAGTATGCTAAAAAACGTGCAGGCTGCCGTTATCGGCCAAAAGCTCACGAAAATCAAATTCGGGCACAATTTTGGGGTCAAAGGACTTCAAATTACGCCAAACTTAATGAATATGAGTTTTAGTTAATCAAGTTGGTTATTCATAAGTTTTTGAATTAGGACCATCCAAGTTTTAGATCAGAAATTATGCTGAAAATCGTGAAGGTTGCCATTTTCCTGCAACAGCACCCGAAAATCAAATTCGGGCTCAAATTCGGGGTCAAAGGACTTTGAAATAGGCCTAACTTAAAGAAAAACATTTTCGATAATCAAGTTAGTTATTCTTCGAAATTTGAATCAGGGTCATCCGTGTTTTAGATCAAACGTTATGCTAAAAACCTTGCAGACTGCCATTTTCGAGCAACAGCACCGGAAATAAAATTCGGGCACAATTTCAGGGTCAACGGACTTCGAATTTGGCAAAACTTAAAGAATAGAAGTTTTATATGATCAAGTTGGTTATTCATTGGAATTTTAATCAGGGTCATCTGAGTTTTAGCTCAAGAGTTATTCTATAAACCGCGCAGGCTGCCATTATCGGGCAACAGCACACGAAAATCAAATTCGGGCCGAATTTCGGGGTCAAAGGACTTCGAATTACGCCGAATTTAAAAAATAAAAGTTTTAGATAATCAATTTAGTTATTCATAGGATTTTGAATCAGGGTTATCCAAGTTTCAGATTAGAAGTTATGCTAAGAATAGTGCAGGATGCCATTTTCGGGCAACACCACCCGAAATTCAAATTCAGGCACAATTTCGGGGTCAAAGGACTTCGAATTAGGCCAAACTTAAAAAGAGTAAAAGTTTTAGATAATTAAGTTGGTTATTCGTAGGAATTTTAGTCAGGGTCATCCGATTTTTAGATCAAAAGGTATGCTAAAAATCGTGCAGGCTGTCGTTATCTGCCAAAAGCTCACGAATATCAAATTCGGGCACAATTTCGGGGTCAAAGGACTTCAAATTACGCCGAACATAAAGAATATGAGTTTTAGTTAATCAATTTGGTTATTCATAAGTTTTTGAATCAGGACCATCCAAGTTTTAGATCAGAAATTATGCTGAAAATCGTGCAGGTTGCCATTTTCGGGCAACCGCACCCGAGAAACAAATTCGGGAACAAATTCGGGGTCAAAGGACTTTGAAATAGGCCTAACTTAAAGAAAATTTTCGATAATCAAGTTGTTTATTCTTAGGAATTTGAATCAGGGTCATCGGTGTTTTAGATCAATAGTTATGCTAAAAACCTTGCACACTGCCATTTTCGGGCAACGGTACCGTAAATAAAATTCGGGCACAATTTCGGGGTCAACGGACATCGAATTAGGCAAAACTTAAAGAATAGAAGTTTAAATGATCAAGTTGGTTATTCATTGGAATTTCAATCAGGGTTACCCGTGTTTTAGCTGAAGTGTTATGGTGAAAACCGTTTAGGCTGCCATTTTCGGGTAACAGCACCCGAAAATCATATTCGGGCACAATTTCGGGGTCAAAGGACTTCGAGTTACGCCGAATTTAAAGAATAGAAGTTTTAGATTATCAATTTAGTTATTCATAGGATTTTGAATCAGGGTCATCCAAGTTTTAGATCAGAAGCTATGCTAAAAATAGTGCAGAATGCCATTTTCGGGCAACAGCACCCAAAATTCAAATTCAGGCACAATTTCAGGGTCAAAGGACTTTGAATTAGGCCAAACTTAAAGAGTAAAAGGTTTAGGTAATCAAGTTGGTTATTCGTAGGAATTTTAGTCAGGGTCATCCAAGTTTTAGATCAAAAAGTATGCTAAAAAACGTGCAGGATGCCGTTATCGGCCAAAAGCTCACGAAAATCAAATTCGGGCACAATTTTGGGGTCAAAGGACTTCAAATTACGCCGAACTTAATGAATATGAGTTTTAGTTAATCAAGTTGGTTATTCATAAGTTTTTGAATTAGGACCATCCAAGTTTTAGATCAGAAATTATGCTGAAAATCGTGAAGGTTGCCATTTTCCTGCAACAGCACCCGAAAATCAAATTCGGGCTCAAATTCGGGGTCAAAGGACTTTGAAATAGGCCTAACTTAAAGAAAAACATTTTCGATAATCAAGTTAGTTATTCTTCGAAATTTGAATCAGGGTCATCCGTGTTTTAGATCAAACGTTATGCTAAAAACCTTGCAGACTGCCATTTTCGAGCAACAGCACCGGAAATAAAATTCGGGCACAATTTCGGGGTCAACGGACTTCGAATTTGGCAAAACTTAAAGAATAGAAGTTTTATATGTTATTCATAGGAATTTTAATCAGGGTCATCCGAGTTTTAGATCAAAAGTTATACTAAAAATTCGTGCAGGCTGTCATTATCGGGCAACAGCACACGAAAATCAAATTCGGGCCGAATTTCGGGGTCAATGGACTTCGAATTACGCCGAATTTAAAAAATAGAAGTTTTAGATAATCAATTTAGTTATTCATAGGATTTTGAATCAGGGTCATCCAAGTTTTAGATTAGAAGTTATGCTAAGAATAGTGCAGGATGCAATTTTCGGGCAACAGCACCCGAAATTCAAATTCAAGCACAATTTCGGGGTCAAAGGACTTCGAATTAGGACAAACATAAAAAGAGTAAAAGTTTTAGATAATCAAGTTGGTTATTCGTAGGAATTTTAGTCAGGGTCATCCGAGTTTTAGATCAAAAGGTATGCTAAAAATCGTGCAGGCTGCCGTTATGTGCCAAAAGCTCACGAATATCAAATTCGGGCACAATTTCGGGGTCAAAGGACTTCAAATTACGCCGAACTTAAAGAATATGAGTTTTAGTTAATCAATTTGGTTATTCATAAGTTTTTGAATCAGGACCATCCAAGTTTTAGATCAGAAATTATGCTGAAAATCGTGCAGGTTACCATTTTCGGGCAACAGCACCCGAAAATCAAATTCGGGCTCTAATTCGGGGTAAAAGGACTTTACAATGGGCGTAACGTAAAGAAAAATTTTTTTCGATAATCAAGTTGGTTATTCTTAGGAATTTGAATCAGGGTTATCCGTGTTCTAGATCAAAAGTTATGCTAAAAACCTTGCAGACTGCCAATTTCGGGCAACAACACCGGAAATAAAATTCGGGCACAATTTCGGGGTCAACGAACTTCGAATTTGGCAAAACTTAAAGAATATAAGTTTTAGATGATCAAGTTGGTTATTCATTGGAATTTTAATTAGGGTCATCCGAGTTTTAGCTCAAGAGGTATTCTATAAACCGTGTAGGCTGCCATTTTCGGGTAACAGCACCCGAAAATCAAATTCGGGCACAATTTCGGGGTCAAAGGACTTCGAAGTAGGCCTAACTTAAAAAGAAGAAAGGTTTTATATAATCAAGTTGGTTATTCATAGCAATTTTAATCAGGGTCATCCGAGTTTTAGATCAAAAGTTATACTAAAAATTCGTGCAGGCTGCCATTATCGGGGCAACAGCACCCGAAAATCAAATTCGGGCCGAATTTCGGGGTCAATGGACTTCGATTTACGCCGAATTTAAAAAAGATAAGTTTTAGATAATCAATTTAGTTATTCATAGTATTTAGAATCAGGGTCATCCAAGTTTTAGATTAGAAGTTATGCTAAGAATAGTGCAGGATGCCATTTTCGGGCAACAGCACCCGAAATTCAAATTCAGGGACAATTTCAGGGTCAAAGGACTTCGAATTAGGCCAAACTTAAAAAGAGTAAAAGTTTTAGATAATCAAGTTGGTTATTCATAGGAATTTTTGTCAGGGTCATCCGAATTTTAGATCAAAAGGTATGCTAAAAATCGTGCAGGCTGCCGTTATCTGCCAAAAGCTAACGAAAATCAAATTCGGTCACAATTTTGGGGTAAAAGGACTTCAAATTACGCCGAACTTAATGAATATGAGTTTTAGTTAATCAAGTTGGTTTTTCATAAGTTTTTGAATCAGGACCATCCAAGTTTTAGATCAGAAATTATGCTGAAAATCGTGAAGGTTGCCATTTTCGGGCAACAGCACCCGAAAATCAAATTCGGGCTCAAATTCGGGGTCAAAGGACTTTGAAATAGGCCTAACTTAAAGAAAAACATTTTCGATAATCAAGTTGGTTATTCTTCGGAATTTGAATCAGGGTCATCCGTGTTTTAGATCAAAAGTTATGCTAAAAACCTTGCAGACTGCCATTTTCGGGCAACAGCACGGGAAATAAAATTCGGGAACAATTTCGGGGTCAACGGACTTCGAATTTGGCAAAATTTAAAGAATAGAAGTTTTATATGTTATTCATAGGAACTTTAATCAGGGTCATCCGAGTTTTAGATCAAAAGTTATACTAAAAATTCGTGCAGGCTGTCATTATCAGGCAACAGCACACGAAAATCAAATTCGGGCCGAATTTCGGGGTCAATGGACTTCGAATTACGCCGAATTTAAAAAATAGAAGTTTTAGATAATCAATTCAGTTATTCATAGGATTTTGAATCAGCGTCATCCAAGTTTTAGATTAGAAGTTATGCTAAGAATAGTACAAGATGCCATTTTGGGGCAACAACACCCGAAATTCAAATTCAGGCACAATTTCGGGGTCAAAGGACTTCGAATTAGGACAAACTTAAAAAAGAGTAAAAATTTAGATAATCAAGTTGGTTATTCGTAGGAATTTTAGTCAGGGTCATCCGAGTTTTAGATCAAAAGGTATGCTAAAAATCGTGCAGGCTGCCGTTATCTGCCAAAAGCTCACGAATATCAAATTCGGGCACAATTTTGGGGTCAAAGGACTTCAAATTACGCCGAACATAAAGAATATAAGTTTTAGTTAATCAATTTGGTTATTCATAAGTTTTTGAATCAGGACCATCCAAGTTTTAGATCAGAAATTATGCTGAAAATCGTGCAGGTTGCCATTTTTGGGCAACAGCACCCGAAAATCAAATTCGGGCTCAAATTCGGGGTAAAAGGACTTTGCAATGGGCGTAACTTAAAGAAAAAGAAATTTCGATAATCAAGTTGGTTATTCTTCGGAATTTGAATCAGGGTTATCCGTGTTTTAGATCAAAAGTTATGCTAAAAACCTTGCAGACTGCCATTTTCGGGCAACAACACCGGAAATAAAATTCGGGCACTATTTCGGGGTCAACGGACTTCGAATTTGGCAAAACTTAAAGAATAGAAGTTTTAGATGATCAAGTTGGTTATTCATTGGAATTTTAATTAGGGTCATCCGAGTTCTAGCTCAAGAGTTTTTCTATAAACCGTGTAGGCTGCCATTTTCGGGTAACAGCACCCAAAAATCAAATTCGGGCTCAATTTCGGGGTCAAAGGACTTCGAAGTAGGCCTAACTTAAAAAGAAGAAAAGTTTTATATAATCAAGTTGGTTATTCATAGGAATTTTAATCAGGGTTATTGGAACTATTTAATTGTATTCAATTAATATAGTTGTCTTAGTCTTGCTATGCAAATTAGTAGTCTTGGGCTAAATTGTAATTAGTAATTTTGTAGGACTACTTGTGTAAATATACCACGAGGTGGTATATATAAGTGAACTCCTTAGGAAGTAAGGAGTGCGCTTTGTATGGTTTTACAGATTGAAAATTAGAATCGAAAATTTTAGAGAGAAAAATTCGCCAACCCTTACTTGTTCTACGAGTTTTCTCTCACAATCTTCAACGAAGGTAAATCTCAAGCGTAAGTGCTCGAAATTCTCAAATTTATTATCCGATTCTTTGTGATTCGATCTGTGTTGGATAAAAAAAAGGACCTAACAATTGGTATCAGAGTTGACCGGTTTAGGATTTGAGTTAATTTTGCTGAATTTCGAATCTAAAATTTCTGGAATTTTTTTTCGCGAGTTACTGTTCATCGCGAGTTACTATTCACGCGCGACTGTTCATCGCTGATTTTCAATCTGATTTTTCTTAATTCGACTTGTTTTGATGTTAGCGGGGTTCGATTCTGTGTTTCTAATTGATCTGAGCTTGTTTTCGTTCGATCGAACCACAAATTTTAGCGAATTTTGAAAATTTGATTGAAATTGTTCTTCGATTTCTTAATCTGATTTTTCAAAAATTGGACTGATTTTTGCTTTGATTGTGCTGAATTGAGTGTTATTCTTGTCAATTTCATGATTTCGATCAATTACCCAGACTTTGGTAGACTGATTTGCTGTTTTCGTTCTGATTTGTGATGAATCGTGTTCTTCGTAAAATTCATCAAATTCTGGGAAAATCTGACATGTTTTGCTGTTTTCTGGTTTGATTCTGTGTTAGAACTGTTATTCTATAACTTTGGATCAATAACTCATCCTAAATCTGCAATATTATTGTTTTCGATTGAATTCTTTATTTTGCAAGTTCTCGTAAAAGGCTTCAGTTAATTTCTCGATGAGCATCACTGAACTCGTTATTTGCATATTACTGTAGTAATCATTCGAAAACAGTAACAATCGAGAAATTAGATCGAGAAATTGCTCAATAGTTAGCACATGGTCAAAATTCCATCCTAAAGCTTTGAAAGTCAAACTGACACAACTAATGATCGAAAACTTTTGCCATCGATAATAGCGATTGATATTGTTTAAAAAAAAAGGTTTATGATCGAAAGAAATTGATCGAGAACAGTTCATCTCATTACATATATGATCGAAAATAGTGATTGCCAATTGATCGAAAAACTCCACAAGATAATAACATTGCAACATCATTCAGTCATCATTGCACATCATTCAGCAATCTTACACATTATTGTCACTTTGCTATTGTTATCATTAAGGGTGTAAATGAGTCGAGCTCGAGCCGAGCTCGGCTCATTTTTCGGGCTCGAGCTCGAGCTCGACTCATCTGCATTAGGCTCGAGCTCGAGCTCGATGAGCTATACAATTCCAAGCTCGAGCTCGAGCTCGATAGGAATATTTAGGCTCGAGATCAGCTCGTGAGCTCGAGCCTAAATCTGTAAAGAACAAAAAACCAGCTTTCACCTAAAGATGGAGGAAAATGGTATCTGGAAGTTCACTGAAAATTGTCTAACAGTGCACTGCTTTAGTGCTTACACGCAATCTGGTATCTTCTTCGACCTTTCTCAATCAGTAGTCGAAGGAGACAGCTGAGCTGCCACGTAGTCTAACAAACCTTCGCCGGCAGCGTCCGACGGCGGCGACGTAATGGTTCTTGAAGAAGACGATCGCGAAGAAGATGAAAGAAGACAGACGAAGTGGGCGGCTGTTTTGTAATAAATTAAGAAGAAGACGATTGGAATAATATTAATAAAAGAACCTAATTTGTTTGTTGGGCTGGGCTATTTTATTCTATTGAGCCATTAAATAACAAGTTAAAGCCTTAAAGGTATAATTTAAAATAAAGAAATATATAATGAAAAACATAAACAAATAAATAGAAAGCTCACGAGCCTGTTCACGAGCTTTTGAACAACTAAGACTGAGCTCGAGCTCGAGCTCGTTAAGAAAAGCTCGAGCTCGAGCTCGATATTGATGAGCTTGAGCTCGATTTTCACGAGCTTGAACCGAGCTTTTGTCGAGCCGGCTCATCGAGCTCGTGAGCCGGCTCGACTCATCTTACACCCCTAGTTATCATTACATTACATACGTTGCAATTCATAGTTAATCATCATTGGATAATCATCACTCATCATCATTGCATTATCATATTGAAAATTGAAATCCAAGCAAAACTTTTGCGATCACAAAACCTTTTGCTATCCGATTTTCCTTTGCAGTCAATTGTTTACCTTGACCACAAAACTTTTTACGACCACAAAAATATTTTGCGAACAAATAACTTTGACCCGCAAAACATTTTCAACAAAAATCAGTTTTCAGTCATTTTTCCGTTGACCTTGAATTTCAAAACATATTTTAAGTTTTACAATCGCAAAACTTTCACGATCGTAAATCTATACGGAACTGTTTGAATTCAAAACTATTTTCTAAAAACAGTACCTCAACGTAAAACTTAACAACCGAAAATTATATCACACGAAAATCTCTTTATCTCTTGGCACATTATAGAAAAAGCTTTTGGTATATACTATTAAAATTTTAAATCAAACTTTAAAAACCAAAATCTTTTCGAAACTGAAATTTTAAAAGCCTAATATTTTAATAAGAATAAAAGAAAAAAAATCCAAATCACAAAACACGTTAAAGATCCAAATATCCAACAAAATTTTAAAAATAAATAAATAAAAATATTAAAAACCAAAATGGACACCTACTCAATTACTCGATCTGATGACACTAGCTCCGACGACTTTAGCTCCGACATTGATGAACAACTGAAGGAGTTTGGACGTCAACTACGATTAATTGAGAAAGAGTTAAAGAAGAAGTCCACAAAGACCAAGTCACGCTCAAAGAAGCAAGAGACTACAAATTCCGAACAAAAGACGCATATGGCTTTGGCTCACGAAGATGAAACTAACACATCCTCTAAGGGTGCAGTGATTTCTAACTCTACATTGTTTAACATGTTAGAATCCTTGCAAACTAGATATGCTAACATGAAAAATGAGCGGAAAAGTACAAGAGAATTAGAGGACAAATTAACTAAGTCTAAGGAGGAAATAGCTAGTCTCGAATCTAAGTTTAGGAGCTCTAGTGCGAAAATAGAAGAATTATCCAAGAGCCCCAATATTAGCGAGACTAAGTATATTACCTTAGAGAAGTATATGTCGATAGTAAAAGAATTGGAGGACAGGCTAGACAACAACCATAAATGTCTACTTAGGAATTTGGACGAGAAAAGTCTTCTTAAATGTAGACTAGAAGGTATGAGCAAAAAGGTCACTAGTCTAGAAGCCAAAATAGATAAATCTAATTCTAAGAATAGTGAATTAAGAAAGAGTCTAGACACCTGTCAAGCAGAGAAGAGCACTGCTCAAAATAACTATGCTTTCTTAAGAGAAGAACGTGGGAAGCTCTATTCTAAGATTAATCAATTAGAAAATCTTCTTGTGATTTCTAAGACCAAGGAAGCACAATCTCATCATTCTGAAAATTCTTCTTCCGTCGATATACCTTCTAGTCTCAAAGCTTCCTCGTCTTCAAAACATGATCAAGGAACGCAAACGGATGATCTCGTTCCTACCATCGACACGACTTCTACTAATTCTACGTCAATCTTGACCAAAGCTGAAATTCAAAGTAAAAGTCCCGCACTTTCTATACTCAAGGAACAAGTCCCATGGAAATGGGAGAACGGAAAAGCTCCACAACGGAATCATAAAGATCAAAAGTCTTCCTCTCCCGTTCCTAAAAAGAAAATCTTTCACGAAAATATTTCAAGTTCTAGCGCACAAACTTCATCGTGTGCTTCAAATGATCCTACTAATTTTTCATTTAAAAAGCCTAAACTTGAAAATAATTTTCGAAATTCTTATAATCATTATGTGAAAAATGTGCATTCTCCATGTAGGAAATATGATACATCTGGTTTAGATGCTTATCATTCTATTTGCTCATATTGTTACATGAAATATCCAGTCAAAGTCAAATCTGAAAAATATTTATTAAGACTGGGCAATGAAAAGATCTTTAAAAATACACATTCTAGGAGCACATTCTCAAAAGCTGAATTCTCATATCCGTGTAAAGTCATGCAAAAATGGATTCCTACGTCGGATATCAAGTCACAGAGTCCTAGTCAAATATGGACTCCTAAGACTATATCTTCGACCAACTTAGGCTGACAATCTAATTTTACACGATTTACGACTAACTCGTTTTCTGCTAATAAGGGAGGACCCATACGACAATGGGTACCAAAGTCCCGATAGTTTTGCAGATTTCCCTCATGTATGGTACTCCGATGATAGTTGCTCCACATACATGATCAAGGGCGAGCGGCAGAGCAACTACAAGAAATCCCTACCTAAGCGACAAACTCGGTGACGAAATTCCTTACACATTTCTTTTAAATGCTAGGATAAGTCGCTATTAATTTTTTAGGGATCACAATTTGGTACATTATGCATCTTAGCTGAAATGTTAAATGCCAAATCTTTTACGCATTTTCCGCATATAACTAAAAAACCTCTCTTCATGCATTTTTTTTCTCTTTTATTCTCATGCATCTTCATTTTTTTTGAAAAATAAAAAATAATAATAATAATAAAAATAAAAACATTAAAAAAACCTTCATGCATTTTACTTAATTTTTTTTCTTTGTTTCCATATCATGTTCATTTTTTCCTTAATAAAAACAAAAGCAAAAAACGTTTTGAGAAACAACATTAAACTAAAACAAAAACAACGAAAAAAAATGGGGAGTGACGATTACTCAATCTACTTTGATTTGTTTAAAAAAATCTTTCCTTGATATATGATTGGTTATTTGCTTAATATTGTCTGTCTAGTCGCATTTTTTTGTCTAAAGGTCACTAGTTTGTTCCACTAGACACAAAGCCACATCATATATGTAAGATTTTGAGCCTTATTATTTTTTTGGGAATTTATCCTTGAGCGAGTCACGCATCAAATGCTTGTCTTAACTTGTATTTCTTGGCCTCATACTCGCCATGCGTTAGATTGTTAGGAAAATGATTAGGGCACGTAGGAAATTCCTCACTTGGCCAAAATCAAAATATCTTCCTTGAAATTATTCCTCTAGTCATCCCTTTTGAGCCTTCTCCAATATCCTTTTCTTCATTTGTATCCCGATCAAGCCTTCAACCGTAATTCATAAATTTCGGAGGGTTGCATAAACGAGAAAAGGAGGGGGAGAAAAAGGCGCGAACGAAAAAGAAGAAAATGATGACAAAAGGAGGTGGAAAACGCACACGAGGAATGCTCAACGCGCAATAAATAGTCCAAAAGAACCAGCCTTCCCAATTATTGAAATCTTGTAGAAATCATAAGAAGAGGGCATGGATCTTGCTGTGAACTTCTCCATCGATAATCTCGTACACTCGTCAGAACGGCTGGAAAGAGGAGCGCCTAGAAGTGAACTTCTCCAACGATAATCCGGTCTTATATCGAGACAACGAGAAGAGGAGCACGGCCTTGGGTTCGAATTCCATAACCATGAACTTCTTCAAATCGATAATCTCTGAAATCTCTCTAGGGAATAAGAGAAAAGGAGCATGGTATCGGCCCGAGAACGAACAAGAAGAACTTTGCCTTAGATAATCTCTCAGCCTCGTAGAGAAGCGGAGCTTCAGCTTGAGCAAGTGCAGACGAATATGAAAAAAAATTAAAGGATGAGAATGAAAAGATGAAAAAGAAAATGCCGGTGAAGAGGACGACGAAGAAAAGGAAGAAGATCTTTAGTCCACAATTCCTAAATATTTCCCTTCCCTTCTAAGTCAGAACCAAAATACTAAATCCCTAAGTCCCTTTGATTCCGAATCGACGATCTCTCGCTCGGTGAAATGATTTAAAGCGCCTTGATAGCAGGTTAATTGATATAATTTTGCTTGTGTTGACATGAGTGATATATCTAGTATATAAATCCCGTGATAAAAATAATTGAGCGCTAGAGCGAACCTCGTGAGAGTTGTCGAAATGGATCACTCTATGAACTTAGGACTTTAGTTTGATGACGTGACTTGACGACAAATTATTATTCTATGTGTCATGTGAAATATTTGCGTGGACATGATCAAAGTGACGTAATCTGACCCCAAAACAAAATAAAAAAAAGGGAAAAATAAAAAAGAATATATAATAATAAATATAAAAATCGTATAGTCTTGTTTCAAAATTTTCTTTACTTTTATTTTCTTTGCATATTTTTTACATTTTTCATGCATTTTTCTTGTATTTTTGCATTTATTTTTACTTTGCATTTTTCTTACGCATGAAAACATTTCGAACATTTTTAAATGCATTGGCACAGACTTGTTTAAAAGCGAAATATTTCTTGCTTATATAGATACGCAAATTTTCATATGCATGCTTAGGAGTTCATGCATATATACTGAAATGATTACATGCGTTTCTACTCGTCGTGTCATATATGTTACATTCTCATATGCATATCTTGGTAAATATGTATATCTTTGCGAAATTGTTAAAAACTATATGGGCACTACTTGAGGGGGAGTCATGATTCTTAGTGGACTAAAACATGAATTAAGGGGGAGAATGAAAAATTACTCTATTACTTTGAAATTACTCCGTTATATGTTTCCAATGAGCATGAATTGAGGGGGAGTAATATGAATTTAATGGGGAGTACTTTTAACTGTTATAATTCATGTTTACGCTTTTAGAGTGTACTTTAGAATCATGAACTCTCCTTGAATCCTTTTAAACGACTAAATCCTCGGGGGAGCTTTTTAGTGATTTCAGGTGTGTGAAGTGGACGCTTTTCAAGAAGATCTTCCAACCACCACTTCTAGTTTGCTCTCGAAGATTTAGCGAAAGAAAGGGGCGGCCTACCTTCTTCTGGAACTAGAGACGCTTCTTCGAGGCCGAACCAGACAACTTCCATTCGGAGAAGACGAATCTGGCGAAACGGAGAAGATGGCTAAACCCCGAGCCCTCTCCTCGACTTTCTCAAGCCCCTTGCTTTCGAAAGAAGAAGCAAGGACTGAGGATCGAACGACACGTGACTCAAGCATCATCAAGGACTGTAGTTGTCAACCGTGTCCACTGTATCAAGGACCGAAGTTGTGAACCGTGTCCACTGCATCAATGATCGAAGTTGCCAACCGTGTCCACCTCTCCAAACCTCACATCGGACTTCCTGATCTCAACACAAGGTTGACCCAAATAGGGGGAGTTTCGAGTTTCGTGTGCTTTCAACCGGAGAAATGGAACGCGGACTTTCCAAAATCCGGCAAGAACTTCGTACATCTTACGGCTTTTAGGAGAAGAACTTCAAAAAAAGATTCGAAGAAAAAGCCGATGCCTAGAAGACCAGATGAGCTTGAAGATTTTCTAAAAGAGGAGATTTCAAGGACTCGAGGACTCTTTCATTTGCAAGACGAAGACAACCCGCGCTATATTGGAAATTGAATATAAAGGGGGAGATTGTTGGAACTATTTAATTGTATTCAATTAATATAGTTGTCTTAGTCTTGCTATGCAAATTAGTAGTCTTGGGCTAATTGTAATTAGTAATTTTGTAGGACTACTTGTGTAAATATACCACGAGGTGGTATATATAAGTGAACTCCTTAGGAAGTAAGGAGTGCGCTCTGTAGGGTTTTACAGATTGAAAATTTGAATCGAAAATTTTAGAGAGAAAAATTCGCCAACCCTTACTTGTTCTACAAGTTTTCTCTCACAATCTTCAACGAAGGTAAATCTCAAGCGTAAGTGCTCGAAATTCTCAAATTTACTATCCGATTCCTTGTCATTCGATCTGTGTTGGATAAAAAAAGGACCTAACAAGGGTCATCCGAGTTTTAGATCAAAAGTTATACTAAAAATTCGTGCAGGCTGCCATTATCGGGCAACAGCACCCGAAAATCAAATTCGGGCCGAATTTCGGGGTCAATGGACTTCGAATTACGCCGAATTTAAAGAATAGAAGTTTTAGATAATAAATTTAGTTATTCATAGGATTTTGAATCAGGTCATCCAAGTTTTAGATTAGAAGTTATGCTAAGAATAGTGCAGGATGCCATTTTCGGGCAACAGCACCCGAAATTCAAATTCAGGCACAATTTCGGGGTCAAAGGACTTCGAATTAGGCCAAACTTGAAAAGAGTAAAAGTTTTAGATAATCAAGTTGGTTATTCATAGGAATTTTAGTCAGGGTCATCCGAGTTTTAGATCAAAAGGTATGCTAAAAATCGTGCAGGCTGCCGTTATCTGCCAAAAGCTCACGAAAATCAAATTCGGGCACTATTTCGGGGTCAAAGGACTTCAAATTACGCCGAACTTAAAGAATATGAGTTTTAGTTAGTCAAGTTGGTTATTTCATAAGTTTTTGCATCAGGACCATCCAAGTTTTAGATCAGAAATTATGCTGAAAATCGTGAAGGTTGCCATTTTCGGGCAACAGCACCCGAAAATCAAATTCGGGCTCAAATTCAGGGTCAAAGGACTTTGAAATAGGCCTAACTTGAAGAAAAACATTTTCGATAATCAAGTTGGTTATTCTTCGGAATTTGAATCAGGGTCATCCGTGTTTTAGATCAAAAGTTATGCTAAAAACCTTGCAGACTGCCATTTTCGGGCAATAGCAACGGAAATAAAATTCGGGCACAATTTCGGGGTCAACATACTTCGAATTTGGCAAAACTTAAAGAATAGAAGTTTTAGATGATCAAGTTGGTTATTCATTGGAATTTTAATCAGGGTTATCTGAGTTTTAGCTCAAGAGTTATTCTATAAACCGCGTAGGCTGCCATTATCGGGCAACAGCACACGAAAATCAAATTCGGGCCGAATTTCGGGGTCAAAGGACTTCGAATTACGCCGAATTTAAAAAATAGAAGTTTTAGATAATCAATTTAGTTATTCATAGGATTTTGAATCAGGGTCATCCAAGTTTTAGATTAGAAGTTATGCTAAGAATAGTGCAGGATGCCATTTTCGAGCAACAACACCCGAAATTCAAATTCAGGCACAATTTCGGGGTCAAAGGACTTCGAATTAGGCCAAACTTAAAAAGAGTAAAAGTTTTAGATAATCAAGTTGGTTATTCGTAGGAATTTTAGTCAGGGTCATCCGAGTTTTAGATCAAAAGGTATGCTAAAAATCATGCAGGCTGCCGTTATCTGCCAAAAGTTCACGAATATCAAATTCGGGCATAATTTCGGGGTCAAAGGACTTCAAATTACGCCGAACTTAAAGAATATGAGTTTTAGTTAATCAATTTGGTTATTCATAAGTTTCTGAATCAGGACCATCCAAGTTTTAGATCAGAAATTATGCTGAAAATCGTGCAGGTTGCCATTTTCAGGCAACAGCACCCGAAAATCAAATTCGGGCTCAAATTCAGGGTCAAAGGACTTTGAAATCGGCCTAAATTGAAGAACAACATTTTCGATAATCAAGTTGGTTATTCTTCGGAATTTGAATCAGGGTCATCCGTGTTTTAGATCAAAAGTTATGCTAAAAACATTGCAGACTGCCATTTTCGGGCAACAGCACCGGAAATAAAATTCGGGCACAATTTCGGGGTCAACGGACTTCGAATTTGGCAAATCTTAAAGAATATAAGTTTTAGATGATCAAGTTGGTTATTCATTGGAATTTTAATCAGGGTCATCTGAGTTTGAGCTCAAGAGTTATTCTATAAACCGCGTAGGCCACCATTATCGGGTAACAGCACACGAAAATCATATTCGGGCCGAATTTCGGGGTCAAAGGACTTCGAATTACGCCGAATTTAAAAAATAGAAGTTTTAGATAATCAATTTAGTTATTCATAGGATTTTGAATCAGGGTCATCCAAGTTTTAGATTAGAAGTTATGCTAAGAATAGTGCAGGATGCCATTTTCGGGCAACAACACCCGAAATTCAAATTCAGGCACAATTTCGGGGTCAAAGGACTTTGAATTAGGCCAAACATAAAAAGAGTAAAAGTTTTATATAATCAAGTTGGTTATTCTTCGGAATTTGAATCAGGGTTATCCGTGTTCTAGATCAAACGTTATGCTAAAAACCTTGCAGACTGACATTTTCGGGCAACAACACCGGAAATAAAATTCGGGCACAATTTCGGGGTCAACGGACTTCGAATTTGGCAAAACTTAAAGAATAGAAGTTTTAGATGATCTAGTTGGTTATTCATTGGAATTTTAATTAGGGTCATCCGAGTTTTAGCTCAAGAGTTATTCTATAAACCGTGTAGGCTGCCATTTTCGGGTAACAGCACCCGAAAATCAAATTCGGGCACAATTTCGGGGTCAAAGGACATCGAAGTAGGCCTAACTTAAAAAGAAGAAAAGTTTTATATAATCAAGTTGGTTATTCATAGGAATTTTAATCAGGGTCATCCGAGTTTTAGATCAAAAGTTATACTAAAAGTTCGTGCAGGCTGCCATCATCGGGCAACAGCACCCGAAAATCAAATTCGGGCCGAATTTTGGTGTCAATGGACTTCGAATTACGCCGAATTTAAAAAATAAAAGTTTTAGATAATCAATTTAGTTATTCATAGGATTTTGAATCAGGGTCATCCAAGTTTTAGATTAGAATTTATGCTAAGAATAGTGCAGGATGCCATTTTCGGGCAACAGCACCCGAAATTCAAATTTAGGGACAATTTCGGGGTCAAAGGACTTCGAATTAGGCCAAACTTAAAAAGAGTAAAAGTTTTAGATAATCAAGTTGGTTATTCATAGGAATTTTAGTCAGGGTCATCCGAGTTTTAGATCAAAAGGTATGCTAAAAATCGTGCAGGCTGCCGTTATCTGCCAAAAGCTCACGAATATCAAATTCGGGTACAATTTTGGGGTAAAAGGACTTCAAATTACGCCGAACTTAATGAATATGAGTTTTAGTTAATCACATTGATTATTCATAAGTTTTTGAATCAGGACCATCCAAGTTTTAGATCAGAAATTATGCTGAAAATCGTGCAGGTTGCCATTTTCGGGCAACAGCACCCGAAAATCAAAATCGGGCTCAAATTCAGGGTCAAAGGACTTTGAAATAGGCCTAACTTGAAGAAAAACATTTTCGATAATCAAGTTGGTTATTCTTCGGAATTTGAATCAGGGTCATCCGTGCTTTAGATCAAAAGTTATGCTAAAAACCTTGCAGACTGCCATTTTCGGGCAACAGCACCGGAAATAAAATTCGGGCACAATTTCGGGGTCAACGGACTTCGAATTTGGCAAAACATAAAGAATAGAAGTTTTAGATGATCAAGTTGGTTATTCATTGGAATTTTAATCAGGGTCATCTGAGTTTTAGCTCAAGAGTTATTCTGTAAACCGCGTAGGCTGCCATTATCGGGCAACAGCACACGAAAATCAAATTCGGGCCGAATTTCGGGGTCAACGGACTTCGAATTTGGCAAAACTTAAAGAATATAAGTTGATCAAGTTGGTTATTCATTGGAATTTTAATTAGGGTCATCCGAGTTTTAGCTCAAGAGTTATTCTATAAACCGTGTAGGCTGCCATTTTCGGGTAACAGCACCCGAAAATCAAATTCGGGCACAATTTCGGGGTCAAAGGACATCGAAGTAGGCCTAACTTAAAAAGAAGAAAAGTTTTATATAATCAAGTTGGTTATTCATATGAATTTTAATCAGGGTCATCCGCGTTTTAGATCAAAAGTTATACTAAAAATTCGTGCAGGCTGCCATTATCGGGCAACAGCACCCGAAAATCAAATTCGGGCCGAATTTCGCTGTCAATGGACTTCGAATTACGCCGAATTTAAAAAATAGAAGTTTTAGATAATCAATTTAGTTATTCATAGGATTTTGAATCAGGGTCATCCAAGTTTTAGATTAGAAGTTATGCTAAGAATAGTGCAGGATGCCATTTTCGGGCAACAGCACCCGAAATTCAAATTGAGGCACAATTTCGGGGTCAAAGGACTTTGAGTTAGGCCAAACATAAAAAGAGTAAAAGTTTTAGATAATCAAGTTGGTTATTTATAGGAATTTTAGTCAGGGTCATCCGAGTTTTAGATCAAAAGGTATGCTAAAAATCGTGCAGGCTGCCGTTATCTGCCAAAAGCTCACGAATATCAAATTCGGGTACAATTTTGGGGTAAAAGGACTTCAAATTACGCCGGACTTAATGAATATGAGTTTTAGTTAATCACATTGATTATTCATAAGTTTTTGAATCAGAACCATCCAAGTTTTAGATCAGAAATTATGCAGAAAATCGTGAAGGTTGCCATTTTCGGGCAACAGCACCCGAAAATCAAAATCGGGCTCAAATTCAGGGTCAAAGGACTTTGAAGTAGGCCTAACTTGAAGAAAAACATTTTCGATAATCAAGTTGGTTATTCTTCGGAATTTGAATCAGGGTCATCCGTGCTTTAGATCAAAAGTTATGCTAAAAACCTTGCAGACTGCCATTTTCGGGCAACAGCACCGGAAATAAAATTCGGGCACAATTTCGGGGTCAACGGACTTCGAATTTGGCAAAACATAAAGAATAGAAGTTTTAGATGATCAAGTTGGTTATTCATTGGAATTTTAATCAGGGTCATCTGAGTTTTAGCTCAAGAGTTATTCTGTAAACCGCGTAGGCTGCCATTATCGGGCAACAGCACACGAAAATCAAATTCGGGCCGAATTTCGGGGTCAACGGACTTCGAATTTGGCAAAACTTAAAGAATATAAGTTGATCAAGTTGGTTATTCATTGGAATTTTAATTAGGGTCATCCGAGTTTTAGCTCAAGAGTTATTCTATAAACCGTGTAGGCTGCCATTTTCGGGTAACAGCACCCGAAAATCAAATTCGGGCACAATTTCGGGGTCAAAGGACATCGAAGTAGGCCTAACTTAGAAAGAAGAAAAGTTTTATATAATCAAGTTGGTTATTCATATGAATTTTAATCAGGGTCATCCGAGTTTTAGATCAAAAGTTATACTAAAAATTCGTGCAGGCTGCCATTATCGGGCAACAGCACCCGAAAATCAAATTCGGGCCGAATTTCGCTGTCAATGGACTTCGAATTACGCCGAATTTAAAAAATAGAAGTTTTAGATAATCAATTTAGTTATTCATAGGATTTTGAATCAGGGTCATCCAAGTTTTAGATTAGAAGTTATGCTAAGAATAGTGCAGGATGCCATTTTCGGGCAACAGCACCCGAAATTCAAATTGAGGCACAATTTCGGGGTCAAAGGACTTTGAGTTAGGCCAAACATAAAAAGAGTAAAAGTTTTAGATAATCAAGTTGGTTATTTATAGGAATTTTAGTCAGGGTCATCCGAGTTTTAGATCAAAAGGTATGCTAAAAATCGTGCAGGCTGCCGTTATCTGCCAAAAGCTCACGAATATCAAATTCGGGTACAATTTTGGGGTAAAAGGACTTCAAATTACGCCGGACTTAATGAATATGAGTTTTAGTTAATCACATTGATTATTCATAAGTTTTTGAATCAGAACCATCCAAGTTTTAGATCAGAAATTATGCAGAAAATCGTGAAGGTTGCCATTTTCGGGCAACAGCACCCGAAAATCAAAATCGGGCTCAAATTCAGGGTCAAAGGAGTTTGAAGTAGGCCTAACTTGAAGAAAAACATTTTCGATAATCAAGTTGGTTATTCTTCGGAATTTGAATCAGGGTCATCCGTGCTTTAGATCAAAAGTTATGCTAAAAACCTTGCAGACTGCCATTTTCGGGCAACAGCACCGGAAATAAAATTCGGGCACAATTTCGGGGTCAACGGACTTCGAATTTGGCAAAACATAAAGAATAGAAGTTTTAGATGATCAACTTGGTTATTCATTGGAATTTTAATCAGGGTCATCTGAGTTTTAGCTCAAGAGTTATTCTGTAAACCGCGTAGGCTGCCATTATCGGGCAACAGCACACGAAAATCAAATTCGGGCCGAATTTCGGGGTCAACGGACTTCGAATTTGGCAAAACTTAAAGAATATAAGTTGATCAAGTTGGTTATTCATTGGAATTTTAATTAGGGTCATCCGAGTTTTAGCTCAAGAGTTATTCTATAAACCGTGTAGGCTGCCATTTTCGGGTAACAGCACCCGAAAATCAAATTCGGGCACAATTTCGGGGTCAAAGGACATCGAAGTAGGCCTAACTTAGAAAGAAGAAAAGTTTTATATAATCAAGTTGGTTATTCATATGAATTTTAATCAGGGTCATCCGAGTTTTAGATCAAAAGTTATACTAAAAATTCGTGCAGGCTGCCATTATCGGGCAACAGCACCCGAAAATCAAATTCGGGCCGAATTTCGCTGTCAATGGACTTCGAATTACGCCGAATTTAAAAAATAGAAGTTTTAGATAATCAATTTAGTTATTCATAGGATTTTGAATCAGGGTCATCCAAGTTTTAGATTAGAAGTTATGCTAAGAATAGTGCAGGATGCCATTTTCGGGCAACAGCACCCGAAATTCAAATTGAGGCACAATTTCGGGGTCAAAGGACTTTGAGTTAGGCCAAACATAAAAAGAGTAAAAGTTTTAGATAATCAAGTTGGTTATTATAGGAATTTTAGTCAGGGTCATCCGAGTTTTAGATCAAAAGGTATGCTAAAAATCGTGCAGGCTGCCGTTATCTGCCAAAAGCTCACGAATATCAAATTCGGGTACAATTTTGGGGTAAAAGGACTTCAAATTACGCCGGACTTAATGAATATGAGTTTTAGTTAATCACATTGATTATTCATAAGTTTTTGAATCAGAACCATCCAAGTTTTAGATCAGAAATTATGCAGAAAATCGTGAAGGTTGCCATTTTCGGGCAACAGCACCCGAAAATCAAAATCGGGCTCAAATTCAGGGTCAAAGGAGTTTGAAGTAGGCCTAACTTGAAGAAAAACATTTTCGATAATCAAGTTGGTTATTCTTCGGAATTTGAATCAGGGTCATCCGTGCTTTAGATCAAAAGTTATGCTAAAAACCTTGCAGACTGCCATTTTCGGGCAACAGCACCGGAAATAAAATTCGGGCACAATTTCGGGGTCAACGGACTTCGAATTTGGCAAAACATAAAGAATAGAAGTTTTAGATGATCAAGTTGGTTATTCATTGGAATTTTAATCAGGGTCATCTGAGTTTTAGCTCAAGAGTTATTCTGTAAACCGCGTAGGCTGCCATTATCGGGCAACAGCACACGAAAATCAAATTCGGGCCGAATTTCGGGGTCAACGGACTTCGAATTTGGCAAAACTTAAAGAATATAAGTTGATCAAGTTGGTTATTCATTGGAATTTTAATTAGGGTCATCCGAGTTTTAGCTCAAGAGTTATTCTATAAACCGTGTAGGCTGCCATTTTCGGGTAACAGCACCCGAAAATCAAATTCGGGCACAATTTCGGGGTCAAAGGACATCGAAGTAGGCCTAACTTAGAAAGAAGAAAAGTTTTATATAATCAAGTTGGTTATTCATATGAATTTTAATCAGGGTCATCCGAGTTTTAGATCAAAAGTTATACTAAAAATTCGTGCAGGCTGCCATTATCGGGCAACAGCACCCGAAAATCAAATTCGGGCCGAATTTCGCTGTCAATGGACTTCGAATTACGCCGAATTTAAAAAATAGAAGTTTTAGATAATCAATTTAGTTATTCATAGGATTTTGAATCAGGGTCATCCAAGTTTTAGATTAGAAGTTATGCTAAGAATAGTGCAGGATGCCATTTTCGGGCAACAGCACCCGAAATTCAAATTGAGGCACAATTTCGGGGTCAAAGGACTTTGAGTTAGGCCAAACATAAAAAGAGTAAAAGTTTTAGATAATCAAGTTGGTTATTTATAGGAATTTTAGTCAGGGTCATCCGAGTTTTAGATCAAAAGGTATGCTAAAAATCGTGCAGGCTGCCGTTATCTGCCAAAAGCTCACGAATATCAAATTCGGGTACAATTTTGGGGTAAAAGGACTTCAAATTACGCCGGACTTAATGAATATGAGTTTTAGTTAATCACATTGATTATTCATAAGTTTTTGAATCAGAACCATCCAAGTTTTAGATCAGAAATTATGCAGAAAATCGTGAAGGTTGCCATTTTCGGGCAACAGCACCCGAAAATCAAAATCGGGCTCAAATTCAGGGTCAAAGGACTTTGAAGTAGGCCTAACTTGAAGAAAAACATTTTCGATAATCAAGTTGGTTATTCTTCGGAATTTGAATCAGGGTCATCCGTGCTTTAGATCAAAAGTTATGCTAAAAACCTTGCAGACTGCCATTTTCGGGCAACAGCACCGGAAATAAAATTCGGGCACAATTTCGGGGTCAACGGACTTCGAATTTGGCAAAACATAAAGAATAGAAGTTTTAGATGATCAAGTTGGTTATTCATTGGAATTTTAATCAGGGTCATCTGAGTTTTAGCTCAAGAGTTATTCTGTAAACCGCGTAGGCTGCCATTATCGGGCAACAGCACACGAAAATCAAATTCGGGCCGAATTTCGGGGTCAACGGACTTCGAATTTGGCAAAACTTAAAGAATATAAGTTGATCAAGTTGGTTATTCATTGGAATTTTAATTAGGGTCATCCGAGTTTTAGCTCAAGAGTTATTCTATAAACCGTGTAGGCTGCCATTTTCGGGTAACAGCACCCGAAAATCAAATTCGGGCACAATTTCGGGGTCAAAGGACTTCGAAGTAGGCCTAACTTAAAAAGAAGAAAAGTTTTATATAATCAAGTTGGTTATTCATAGGAATTTTAATCAGGGTCATCCGAGTTTTAGATCAAAAGTTATACTAAAAATTCGTGCAGGCTGCCATTATCGGGCAACAGCACCCGAAAATCAAATTCGGGCCGAATTTCGCTGTCAATGGACTTCGAATTACGCCGAATTTAAAAAATAGAAGTTTTAGATAATCAATTTAGTTATTCATAGGATTTTGAATCAGGGTCATCCAAGTTTTAGATTAGAAGTTATGCTAAGAATAGTGCAGGATGCCATTTTCGGGCAACAGCACCCGAAATTCAAATTGAGGCACAATTTCGGGGTCAAAGGACTTTGAGTTAGGCCAAACATAAAAAGAGTAAAAGTTTTAGATAATCAAGTTGGTTATTTATAGGAATTTTAGTCAGGGTCATCCGAGTTTTAGATCAAAAGGTATGCTAAAAATCATGCAGGCTGCCGTTATCTGCCAAAAGCTCACGAATATCAAATTCGGGTACAATTTTGGGGTAAAAGGACTTCAAATTACGCCGACTTAATGAATATGAGTTTTAGTTAATCACATTGATTATTCATAAGTTTTTGAATCAGAACCATCCAAGTTTTAGATCAGAAATTATGCAGAAAATCGTGAAGGTTGCCATTTTCGGGCAACAGCACCCCAAAATCAAATTCGGGCTCAAATTCAGGGTCAAAGGACTTTGAAATAGGCCTAACTTGAAGAAAAACATTTTCGATAATCAAGTTGGTTATTCTTCGGAATTTGAATCAGGGTCATCCGTGTTTTAGATCAAAAGTTATGCTAAAAACCTTGCAGACTGCCATTTTCGGGCAACAGCACCGGAAATAAAATTCGGGCACAATTTCGGGGTCAACGGACTTCGAATTTGGCAAAACTTAAAGAATAGAAGTTTTAGATGATCAAGTTGGTTATTCATTGGAATTTTAATTAGGGTCATCCGAGTTTTAGCTCAAGAGTTATTCTATAAACCGTGTAGGCTGCCATTTTCGGGTAACAGCACCCGAAAATCAAATTCGGGCACAATTTCGGGGTCAAAGGACTTCGAAGTAGGCCGAACTTAAAAAGAAGAAAAGTTTTATATAATCAAGTTGGTTATTCATAGGAATTTTAATCAGGGTCATCCGAGTTTTAGATCAAAAGTTATACTAAAAATTCGTGCAGGCTGCCATTATCGGGCAACAGCACCCGAAAATCAAATTCGGGCCGAATTTCGCTGTCAATGGACTTCGAATTACGCCGAATTAAAAAAATAGAAGTTTTAGATAATCAATTTAGTTATTCATAGGATTTTTTGAATCAGGGTCATCCAAGTTTTAGATTAGAAGTTATGCTAAGAATAGTGCAGGATGCCATTTTCAGGCAACAGCACCCGAAATTCAAATTGAGGCACAATTTCGGGGTCAAAGGACTTTGAGTTAGGCCAAACATAAAAAGAGTAAAAATTTTAGATAATCAAGTTGGTTATTTATAGGAATTTTAGTCAGGGTCATCCGAGTTTTAGATCAAAAGGTATGCTAAAAATCGTGCAGGCTGCCGTTATCTGCCAAAAGCTCACGAATATCAAATTCGGGTACAATTTTGGGGTAAAAGGACTTCAAATTACGCCGGACTTAATGAATATGAGTTTTAGTTAATCACATTGATTATTCATAAGTTTTTGAATCAGAACCATCCAAGATTTAGATCAGAAATTATGCAGAAAATCGTGAAGGTTGCCATTTTCGGGCAACAGCACCCCAAAATCAAATTCGGGCTCAAATTCAGGGTCAAAGGACTTTGAAATAGGCCTAACTTGAAGAAAAACATTTTCGATAATCAAGTTGGTTATTCTTCGGAATTTGAATCAGGGTCATCCGTGTTTTAGATCAAAAGTTATGCTAAAAACCTTGCAGACTGCCATTTTCGGGCAACAGCACCGGAAATAAAATTCGGGCACAATTTCGGGGTCAACGGACTTCGAATTTGGCAAAACTTAAAGAATAGAAGTTTTAGATGATCAAGTTGGTTATTCATTGGAATTTTAATTAGGGTCATCCGAGTTTTAGCTCAAGAGTTATTCTATAAACCGTGTAGGCTGCCATTTTCGGGTAACAGCACCCGAAAATCAAATTCGGGCACAATTTCGGGGTCAAAGGACTTCGAAGTAGGCCGAACTTAAAAAGAAGAAAAGTTTTATATAATCAAGTTGGTTATTCATAGGAATTTTAATCAGGGTCATCCGAGTTTTAGATCAAAAGTTATACTAAAAATTCGTGCAGGCTGCCATTATCGGGCAACAGCACCCGAAAATCAAATTCGGGCCGAATTTCGGGGTCAATGGACTTCGAATTACGCCGAATTTAAAAAATAGAAGTTTTAGATAATCAATTTAGTTATTCATAGGATTTTGAATCAGGGTCATCCAAGTTTTAGATCAGAAGTTATGCTAAGAATAGTGCAGGATGCCTTTTTCGGGCAACAGCACCCGAAATTCAAATTCAGGCACAATTTCGGGGTCAAAGGACTTTGAGTTAGGCCAAACATAAAAAGAGTAAAAGTTTTAGATAATCAAGTTGGTTATTCATAGGAATTTTAGTCAGGGTCATCCGAGTCTTAGATCAAAAGGTATGCTAAAAATCGTGCAGGCTGCTGTTATCTGCCAAAAGCTCACGAATATCAAATTCGGGTACAATTTTGGGGTAAAAGGACTTCAAATTATGCCGGACTTAATGAATATGAGTTTTAGTTAATCACATTGATTATTCATAAGTTTTTGAATCAGGACCATCCAAGTTTTAGATCAGAAATTATGCAGAAAATCGTGAAGGTTGCCATTTTCGGGCAACAGCACCCGAAAATCAAATTCGGGCTCAAATCCAGGGTCAAAGGACTTTGAAATAGGCCTAACTTGAAGAAAAACATTTTCGATAATCAAGTTGGTTATTCTTCGGAATTTGAATCAGGGTCATCCGTGTTTTAGATCAAAAGTTATGCTAAAAACCTTGCAGACTGCCATTTTCGGGCAACAGCACCGGAAATAAAATTCGGGCACAATTTCGGGGTCAACGGACTTCGAATTTGGCAAAACTTAAACAATAGAAGTTTTAGATGATCAAGTTGGTTATTCATTGGAATTTTAATTAGGGTCATCCGAGTTTTAGCTCAAGAGTTATTCTATAAACCGTGTAGGCTGCCATTTTCGGTTAACAGCACCCGAAAATCAAATTCGGGCACAATTTCGGGGTCAAAGGACTTCGAAGTAGGCCTAACTTAAAAAGAAGAAAAATTTTTATATAATCAAGTTGGTTATTCATAGGAATTTTAATCAGGGTCATCCGAGTTTTAGATCAAAAGTTATACTAAAAATTCGTGCAGGCTGCCATTATCGGGCAACAGCACCCGAAAATCAAATTCGGGCCGAATTTTGGGGTCAATGGACTTCGAATTACGCCGAATTTAAAAAATAGAAGTTTTAGATAATCAATTTAGTTATTCATAGGATTTTGAATCAGGGTCATCCAAGTTTTAGAGTAGAAGTTATGCTAAGAATAGTGGAGGATGCCATTTTCGGGCAACAGCACCCGAAATTCAAATTCAGGCACAATTTCGGGTTCAAAGGACTTCGAATTAGGCCAAACTTAAAAAGAGTAAAAGTTTTAGATAATCAAGTTGGTTATTCATAGGAATTTTAGTCAGGGTCATCCGAGTTTTAGTCAAAAGGTATGCTAAAAATCGTGAAGGCTGCCGTTATCTGCCAAAAGCTCACGAAAATAATTTTGGGGTAAAAGGACTTCAAATTACGCCGAACTTATTGAATATGAGTTTTAGTTAATCAAATTGGTTATTCATAAGTTTTTGAATCAGGACCATCCAAGTTTTAGATCAAAAATTATGCAGAAAATCGTGAAGGTTGCCATTTTCGGGCAACAGCACCCGAAAATCAAATTCGGGCTCAAATTCAGGGTCAAAGGACTTTGAAATAGGCCTAACTTGAAGAAAAACATTTTCGATAATCAAGTTGGTTATTCTTCGGAATTTGAATCAGGGTCATCCGTGTTTTAGATCAAAAGTTATGCTGAAAACCTTACAGACTGCCATTTTCGGGCAACAGCACCGGAAATAAAATTCGGGCACAATTTCGGGGTCAAAGGACTTCGAATTTGGCAAAACATAAAGAATAGAAGTTTTAGATGATCAAGTTGGTTATTCATTGGAATTTTAATCAGGGTCATCTGAGTTTTAGCTCAAGAGTTATTCTGTAAACCGCGTAGGCTGCCATTATCGGGCAACAGCACACGAAAATCAAATTCGGGCCGAATTTCGGGGTCAACGGACTTCGAATTTGGCAAAACTTAAAGAATATAAGTTTTAGATGATCAAGTTGGTTATTCATTGGAATTTTAATTAGGGTCATCCGAGTTTTAGGTCAAGAGTTATTCTATAAACCGTGTAGGCTGCCATTTTCGGGTAACAGCACCCGAAAATCAAATTCGGGCACAATTTCGGGGTCAAAGGACTTCGAAGTAGGCCTAACTTAAAAAGAAGAAAAGTTTTATATAATCAAGTTGGTTATTCATAGGAATTTTAATCAGGGTCATCCGAGTTTTAGATCAAAAGTTATACTAAAAATTCGTGCAGGCTGCCATTATCGGGCAACAGCACCCGAAAATCAAATTCGGGCCGAATTTCGGGGTCAATGGACTTCGAATTACGCCAAATTTAAAAAATAGAAGTTTTAGATAATCAATTTAGTTATTCATAGGATTTTGAATCAGGGTCATCCAAGTTTTAGATTAGAAGTTATGCTAAGAATAGTGCCGGATGCCATTTTCGGGCAACAGCACCCGAAATTCAAATTCAGGCACAATTTCGGGGTCAAAGGACTTTGAATTAGGCCAAACATAAAAAGAGTAAAAGTTTTAGATAATCAAGTTGGTTATTCATAGGAATTTTAGTCAGGGTCATCCGAGTTTTAGATCAAAAGGTATGCTAAAAATCGTGCAGGCTGCCGTTATCTGCCAAAAGCTCACGAATATCAAATTCGGGTACAATTTTGGGGTAAAAGGACTTCAAATTATGCCGAACTTAATGAATATGAGTTTTAGTTAATCACATTGATTATTCATAAGTTTTTGAATCAGGACCATCCAAGTTTTAGATCAGAAATTATGCAGAAAATCGTGAAGGTTGCCATTTTCGGGCAACAGCACCCGAAAATCAAATTTGGGCTCAAATTCAGGGTCAAAGGACTTTGAAATAGGCCTAACTTGAAGAAAAACATTTTCGATAATCAAGTTGGTTATTCTTCGGAATTTGAATCAGGGTCATCCGTGTTTTAGATCAAAAGTTATGCTAAAAACCTTGCAGACTGCCATTTTCGGGCCACAGCACCGGAAATAAAATTCGGGCACAATTTCGGGGTCAACGGACTTCGAATTTGGCAAAACTTAAAGAATATAAGTTTTAGATGATCAAGTTGGTTATTCATTTGAATTTTAATTAGGGTCATCCGAGTTTTAGCTCAAGAGTTATTCTATAAACCGTGTAGGCTGCCATTTTCGGATAACAGCACCCGAAAATCAAATTCGGGCACAATTTCGGGGTCAAAGGACTTCGAAGTAGGCCTAACTTAAAAAGAAGAAAAGTTTTATATAATCAAGTTGGTTATTCATTGGAATTTTAATCAGGGTCATCCGAGTTTTAGATCAAAAGTTATACTAAAAATTCGTGCAGGCTGCCATTATCGGGCAACAGCACCCGAAAATCAAATTCGGGCGAATTTCGGGGTCAATGGGCTTCGAATTACGCCGAATATAAAAAATAGAAGTTTTAGATAATCAATTTAGTTATTCATAGGATTTTGAATCAGGGTCATCCAAGTTTTAGATTAGAAGTTATGCTAAGAATAGTGCCGGATGCCATTTTCGGGCAACAGCACCCGAAATTCAAATTCAGGCACAATTTCGGGGTCAAAGGACTTTGAATTAGGCCAAACATAAAAAGAGTAAAAGTTTTAGATAATCAAGTTGGTTATTCATAGGAATTTTAGTCAGGGTCATCCGAGTTTTAGATCAAAAGGTATGCTAAAAATCGTGCAGGCTGCCGTTATCTGCCAAAAGCTCACGAATATCAAATTCGGGTACAATTTTGGGGTAAAAGGACTTCAAATTATGCCGAACTTAATGAATATGAGTTTTAGTTAATCACATTGATTATTCATAAGTTTTTGAATCAGGACCATCCAAGTTTTAGATCAGAAATTATGCAGAAAATCGTGAAGGTTGCCATTTTCGGGCAACAGCACCCGAAAATCAAATTTGGGCTCAAATTCAGGGTCAAAGGACTTTGAAATAGGCCTAACTTGAAGAAAAACATTTTCGATAATCAAGTTGGTTATTCTTCGGAATTTGAATCAGGGTCATCCGTGTTTTAGATCAAAAGTTATGCTAAAAACCTTGCAGACTGCCATTTTCGGGCAACAGCACCGGAAATAAAATTCGGGCACAATTTCGGGGTCAACGGACTTTGAATTTGGCAAAACTTAAACAATAGAAGTTTTAGATGATCAAGTTGGTTATTAATTGGAATTTTAATTAGGGTCATCCTAGTTTTAGCTCAAGAGTTATTCTATAAACCGTGTAGGCTGCCATTTTCGGGTAACAGCACCCGAAAATCAAATTCGGGCACAATTTCGGGGTCAAAGGACTTCGAAGTAGGCCTAACTTAAAAAGAAGAAAAGTTTTATATAATCAAGTTGGTTATTCATAGGAATTTTAATCAGGGTCATCCGAGTTTTAGATCAAAAGTTATACTAAAAATTCGTGCAGGCTGCCATTATCGGGCAACAGCACCCGAAAATCAAATTCGGGCCGAATTTCGGGGTCAATGGACTTCGAATTACGCCGAATTTAAAAAATAGAAGTTTTAGATAATCAATTTAGTTATTCATAGGATTTTGAATCAGGGTCATCCAAGTTTTAGATTAGAAGTTATGCTAAGAATAGTGCCGGATGCCATTTTCGGGCAACAGCACCCGAAATTCAAATTCAGGCACAATTTCGGGGTCAAAGGACTTTGAATTAGGCCAAACATAAAAAGAGTAAAAGTTTTAGATAATCAAGTTGGTTATTCATAGGAATTTTAGTCAGGGTCATCCGAGTTTTAGATCAAAAGGTATGCTAAAAATCGTGCAGGCTGCCGTTATCTGCCAAAAGCTCACGAATATCAAATTCGGGTACAATTTTGGGGTAAAAGGACTTCAAATTATGCCGAACTTAAGGAATATGAGTTTTAGTTAATCACATTGATTATTCATAAGTTTTTGAATCAGGACCATCCAAGTTTTAGATCAGAAATTATGCAGAAAATCGTGAAGGTTGCCATTTTCGGGCAACAGCACCCGAAAATCAAATTTGGGCTCAAATTCAGGGTCAAAGGACTTTGAAATTGGCCTAACTTGAAGAAAAACATTTTCGATAATCAAGTTGGTTATTCTTCGGAATTTGAATCAGGGTCATCCGTGTTTTAGATCAAAAGTTATGCTAAAAACCTTACATACTGCCATTTTCGGGCAACAGCACCGGAAATAAAATTCGGGCACAATTTCGGGGTCAACGGACTTCGAATTTGGCAAAACTTAAACAATAGAAGTTTTAGATGATCAAGTTGGTTATTCATTGGAATTTTAATTAGGGTCATCCGAGTATTAGCTCAAGAGTTATTCTATAAACCGTGTAGGCTGCCATTTTCGGGTAACAGCACCCGAAAATCAAATTCGGGCACAATTTCGGGGTCAAAGGACTTCGAAGTAGGTCTAACTTAAAAAGAAGAAAAGTTTTATATAATCAAGTTGGTTATTCATAGAAATTTTAATCAGGGTCATCCGAGTTTTAGATCAAAAGTTATACTAAAAATTCGTGCAGGCTGCCATTATCGGGCAACAGCACCCGAAAATCAAATTCGGGCCGAATTTCGGGGTCAATGGACTTCAAATTACGCCGAATTTAAAAAATAGAAGTTTTAGATAATCAATTTAGTTACTCATAGGATTTTGAATCAGGGTCATCCAAGTTTTAGAGTAGAAGTTATGCTAAGAATAGTGCAGGATGCCATTTTCGGGCAACAGCACCCGAAATTCAAATTCAGGCACAATTTCAGGTTCAAAGGACTTCGAATTAGGCCAAACTTAAAAAGAGTAAAAGCTTTAGATAATCAAGTTGGTTATTCATAGGAATTTTAGTCAGGGTCATCCGAGTTTTAGTCAAAAGGTATGCTGAAAATAGTGCAGGCTGCCGTTATCTGCCAAAAGCTCAGGAAAATAATTTTGGGGTAAAAGGACTTCAAATTACGCCGAACTTAATGAATATGAGTTTTAGTTAATCACATTGGTTATTCATAAGTTTTTGAATCAGGACCATCCAAGTTTTAGATCAGAAAGTATGCAGAAAATCGTGAAGGTTGCCATTTTCGAGCAACAGCACCCGAAAATCAAATTCGGGCTCAAATTCAGGGTCAAAGGACTTTGAAATAGGCCTAACTTGAAGAAAAACATTTTCGGTAATCAAGTTGGTTATTCTTCGGAATTTGAATCAGGGTCATCCGTGTTTTAGATCAAAAGTTATGCTAAAAACCTTGCAGACTGCCATTTTCGGGCAACAGCACCGGAAATAAAATTCGGGGACAATTTCGGGGTCAACGGACTTCGAATTTGGCAAAAGATAAAGAATAGAAGTTTTATATGATCAAGTTGGTTATTCATTGGAATTTTAATCAGGGTCATCTGAGTTTTAGCTCAAGAGTTATTCTGTAAACCGCGTAGGCTGCCATTATCGGGCAACAGCACACGAAAATCAATTCGGGCCGAATTTCGGGGTCAACGGACTTCGAATTTGGCAAAACCTAAAGAATATAAGTTTTAGATGATCAAGTTGGTTATTCATTGGAATTTTAATTAGGGTCATCCGAGTTTTAGCTCAAGAGTTATTCTATAAACCGTGTAGGCTGTCATTTTCGGGTAACAGCACCCGAAAATCAAATTCAGGCACAATTTCGGGGTCAAAGGACTTCGAAGTAGGCCAAACTTAAAAAGAAGAAAAGTTTTATATAATCAAGTTGGTTATTCATAGGAATTTTAATCAGGGTCATCCGAGTTTTAGATCAAAAGTTATACTAAAAATTCGTGCAGGCTGCCATTATCGGGCAACAGCACCCGAAAATCAAATTCGGGCCGAATTTCGGGGTCAATGGACTTCGAATTATGCCGAATTTAAAAAATATAAGTTTTAGATAATCAATTTAGTTATTCATAGGATTCTGAATCAGGGTCATCCAAGTTTTAGAGTAGAAGTTATGCTAAGAATAGTGCAGGATGCCATTTTCGGGCAACAGCACCCGAAATTCAAATTCAGGCACAATTTCGGGTTCAAAGGACTTCGAATTAGGCCAAACTTAAAAAGAGTAAAAGTTTTAGATAATCAAGTTGGTTATTCATAGGAATTTTAGTCAGGGTCATCCGAGTTTTAGTCAAAAGGTATGCTGAAAATAGTGCAGGCTGCCGTTATCTGCCAAAAGCTCACGAAAATAATTTTGGGGTAAAAGGACTTCAAATTACGCCGAACTTAATGAATATGAGTTTTAGTTAATCACATTGGTTATTCATAAGTTTTTGAATCAGGACCATCCAAGTTTTAGATCAGAAATTATGCAGAAAATCGTGAAGGTTGCCATTTTCGAGCAACAGCACCCGAAAATCAAATTCGGGCTCAAATTCAGGGTCAAAGGACTTTGAAATAGGCCTAACTTGAAGAAAAACATTTTCGATAATCAAGTTGGTTATTCTTCGGAATTTGAATCAGGGTCATCCGTGTTTTAGATCAAAAGTTATGCTAAAAACCTTGCAGACTGCCATTTTCGGGCAACAGCACCGGAAATAAAATTCGGGCACAATTTCGGGGTCAACGGACTTCGAATTTGGCAAAACATAAAGAATAGAAGTTTTAGATGATCAAGTTGGTTATTCATTGGAATTTTAATCAGGGTCATCTGAGTTTTAGCTCAAGAGTTATTCTGTAAACCGTGTAGGCTGCCATTATCGGGCAACAGCACCCGAAAATCAAATTCGGGCCGAATTTCGGGGTCAATGGACTTCGAATTTGGCAAAACTTAAAGAATATAAGTTTTAGATGATCAAGTTGGTTATTCATTGGAATTTTAATTAGGGTCATCCGAGTTTTAGCTCAAGAGTTATTCTATAAACCGTGTAGGCTGCCATTTTCGGGTAACAGCACGCGAAAATCAAATTCGGGCACAATTTCGGGGTCAAAGGACTTCGAAGTAGGCCTAACTTAAAAAGAAGAAAAGTTTTATATAATCAAGTTGGTTATTCATAGGAATTTTAATCAGGGTCATCCGAGTTTTAGATCAAAAGTTATACTAAAAATTCGTGCAGGCTGCCATTATCGGGCAACAGCACCCGAAAATCAAATTCGGGCCAAATTTCGGGGTCAATGGACTTCGAATTACGCCGAATTTAAAAAATAGAAGTTTTAGATAATCAATTTAGTTATTCATAGAATTTTGAATCAGGGTCATCCAAGTTTTAGATTAGAAGTTATGCTAAGAATAGTGCAGGATGCCATTTTCGGGCAACAGCACCCGAAATTCAAATTCAGGCACAATTTCGGGTTCAAAGGACTTCGAATTAGGCCAAACTTAAAAAGAGTAAAAGTTTTAGATAATCAAGTTGGTTATTCATAGGAATTTTAGTCAGGGTCATCCGAGTTTTAGTCAAAAGGTATGCTGAAAAGAGTGCAGGCTGCCGTTATCTGCCAAAAGCTCCCGAAAATAATTTTGGGGTAAAAGGACTTCAAATTACGCCGAACTTAATGAATATGAGTTTTAGTTAATCACATTGGTTATTCATAAGTTTTTGAATCAGGACCGTCCAAGTTTTAGATCAGAAATTATGCAGAATATCGTGAAGGTTGCCATTTTCGGGCAACAGCACCCGAAAATCAAAATCGAGCTCAAATTCAGGGTCAAAGGACTTTGAAATAGGCCTAACTTGAAGAAAAACATTTTCGATAATCAAGTTGGTTATTCTTCGGTATTTGAATCAGGGTCATCCGTGTTTTAGATCAAAAGTTATGCTGAAAACCTTGCAGACTGCCATTTTCGGGCAACAGCACCGGAAATAAAATTCGGGCACAATTTCGGGGTCAACGGAATTCGAAATTTGCAAAACATAAAGAATAGAAGTTTTAGATGATCAAGTTGGTTATTCATTGGAATTTTAATTAGGGTCATCCGAGTATTAGCTCAAGAGTTATTCTATAAACCGTGTAGGCTGCCATTTTCGGGTAACAGCACCCGAAAATCAAATTCGGGCACAATTTCGGGGTCAAAGGACTTCGAAGTAGGCCTAACTTAAAAAGAAGAAAAGTTTTATATAATCAAGTTGGTTATTCATAGGAATTTTAATCAGGGTCATCCGAGTTTTAGATCAAAAGTTATACTAAAAATTCGTGCAGGCTGCCATTATCGGGCAACAGCACCCGAAAATCAAATTCGGGCCGAATTTCGGGGTCAATGGACTTCGAATTACGCCGAATTTAAAAAATAGAAGTTTTAGATAATCAATTTAGTTATTCATAGGATTTTGAATCAGGGTCATCCAAGTTTTAGATTAGAAGTTATGCTAAGAATAGTGCCGGATGCCATTTTCGGGCAACAGCACCCGAAATTCAAATTCAGGCACAATTTCGGGGTCAAAGGACTTTGAATTAGGCCAAACATAAAAAGAGTAAAAGTTTTAGATAATCAAGTTGGTTATTCATAGGAATTTTAGTCAGGGTCATCCGAGTTTTAGATCAAAAGGTATGCTAAAAATCGTGCAGGCTGCCGTTATCTGCCAAAAGCTCACGAATATCAAATTCGGGTACAATTTTGGGGTAAAAGGACTTCAAATTATGCCGAACTTAAGGAATATGAGTTTTAGTTAATCACATTGATTATTCATAAGTTTTTGAATCAGGACCATCCAAGTTTTAGATCAGAAATTATGCAGAAAATCGTGAAGGTTGCCATTTTCGGGCAACAGCACCCGAAAATCAAATTTGGGCTCAAATTCAGGGTCAAAGGACTTTGAAATTGGCCTAACTTGAAGAAAAACATTTTCGATAATCAAGTTGGTTATTCTTCGGAATTTGAATCAGGGTCATCCGCGTTTTAGATCAAAAGTTATGCTAAAAACCTTACATACTGCCATTTTCGGGCAACAGCACCGGAAATAAAATTCGGGCACAATTTCGGGGTCAACGGACTTCGAATTTGGCAAAACTTAAACAATAGAAGTTTTAGATGATCAAGTTGGTTATTCATTGGAATTTTAATTAGGGTCATCCGAGTATTAGCTCAAGAGTTATTCTATAAACCGTGTAGGCTGCCATTTTCGGGTAACAGCACCCGAAAATCAAATTCGGGCACAATTTCGGGGTCAAAGGACTTCGAAGTAGGTCTAACTTAAAAAGAAGAAAAGTTTTATATAATCAAGTTGGTTATTCATAGAAATTTTAATCAGGGTCATCCGAGTTTTAGATCAAAAGTTATACTAAAAATTCGTGCAGGCTGCCATTATCGGGCAACAGCACCCGAAAATCAAATTCGGGCCGAATTTCGGGGTCAATGGACTTCAAATTACGCCGAATTTAAAAAATAGAAGTTTTAGATAATCAATTTAGTTACTCATAGGATTTTGAATCAGGGTCATCCAAGTTTTAGAGTAGAAGTTATGCTAAGAATAGTGCAGGATGCCATTTTCGGGCAACAGCACCCGAAATTCAAATTCAGGCACAATTTCAGGTTCAAAGGACTTCGAATTAGGCCAAACTTAAAAAGAGTAAAAGCTTTAGATAATCAAGTTGGTTATTCATAGGAATTTTAGTCAGGGTCATCCGAGTTTTAGTCAAAAGGTATGCTGAAAATAGTGCAGGCTGCCGTTATCTGCCAAAAGCTCAGGAAAATAATTTTGGGGTAAAAGGACTTCAAATTACGCCGAACTTAATGAATATGAGTTTTAGTTAATCACATTGGTTATTCATAAGTTTTTGAATCAGGACCATCCAAGTTTTAGATCAGAAAGTATGCAGAAAATCGTGAAGGTTGCCATTTTCGAGCAACAGCACCCGAAAATCAAATTCGGGCTCAAATTCAGGGTCAAAGGACTTTGAAATAGGCCTAACTTGAAGAAAAACATTTTCGGTAATCAAGTTGGTTATTCTTCGGAATTTGAATCAGGGTCATCCGTGTTTTAGATCAAAAGTTATGCTAAAAACCTTGCAGACTGCCATTTTCGGGCAACAGCACCGGAAATAAAATTCGGGCACAATTTCGGGGTCAACGGACTTCGAATTTGGCAAAAGATAAAGAATAGAAGTTTTATATGATCAAGTTGGTTATTCATTGGAATTTTAATCAGGGTCATCTGAGTTTTAGCTCAAGAGTTATTCTGTAAACCGCGTAGGCTGCCATTATCGGGCAACAGCACACGAAAATCAATTCGGGCCGAATTTCGGGGTCAACGGACTTCGAATTTGGCAAAACCTAAAGAATATAAGTTTTAGATGATCAAGTTGGTTATTCATTGGAATTTTAATTAGGGTCATCCGAGTTTTAGCTCAAGAGTTATTCTATAAACCGTGTAGGCTGTCATTTTCGGGTAACAGCACCCGAAAATCAAATTCAGGCACAATTTCGGGGTCAAAGGACTTCGAAGTAGGCCAAACTTAAAAAGAAGAAAAGTTTTATATAATCAAGTTGGTTATTCATAGGAATTTTAATCAGGGTCATCCGAGTTTTAGATCAAAAGTTATACTAAAAATTCGTGCAGGCTGCCATTATCGGGCAACAGCACCCGAAAATCAAATTCGGGCCGAATTTCGGGGTCAATGGACTTCGAATTATGCCGAATTTAAAAAATATAAGTTTTAGATAATCAATTTAGTTATTCATAGGATTCTGAATCAGGGTCATCCAAGTTTTAGAGTAGAAGTTATGCTAAGAATAGTGCAGGATGCCATTTTCGGGCAACAGCACCCGAAATTCAAATTCAGGCACAATTTCGGGTTCAAAGGACTTCGAATTAGGCCAAACTTAAAAAGAGTAAAAGTTTTAGATAATCAAGTTGGTTATTCATAGGAATTTTAGTCAGGGTCATCCGAGTTTTAGTCAAAAGGTATGCTGAAAATAGTGCAGGCTGCCGTTATCTGCCAAAAGCTCACGAAAATAATTTTGGGGTAAAAGGACTTCAAATTACGCCGAACTTAATGAATATGAGTTTTAGTTAATCACATTGGTTATTCATAAGTTTTTGAATCAGGACCATCCAAGTTTTAGATCAGAAATTATGCAGAAAATCGTGAAGGTTGCCATTTTCGAGCAACAGCACCCGAAAATCAAATTCGGGCTCAAATTCAGGGTCAAAGGACTTTGAAATAGGCCTAACTTGAAGAAAAACATTTTCGATAATCAAGTTGGTTATTCTTCGGAATTTGAATCAGGGTCATCCGTGTTTTAGATCAAAAGTTATGCTAAAAACCTTGCAGACTGCCATTTTCGGGCAACAGCACCGGAAATAAAATTCGGGCACAATTTCGGGGTCAACGGACTTCGAATTTGGCAAAACATAAAGAATAGAAGTTTTAGATGATCAAGTTGGTTATTCATTGGAATTTTAATCAGGGTCATCTGAGTTTTAGCTCAAGAGTTATTCTGTAAACCGTGTAGGCTGCCATTATCGGGCAACAGCACCCGAAAATCAAATTCGGACCGAATTTCGGGGTCAATGGACTTCGAATTTGGCAAAACTTAAAGAATATAAGTTTTAGATGATCAAGTTGGTTATTCATTGGAATTTTAATTAGGGTCATCCGAGTTTTAGCTCAAGAGTTATTCTATAAACCGTGTAGGCTGCCATTTTCGGGTAACAGCACGCGAAAATCAAATTCGGGCACAATTTCGGGGTCAAAGGACTTCGAAGTAGGCCTAACTTAAAAAGAAGAAAAGTTTTATATAATCAAGTTGGTTATTCATAGGAATTTTAATCAGGGTCATCCGAGTTTTAGATCAAAAGTTATACTAAAAATTCGTGCAGGCTGCCATTATCGGGCAACAGCACCCGAAAATCAAATTCGGGCCAAATTTCGGGGTCAATGGACTTCGAATTACGCCGAATTTAAAAAATAGAAGTTTTAGATAATCAATTTAGTTATTCATAGAATTTTGAATCAGGGTCATCCAAGTTTTAGATTAGAAGTTATGCTAAGAATAGTGCAGGATGCCATTTTCGGGCAACAGCACCCGAAATTCAAATTCAGGCACAATTTCGGGTTCAAAGGACTTCGAATTAGGCCAAACTTAAAAAGAGTAAAAGTTTTAGATAATCAAGTTGGTTATTCATAGGAATTTTAGTCAGGGTCATCCGAGTTTTAGTCAAAAGGTATGCTGAAAAGAGTGCAGGCTGCCGTTATCTGCCAAAAGCTCCCGAAAATAATTTTGGGGTAAAAGGACTTCAAATTACGCCGAACTTAATGAATATGAGTTTTAGTTAATCACATTGGTTATTCATAAGTTTTTGAATCAGGACCGTCCAAGTTTTAGATCAGAAATTATGCAGAATATCGTGAAGGTTGCCATTTTCGGGCAACAGCACCCGAAAATCAAAATCGAGCTCAAATTCAGGGTCAAAGGACTTTGAAATAGGCCTAACTTGAAGAAAAACATTTTCGATAATCAAGTTGGTTATTCTTCGGTATTTGAATCAGGGTCATCCGTGTTTTAGATCAAAAGTTATGCTGAAAACCTTGCAGACTGCCATTTTCGGGCAACAGCACCGAAATAAAATTCGGGCACAATTTCGGGGTCAACGGAATTCGAATTTTGCAAAACATAAAGAATAGAAGTTTTAGATGATCAAGTTGGTTATTCATTGGAATTTTAATTAGGGTCATCCGAGTATTAGCTCAAGAGTTATTCTATAAACCGTGTAGGCTGCCATTTTCGGGTAACAGCACCCGAAAATCAAATTCGGGCACAATTTCGGGGTCAAAGGACTTCGAAGTAGGCCTAACTTAAAAAGAAGAAAAGTTTTATATAATCAAGTTGGTTATTCATAGGAATTTTAATCAGGGTCATCCGAGTTTTAGATCAAAAGTTATACTAAAAATTCGTGCAGGCTGCCATTATCGGGCAACAGCACCCGAAAATCAAATTCGGGCCGAATTTCGGGGTCAATGGACTTCGAATTACGCCGAATTTAAAAAATAGAAGTTTTAGATAATCAATTTAGTTATTCATAGGATTTTGAATCAGGGTCATCCAAGTTTTAGATTAGAAGTTATGCTAAGAATAGTGCCGGATGCCATTTTCGGGCAACAGCACCCGAAATTCAAATTCAGGCACAATTTCGGGGTCAAAGGACTTTGAATTAGGCCAAACATAAAAAGAGTAAAAGTTTTAGATAATCAAGTTGGTTATTCATAGGAATTTTAGTCAGGGTCATCCGAGTTTTAGATCAAAAGGTATGCTAAAAATCGTGCAGGCTGCCGTTATCTGCCAAAAGCTCACGAATATCAAATTCGGGTACAATTTTGGGGTAAAAGGACTTCAAATTATGCCGAACTTAAGGAATATGAGTTTTAGTTAATCACATTGATTATTCATAAGTTTTTGAATCAGGACCATCCAAGTTTTAGATCAGAAATTATGCAGAAAATCGTGAAGGTTGCCATTTTCGGGCAACAGCACCCGAAAATCAAATTTGGGCTCAAATTCAGGGTCAAAGGACTTTGAAATTGGCCTAACTTGAAGAAAAACATTTTCGATAATCAAGTTGGTTATTCTTCGGAATTTGAATCAGGGTCATCCGCGTTTTAGATCAAAAGTTATGCTAAAAACCTTACATACTGCCATTTTCGGGCAACAGCACCGGAAATAAAATTCGGGCACAATTTCGGGGTCAACGGACTTCGAATTTGGCAAAACGTAAACAATAGAAGTTTTAGATGATCAAGTTGGTTATTCATTGGAATTTTAATTAGGGTCATCCGAGTATTAGCTCAAGAGTTATTCTATAAACCGTGTAGGCTGCCATTTTCGGGTAACAGCACCCGAAAATCAAATTCGGGCACAATTTCGGGGTCAAAGGACTTCGAAGTAGGTCTAACTTAAAAAGAAGAAAAGTTTTATATAATCAAGTTGGTTATTCATAGAAATTTTAATCAGGGTCATCCGAGTTTTAGATCAAAAGTTATACTAAAAATTCGTGCAGGCTGCCATTATCGGGCAACAGCACCCGAAAATCAAATTCGGGCCGAATTTCGGGGTCAATGGACTTCAAATTACGCCGAATTTAAAAAATAGAAGTTTTAGATAATCAATTTAGTTACTCATAGGATTTTGAATCAGGGTCATCCAAGTTTTAGAGTAGAAGTTATGCTAAGAATAGTGCAGGATGCCATTTTCGGGCAACAGCACCCGAAATTCAAATTCAGGCACAATTTCAGGTTCAAAGGACTTCGAATTAGGCCAAACTTAAAAAGAGTAAAAGCTTTAGATAATCAAGTTGGTTATTCATAGGAATTTTAGTCAGGGTCATCCGAGTTTTAGTCAAAAGGTATGCTGTAAATAGTGCAGGCTGCCGTTATCTGCCAAAAGCTCAGGAAAATAATTTTGGGGTAAAAGGACTTCAAATTACGCCGAACTTAATGAATATGAGTTTTAGTTAATCACATTGGTTATTCATAAGTTTTTGAATCAGGACCATCCAAGTTTTAGATCAGAAAGTATGCAGAAAATCGTGAAGGTTGCCATTTTCGAGCAACAGCACCCGAAAATCAAATTCGGGCTCAAATTCAGGGTCAAAGGACTTTGAAATAGGCCTAACTTGAAGAAAAACATTTTCGGTAATCAAGTTGGTTATTCTTCGGAATTTGAATCAGGGTCATCCGTGTTTTAGATCAAAAGTTATGCTAAAAACCTTGCAGACTGCCATTTTCGGGCAACAGCACCGGAAATAAAATTCGGGGACAATTTCGGGGTCAACGGACTTCGAATTTGGCAAAAGATAAAGAATAGAAGTTTTATATGATCAAGTTGGTTATTCATTGGAATTTTAATCAGGGTCATCTGAGTTTTAGCTCAAGAGTTATTCTGTAAACCGCGTAGGCTGCCATTATCGGGCAACAGCACACGAAAATCAAATTCGGGCCGAATTTCGGGGTCAACGGACTTCGAATTTGGCAAAACTTAAAGAATATAAGTTTTAGATGATCAAGTTGGTTATTCATTGGAATTTTAATTAGGGTCATCCGAGTTTTAGGTCAAGAGTTATTCTATAAACCGTGTAGGCTGCCATTTTCGGGTAACAGCACCCGAAAATCAAATTCGGGCACAATTTCGGGGTCAAAGGACTTCGAAGTAGGTCTAACTTAAAAAGAAGAAAAGTTTTATATAATCAAGTTGGTTATTCATAGAAATTTTAATCAGGGTCATCCGAGTTTTAGATCAAAAGTTATACTAAAAATTCGTGCAGGCTGCCATTATCGGGCAACAGCACCCGAAAATCAAATTCGGGCCGAATTTCGGGGTCAATGGACTTCAAATTACGCCGAATTTAAAAAATAGAAGTTTTAGATAATCAATTTAGTTACTCATAGGATTTTGAATCAGGGTCATCCAAGTTTTAGAGTAGAAGTTATGCTAAGAATAGTGCAGGATGCCATTTTCGGGCAACAGCACCCGAAATTCAAATTCAGGCACAATTTCAGGTTCAAAGGACTTCGAATTAGGCCAAACTTAAAAAGAGTAAAAGCTTTAGATAATCAAGTTGGTTATTCATAGGAATTTTAGTCAGGGTCATCCGAGTTTTAGTCAAAAGGTATGCTGAAAATAGTGCAGGCTGCCGTTATCTGCCAAAAGCTCAGGAAAATAATTTTGGGGTAAAAGGACTTCAAATTACGCCGAACTTAATGAATATGAGTTTTAGTTAATCACATTGGTTATTCATAAGTTTTTGAATCAGGACCATCCAAGTTTTAGATCAGAAAGTATGCAGAAAATCGTGAAGGTTGCCATTTTCGAGCAACAGCACCCGAAAATCAAATTCGGGCTCAAATTCAGGGTCAAAGGACTTTGAAATAGGCCTAACTTGAAGAAAAACATTTTCGGTAATCAAGTTGGTTATTCTTCGGAATTTGAATCAGGGTCATCCGTGTTTTAGATCAAAAGTTATGCTAAAAACCTTGCAGACTGCCATTTTCGGGCAACAGCACGGAAATAAAATTCGGGCACAATTTCGGGGTCAACGGACTTCGAATTTGGCAAAAGATAAAGAATAGAAGTTTTATATGATCAAGTTGGTTATTCATTGGAATTTTAATCAGGGTCATCTGAGTTTTAGCTCAAGAGTTATTCTGTAAACCGCGTAGGCTGCCATTATCGGGCAACAGCACACGAAAATCAATTCGGGCCGAATTTCGGGGTCAACGGACTTCGAATTTGGCAAACCTAAAGAATATAAGTTTTAGATGATCAAGTTGGTTATTCATTGGAATTTTAATTAGGGTCATCCGAGTTTTAGCTCAAGAGTTATTCTATAAACCGTGTAGGCTGTCATTTTCGGGTAACAGCACCCGAAAATCAAATTCAGGCACAATTTCGGGGTCAAAGGACTTCGAAGTAGGCCAAACTTAAAAAGAAGAAAAGTTTTATATAATCAAGTTGGTTATTTATAGGAATTTTAATCAGGGTCATCCGAGTTTTAGATCAAAAGTTATACTAAAAATTCGTGCAGGCTGCCATTATCGGGCAACAGCACCCGAAAATCAAATTCGGGCCGAATTTCGGGGTCAATGGACTTCGAATTATGCCGAATTTAAAAAATATAAGTTTTAGATAATCAATTTAGTTATTCATAGGATTCTGAATCAGGGTCATCCAAGTTTTAGAGTAGAAGTTATGCTAAGAATAGTGCAGGATGCCATTTTCGGGCAACAGCACCCGAAATTCAAATTCAGGCACAATTTCGGGTTCAAAGGACTTCGAATTAGGCCAAACTAAAAAGAGTAAAAGTTTTAGATAATCAAGTTGGTTATTCATAGGAATTTTAGTCAGGGTCATCTGAGTTTTAGTCAAAAGGTATGCTGAAAATAGTGCAGGCTGCCGTTATCTGCCAAAAGCTCACGAAAATAATTTTGGGGTAAAAGGACTTCAAATTACGCCGAACTTAATGAATATGAGTTTTAGTTAATCACATTGGTTATTCATAAGTTTTTGAATCAGGACCATCCAAGTTTTAGATCAGAAATTATGCAAAAAATCGTGAAGGTTGCCATTTTCGAGCAACAGCACCCGAAAATCAAATTCGGGCTCAAATTCAGGGTCAAAGGACTTTGAAATAGGCCTAACTTGAAGAAAAACATTTTCGATAATCAAGTTGGTTATTCTTCGGAATTTGAATCAGGGTCATCCGTGTTTTAGATCAAAAGTTATGCTAAAAACCTTGCAGACTGCCATTTTCGGGCAACAGCACCGGAAATAAAATTCGGGCACAATTTCGGGGTCAACGGACTTCGAATTTGGCAAAACATAAAGAATAGAAGTTTTAGATGATCAAGTTGGTTATTCATTGGAATTTTAATCAGGGTCATCTGAGTTTTAGCTCAAGAGTTATTCTGTAAACCGTGTAGGCTGCCATTATCGGGCAACAGCACCCGAAAATCAAATTCGGGCCGAATTTCGGGGTCAACGGACTTCGAATTTGGCAAAACTTAAAGAATATAAGTTTTAGATGATCAAGTTGGTTATTCATTGGAATTTTAATTAGGGTCATCCGAGTTTTAGCTCAAGAGTTATTCTATAAACCGTGTAGGCTGCCATTTTCGGGTAACAGCACGCGAAAATCAAATTCGGGCACAATTTCGGGGTCAAAGGACTTCGAAGTAGGCCTAACTTAAAAAGAAGAAAAGTTTTATATAATCAAGTTGGTTATTCATAGGAATTTTAATCAGGGTCATCCGAGTTTTAGATCAAAAGTTATACTAAAAATTCGTGCAGGCTGCCATTATCGGGCAACAGCACCCGAAAATCAAATTCGGGCCAAATTTCGGGGTCAATGGACTTCGAATTACGCCGAATTTAAAAAATAGAAGTTTTAGATAATCAATTTAGTTATTCATAGAATTTTGAATCAGGGTCATCCAAGTTTTAGATTAGAAGTTATGCTAAGAATAGTGCAGGATGCCATTTTCGGGCAACAGCACCCGAAATTCAAATTCAGGCACAATTTCGGGTTCAAAGGACTTCGAATTAGGCCAAACTTAAAAAGAGTAAAAGTTTTAGATAATCAAGTTGGTTATTCATAGGAATTTTAGTCAGGGTCATCCGAGTTTTAGTCAAAAGGTATGCTGAAAAGAGTGCAGGCTGCCGTTATCTGCCAAAAGCTCCCGAAAATAATTTTGGGGTAAAAGGACTTCAAATTACGCCGAACTTAATGAATATGAGTTTTAGTTAATCACATTGGTTATTCATAAGTTTTTGAATCAGGACCGTCCAAGTTTTAGATCAGAAATTATGCAGAATATCGTGAAGGTTGCCATTTTCGGGCAACAGCACCCGAAAATCAAAATCGAGCTCAAATTCAGGGTCAAAGGACTTTGAAATAGGCCTAACTTGAAGAAAAACATTTTCGATAATCAAGTTGGTTATTCTTCGGTATTTGAATCAGGGTCATCCGTGTTTTAGATCAAAAGTTATGCTGAAAACCTTGCAGACTGCCATTTTCGGGCAACAGCACCGGAAATAAAATTCGGGCACAATTTCGGGGTCAACGGAATTCGAATTTTGCAAAACATAAAGAATAGAAGTTTTAGATGATCAAGTTGGTTATTCATTGGAATTTTAATTAGGGTCATCCGAGTATTAGCTCAAGAGTTATTCTATAAACCGTGTAGGCTGCCATTTTCGGGTAACAGCACCCGAAAATCAAATTCGGGCACAATTTCGGGGTCAAAGGACTTCGAAGTAGGCCTAACTTAAAAAGAAGAAAAGTTTTATATAATCAAGTTGGTTATTCATAGGAATTTTAATCAGGGTCATCCGAGTTTTAGATCAAAAGTTATACTAAAAATTCGTGCAGGCTGCCATTATCGGGCAACAGCACCCGAAAATCAAATTCGGGCCGAATTTCGGGGTCAATGGACTTCGAATTACACCGAATTTAAAAAATAGAAGTTTTAGATAATCAATTTAGTTATTCATAGGATTTTGAATCAGGGTCATCCAAGTTTTAGAGTAGAAGTTATGCTAAGAAAAGTGTAGGATGCCATTTTCGGGCAACAGCACCCGAAATTCAAATTCAGGCACAATTTCGGGTTCAAAGGACTTCGAATTAGGCCAAACTTAAAAAGAGTAAAAGCTTTAGATAATCAAGTTGGTTATTCATAGGAATTTTAGTCAGGGTCATCCGAGTTTTAGTCAAAAGGTATGCTGAAAATTGTTAGGAATTATTTATTGTGTTCAATTAATTATTTTATCTAAGCCTTGTAATTTTATTTAAGTGAACTGGGCTTTTATTTGTAAAGCCCAGTGAGCTTATTTGTAATGGGCTTTCATGAAGCCCAAGTACAATATACCAACATGTGGTATATGTACTAAAACCCTAACACACATTGAGGGTGTCTTGTGGGTGAAATTATTACAGAAAGAGAAAATTTTAAGAAAGCTCTCAACCCTATCAAGAACAAACGCACGCACAACACCCCACGGATTCAATTCTTCCATCTCAAAATCGTGGTAAACTCTCTTAATCTTTGTATTGTTGGATAAACTAGGAATTACAATTGGTATCAGAGCCAAACGCGCTCGGATTTGAGAAAATTGTTGAAATTCTTTTTTTTGGTGTTCTTCGAATTTTTCACTTATTTCGAAAATTTTGATATGTTTTGGTGTTTTGGATGATGCTTGAGTGTTTAGGATTGTAGATATAAGTGTTAAAGATCATTTCTCAAACCTTTCTTGAACAATTTTCTGGGTTTGGAGATCAATTTTCTGATATTTGTGCGTGAGAAAGCAGTTCGCGATTACTGTAGCAATTCGCGAACTGTAAGCAATTCGCGAACTCTAGCAATTTAAAAAAAATTAATAATAAAAGGTCTGCGAATTCACTTTGCAAATTCACTTTGCGAATTCACACTGCGAATGCACTGTAGCATTTTTTGCGAATTACTGTAGCAATTCGCGAACTGTAGCACTTCAAAAAAAAATATAATAAAAAAAATAAAAAAAAAATTAAAGGTCTGCGAATGCACTTTGCGAATTCATTATAGCAATTCGAATTCACTGTAGCAAATTTTGCGGGTAGTCACTGTAGCAGTTTTGCGGGTCGACACTGTAGCAGTTTTGCGAATTCACTGTAGCAGTGCGAATTCACTGTAGCAGTTTGCGAATTCACTGTAGCTGCTTTGCGGGTTGGCACTGTAGCAGTTTTGCGGGTTGGCACTGTAGCAGTTTTGCGAATTCACTGTAGCAGACACTGTAGCAGTTTTGCGGGTTGTCACTGTAGCAGTTTTGCGAATTCACTGTAGCAGTTTGCGAATTCACTGTAGCTGCTTTGCGGGTTGCACTGTAGCAGTTTTGCGGGTTGGCACTGTAGCAGTTTTGCGAATTCACTGTAGCAGTTTTGCGAATTCACTGTAGCAGTTTGCGAATTCACTGTAGCAGTTTTGCGAGTTCACTGTAGCAGTTTTGCGAACTCACTGTAGCAGACACTGTAGCAGTTTTGCGAATTCACTTAGCAGTTTTGCGAATGCATAGCAGTTTTGCGAACTCACTGAAGCAGTTTTGCGTAGCAATTCGTAATCACTGTACGAGTTCGCGAAACCTTTGAAACACAGTTACTGTAGCAATTCACGAAATATATTAAATATATATACATATATTTATATATAGTCAATAAGAAAAATTTAATTATAACACTAAAGCCTTTTTGTACTGATTAAAAAAAAAAAATTCTTCAAATCCACAAAGCGTGTCAACGATCACGTATCCAACAATCAACTAAGGACATTATTGGCAAATTTAGAGAAGCTTTAGTAATCTTCACGCAATTGTCGAAATTATCTCAAATCTTTCACAGTGCACACAAAAACTTCAAGCTATCTTTTGACAGAACAAATTTTTTTGGAATTGAACGTTCTAAAGTCATTTTTGAAGAAAATAATTAACTTAAATTAAAAATTTATTATGGACGCTCAAGCTAAGGAAATTGAGGAGTTAAAGCATAAAATAAATGAGCTAAATCATCTTGAACTCAAAGCAACTGTGTGGAATGCAAACACTGAACAATATGAGATTAGCCTATATTACCGCAATAACTGTTACACTAGAGCTATCCCTTTAGAGAAAATTATTGCGAAACTAGTCAACCAAAATTCTTTCTCAGCGCTTGATGGGGAAAACAATTTATATCGTAATAAACCTATCTCATGGTTGGAAATTCCGATGGTTGCTAGTAAAATTTCCGAATTAAATGCAACCCTGGAGTCGGAAAGAGTAGGTTTTCAAGCGGAAAAGGAAAAACTTTTAGAGGAAATTTCAAATCTCAAAAACTCCCAGCCGTTACATGTTCCAAATGATCGTGGTATAGAAATATCCTTCTCTAGACAGGATAAGAGTATTCAAACAAACGATCTTGTTCCCAAACCTCAAAAGGCTAATACTTATTCTAAGTCACATGTGACGACTTTAAAGTCCATGGTGTCCCAAAAGGAAACGATAAGTAAAAGCCTTAAGCATAATACTTCCAAGGAACTGAAGAAAAACAGGAAGGAGAAAGGAATGGTCTGGATGGGTGAACAGGATTCTAGGTTGGACGACGAAGTAGATGCAGCTGAAGCTGAAGAAAGTGACTCAGATAGGGAACTCGCCAGCAACTCTGATATAGTTGAGGTAAGCGAAGCAGATTATGACTCCTTACTTAAGATGAAAATGAATTTTTATCTTTATATAAATCTCACAAACAAGAAAAAGAAAATCAAGGAACTAGAAGCTAACCTAGAAAAGAATTTAGTGGTATTAGATAAATTTAGATATGATTATGCATGTGAGAAAAATCGTGTAATTGTAGCAAATGAAAAGGTTGCTAAGCTAGAAGTACAAGTGCAAAAATCTGAAGCTAAAGCCAAGGATTTGGAAAAAGAAATGAAATCTCATAGAGATCAGGCAATGGACGCTACAATAAAATATGACTTACTCTGTAAAGAACGGGAAAAACTGTACTCCAAAATAAAAAAATTGGAGGACCTTTTAACCCGACGAGATCAATCTGAACAAACGATCTTTTTGAACAAACCAGCTAACGTTGATTTTTACAATCCTTATAAGGGACTAGGTTTTGAAAACCCATGTAAGTTAAAAGAAGGCATATCAAGTGCACCTTATCTATATGATCTCAAATTCATGCAGACAGGTTGCCTGGCAAATCTCATGTCTTTCGTAGGTAAAGAAGAGACACCAACACACAGTAAAACTCAAACATCATTTGATTATACAGAGTTAAATGACAGTTATAAAGATCGAAGTTGTCCCGCAATAACAGAATTTGAGTCCGATATCCCACGTCCAAGTGAAGGAAACACCTCAGAAGATTCAACGAGTGAGGCACCGATGACTAAGTATGCAGCAGGGTATATGCCTGACTGCATAAAGAAAATTAGTGATCTACACTCCACTCTCGAAAGAGAGAGAAAGTCCTTCAATGAAGAAAGGCAGAAACTTCTAGAGGAAATATCTTCACTAAAAGAAAAATTACGATTACACTCACTTTCTTATACATTTACTTCGCATGACAAAATGTTTTGCTCAAATACTTCGAAATTTTCACGACCCATAAAAGAGTCACTGAAAAGTCAAGTCTGGGTTAAAAAGGAAGATATTTTGAAGGAGACCAGCGATTTTAACGAGTCTTTTGTTATAGATTGTTTCCCTCCAAAAATTTCTGTACCATTTTTATTTCCTTATGTATCGCAAAACTCATCCTTTCATTCCAAAAATCACTCTCCCACGTATAACCGTTTCTACAAACCACGTCACAAAACTACTTCAAAAGACACGTCTTTAAAGAAAAAGAAACAATCAAAAATAAAAACTGCTAAGGAACCCAAAAAACAAGGAAAAACTCCAAAACGCGTCTCTAAAGCCAAAACAAAGAGAGATCCACTCCTACAAAAATGGGTTCCAAAGCTTAAGACTGAGGAAACCCAAATCCAAGCCCTAGAAACACTTAATGACTCTGTGCGTGATAGTAAGTCTTCCGTTGACTATGATAAATTTAGGCTAGGTAGAGAGTCTTTACGGACTAACAAGTATAACAGAGGTGGACCCATTTTTAAATGGGTACCTAAAACCCTCTAGTTTGATTTTGCAATTCCCTCATGTACGGTATACGAAGCTGCTCCACATACATGATCAAGGGATGAGACGCGAGCAACTAACTTCACGCTAACAAATTTGGTAAAATTCTAAATATGAATAAAATTTCATGATCTATTCAATATGCATACGTGCTCAAATGAATAACATACCTAATACGTTGGTGATATCTAGGATGAACTGCACTTAGTTCCTGCTTTCCTCATCCTAGTAGACATGCTAAAATAAGGTTCCAAAAAAAAAAAAAAATTCGTAAATTATTATATTCAGAGGGACCTTTCTTTAGAAAATCAAGGGGGAGTACTGAAAGCCCAACGTGAGCCCAAAATCTTAAATTCGCGACTGATCGTTAAATAAATCTTATCTTACAATTCGCGAATTAACTTTTTCACTCTTTCAACATCTAGTTCCGCGAATCCAATTGACATTCAATTCAGCAATTTTGACTCGTCAATATTAAGTTCGCAAACCAATACTTCAATTTTTCAATCATCTGATTCGCAAACTCTATTTGATGAAGTTGACATGAAATCAATTCGCGAACCCTATTGGGCCTGTCTTTCAAAACCTTCACGGTCTAATTTCGATCTCATTTTTTTCTTTAGCCCCGCGCAGTTCAGTTGAGTTAGTATGCTCTAATACGCTTGCTGACCGCTTCACGTATCGAACAACGCCAAATTCCCTTCGCAAAATAGAACGTCAACCTTTATAGATTTCACAAATTTTAGTCGACTACCGAGAGATTTTTTGCAACCTTACAGTTTCACAAATCGCCATTTTAAAAACTACTAATTTCGTGTTTGCTGATGTATCGACTTTAAATGATGTTTTCCAGTGTTTAATCGAGTTTAGGTAATGATTCTAAATGTTTAATCAATGTCTGGAGTTAAGTTCTGGAGAAAATTGTGTCATTATTCGTCGAATTTTGATTTCACCTTAAGTGCTTAAGTTTGTCTCGAAATATGACTTCGAAATCAGCTCTCGACAACCATTTGAAAATAAGACCCACTATCAAAGTGCGAATCATGAGAGAAATTCCAAACATTACATTATCAAAAGGCAAAAACACTCATTACGAACATTACTTTTTCAAAATAAGCAAAATAAAAAAACTCTCAAATACTCGTATGCCCTATTAAGACCCAAAGCAGAATAGCAAGTAAAACAGCGAATAAGCTCAAAAGAAGAAAAATCTCAAAAACCAGCATATTCAAGTTATGCTCAAAGTCACGTCTTAATTTTGCCTGTTCCTTGAGCTTCTTCTCTTCTTCCTGCTTTCTCCAATTCATCGTGTAACAATTGCGAAAACAAGAAAATTCAAGATGAGTATTTTGTAATCTATGGAGTTATGGTGAGGGTTGAGCTATGTCTATTTATAAGCACGAATTGAACGAAAATGTCATTACGGTCCCGACAAAAAATAAATAAATAAATAAATAAATAAATCGTCAATGATTTAGACGAATTCTTGACCTAAGGGTTCAGCGCCGCGAAAGAAAGCGATGCTTTCTTCGTCAGTTTTCTGATCTTGATTTACGCAAAGATCGACCTTGAGAAACTCGTCGATTTGGTATTTATTAGGTTGGTTGATCTGGTCAAATTGATGTTGTCGGTCATTATTTTAAATTTTGTGCGTTTGATCAGTAGGAAAATTTTGCACGTCACGTTTGTCCTGATGTCATCAAGTTTCGCGAGTCAGATTAAGAACTGGGAGTTTCGCGAATTCAGTTCACTTTTCATTGAAACTCACATTTTGCGAACCTTCTCCAGCTTCGCGAACCAGTTCGAATTTGTTAATCATTCAGTTCGCGAACCCATCCACTTTGCGAATCCAAATTCCAGTCCAGTTCGCGATCCAACTTCTCAAATCCAGTTCTATTTTACGAATCAAGATTTGTTTTCGCGAACCCAAGCACCCATTTTATAAAATCGGTACATTCTACTCTGAAAATTTTCGAAAACCACCTAGTGAAATAACTACGTCTCCCAACATGGTTGGTATCTCTCGAGTTGCTCCACAACCCTGATTGGCTTGCACCGTGAGCGGCTCCTAGCGTGTATGGTATCTCGAGCTGCTCCACAGACACGACTGGCTAGCTATGCGAGCAACGAAACGTAGGTAAATTCTATTCATCATTTTGTAACTTCTGCATGCATTTTAAGTTGAAAATTCAATTTATCTACTTTGAAAAACAATAGGGTACATTAGTTATGCATGCTTTAAAAAGACTTTAAAGTCCAAATTTTCACATGGATACATGAGCTGAAATGCATAAATACCCAAGGTATATTTTCTTTATGCATACATCTTAAAGAATCTTCTTTAGCTTAAACTTTTACGTATGCATCTGAGCTGAATTGATAAATGCCTGTATCTTTTAAATTGTACATTTTGAATTCTTGCAAGATTTTGAAATTGATTAGGCATATTCCATGGTAAACTGGTAGATACCATTTTATTTAAATTGAGCTACATTTGAGGGGGAGCATTTTTTTTAAAAAAAAAAGGGAAGCACTCCCATATTTGTGTTAAAGGGAGCAATTATTAAATTTTTGAGGGGGAGCGAACTTAAATACTTGAACTTGAGGAAACAGATTCGAAAGATAAATTTGATCCGTCTTTTGTTGCATCTATTGAGGGGGAGGTATTCAGTTTTAAGACGCATGGTCCAAAAAAAAAAAAATATATATATATATATACATATATATACGTAGTATAATATATAATATACTATTACATTATTAATACGATAATACATATATATATATATAAAAAAAAGGAGTGAAAAGAAATGCAAAAAAAAAAAAAAAAAAAAACGAAGAAGAACAAAGAAAGAAACTGCCCCCTCAAAGCACTTCGATCTTCAAGACGGACTCCAACAAAAAAAACAAGCAACTCTCGAGAGTTCAAGAAATCCATAAGGCGACGGTGGCTTCTAGTGCTAACTCGAGAATAACCTCAACCGACCTGCCCCGAACTGCTGACCAAAACCAAGCAGCACACATCAATTTGTACCGGATGTATGGATTTCAAGTTCCCATGGTTCAGTCAGACCAAACTGAACCTAACCCTGGAACACAGCCGAATGTTAGCGACGATCTCAAACTCATATAGCTACCCATATTTGAAAAATCTTGACAAGACCGAAAAATGGTAGATACAAAATTTTCTTACCTCACAAATTGCCGGACCAAGCCCCATAGGTACAGGTGCTAATTTTATTAGCTCCCAGGTAGAAGTCGCCGCATTAGGTCCAATGGCGCTTGCACAACCGAGCCTTACCCACTCATCGATCTCCCAACAGACCGATGTTTCATTAAATCACGGGGAGCCACGTATGCTATCACTGCTTCACTTGGAAGCAGGAGATATTGAATTAAGTGGTACTTAGCCCCACACCACTGAACGTTCTTGAACACATCGAGTCTAGGTGTCCTCACTATCTAAATGTTTTATATTTTTCTAGGACACATACACTTTTCCTTATCTGGACTTTGTGACCAGATTAGAACTTTCGTAGACATGTCCTACTACGACATGCTTCGATGATCGAAAGGAAGTCCTACCGTTGCAAGGTCAAAACAACAACGGTTTTAGGCCATCGTTCTTCGAGCTAGTCTCAATAGCGATGCAAACGAAATGCCTATGTGGCTTCGGTTCCTCAAGCCCTATCATTATAGGCCACGTCTCAGAGTTTGTCTCTGAAGCAGTGTTGACGGATTGCCTTAGTGTTTTCGTCTGGTTATTACCTTTACTGACCTGTCGTTTCTGTCCTTCTTGATCTCCGATACAGGCATGCTGATTTCGTTAACATGAATCGCCATGAGGGGGAGAAGGGAATACGTATAAACAAACAGGTCGGACCACCCACCAATTTCCGCCGAGCGTACCACTTTGAAGCCAGGCTCTACAACACTTAAAATATATATATTCCAAAGAGCCTCGGCATAACTTAGAACACACCCCACGTACACCTTCTTCGAAAACCAGATAAGCTTCGCCGAGGCCGAACCAGACAACTTCCTTCGGCGATGAAGAATCTGGCACCACGAAGAAGAAGATTCACCATGTTTCAACTCCATTGAAGGAGAAGATTAACCTGAGTATCCACCATTTCTGCCGCGCCAACCACTCTAAAGACAGGCTCTCATGCAATTGAATGAATAATCATAAGGAGCCAAACACATTTGCGGAAAGTACACCTCACACCTACCTTCTTTCGGAACCAGACAACTTCCTTCGAAGACGACGAATCTGACACCGAGAAGTAGAGTAATCGTGACTACCAATCAACTCCATTATCTTGTCCCAACATGCGATCTTCTTGCCAAGGACGATGTTCTTTTTTTTTCCCATGACGATTTCCCCAGCTCGATGTTCTTGGGGGAAAGGAATACTAAAGCAAAGGGGGGCAACATCACGACGAAAGTGCAATATAGATCAGAAAATGCCAAATCTCAAGCGTTGTCAAAGAATCAAGCCGAGACCACATAGTCCAACGATTGAAGTTGTCACCTCAAGTACGACTCTCCGATTTTAAGGAAACACCCGAATCACAACGTAGAAAGGTTGGACAAATGAAGGGGAGTTGTACCAGTGTTGTAGGGAGAGACGAGACACGAAAATCTAGGATACAACCAACAACTTCAGCATGGACTTCAAGCATCAAAGCTGCCGACTCGTGTAAAGCTCTTCGAGTTTAATGAAAACTCCCAATCCCAACACAAGGTGTAGCAAATGTAGGGGGAGTTGTGACAAGTGAAGGTAGAGCTGGAATACCTAAAGAGAAGATTCGACTCGTGTACGTCTCTCTAAATTTAAAGAGAAATCCTCAATCCCAACTAAAGGTTGAATAAGCGTAGGGGGAGTGGTGACTATCCAAGGGAGAGATCGAACACAAAAAGAGAAAATCCGCCGCGTGTATATCTCTCCAAACTTAAAGAGAAATCCCTAATTCCAACGCAAGGTTCATCAAATGTAGGGGGAGTGGTGACTATCTAAGGGAGAGATTGAACACAAAAAGATACGATCCAACAAGCAGCTTTGAACACTTAAAAGAAAAGAAGTTCACGAGACGGTGAGCTTAAAGATCTTTGAAAGAAGAGGTCAGAAGGCAAGACAAATGAGGATGTGATTGAAGAAGAGCACGCATGCAAACGCTTTTGCAAACGCAACTCTAATACGTGTTCTTTGAGGGCTTAAGACGATTACAAGACGAAGATAACCAGCGCTAAATTGCAAATTGAACACAAAGGGGGAGATTGTTAGGAATTATTTATTGTGTTCAATTAATTATTTTATCTAAGCCTTGTAATTTTATTTAAGTGAACTGGGCTTTTATTTGTAAAGCCCAGTGAGCTTATTTGTAATGGGCTTTCATGAAGCCCAAGTACAATATACCAACATGTGGTATATGTACTAAAACCCTAACACACATTGAGGGTGTCTTGTGTGTGAAATTATAACAGAAAGAGAAAATTTTAAGAAAGCTCTCAACCCTATCAAGCACAAACGCACGCACAACACCCCACGGATTCAATTCTTCCATCTCAAAATCGTGGTAAACTCTCTTAATCTTTGTATTGTTGGATAAACTAGGAATTACAAAAATAGTGCAGGCTGCCGTTATCTGCCAAAAGCTCACGAAAATAATTTTGGGGTAAAAGGACTTCAAATTACGCCGAACTTAATGAATATGAGTTTTAGTTAATCACATTGGTTATTCATAAGTTTTTGAATCAGGACCATCCAAGTTTTAGGTCAGAAATTATGCAGAAAATCGTGAAGGTTGCCATTTTCGAGCAACAGCACCCGAAAATCAAATTCGGGCTCAAATTCAGGGTCAAAGGACTTTGAAATAGGCCTAACTTGAAGAAAAACATTTTCGATAATCAAGTTGGTTATTCTTCGGAATTTGAATCAGGGTCATCCGTGTTTTTAGATCAAAAGTTATACTAAAACCTTGCAGACTGCCATTTTCGGGCAACAGCACCGGAAATAAAATTCGGGCACAATTTCGGGGTCAACGGACTTCGAATTTGGCAAAACATAAAGAATAGAAGTTTTATATGATCAAGTTGGTTACTCATTGGAATTTTAATCAGGGTCATCTGAGTTTTAGCTCAAGAGTTATTCTGTAAACCGCGTAGGCTGCCATTATCGGGCAACAGCACCCGAAAATCAAATTCGGGCCGAATTCGGGGTCAACGGACTTCGAATTTGGCAAAACTTAAAGAATATAAGTTTTAGATGATCAAGTTGGTTATTCATTGGAATTTTAATTAGGGTCATCCGAGTTTTAGCTCAGGAGTTATTCTATAAACCGTGTAGGCTGTCATTTTCGGGTAACAGCACCCGAAAATCAAATTCGGGCACAATTTCGGGGTCAAAGGACTTCGAAGTAGGCCAAACTAAAAAGAAGAAAAGTTTTTATATAATCAAGTTGGTTATTCATAGGAATTTTAATCAGGGTCATCCGAGTTTTAGATCAAAAGTTATACTAAAAATTCGTGCAGGCTGCCATTATCGGGCAACAGCACCCGAAAATCAAATTCGGGCCGAATTTCGGGGTCAATGGACTTCGAATTATGCCGAATTTAAAAAATAGAAGTTTTAGATAATCAATTTAGTTATTCATAGGATTTTGAATCAGGGTCATCCAAGTTTTAGAGTAGAAGTTATGCTAAGAATAGTGCAGGATGCCATTTTCGGGCAACAGCACCCGAAATTCAAATTCAGGCACAATTTCGGGTTCAAAGGACTTCGAATTAGGCCAAACTTAAAAAGAGTAAAAGTTTTAGATAATCAAGTTGGTTATTCATAGGAATTTTAGTCAGGGTCATCCGAGTTTTAGTCAAAAGGTATGCTGAAAATAGTGCAGGCTGCCGTTATCTGCCAAAAGCTCACGAAAATAATTTTGGGGTAAAAGGACTTCAAATTACGCCGAACTTAATGAATATGAGTTTTAGTTAATCAAGTTGGTTATTCTTCGGAATTTGAATCAGGGTCATCCGTGTTTTAGATCAAAAGTTATGCTAAAAACCTTGCAGACTGCCATTTTCGGGCAACAGCACCGGAAATAAAATTCGGGCACAATTTCGGGGTCAACGGACTTCGAATTTGGCAAAACATAAAGAATAGAAGTTTTATATGATCAAGTTGGTTACTCATTGGAATTTTAATCAGGGTCATCTGAGTTTTAGCTCAAGAGTTATTCTGTAAACCGCGTAGGCTGCCATTATCGGGCAACAGCACCCGAAAATCAAATTCGGGCCGAATTTCGGGGTCAACGGACTTCGAATTTGGCAAAACTTAAAGAATATAAGTTTTAGATGATCAAGTTGGTTATTCATTGGAATTTTAATTAGGGTCATCCGAGTTTTAGCTCAGGAGTTATTCTATAAACCGTGTAGGCTGTCATTTTCGGGTAACAGCACCCGAAAATCAAATTCGGGCACAATTTCGGGGTCAAAGGACTTCGAAGTAGGCCAAACTTAAAAAGAAGAAAAGTTTTATATAATCAAGTTGGTTATTCATAGGAATTTTAATCAGGGTCATCCGAGTTTTAGATCAAAAGTTATACTAAAAATTCGTGCAGGCTGCCATTATCGGGCAACAGCACCCGAAAATCAAATTCGGGCCGAATTTCGGGGTCAATGGACTTCGAATTATGCCGAATTTAAAAAATAGAAGTTTTAGATAATCAATTTAGTTATTCATAGGATTTTGAATCAGGGTCATCCAAGTTTTAGATTAGAAGTTATGCTAAGAATAGTGCAGGATGCCATTTTCGGGCAACAGCACCCGAAATTCAAATTCAGGCACAATTTCGGGTTCAAAGGACTTCGAATTAGGCCAAACTTAAAAATAGTAAAAGTTTTAGATAATCAAGTTGGTTATTCATAGGAATTTTAGTCAGGGTCATCCGAGTTTTAGTCAAAAGGTATGCTGAAAATAGTGCAGGCTGCCGTTATCTGCCAAAAGCTCACGAAAATAATTTTGGGGTAAAAGGACTTCAAATTACGCCGAACTTAATGAATATGAGTTTTAGTTAATCACATTGGTTATTCATAAGTTTTGAATCAGGACCATCCAAGTTTTAGATCAGAAATTATGCAGAAAATCGTGAAGGTTGCCATTTTCGGGCAACAGCACCCGAAAATCAAAATCGGGCTCAAATTCAGGGTCAAAGGACTTTGAAATAGGCCTAACTTGAAGAAAAACATTTTCGATAATCAAGTTGGTTATTCTTCGGTATTTGAATCAGGGTCATCCGTGTTTTAGATCAAAAGTTATGCTGAAAACCTTGCAGACTGCCATTTTCGGGCAACAGCACCGGAAATAAAATTCGGGCACAATTTCGGGGTCAACGGACTTCGAATTTGGCAAAACATAAAGAATATAAGTTTTAGATGATCAAGTTGGTTATTCATTGGAATTTTAATCAGGGTCATCCGAGTTTTAGCTCAAGAGTTATTCTATAAACCGCGTAGGCTGCCATTATCGGGCAACAGCACATGAAAATCAAATTCGGGCCGGATTTCGGGGTCAACGGACTTCGAATTTGGCAAAACTTAAAGAATATAAGTTTTAGATGATCAAGTTGGTTATTCATTGGAATTTTAATTAGGGTCATCCGAGTTTTAGCTCAAGAGTTATTCTATAAACCGTGTAGTCTGCCATTTTCGGGTAACAGCACCCGAAAATCAAATTCGGGCACAATTTCGGGTCAAAGGACTTCGAAGTAGGCCTAACTTAAAAAGAAGAAAAGTTTTATATAATCAAGTTGGTTATTCATAGGAATTTTAATCAGGGTCATCCGAGTTTTAGATGAAAAGTTATACTAAAAATTCGTGCAGGCTGCCATTATCGGGCAACAGCACCCGAAAATCAAATTCGGGCCGAATTTCGGGGTCAATGGACTTCGAATTACGCCGAATTTAAAAAATAGAAGTTTTAGATAATCAATTTAGTTATTCATAGGATTTTGAATCAGGGTCATCCAAGTTTTAGATTAGAAGTTATGCTAAGAATAGTGCAGGATGCCATTTTCGGGCAACAGCACCCGAAATTCAAATTCAGGCACAATTTCGGGTTCAAAGGACTTCGAATTAGGCCAAACTTAAAAAGAGTAAAAGTTTTAGATAATCAAGTTGGTTATTCATAGGAATTTTAGTCAGGGTCATCCGAGTTTTAGTCAAAAGGTATGCTGAAAATAGTGCAGGCTACCGTTATCTGCCAAAAGCTCACGAAAATAATTTTGGGGTAAAAGGACTTCATATTAGGCCGAACTTAATGAATATGAGTTTTAGTTAATCACATTGGTTATTCATAAGTTTTTGAATCAGGACCATCCAAGTTTTAGATCAGAAATTATGCAGAAAATCGTGAAGGTTGCCATTTTCGAGCAACAGCACCCGAAAATCAAATTCGGGCTCAAATTCAGGGTCAAAGGACTTTGAAATAGGCCTAACTTGAAGAAAAACATTTTCGATAATCAAGTTGGTTATTCTTCGGAATTTGAATCAGGGTCATCCTTGTTTTAGATCAAAAGTTATGCTAAAAACCTTGCAGACTGCCATTTTCGGGCAACAACACCGGAAATAAAATTCGGGCACAATTTCGGGGTCAACGGACTTCGAATTTGGCAAAACTTAAACAATAGAAGTTTTAGATGATCAAGTTGGTTATTCATTGGAATTTTAATCAGGGTCATCTGAGTTTTAGCTCAAGAGTTATTCTGTAAACCGCGTAGGTGCCATTATCGGGCAACAGCACACGAAAATCAAATTCGGGCCGAATTTCGGGGTCAACGGACTTCGAATTTGGCAAAACTTAAAGAATATAAGTTGATCAAGTTGGTTATTCATTGGAATTTTAATTAGGGTCATCCGAGTTTTAGCTCAAGAGTTATTCTATAAACCGTGTGGGCTGCCATTTTCGGGTAACAGCACCCGAAAATCAAATTCGGGCACAATTTCGGGGTCAAAGGACTTCGAAGTAGGCCTAACTTAAAAAAGAAGAAAAGTTTTATATAATCAAGTTGGTTATTCATAGGAATTTTAATCAGGGTCATCCTAGTTTTAGATCAAAAGTTATACTAAAAATTCGTGCAGGCTGCCATTATCGGGCAACAGCACCCGAAAATCAAATTCGGGCCGAATTTCGGGGTCAATGGACTTCGAAGTACGCCGAATTTAAAAAATAGAAGTTTTAGATAATCTATTTAGTTATTCATAGGACTTTGAATCAGGGTCATCCAAGTTTTATTAGAAGTTATGCTAAGAATAGTGCCGGATGCCATTTTCGGGCAACAGCACCCGAAATTCAAATTCAGGCACAATTTCGGGGTCAAAGGACTTCGAATTAGGCCAAACTTAAAAAAGAGTAAAAGTTTTAGATAAACAAGTTGGTTATTCGTAGGAATTTTAGTCAGGGTCATCCGAGTTTTAGATCAAAAGGTATGCGAAAAATCGTGCAGGCTGCCATTATCTGCCAAAAGCTCACGAATATCAAATTCGGGCACGATTTCGGGGTCAAAGGACTTCAAATTACGCCGAACTTAAAGAATATGAGTTTTAGTTAATCAATTTGGTTATTCATAAGTTTTTGAATCAGGACCATCCAAGTTTTAGATCAGAAATTATGCAGAAAATCGTGAAGGTTGCCATTTTCGGGCAACAGCACCCGAAAATCAAATTCGGGCTCAAATTCAGGGTCAAAGGACTTTGAAATAGGCCTAACTTGAAGAAAAACATTTTCGATAATCAAGTTGGTTATTCTTCGGAATTTTAATCAGGGTCATCCGTGTTTTAGATCAAAAGTTATGCTGAAAACCTTGCAGACTGCCATTTTCGGGCAACAGCACCGGAAATAAAATTCGGGCACAATTTCGGGGTCAACGGACTTCGAATTTGGCAAAACTTAAACAATAGAAGTTTTAGATGATCAAGTTGGTTATTCATTGGAATTTTAATTAGGGTCATCCGAGTTTTAGCTCAAGAGTTATTCTATAAACTGTGTAGGCTGCCATTTTCGTGTAACAGCACCCGAAAATCAAATTCGGGCTCAAATTCGGGCACAATTTCGGGGTCAAAGGACTTCGAAGTAGGCCTAACTTAAAAAGAAGAAAAGTTTTATATAATCAAGTTGGTTATTCATAGGAATTTTAATCAGGGTCGTCCGAGTTTTTGATCAAAAGTTATACTAAAAATTCGTGCAGGCTGCCATTATCGGGCAACAGCACCCGAAAATCAAATTCGGGCCGAATTTCAGGGTCAATGGACTTCGAATTACGCCGAATTTAAAAAATAGAAGTTTTAGATAATCAATTTAGTTATTCATAGGATTTTGAATCAGGGTCATCCAAGTTTTTGAGTAGAAGTTATGCTAAGAATAGTGCCGGATGCCATTTTCGGGCAACAGCACCCGAAATTCAAATTCAGGCACAATTTCGGGTTCAAAGGACTTCGAATTAGGCCAAACTTAAAAAGAGTAAAAGTTTTAGATAATCAAATTGGTTATTCATAGGAATTTTAGTCAGGGTCATCCGAGTTTTAGTCAAAAGGTATGCTGAAAATAGTGCAGTCTGCCGTTATCTGCCAAAAGCTCACGAAAATAATTTTGGGGTAAAAGGACTTCAAATTACGCCGAACTTAATGAATATGAGTTTTAGTTAATCACATTGGTTATTCATAAGTGTTTGAATCAGGACCATCCTAGTTTTAGATCAGAAATTATGCAGAAAATCGTGAAGGTTGCCATTTTCGAGCAACAGCACCCGAAAATCAAATTCGGGCTCAAATTCAGGGTCAAAGGACTTTGAAATAGGCCTAACTTGAAGAAAAACATTTTTGATAATCAAGTTGGTTATTCTTCGGAATTTGAATAAGGGTCATCCGTGTTTTAGATCAAAAGTTATGCTAAAAACCTTGTAGACTGCCATTTTCGGGCAACAGCCCTGACGCGCCCCTACTTCCTAATTAAATTAATTGGCGGATTTCCGCAACAGAAGTCGCGGAGGACCCGATTTATTAAAAACTTTTAATAAAATAATTTACATTTCATATCAAAGGTCGGGTTTTACAAAATAGCGTCATATCTACACACCGGGCCGAAGCCCCAAAATCTGACCCGACTAAACTAAACTACGCCTCTCCACAGGTCGCGTCCCATGTACCGCTCCGCCCTCAAAAGCCCGTGGAGTCACCGCCGCCAGCCCGCCTACAGCTAACCCTGACACCCATCGGTGTCGGGCGCAGTCTCACCTATAAAATAAAACCCTGAGCAAAAACGCCCAGTAGGTGGTAGTAAAAACATGCAATGCATATGTGTGCGTGCACTCAACCCAATCCCATGTCCTCACACATGAAATATGCACGCTCGACCTAACTCACGTCTCATCACATATCAGGGCCCTAGGCTAGACTCGGCACCCACGCGCGCATGGCAAGGTACGCCATAATCATGCGGTAGCCCACGCCGGCCGAACCGGGTCGCTCCTTCCGCACACAATCTCAACCCGACGGTGTTACACCTTGGTGTAACTCCCCGAGTAGTCTACCACTACCCGGGTAGACAGGAATCTCACATCTGTCTGCCGTCCCTGAGCCAATATAACATCGGTGGTGTGCACCTCGGGTGGCTCAATCCCGAGTAGATGGGTGTCGCAAACCCCCTCTCCCACCAGGTGCCCTATCGAGTCTAAACCTGACTACCAACATCGGTAACTCTACCCCACTCATCCGACACCGTAAGGCGTCACCGTATGATTACGGTACATCATCATCCTCACCCGTGCATGTCGTGATATGCACATACAAATCAATCACATGAACACATCACATTTCGTAAAATAGTAAATAGTAAAACACGGAAAATATTATATTTTATTAAAATCCGATACTAGGCCGAAGGTTTTAAAATCCCAAAATATTATTTATAATTTAAAATATGGGTTGACTCTATTTATATATTATAATACGAAAATATTTTATTTTAAAACTGATTTGGGCTTAGAATAATTTTATTTAAAGTATTTGGGCCTAAAATAGGGCTAAGCCCAAAATCAAAACCGTTGGTCAACTCTGGTCAAAGCCCAAATCTGATTTCGCCCGAAACCCACATTTAAAACCTTGGTCAACGCGCGAAACGATCGGGTCAATGCCCGATTTTGTGAAATCACTCACTGCGTAACGCGAATCGCCCGATTTAAAATTGGTCAACCCGAAACAGCACGGTCAACACCCGATTTCATGAGACTTTCGGCGATTTCGCAAATCGCCCGATTTGACGCTGAAGCTCGATTTGAATCTCGCGAATCGCCCGATTTCTCTCGCAGGAATCACCCCGCGATTTGAAATCGGCCCGGCGCTATCTCACAGCTTGCGAATTGCTTCAGCCCGCGAAATCTGATTTCTGGCCCGCGAAATCCGTTTTTACTCACACTTAAAAATCAATTGGGCCCGCGACAAAATTCACGACCCGAAATCCAATTCGGCCGATTTCCTATCAGTTAAAAAAAATCACTTTTCGCCCGATTTGTAAACTAAATACAGGCCCGCGAATTAAAATCGTCCGAAATCTACAAATCGCCCGATTTACACTCAAACACAGGCCCGCCATTTCAAAATCGCCCGAATTAAAATCACTCGATTTTCAAATCGCCTAATTCGTCAAAATCAGTCCACCCGCGAAACTAAATTCGCCCGAAACTCGTCTAATTTTAAAATCAATCGAAACTATAATCGCTCGATTTCGAAATCGCCCGATTTCACTAATCCTTCATACTATCATCCTAACATTTTCAGAAATCTCACACGTTCTCCATCACCTAAGCACTTCGATTAATTCATCCAATCCAAGAACTCATATGTTGAGCTCGAAATCACGTTAAAACACATAGCAAACATACCACGAAAATTATCAAAACTGTAAAACTCAAAAACATAAAATTCGATTGGCCTTCCAATCGATTTTTAGCAACTTTACCGAATGTAGTACACTTTAAAAAGGGTTTGTAGGGGTATAAACCACCTACCTATCCTCCAAGCTTATATTTGGTTAATTTTCCTAAGCTAATGTCGAGTTGAGCTCGTTCCCTTCACAGCTCCTTTCTTCTTTCGTCACCTACACTTAGGCTAACTACTTAAACCGTATAAAATAGCAATTATCTAAGCTTGTAAATGGGATCCTCACCTCTTTAATTCGGTTCTTCTCTCTTTGGTCCCTTGTTTTTATTTCTTTATTTTTCTCCTTGATCTTCACGTCGATTGGAGGTTGCAAATGAGGTTTTCTTTTTCTTTGGTTTCGTTGGTTTCATCAAGTCTCAAATGAGGGTTTTAATTTCTTTTGGGTCTATATCACGTTTTCCTCTTGGATCAACACAATGATTATTTTCAAGATTTTTACTAACTAGGGGGATGGCTTTCACGTGGGTTTTCCATGATTTAAGGAACCCCATGCTTATCTTTTATCCTTAATTCACTTGGGCCAACCTTAGCACCTAATTGGCCTATTTAAGCATTTACTTGGGCTTTGATAATTTAATATGGTCCATTTCTTATTTTATTTTGGTCTTTCTTAAATTACATTGGACCTTTCTATTTTTATTTTTGATCGATCCTCCTTTATCTATTGGGCTTCCCACTTCCTTCGACCCTATTTATTTTATTCACTATCGGCCCAATTAATATTTTCGCACTCCCGAAAATCGGTTTCGTTCGAAAATCATCTTCATTAATTTCGAACATTACATAAATAATCCCGTATTAATTCCACGGGTATTACATCCTCCCCCCCTTACAGAAATTTCGTCCCCGAAATTTAAGTCGTCGTAAACAACTCGGGGTACTTTTCTCTCATCTCATCTTCTCGCTCTCAAGTGGCTTCCTCCATTGTCTGGTTCCGCCACAAGACCTTTACTAGGGGGATGTTCTTATTTCGAAGTCGCTTCACCTCATACATTAAAATCTCTACCGGCCTTTCTTCATAGCTTAGGTCCGGTCTCAATTGTTGATGAAGCGTCTCACTTCGTAGCACATGACTTGGATCCGAAACGTACTTCCGTAACGTAGATACATGGAAGACGTCATGGACTTGTGCTAGTGAAGTAGGCAGTTCTAGCTGGTACGCTACTTCACCGACCCTTTTCAAAATTTGGAAGGGTCCTATAAACCTCGGACTTAGCTTTCCTTTCCGTCCGAATCTCTTAACTCCTTTCATCGGTGATATTTTCAAGAAGACTTGATCGCCTTCTTCAAATTTCAACGGCCTTCGTCTCTTATCAGCGTAACTCTTCTGACGACTTTGGGCCGTTTGCATCCTCTCCCGAATTTTACTAACAGCTTCGGTCATCTCACGAACCATTTCAGGACCTAATAACGCCTTCTCGCCGATTTCATCCCAATGTACTGGGGATCGGCATTTACGCCCATACAAGGCTTCGTAAGGTGCCATCCCGATCGTCGCTTGAAAGCTGTTGTTATACGAAAATTCAATCAATGGGAGGTATTTACTCCAGCTTCCTCGGAAATCCAGAACACACGCCCTTAACATATCTTCGAGCGTCTGGATCGTCCTTTCCGATTGTCCGTCCGTCTGGGGATGATAGGCTGAACTAAATGATAGTTTGGTCCCTAAAGCCTTCTGTAAGCTCCCCCAGAATTGAGACAGGAATCTTGGATCTCGATCTGAAACGATCGACATCGGAATTCCATGGAGTCGCACTATATCTTGAATATACAACTCGGCGAACTTTTCCATGGAATATGTTTGATTGATTGGCAGAAAATGGCCGGACTTAGTTAGTCTGTCAACTATCACCCATACTGCGTCGTAACCCTTTACCGTCTTCGGTAGCCCGACGACGAAATCCATTGTTATGTGGTCCCACTTCCACTCGGGAACCGTCAACGGTTGCAACATTCCTGCCGGCCTTTGGTGTTCTGCTTTGATCTGTTGACAAGTCAGACATCGGCTTACGAAAGTAGAGACATCTCTCTTCATTCCAGGCCACCAGTAACTCATTCGTAAATCCCGATACATCTTCGTGGCACTAGGATGCACTGAGTAGATTGTCGCATGTGCCTCTGTCATCAACGTCCGACGGATTTCTTCATCTTTAGGCACGTACAACCGATTTCTGAATCGTAAGCTACCGTCCTCTCGAAATTCGAACTCCGATGGGGCGTCTCCATCTTGTTCATCTCGAATTTTCAAATACAGCTCGTCCGCTTTTTGCGCTTCGATAATTCGATCTAACAGTGTCGGTTTGAGAGTCAACGCTGCCAATCTCGTCTCAATCTCCCCGAAGTGAATTACTTCAACTCCGAGTTGGCATAATTCAGCACTTACTGCTTTCCGGCTCAACGCGTCTGCGACTACATTAGCTTTTCCTGGGTGATAATTTATCACGCAGTCGTAGTCCTTCACTAGTTCAAGCCATCGCCTTTGCCTCATATTCAACTCCTTCTGTGTGAAGAAGTACTTTAGGCTCTTATGATCTGTGAAGATCTCGCACCTTTCTCCATACAGATAGTGTCGCCAGATTTTGAGAGCGAACACTACTGCGGCGAGTTCAAGATCATGGGTGGGATAATTCTTCTCGTATGGCTTCAACTGTCGGGAGGCGTAAGCGATTACCTTCCCGTTTTGCATTAACACGCACCCCAAGCCGTTCTTCGAGGCGTCACTATACACCGAAAATCCTTCAGTGCCCGACGGTATTGCTAAAACTGGAGCAGTCGTCAGTCTCTTCTTCAACTCCTGAAAACTCTGCTCGCACTGTTCAGTCCATTTGAACGAGACATTCTTCTTTGTCAGGTTTGTGAGCGTTGAGGCAATGCTGGAGAAGTCTTTGATAAACTTCCGATAATATCCAGCAAGCCCGAGAAAACTCCTTACCTCAGTGGGAGTGGTCGGTCGTGGCCAATTTTCTATTGCCTCAATCTTGCTAGGGTCCACCGAAATTCCGCTCCCCGAAATGATGTGCCCCAGAAATGCCACTTGTTCCAACCAGAATTCGCATTTCTTAAACTTAGCGAACAGCTGTTTCTCCCGAAGAATTCCAAGGACCGTTCTCAGATGTTCTTCGTGTTCCTCCTTCGTCTTCGAGTATACGAGGATATCATCGATAAACACTATAACGAAACGGTCTAGGAACTCCTTAAATACTCGGTTCATCAGATCCATGAAAGCGGCAGGAGCATTCGTTAGCCCGAAAGGCATGACCAGGAATTCGTAGTGGCCGTACCTCGTGCTGAACGCAGTTTTCGGAACATCCTTTTCACGGATTTTCAACTGATGATAACCGGAACGCAGGTCGATCTTTGAGAACACCGTTGCGCCTTGTAATTGATCGAATAAATCATCTATCCTCGGTAAGGGGTACTTGTTCTTTATCGTGATTTTATTGAGTTCACGATAATCTATACACAATCTCATCGACCCGTCTTTCTTCTTAACAAAAAGTACCGGGGCTCCCCAGGGCGAGAAACTGGGCTGAATAAAACCCTTTTGCAACAGTTCTTCCAATTGCTCCTTCAATTCCCGCAATTCATTCGGTGCTAATCGATACGGGGCTTTAGAAATGGGGGCAGCTCCGGGCACAAGATCGATTACGAATTCAATCTCCCGATCCGGCGGTAATCCCGGGAGATCCTCGGGAAACACATCGGGATACTCCTTTACTATAGGAACTTCCTCTAGTTTTGGCTGAGGAGGTTCTTCGGCTTTCACCGCAAAGATCAGAAATGCTTCGCAACCCGTGTTTACGAGTCGCTGAGCTTTCAGAGCAGAAATCCTAGGGATTGATTTATTGTTCGTCTTTCCCGAAAATTCAAACTCGCCTCCCTCGGTCGATTGAAACCTAACTACTTTCTTCGCACAGTCTATGATTGCTCCGTACTTCGAGAGCCAGTCCATCCCGAATATGATGTCGTAGTCATTCATCGGGATCACTATCAAATCTACATTCAATTCCCGACCCTCAATTCTCACGGGACAGTTTTCTACTACCAGGTTCGTCCTAGTTGGGTCTCCGTGGGGCAAGGAAACTATATAGTTGCACAATGAAGGGGTAGGATAGATTCCCGCCCGGGTCACAAAACTGGCCGACACAAACGAGTGTGTGGCTCCAGAGTCAATCAGAATGGAAGATGGTACGTGAAAGATATTCAACGTACCATTCACTACGGCTGGATTCGCCTCCGCCTCCTCGTTCGTCAATGTGAAAACCCTCGCAGGTACGGGTGGAGGTCGGATCAATTTCTGTGGTTGATTGTGCAACTGAGGCTGACCTTCCGTGCAGTTCCGTGCAGTGTGTCCCATCTTTCCGCACCGAAAGCACTGCAGATTCTGGGCCGGTCGAGGTCCGTAGCAGATACCGAAGTGGTTTCGTCCGCATTGTTGGCATTGGGGCGCCGTGTTCGGTGGTCGATTAGGGACGTTGGTCGGTCCCTGATAAGTGTTCGGGCGCCACATCTGCTGACCCGCTCGATTTCCTCTATTCTTCGGGCCCTTGCCGAAGAATGGGCGTTTCTGACTGCTTCCGCCTTGTTGAGACTCCCTCTTTCTGTTCACTTCCTGAGCTTCCCTTACTACACCTTCTGCCTGCTCAGCAATTAAGGCGCGCTCTGTCGCCTGGCGGAATTCCAGCTGGCGCACACCCGCCACACTGAGGTCTCGGTAGAATTCGGGTTTCAGCCCCCGAAGGAATCTCGTAACTTTGAGAGTGTTCGTCGCTACGAGATGAGGAGCGAAGCGGGATAACTCCTCGAACTTGCGAATGTATTCTGCAACTGGCATTCGCCCTTGTTTCAGGTTCATGAACTCGTACATTCGCTGCTCTTGGTCATGAGCAGTGAAGTACTTTTCATAAAAGAGTTCTCTAAAACGCTCCCACGTCATAGTCGCGGGATCTTCCAACACCTTCACCGTGTTCCACCAGAATCGCGCGCTTCCCCGAAGTAGGGAAACGGCGCACAGCACTTTCTCGTTGTTCGGCACTCGACTATATACGAAAAGGTCTTCAATCGTGCCGATCCAATCTTCAGCCACCGCAGGGTTAGTGGCCTCGGCGAAATTTGGGGGATTCAGTTTGCGGAACCTCTCCCCGATAATTTCCACGTGATCGACTTGCGGGGAGGAACAGTGCTCAGATGAGCTTCGATGATTGATTAGATCATGGATTTGTTCTGACTGACGTTGGATTAGTTCAGTCAAACGTTGGATGGTATCACGCTCACGAGTTGGGGACTCAGGTTCGTCCCGCCGACTAGTCTCACCTACGAACTCTCGTCTCGGTCGTCCTCTCGTCATTTTCCAAATACTATAACACATGAGTGAGCACATAAGTATCACATAGTCACGTCAGCACACAACACTTACAGGCGAGGCTGGTCTCCAGGCTTCTGAGCGGCGGTACATGGACAGTCTTCAGAACCTAAAACCTAACGCTCTGATACCACCTGTCGCGCCCCTACTTCCTAATTAAATTAATTGGCGGATTTCCGCAACAGAAGTCGCGGAGGACCCGATTTATTAAAAACTTTTAATAAAATAATTTACATTTCATATCAAAGGTCGGGTTTTACAAAATAGCGTCATATCTACACACCGGGCCGAAGCCCCAAAATCTGACCCGACTAAACTAAACTACGCCTCTCCACAGGTCGCGTCCCATGTACCGCTCCGCCCTCAAAAGCCCGTGGAGTCACCGCCGCCAGCCCGCCTACAGCTAACCCTGACACCCATCGGTGTCGGGCGCAGTCTCACCTATAAAATAAAACCCTGAGCAAAAACGCCCAGTAGGTGGTAGTAAAAACATGCAATGCATATGTGTGCGTGCACTCAACCCAATCCCATGTCCTCACACATGAAATATGCACGCTCGACCTAACTCACGTCTCATCACATATCAGGGCCCTAGGCTAGACTCGGCACCCACGCGCGCATGGCAAGGTACGCCATAATCATGCGGTAGCCCACGCCGGCCGAACCGGGTCGCTCCTTCCGCACACAATCTCAACCCGACGGTGTTACACCTTGGTGTAACTCCCCGAGTAGTCTACCACTACCCGGGTAGACAGGAATCTCACATCTGTCTGCCGTCCCTGAGCCAATATAACATCGGTGGTGTGCACCTCGGGTGGCTCAATCCCGAGTAGATGGGTGTCGCAAACCCCCTCTCCCACCAGGTGCCCTATCGAGTCTAAACCTGACTACCAACATCGGTAACTCTACCCCACTCATCCGACACCGTAAGGCGTCACCGTATGATTACGGTACATCATCATCCTCACCGTGCATGTCGTGATATGCACATACAAATCAATCACATGAACACATCACATTTCGTAAAATAGTAAATAGTAAAACACGGAAAATATTATATTTTATTAAAATCCGATACTAGGCCGAAGGTTTTAAAATCCCAAAATATTATTTATAATTTAAAATATGGGTTGACTCTATTTATATATTATAATACGAAAATATTTTATTTAAAACTGATTTGGGCTTAGAATAATTTTATTTAAAGTATTTGGGCCTAAAATAGGGCAAAGCCCAAAATCAAAACCGTTGGTCAACTCTGGTCAAAGCCCAAATCTGATTTCGCCCGAAACCCACATTTAAAACCTTGGTCAACGCGCGAAACGATCGGGTCAATGCCCGATTTTGTGAAATCACTCACTGCGTAACGCGAATCGCCCGATTTAAAATTGGTCAACCCGAAACAGCACGGTCAACACCCGATTTCATGAGACTTTCGGCGATTTCGCAAATCGCCCGATTTGACGCTGAAGCTCGATTTGAATCTCGCGAATCGCCCGATTTCTCTCGCAGGAATCACCCCGCGATTTGAAATCGGCCCGGCGCTATCTCACAGCTTGCGAATTGCTTCAGCCCGCGAAATCTGATTTCTGGCCCGCGAAATCCGTTTTTACTCACATTTAAAAATCAATTGGGCCCGCGACAAAATTCACGACCCGAAATCCAATTCGGCCGATTTCCTATCAGTTAAAAAAAATCACTTTTCGCCCGATTTGTAAACTAAATACAGGCCCGCGAATTAAAATCGTCCGAAATCTACAAATCGCCCGATTTACACTCAAACACAGGCCCGCCATTTCAAAATCGCCCGAATTAAAATCACTCGATTTTCAAATCGCCTAATTCGTCAAAATCAGTCCACCCGCGAAACTAAATTCGCCCGAAACTCGTCTAATTTTAAAATCAATCGAAACTATAATCGCTCGATTTCGAAATCGCCCGATTTCACTAATCCTTCATACTATCATCCTAACATTTTCAGAAATCTCACACGTTCTCCATCACCTAAGCACTTCGATTAATTCATCCAATCCAAGAACTCATATGTTGAGCTCGAAATCACGTTAAAACACATAGCAAACATACCACGAAAATTATCAAAACTGTAAAACTCAAAAACATAAAATTCGATTGGCCTTCCAATCGATTTTTAGCAACTTTACCGAATGTAGTACACTTTAAAAAGGGTTTGTAGGGGTATAAACCACCTACCTATCCTCCAAGCTTATATTTGGTTAATTTTCCTAAGCTAATGTCGAGTTGAGCTCGTTCCCTTCACAGCTCCTTTCTTCTTTCGTCACCTACACTTAGGCTAACTACTTAAACCGTATAAAATAGCAATTATCTAAGCTTGTAAATGGGATCCTCACCTCTTTAATTCGGTTCTTCTCTCTTTGGTCCCTTGTTTTATTTCTTTATTTTTCTCCTTGATCTTCACGTCGATTGGAGGTTGCAAATGAGGTTTTCTTTTTCTTTGGTTTCGTTGGTTTCATCAAGTCTCAAATGAGGGTTTTAATTTCTTTTGGGTCTATATCACGTTTTCCTCTTGGATCAACACAATGATTATTTTCAAAATTTTACTAACTAGGGGGATGGCTTTCACGTGGGTTTTCCATGATTTAAGGAACCCCATGCTTATCTTTTATCCTTAATTCACTTGGGCCAACCTTAGCACCTAATTGGCCTATTTAAGCATTTACTTGGGCTTTGATAATTTAATATGGTCCATTTCTTATTTTATTTTGGTCTTTCTTAAATTACATTGGACCTTTCTATTTTTATTTTTGATCCTCCTTTATCTATTGGGCTTCCCACTTCCTTCGACCCTATTTATTTTATTCACTATCGGCCCAATTAATATTTTCGCACTCCCGAAAATCGGTTTCGTTCGAAAATCATCTTCATTAATTTCGAACATTACATAAATAATCCCGTATTAATTCCACGGGTATTACAACAGCACCGGAAATAAAATTCGGGCACAATTTCGGGGTCAACGGACTTCGAATTTGGCAAAACATAAAGAATAGAAGTTTTAGATGATCAAGTTGGTTATTCATTGGAATTTTAATCAGGGTCATCTGAGTTTTAGCTCAAGAGTTATTCTGTAAACCGCGTAGGCTGCCATTATCGGGCAACAGCACACGAAAATCAAATTCGGGCCGAATTTCGGGGTCAACGGACTTCGAATTCGGCAAACCTTAAAGAATATAAGTTTTAGATGATCAAGTTGGTTATTCATTGGAATTTTAATTAGGGTCATCCGAGTTTTAGCTCAAGAGTTATTCTATAAACCGTGTAGGCTGCCATTTTCGGGTAACAGCACCCGAAAATCAAATTCGGGTACAATTTCGGGTCAAAGGACTTCGAAGTAGGCCTAACTTAAAAAGAAGAAAAGTTTTATATAATCAAGTTGGTTATTCATAGGAATTTTAATCAGGGTCATCCGAGTTTTAGATCAAAAGTTATACTAAAAATTCGTGCAGGCTGCCATTATCGGGCAACAGCACCCGAAAATCAAATTCGGGCCAAATTTCGGGGTCAATGGAATTCGAATTACGCCGAATTTAAAAAATAGAAGTTTTAGATAATCAATTTAGTTATTCATAGGATTTTGAATCAGGGTCATCCAAGTTTTAGATTAGAAGTTATGCTAAGAATAGTGCAGGATGCCATTTTCGGGCAACAGCACCCGAAATTCAAATTCAGGCACAATTTCGGGTTCAAAGGACTTCGAAATAGGCCAAACTTAAAAAGAGTAAAAGTTTTAGATAATCAAGTTGGTTATTCTTAGGAATTTTAGTCAGGGTCATCCGAGTTTTAGTCAAAAGGTATGCTAAAAATCGTGCAGGCTGCCGTTATCTGCCAAAAGCTCACGAAAATAATTTGGGGTAAAGGACTTCAAATTACGCCGAACTTAATGAAATTGAGTTTTAGTTAATCACATTGGTTATTCATAAGTTTTTGAATCAGGACCATCCAAGTTTTAGATCAGAAATTATGCAGAAAATCGTGAAGGTTGCCATTTTCGGCAACAGCACCCGAAAATCAAAATCGGGCTCAAATTCAGGGTCAAAGGACTTTGAAATAGGCCTAACTTGAAGAAAACATTTTCGATAATCAAGTTGGTTATTCTTCGGTATTTGAATCAGGGTCATCCGTGTTTTAGATCAAAAGTTATGCTGAAAACCTTGCAGACTGCCATTTTCGGGCACAGCACCGGAAATAAAATTCGGGCACAATTTCGGGGTCAACGGACTTCGAATTTGGCAAAACTTAAAGAATAGAAGTTTTAGATGATCAAGTTGGTTATTCATTGGAATTTTAATTAGGGTCATCCGAGTTTTAGCTCAAGAGTTATTCTATAAACTGTGTAGGCTGCCATTTTCGTGTAACAGCACCCGAAAATCAAATTCGGGCACAATTTCGGGGTCAAAGGACTTCGAAGTAGGCCTAACTTAAAAAGAAGAAAAGTTTGATATAATCAAGTTGGTTATTCATAGGAATTTTAATCAGGGTCATCCGAGTTTTAGATCAAAAGTTATACTAAAAATTCGTGCAGGCTGCCATTATCGGGCAACAGCACCCGAAAATCAAATTCGGGCCGAATTTCGGGGTCAATGGACTTCGAATTACGCCGAATTTAAAAAATAGAAGTTTTAGATAATCAATTTAGTTATTCATAGGATTTTGAATCAGGGTCATCCAAGTTTTTGAGTAGAAGTTATGCTAAGAATAGTGCCGGATGCCATTTTCGGGCAACAGCACCCGAAATTCAAATTCAGGCACAATTTCGGGTTCAAAGGACTTCGAATTAGGCCAAACTTAAAAGAGTAAAAGTTTTAGATAATCAAATTGGTTATTCATAGGAATTTTAGTCAGGGTCATCCGAGTTTTAGTCAAAAGGTATGCTGAAAATAGTGCAGGCTGCCGTTATCTGCCAAAAGCTCACGAAAATAATTTTGGGGTAAAAGGACTTCAAATTACGCCGAACTTAATGAATATGAGTTTTAGTTAATCACATTGGTTATTCATAAGTTTTTGAATCAGGACCATCCAAGTTTTAGATCAGAAATTATGCAGAAAATCGTGAAGGTTGCCATTTTCGAGCAACAGCACCCGAAAATCAAATTCGGGCTCAAATTCAGGGTCAAAGGACTTTGAAATAGGCCTAACTTGAAGAAAAACATTTTCGATAATCAAGTTGGTTATTCTTCGGAATTTGAATCAGGGTCATCCGTGTTTTAGATCAAAAGTTATGCTAAAAACCTTGCAGACTGCCATTTTCGGGCAACAGCACCGGAAATAAAATTCGGGCACAATTTCGGGGTCAACGGACTTCGAATTTGGCAAAACATAAAGAATAGAAGTTTTAGATGATCAAGTTGGTATTGGAATTTTAATCAGGGTCATCTGAGTTTTAGCTCAAGAGTTATTCTGTAAACCGCGTAGACTGCCATTATCGGGCAACAGAACAGGAAAATCAAATTCGGGCCGAATTTCGGGGTCAACGGACTTCGAATTTGGCAAAACTTAAAGAATATAAGTTTTAGATGATCAAGTTGGTTATTCATAGGAATTTTAGTCAGGGTCATCCGAGTTTTAGTCAAAAGGTATGCTGAAAATCGTGCAGGCTGCCGTTATCGGCCAAAAGCTCACGAAAATAATTTTGGGGTAAAAGGACTTCAAATTACGCCGAACTTAATGAATATGAGTTTTAGTTAATCACATTGGTTATTCATAAGTTTTGAATCAGGACCATCCAAGTTTTAGATCAAAATTATGCAGAAAATCGTGAAGGTTGCCATTTTCGGGCAACAGCACCCGAAAATCAAAATCGGGCTCAAATTCAGGGTCAAAGGACTTTGAAATAGGCCTAACTTGAAGAAAAACATTTTCGATAATCAAGTTGGTTATTCTTCGGTATTTGAATCAGGGTCATCCGTGTTTTAGATCAAAAGTTATGCTGAAAACCTTGCAGACTGCCATTTTCGGGCAACAGCACCGGAAATAAAATTCGGGCACAATTTCGGGGTCAACGGACTTCGAATTTGGCAAAACATAAACAATATAAGTTTTAGATGATCAAGTTGGTTATTCATTGGAATTTTAATCAGGGTCATCTGAGTTTTAGCTCAAGAGTTATTCTATAAACCGCGTAGGCTGCCATTATCGGGCAACAGCACATGAAAATCAAATTCGGGCCGAATTTCGGGGTCAACGGACTTCGAATTTGGCAAAACTTAAAGAATATAAGTTTTAGATGATCAAGTTGGTTATTCATTGGAATTTTAATTAGGGTCATCCGAGTTTTAGCTCAAGAGTTATTCTATAAACCGTGTAGTCTGCCATTTTCGGGTAACAGCACCCGAAAATCAAATTCGGGCACAATTTCGTGGTCAAAGGACTTCGAAGTAGGCCTAACTTAAAAAGAAGAAAAGTTTTATATAATCAAGTTGGTTATGCATAGGAATTTTAATCAGGGTCATCCGAGTTTTAGATCAAAAGTTATACTAAAAATTCGTGCAGGCTGCCATTATCGGGCAACAGCACCCGAAAATCAAATTCGGGCCGAATTTCGGGGTCAATGGACTTCGAATTACGCCGAATTTAAAAATAGAAGTTTTAGATAATCAATTTAGTTATTCATAGGATTTTGAATCAGGGTCATCCAAGTTTTAGATTAGAAGTTATGCTAAGAATAGTGCAGGATGCCATTTTCGGGCAACAGCACCCGAAATTCAAATTCAGGCACAATTTCGGGTTCAAAGGACTTCGAATTAGGCCAAACTTAAAAAGAGTAAAAGTTTTAGATAATCAAGTTGGTTATTCATAGGAATTTTAGTCAGGGTCATCCGAGTTTTAGTCAAAAGGTATGCTGAAAATAGTGCAGGCTACCGTTATCTGCCAAAAGCTCACGAAAATAATTTTGGGGTAAAAGGACTTCAAATTACGCCGAACTTAATGAATATGAGTTTTAGTTAATCACATTGGTTATTCATAAGTTTTTGAATCAGGACCATCCAAGTTTTAGATCAGAAATTATGCAGAAAATCGTGAAGGTTGCCATTTTCGCGCAACAGCACCCGAAAATCAAATTCGGGCTCAAATTCAGGGTCAAAGGACTTTGAAATAGGCCTAACTTGAAGAAAAACATTTTCGATAATCAAGTTGGTTATTCTTCGGAATTTGAATCAGGGTCATCCTTATTTTAGATCAAAAGTTATGCTAAAAACCTTGCAGACTGCCATTTTCGGGCAACAACACCGGAAATAAAATTCGGGCACAATTTCGGGGTCAACGGACTTCGAATTTGGCAAAACTTAAAGAATAGAAGTTTTAGATGATCAAGTTGGTTATTCATTGGAATTTTAATCAGGGTCATCTGAGTTTTAGCTCAAGAGTTATTTGTAAACCGCGTAGGTGCCATTATCGGGCAACAGCACACGAAAATCAAATTCGGGCCGAATTTCGGGGTCAACGGACTTCGAATTTGGCAAAACTTAAAGAATATAAGTTTTAGATGATCAAGTTGGTTATTCATTGGAATTTTAATTAGGGTCATCCGAGTTTTAGCTCAAGAGTTATTCTATAAACCGTGTGGGCTGCCATTTTCGGGTAACAGCACCCGAAAATCAAATTCGGGCACAATTTCGGGGTCAAAGGACTTCGAAGTAGGCCTAACTTAAAAAGAAGAAAAGTTTTATATAATCAAGTTGGTTATTCATAGGAATTTTAATCAGGGTCATCCGAGTTTTAGATCAAAAGTTATACTAAAAATTCGTGCAGGCTGCCATTATCGGGCAACAGACCCGAAAATCAAATTCGGGCCGAATTTCGGGGTCAATGGACTTCGAAGTACGCCGAATTTAAAAAATAGAAGTTTTAGATAATCTATTTAGTTATTCATAGGACTTTGAATCAGGGTCATCCAAGTTTTACTAGAAGTTATGCTAAGAATAGTGCCGGATGCCATTTTCGGGCAACAGCACCCGAAATTCAAATTCAGGCACAATTTCGGGGTCAAAGGACTTCGAATTAGGCCAAACTTAAAAAGAGTAAAAGTTTTAGATAATCAAGTTGGTTATTCGTAGGAATTTTAGTCAGGGTCATCCGAGTTTTAGATCAAAAGGTATGCTAAAAATCGTGCACGCTGCCGTTATCTGCCAAAAGCTCACGAATATCAAATTCGGGCACGATTTCGGGGTCAAAGGACTTCAAATTACGCCGAACTTAAAGAATATGAGTTTTAGTTAATCAATTTGGTTATTCATAAGTTTTTGAATCAGGACCATCCAAGTTTTAGATCAGAAATTATGCAGAAAATCGTGAAGGTTGCAATTTTCGGGCAACAGCACCCGAAAATCAAATTCGGGCTCAAATTCAGGGTCAAACGACTTTGAAATAGGCCTAACTTGAAGAAAAACATTTTCGATAATCAAGTTGGTTATTCTTCGGAATTTGAATCAGGGTCATCCGTGTTTTAGATCAAAAGTTATGCTGAAAACCTTGCAGACTGCCATTTTCGGGCAACAGCACCGGAAATAAAATTCGGGCACAATTTCGGGGTCAACGGACTTCGAATTTGGCAAAACATAAAGAATATAAGTTTTAGATGATCAAGTTGGTTATTCATTGGAATTTTAATCAGGGTCATCTGAGTTTTAGCTCAAGAGTTATTCTGTAAACCTCGTAGACTGCCATTATCGGGCAACAGCACACGAAAATCAAATTCGGGCCGAATTTCGGGGTCAACGGACTTCGAATTTGGCAAAACTTAAAGAATATAAGTTTTAGATAATCAAGTTGGTTATTCATAGGAATTTTAGTCAGGGTCATCCGAGTTTTAGTCAAAAGGTATGCTGAAAATCGTGCAGGCTGCCGTTATCTGCCAAAAGCTCACGAAAATAATTTTGGGGTAAAAGGACTTCAAATTACGCTGAACTTAATGAATATGAGTTTTAGTTAATCACATTGGTTATTCATAAGTTTTGAATCAGGACCATCCAAGTTTTAGATCAGAAATTATGCAGAAAATCGTGAAGGTTGCCATTTTCGGGCAACAGCACCCGAAAATCAAAATCGGGCTCAAATTCAGGGTCAGAGGACTTTGAAATAGGCCTAACTTGAAGAAAAACATTTTCGATAATCAAGTTGGTTATTCTTCGGTATTTGAATCAGGGTCATCCGTGTTTTAGATCAAAAGTTATGCTGAAAACCTTGCAGACTGCCATTTTCGGGCAACAGCACTGGAAATAAAATTCGGGCACAATTTCGGGGTCAACGGACTTCGAATTTGGCAAAACATAAAGAATATAAGTTTTAGATGATCAAGTTGGTTATTCATTGCAATTTTAATCAGGGTCATCTGAGTTTTAGCTCAAGAGTTATTCTATAAACCGCGTAGGCTGCCATTATCGGGCAACAGCATTGAAAATCAAATTCGGGCCGAATTTCGGGGTCAACGGACTTCGAATTTGGCAAAACTTAAAGAATATAAGTTTTAGATGATCAAGTTGGTTATTCATTGGAATTTTAATTAGGGTCATCCGAGTTTTAGCTCAAGAGTTATTCTATAAACCGTGTAGTCTGCCATTTTCGGGTAACAGCACCCGAAAATCAAATTCGGGCACAATTTCGTGGTCAAAGGACTTCGAAGTAGGCCTAACTTAAAAAGAAGAAAAGTTTTATGTAATCAAGTTGGTTATTCATAGGAATTTTAATCAGGGTCATCCGAGTTTTAGATCAAAAGTTATACTAAAAATTCGTGCAGGCTGCCATTATCGGGCAACAGCACCCGAAAATCAAATTCGGGCCGAATTTCAGGGTCAATGGACTTCGAATTACGCCGAATTTAAAAAATAGAAGTTTTAGATAATCAATTTAGTTATTCATAGGATTTTGAATCAGGGTCATCCAAGTTTTAGATTAGAAGTTATGCTAAGAATAGTGCAGGATGCCATTTTCGGGCAACAGCACCCGAAATTCAAATTCAGGCACAATTTCGGGTTCAAAGGACTTCGAATTAGGCCAAACTTAAAAAGAGTAAAAGTTTTAGATAATCAAGTTGGTTATTCATAGGAATTTTAGTCAGGGTCATCCGAGTTTTAGTCAAAAGGTATGCTGAAAATAGTGCAGGCTACCGTTATCTGCCAAAAGCTCACGAAAATAATTTTGGGGTAAAAGGACTTCAAATTACGCCGAACTTAATGAATATGAGTTTTAGTTAATCACATTGGTTATTCATAAGTTTTTGAATCAGGACCATCCAAGTTTTAGATCAGAAATTATGCAGAAAATCGTGAAGGTTGCCATTTTCGAGCAACAGCACCCGAAAATCAAATTCGGGCTCAAATTCAGGGTCAAAGGACTTTGAAATAGGCCTAACTTGAAGAAAAACATTTTCGATAATCAAGTTGGTTATTCTTCGGAATTTGAATCAGGGTCATCCTTGTTTTAGATCAAAAGTTATGCTAAAAACCTTGCAGACTGCCATTTTCGGGCAACAACACCGGAAATAAAATTCGGGCACAATTTCGGGGTCAACGGACTTCGAATTTGGCAAAACTTAAAGAATAGAAGTTTTAGATGATCAAGTTGGTTATTCATTGGAATTTTAATCAGGGTCATCTGAGTTTTAGCTCAAGAGTTATTCTGTAAACCGCGTAGGTGCCATTATCGGGCAACAGCACACGAAAATCAAATTCGGGCCGAATTTCGGGGTCAACGGACTTCGAATTTGGCAAAACTTAAAGAATATAAGTTTTAGATGATCAAGTTGGTTATTCATTGGAATTTTAATTAGGGTCATCCGAGTTTTAGCTCAAGAGTTATTCTATAAACCGTGTGGGCTGCCATTTTCGGGTAACAGCACCCGAAAATCAAATTCGGGCACAATTTCGGGGTCAAAGGACTTCGAAGTAGGCCTAACTTAAAAAGAAGAAAAGTTTTATATAATCAAGTTGGTTATTCATAGGAATTTTAATCAGGGTCATCCGAGTTTTAGATCAAAAGTTATACTAAAAATTCGTGCAGGCTGCCATTATCGGGCAACAGCACCCGAAAATCAAATTCGGGCCGAATTTCGGGGTCAATGGACTTCGAAGTACGCCGAATTTAAAAAATAGAAGTTTTAGATAATCAATTTAGTTATTCATAGGACTTTGAATCAGGGTCATCCAAGTTTTATTAGAAGTTATGCTAAGAATAGTGTCGGATGCCATTTTCGGGCAACAGCACCCGAAATTCAAATTCAGGCACAATTTCGGGGTCAAAGGACTTCGAATTAGGCCAAACTTAAAAAGAGTAAAAGTTTTAGATAATCAAGTTGGTTATTCGTAGGAATTTTAGTCAGGGTCATCCGAGTTTTAGATCAAAAGGTATGCTAAAAATCGTGCAGGCTGCCGTTATCTGCCAAAAGCTCACGAATATCAAATTCGGGCACGATTTCGGGGTCAAAGGACTTCAAATTACGCCGAACTTAAAGAATATGAGTTTTAGTTAATCAATTTGGTTATTCATAAGTTTTTGAATCAGGACCACCCAAGTTTTAGATCAGAAATTATGCAGAAAATCGTGAAGGTTGCCATTTTCGGGCAACAGCACCCGAAAATCAAATTCGCGCTCAAATTCAGGGTCAAAGGACTTTGAAATAGGCCTAACTTGAAGAAAAACATTTTCGATAATCAAGTTGGTTATTCTTCGGAATTTGAATCAGGGTCATCCGTGTTTTAGATCAAAAGTTATGCTGAAAACCTTGCAGACTGCCATTTTCGGGCAACAGCACCGGAAATAAAATTCGGGCACAATTTCGGGGTCAACGGACTTCGAATTTATCAAAACTTAAAGAATAGAAGTTTTAGATGATCAAGTTGGTTATTCATTGGAATTTTAATTAGGGTCATCCGAGTTTTAGCTCAAGAGTTATTCTATAAACTGTGTAGGCTGCCATTTTCGTGTAACAGCACCCGAAAATCAAATTCGGGCACAATTTCGGGGTCAAAGGACTTCGAAGTAGGCCTAACTTAAAAAGAAGAAAAGTTTTATATAATCAAGTTGGTTATTCATAGGAATTTTAATCAGGGTCATCCGAGTTTTAGATCAAAAGTTATACTAAAAATTCGTGCAGGCTGCCATTATCGGGCAACAGCACCCGAAAATCAAATTCGGGCCGAATTTCGGGGTCAATGGACTTCGAATTACGCCGAATTTAAAAAATAGAAGTTTTAGATAATCAATTTAGTTATTCATAGGATTTTGAATCAGGGTCATCCAAGTTTTTGAGTAGAAGTTATGCTAAGAATAGTGCCGGATGCCATTTTCGGGCAACAGCACCCGAAATTCAAATTCAGGCACAATTTCGGGTTCAAAGGACTTCGAATTAGGCCAAACTTAAAAAGAGTAAAAGTTTTAGATAATCAAATTGGTTATTCATAGGAATTTTAGTCAGGGTCATCCGAGTTTTAGTCAAAAGGTATGCTGAAAATAGTGCAGGCTGCCGTTATCTGCCAAAAGCTCACGAAAATAATTTTGGGGTAAAAGGACTTCAAATTACGCCGAACTTAATGAATATGAGTTTTAGTTAATCACATTGGTTATTCATAAGTTTTTGAATCAGGACCATCCAAGTTTTAGATCAGAAATTATGCAGAAAATCGTGAAGGTTGCCATTTTCGGGCAACAACACCCGAAAATCAAATTTGGGCTCAAATTCAGGGTCAAAGGACTTTGAAATAGGCCTAACTTGAAGAAAAACATTTTCGATAATCAAGTTGGTTATTCTTCGGAATTTTAATCAGGGTCATCCGTGTTTTAGATCAAAAGTTATGCTAAAAACCTTGCAGACTGCCATTTTCGGGCAACAGCACCGGAAATAAAATTCGGGCACAATTTCGGGGTCAACGGACTTCGAATTTGGCAAAACTTAAACAATAGAAGTTTTAGATGATCAAGTTGGTTATTCATTGGAATTTTAATTAGGGTCATCCGAGTTTTAGCTCAAGAGTTATTCTATAAACCGTGTAGGCTGCCATTTTCGGGTAACAGCACCCGAAAATCAAATTCGGGCACAATTTCGGGGTCAAAGGACTTCGAAGTAGGCCTAACTTAAAAAGAAGAAAAGTTTTATATAATCAAGTTGGTTATTCATAGGAATTTTAATCAGGGTCATCCGAGTTTTAGATCAAAAGTTATACTAAAATTTCGTGCATGCTGCCATTATCGGGCAACAGCACCCGAAAATCAAATTCGGGCCGAATTTCGGGGTCAATGGACTTCGAATTACGCCGAATTTAAAAAATAGAAGTTTTAGATAATCAATTTAGTTATTCATAGGATTTTGAATTAGGGTCATCCAAGTTTTAGAGTAGAAGTTATGCTAAGAATAGTGCAGGATGCCATTTTCGGGCAACAGCACCCGAAATTCAAATTCAGGCACAATTTCGGGTTCAAAGGACTTCGAATTAGGCCAAACTTAAAAAGAGTAAAAGTTTTAGATAATCAAGTTGGTTATTCATAGGAATTTTAGTCAGGGTCCTCCGAGTTTTAGTCAAAAGGTATGCTGAAAATAGTGCAGGCTGCCGTTATCTGCCAAAAGCCCACGAAAATAATTTTGGGGTAAAAGGACTTCAAATTACGCCGAACTTAATGAATATGAGTTTTAGTTAATCACATTGGTTATTCATAAGTTTTTGAATCAGGACCATCCAAGTTTTAGATCAGAAATTATGCAGAAAATCGTGAAGGTTGCCATTTTCGAGCAACAGCACCCGAAAATCAAATTCGGGCTCAAATTCAGGGTCAAAGGACTTTGAAATAGGCCTAACTTGAAGAAAAACATTTTCGATAATCAAGTTGGTTATTCTTCGGAATTTGAATCAGGGTCATCCGTGTTTTAGATCAAAAGTTATGCTAAAAACCTTGTAGACTGCCATTTTCGGGCAACAGCACCGGAAATAAAATTCGGGCACAATTTCGGGGTCAACGGACTTCGAATTTGGCAAAACATAAAGAATAGAAGTTTTAGATGATCAAGTTGGTTATTCATTGGAATTTTAATCAGGGTCATCTGAGTTTTAGCTCAAGAGTTATTCTGTAAACCGCGTAGGCTGCCATTATCGGGCAACAGCACACGAAAATCAAATTCGGGCCGAATTTCGGGGTCAACGGACTTCGAATTCGGCAAACCTTAAAGAATATAAGTTTTAGATGATCAAGTTGGTTATTCATTGGAATTTTAATTAGGGTCATCCGAGTTTTAGCTCAAGAGTTATTCTATAAACCGTGTAGGCTGCCATTTTCGGGTAACAGCACCCGAAAATCAAATTCGGGCACAATTTCGGGGTCAAAGGACTTCGAAGTAGGCCTAACTTAAAAAGAAGAAAAGTTTTATATAATCAAGTTGGTTATTCATAGGAATTTTAATCAGGGTCATCCGAGTTTTAGATCAAAAGTTATACTAAAAATTCGTGCAGGCTGCCATTATCGGGCAACAGCACCCGAAAATCAAATTCGGGCCAAATTTCGGGGTCAATGGAATTCGAATTACGCCGAATTTAAAAAATAGAAGTTTTAGATAATCAATTTAGTTATTCATTGGATTTTGAATCAGGGTCATCCAAGTTTTAGAGTAGAAGTTATGCTAAGAATAGTGCAGGATACCATTTTCGGGCAACAGCACCCGAAATTCAAATTCAGGCACAATTTCGGGTTCAAAGGACTTCGAATTAGGCCAAACTTAAAAAGAGTAAAAGTTTTAGATAATCAAGTTGGTTATTCTTAGGAATTTTAGTCAGGGTCATCCGAGTTTTAGTCAAAAGGTATGCTAAAAATCGTGCAGGCTGCCGTTATCTGCCAAAAGCTCACGAAAATAATTTTGGGGTAAAAGGACTTCAAATTATGCCGAACTTAATGAAATTGAGTTTTAGTTAATCACATTGGTTATTCATAAGTTTTTGAATCAGGACCATCCAAGTTTTAGATCAGAAATTATGCAGAAAATCGTGAAGGTTGCCATTTTCGGGCAACAGCACCCGAAAATCAAAATCGGGCTCAAATTCAGGGTCAAAGGACTTTGAAATAGGCCTAACTTGAAGAAAAACATTTTCGATAATCAAGTTGGTTATTCTTCGGTATTTGAATCAGGGTCATCCGTGTTTTAGATCAAAAGTTATGCTGAAAACCTTGCAGACTGCCATTTTCGGGCAACAGCACCGGAAATAAAATTCGGGCACAATTTCGGGGTCAACGGACTTCGAATTTGGCAAAACTTAAAGAATAGAAGTTTTAGATGATCAAGTTGGTTATTCATTGGAATTTTAATTAGGGTCATCCGAGTTTTAGCTCAAGAGTTATTCTATAAACTGTGTAGGCTGCCATTTTCGTGTAACAGCACCCGAAAATCAAATTCGGGCACAATTTCGGGGTCAAAGGACTTCGAAGTAGGCCTAACTTAAAAAGAAGAAAAGTTTTATATAATCAAGTTGGTTATTCATAGGAATTTTAATCAGGGTCATCCGAGTTTTAGATCAAAAGTTATACTAAAAATTCGTGCAGGCTGCCATTATCGGGCAACAGCACCCGAAAATCAAATTCGGGCCGAATTTCGGGGTCAATGGACTTCGAATTACGCCGAATTTAAAAAATAGAAGTTTTAGATAATCAATTTAGTTATTCATAGGATTTTGAATCAGGGTCATCCAAGTTTTTGAGTAGAAGTTATGCTAAGAATAGTGCCGGATGCCATTTTCGGGCAACAGCACCCGAAATTCAAATTCAGGCACAATTTCGGGTTCAAAGGACTTCGAATTAGGCCAAACTTAAAAAGAGTAAAAGTTTTAGATAATCAAGTTGGTTATTCTTAGGAATTTTAGTCAGGGTCATCCGAGTTTTAGTCAAAAGGTATGCTAAAAATCGTGCAGGCTGCCGTTATCTGCCAAAAGCTCACGAAAATAATTTTGGGGTAAAAGGACTTCAAATTACGCCGAACTTAATGAATATGAGTTTTAGTTAATCACATTGGTTATTCATAAGTTTTTGAATCAGGACCATCCAAGTTTTAGATCAGAAATTATGCAGAAAATCGTGAAGGTTGCCATTTTCGAGCAACAGCACCCGAAAATCAAATTCGGGCTCAAATTCAGGGTCAAAGGACTTTGAAATAGGCCTAACTTGAAGAAAAACATTTTCGATAATCAAGTTGGTTATTCTTCGGAATTTGAATCAGGGTCATCCGTGTTTTAGATCAAAAGTTATGCTAAAAACCTTGTAGACTGCCATTTTCGGGCAACAGCACCGGAAATAAAATTCGGGCACAATTTCGGGGTCAACGGACTTCGAATTTGGCAAAACATAAAGAATAGAAGTTTTAGATGATCAAGTTGGTTATTCATTGGAATTTTAATCAGGGTCATCTGAGTTTTAGCTCAAGAGTTATTCTGTAAACCGCGTAGGCTGCCATTATCGGGCAACAGCACACGAAAATCAAATTCGGGCCGAATTTCGGGGTCAACGGACTTCGAATTCGGCAAACCTTAAAGAATATAAGTTTTAGATGATCAAGTTGGTTATTCATTGGAATTTTAATTAGGGTCATCCGAGTTTTAGCTCAAGAGTTATTCTATAAACCGTGTAGGCTGCCATTTTCGGGTAACAGCACCCGAAAATCAAATTCGGGCACAATTTCGGGGTCAAAGGACTTCGAAGTAGGCCTAACTTAAAAAGAAGAAAAGTTTTATATAATCAAGTTGGTTATTCATAGGAATTTTAATCAGGGTCATCCGAGTTTTAGATCAAAAGTTATACTAAAAATTCGTGCAGGCTGCCATTATCGGGCAACAGCACCCGAAAATCAAATTCGGGCCAAATTTCGGGGTCAATGGACTTCGAATTACGCCGAATTTAAAAAATAGAAGTTTTAGATAATCAATTTAGTTATTCATAGGATTTTGAATCAGGGTCATCCAAGTTTTAGATTAGAAGTTATGCTAAGAATAGTGCAGGATGCCATTTTCGGGCAACAGCACCCGAAATTCAAATTCAGGCACAATTTCGGGTTCAAAGGACTTCGAATTAGGCCAAACTTAAAAAGAGTAAAAGTTTTAGATAATCAAGTTGGTTATTCTTAGGAATTTTAGTCAGGGTCATCCGAGTTTTAGTCAAAAGGTATGCTAAAAATCGTGCAGGCTGCCGTTATCTGCCAAAAGCTCACGAAAATAATTTTGGGGTAAAAGGACTTCAAATTACGCCGAACTTAATGAAATTGAGTTTTAGTTAATCACATTGGTTATTCATAAGTTTTTGAATCAGGACCATCCAAGTTTTAGATCAGAAATTATGCAGAAAATCGTGAAGGTTGCCATTTTCGGGCAACAGCACCCGAAAATCAAAATCGGGCTCAAATTCAGGGTCAAAGGACTTTGAAATAGGCCTAACTTGAAGAAAAACATTTTCGATAATCAAGTTGGTTATTCTTCGGAATTTGAATCAGGGTCATCCGTGTTTTAGATCAAAAGTTATGCTGAAAACCTTGCAGACTGCCATTTTCGGGCAACAGCACCGGAAATAAAATTCGGGCACAATTTCGGGGTCAACGGACTTCGAATTTGGCAAAACTTAAAGAATAGAAGTTTTAGATGATCAAGTTGGTTATTCATTGGAATTTTAATTAGGGTCATCCGAGTTTTAGCTCAAGAGTTATTCTATAAACTGTGTAGGCTGCCATTTTCGTGTAACAGCACCCGAAAATCAAATTCGGGCACAATTTCGGGGTCAAAGGACTTCGAAGTAGGCCTAACTTAAAAAGAAGAAAAGTTTTATATAATCAAGTTGGTTATTCATAGGAATTTTAATCAGGGTCATCCGAGTTTTAGATCAAAAGTTATACTAAAAATTCGTGCAGGCTGCCATTATCGGGCAACAGCACCCGAAAATCAAATTCGGGCCGAATTTCGGGGTCAATGGACTTCGAATTACGCCGAATTTAAAAAATAGAAGTTTTAGATAATCAATTTAGTTATTCATAGGATTTTGAATCAGGGTCATCCAAGTTTTAGAGTAGAAGTTATGCTAAGAATAGTGCCGGATGCCATTTTCGGGCAACAGCACCCGAAATTCAAATTCAGGCACAATTTCGGGTTCAAAGGACTTCGAATTAGGCCAAACTTAAAAAGAGTAAAAGTTTTAGATAATCAAATTGGTTATTCATAGGAATTTTAGTCAGGGTCATCCGAGTTTTAGTCAAAAGGTATGCTGAAAATAGTGCAGGCTGCCGTTATCTGCCAAAAGCTCACGAAAATAATTTTGGGGTAAAAGGACTTCAAATTACGCCGAACTTAATGAATATGAGTTTTAGTTAATCACATTGGTTATTCATAAGTTTTTGAATCAGGACCATCCAAGTTTTAGATCAGAAATTATGCAGAAAATCGTGAAGGTTGCCATTTTCGAGCAACAGCACCCGAAAATCAAATTCGGGCTCAAATTCAGGGTCAAAGGACTTTGAAATAGGCCTAACTTGAAGAAAAACATTTTCGATAATCAAGTTGGTTATTCTTCGAAATTTGAATCAGGGTCATCCGTGTTTTAGATCAAAAGTTATGCTAAAAACCTTGCAGACTGCCATTTTCGGGCAACAGAACCGGAAATAAAATTCGGGCACAATTTCGGGGTCAACGGACTTCGAATTTGGCAAAACATAAAGAATAGAAGTTTTAGATGATCAAGTTGGTATTGGAATTTTAATCAGGGTCATCTGAGTTTTAGCTCAAGAGTTATTCTGTAAACCGCGTAGGCTGCCATTATCGGGCAACAGCACACGAAAATCAAATTCGGGCCGAATTTCGGGGTCAACGGACTTCGAATTTGGCAAAACTTAAAGAATATAAGTTTTAGATGATCAAGTTGGTTATTCATTGGAATTTTAATTAGGGTCATCCGAGTTTTAGCTCAAGCGTTATTCTATAAACCGTGTAGGCTGCCATTTTCGGGTAACAGCACCCGAAAATCAAATTCGGGCACAATTTCGGGGTCAAAGGACTTCGAAGTAGGCCTAACTTAAAAAGAAGAAAAGTTTTATATAATCAAGTTGGTTATTCATAGGAATTTTAATCAGGGTCATCCGAGTTTTAGATCAAAAGTTATACTAAAAATTCGTGCTGGCTGCCATTATCGGGCAACAGCACCCGAAAATCAAATTCGGGCCGAATTTCGGGGTCAATGGACTTTGAATTACGCCGAATTTAAAAAATAGAAGTTTTAGATAATCAATTTAGTTATTCATAGGATTTTGAATCAGGGTCATCCAAGTTTTAGATTAGAAGTTATGCTAAGAATAGTGCCGGATGCCATTTTAAGGCAACAGCACCCGAGATTTAAATTCAGGCACAATTTCGGGGTCAAAGGACTTTGAATTAGGCCAAACATAAAAAGAGTAAAAGTTTTAGATAATCAAGTTGGTTATTCATAGGAATTTTAGTCAGGGTCATCCGAGTTTTAGATCAAAAGGTATGCTAAAAATCGTGCAGGCTGCCGTTATCTGCCAAAAGCTCACGAATATCAAATTCGGGTACAATTTTGGGGTAAAAGGACTTCAAATTATGCCGAACTTAATGAATATGAGTTTTAGTTAATCACATTGATTATTCATAAGTTTTTGAATCAGGACCATCCAAGTTTTAGATCAGAAATTATGCAGAAAATCGTGAAGGTTGCCATTTTTGGGCAACAGCACCCGAAAATCAAATTTGGGCTCAAATTCAGGGTCAAAGGACTTTGAAATAGGCCTAACTTGAAGAAAAACATTTTCGATAATCAAGTTGGTTATTCTTCGGAATTTGAATCAAGGTCATCCGTGTTTTAGATCAAAAGTTATGCTAAAAACCTTGCAGACTGCCATTTTCGGGCAACAGCACCAGAAATAAAATTCGGGCACAATTCCGGGGTCAACGGACTTCGAATTTGGCAAAACTTAAACAATAGAAGTTTTAGATGATCAAGTTGGTTATTCATTGGAATTTTAATTAGGGTCATCCGAGTTTTAGCTCAAGAGTTATTCTATAAACCGTGTAGGCTGCCATTTTCGGGTAACAGCACCCGAAAATCAAATTCGGGCACAATTTCGGGGTCAAAGGACTTCGAAGTAGGCCTAACTTAAAAAGAAGAAAAGTTTTATATAATCAAGTTGGTTATTCATAGGAATTTTAATCAGGGTCATCCGAGTTTTAGATCAAAAGTTATACTAAAAATTCGTGCAGGCTGCCATTATCGGGCAACAGCACCCGAAAATCAAATTCGGGCCGAATTTCGGGGTCAATGGACTTCGAATTACGCCGAATTTAAAAAATAGAAGTTTTAGATAATCAATTTAGTTATTCATAGGATTTTGAATCAGGGTCATCCAAGTTTTAGATTAGAAGTTATGCTAAGAATAGTGCCGGATGCCATTTTCGGGCAACAGCACCCGAAATTCAAATTCAGGCACAATTTCGGGGTCAAAGGACTTTGAATTAGGCCAAACATAAAAAGAGTAAAGGTTTTAGATAATCAAGTTGGTTATTCATAGGAATTTTAGTCAGTGTCATCCGAGTTTTAGATCAAAAGGTATGCTAAAAATCGTGCAGGCTGCCGTTATCTGCCAAAAGCTCACGAATATCAAATTCGGGTACTATTTGGGGGTAAAAGGACTTCAAATTATGCCGAACTTAATGAATATGAGTTTTAGTTAATCACATTGATTATTCATAAGTTTTTGAATCAGGACCATCCAAGTTTTAGATCAGAAATTATGCAGAAAATCGTGAAGGTTGCCATTTTCGGGCAACAGCACCCGAAAATCAAATTTGGGCTCAAATTCAGGGTCAAAGGACTTTCAAATAGGCCTAACTTGAAGAAAAACATTTTCGATAATCAAGTTTGTTATTCTTCGAAATTTGAATCAGGGTCATCCGTGTTTTAGATCAAAAGTTATGCTAAAAACCTTGCAGACTGCCATTTTCGGGCAACAGCACCGGAAATAAAATTCGGGCACAATTTCGGGGTCAACGGACTTCGAATTTGGCAAAACTTAAAGAATATAAGTTTTAGATGATCAAGTTGGTTATTCATTGGAATTTTAATTAGGGTCATCCGAGTTTTAGCTCAAGAGTTATTCTATAAACCGTGTAGGCTGCCATTTTCGGGTAACAGCACCCGAAAATCAAATTCGGGCACAATTTCGGGGTCAAAGGACTTCGAAGTAGGCCTAACTTAAAAAGAAGAAAAGTTTTATATAATCAAGTTGGTTATTCATAGGAATTTTAATCAGGGTCATCCGAGTTTTAGATCAAAAGTTATACTAAAAATTCGTGCAGGCTGCCATTATCGGGCAACAGCACCCGAAAATCAAATTAAGGCCGAATTTCGGGGTCAATGGACTTTGAATTACGCCGAATTTAAAAAGTAGAAGTTTTAGATAATCAATTTAGTTATTCATAGGATTTTGAATCAGGGTCATCCAAGTTTTAGATTAGAAGTTATGCTAAGAATAGTGCCGGATGCCATTTTGGGGCAACAGCACCCGAAATTCAAATTCAGGCACAATTTCGGGGTCAAAGGACTTTGAATTAGGCCAAACATAAAAAGAGTAAAAGTTTTAGATAATCAAGTTGGTTATTCATAGGAATTTTAGTCAGGGTCATCCGAGTTTTAGATCAAAAGGTATGTTAAAAATCGTGCAGGCTGCCGTTATCTGCCAAAAGCTCACGAATATCAAATTCGGGTACAATTTTGGGGTAAAAGGACTTCAAATTTGCCGAACTTAATGAATATGAGTTTTAGTTAGTCACATTGATTATTCATAAGTTTTTGAATCAGGACCATCCAAGTTTTAGATCAGAAATTATGCAGAAAATCGTGAAGGTTGCCATTTTCGGGCAACAGCACCCGAAAATCAAATTTGGGCTCAAATTCAGGGTCAAAGGACTTTGAAATAGGCCTAACTTGAAGAAAAACATTTTCGATAATCAAGTTGGTTATTCTTCGGAATTTGAATCAGGGTCATCCGTGTTTTAGATCAAAAGTTATGCTAAAAACCTTGCAGACTGCCATTTTCGGGCAACAGCACCGGAAATAAAATTCGGGCACAATTTCGGGGTCAACGGACTTCGAATTTGGCAAAACTTAAACAATAGAAGTTTTAGATGATCAAGTTGGTTATTCATTGGAATTTTAATTAGGGTCATCCGAGTTTTAGCTCAAGAGTTATTCTATAAACCGTGTAGGCTGCCATTTTCGGGTAACAGCACCCGAAAATCAAATTCGGGCACAATTTCGGGGTCAAAGGACTTCGAAGTAGGCCTAACTTAAAAAGAAGAAAAGTTTTATATAATCAAGTTGGTTATTCATAGGAATTTTAATCAGGGTCATCCGAGTTTTAGATCAAAAGTTATACTAAAAATTCGTGCAGGCTGCCATTATCGGGCAACAGCACCCGAAAATCAAATTCGGGCCGAATTTCGGGGTCAATGGACTTCGAATTACGCCGAATTTAAAAATAGAAGTTTTAGATAATCAATTTAGTTATTCATAGGATTTTGAATCAGGGTCATCCAAGTTTTAGATTAGAAGTTATGCTAAGAATAGTGCAGGATGCCATTTTCGGGCAACAGCACCCGAAATTCAAATTCAGGCACAATTTCGGGGTCAAAGGACTTTGAATTAGGCCAAACATAAAAAGAGTAAAAGTTTTAGATAATCAAGTTGGTTATTCATAGGAATTTTAGTCAGGGTCATCCGAGTTTTAGATCAAAAGGTATGCTAAAAATCGTGCAGGCTGCCGTTATCTGCCAAAAGCTCACGAATATCAAATTCGGGTACAATTTTGGGGTAAAAGGACTTCAAATTATGCCGAACTTAATGAATATGAGTTTTAGTTAATCACATTGATTATTCATAAGTTTTTGAATCAGGACCATCCAAGTTTTAGATCAGAAATTATGCAGAAAATCGTGAAGGTTGCCATTTTCGGGCAACAGCACCCGAAAATCAAATTTGGGCTCAAATTCAGGGTCAAACGACTTTGAAATAGGCCTAACTTGAAGAAAAACATTTTCGATAATCAATTTGGTTATTCATCGGAATTTGAATCAGGGTCATCCGTGTTTCAGATCAAAAGTTATGCTAAAAACCTTGCAGACTGCCATTTTCGGGCAACAGCACCGGAAATAAAATTCGGGCACAATTTCGGGGTCAACGGACTTCGAATTTGGCAAAACTTAAACAATAGAAGTTTTAGATGATCAAGTTGGTTATTCATTGGAATTTTAATTAGGGTCATCCGAGTTTTAGCTCAAGAGTTATTCTATAAACCGTGTAGGCTGCCATTTTCGGGTAACAGCACCCGAAAATCAAATTCGGGCACAATTTCGGGGTCAAAGGACTTCGAAGTAGGCCTAACTTAAAAAGAAGAAAAGTTTTATATAATCAAGTTGGTTATTCATAGGAATTTTAATCAGGGTCATCCGAGTTTTAGATCAAAAGTTATACTAAAAATTCGTGCAGGCTGCCATTATCGGGCAACAGCACCCGAAAATCAAATTCGGGCCGAATTTCGGGGTCAATGGACTTCGAATTACGCCGAATTTAAAAAATAGAAGTTTTAGATAATCAATTTAGTTATTCATAGGATTTTGAATCAGGGTCATCCAAGTTTTAGAGTAGAAGTTATGCTAAGAATAGTGCAGGATGCCAATTTCGGGCAACAGCACCCGAAATTCAAATTCAGGCACAATTTCGGGTTCAAAGGACTTCGAATTAGGCCAAACTTAAAAAGAGTAAAAGTTTTAGATAATCAAAATGGTTATTCATAGGAATTTTAGTCAGGGTCATCCGAGTTTTAGTCAAAAGGTATGCTGAAAATAGTGCAGGCTGCGGTTATCTGCCAAAAGCTGACGAAAATAATTTTGGGGTAAAAGGACTTCAAATTACGCCGAACTTAATGAATATGACTTTTAGTTAATCACATTGGTTATTCATAAGTTTTTGAATCAGGACCATCCAAGTTTTAGATCAGAAATTATGCAGAAAATCGTGAAGGTTGCCATTTTCGGGCAACAGCACCCGAAAATCAAATTCGGGCTCAAATTCAAGGTCAAAGGACTTTGAAATAGGCCTAACTTGAAGAAAAACATTTTCGATAATCAAGTTGGTTATTCTTCGGAATTTGAATCAGGGTCATCCGTGTTTTAGATCAAAAGTTATGCTAAAAACCTTGCAGACTGCCATTTTCGGGCAACAGCACCGGAAATAAAATTCAGGCACAATTTCGGGGTCAACGGACTTCGAATTTCGCAAAACATAAAGAATAGAAGTTTTAGATGATCAAGTTGGTTATTCATTGGAATTTTAATCAGGGTCATCTGAGTTTTAGCTCAAGAGTTATTCTGTAAACCGCGTAGGCTGCCATTATCGGGCAACAGCACACGAAAATCAAATTCGGGCCGAATTTCGGGGTCAACGGACTTCGAATTTGGCAAAACTTAAAGAATATAAGTTTTAGATGATCAAGTTGGTTATTCATTGGAATTTTAATTAGGGTCATCCGAGTTTTAGCTCAAGCGTTATTCTATAAACCGTGTAGGCTGCCATTTTCGGGTAACAGCACCCGAAAATCAAATTCGGGCACAATTTCGGGGTCAAAGGACTTCGAAGTAGGCCTAACTTAAAAAGAAGAAAAGTTTTATATAATCAAGTTGGTTATTCATAGGAATTTTAATCAGGGTCATCCGAGTTTTAGATCAAAAGTTATACTAAAAATTCGTGCAGGCTGCCATTATCGGGCAACAGCACCCGAAAATCAAATTCGGGCCGAATTTCGGGGTCAATGGACTTTGAATTACGCCGAATTTAAAAAATAGAAGTTTTAGATAATCAATTTAGTTATTCATAGGATTTTGAATCAGGGTCATCCAAGTTTTAGATTAGAAGTTATGCTAAGAATAGTGTCGGATGCCATTTTCGGGCAACAGCACCCGAAATTCAAATTCAGGCACAATTTCGGGGTCAAAGGACTTTAAATTAGGCCAAACATAAAAAGAGTAAAAGTTTTAGATAATCAAGTTGGTTATTCATAGGAATTTTAGTCTGGGTCATCCGAGTTTTAGATCAAAAGGTATGCTAAAAATCGTGCAGGCTGCCGTTATCTGCCAAAAGCTCATGAATATCAAATTCGGGTACAATTTTGGGGTAAAAGGACTTCAAATTATGCCGAACTTAATGAATATGAGTTTTAGTTAATCACATTGATTATTCATAAGTTTTTGAATCAGGGCCATCCAAGTTTTAGATCAGAAATTATGCAGAAAATCGTGAAGGTTGCCATTTTCGGGCAACAGCACCCGAAAATCAAATTTGGGCTCAAATTCAGGGTCAAAGGACTTTGAAATAGGCCTAACTCGAAGAAAAACATTTTCGATAATCAAGTTGGTTATTCTTCGGAATTTGAATCAGGGTCATCCGTGTTTTAGATCAAAAGTTATGCTAAAAACCTTGCAGACTGCCATTTTCGGGCAACAGCACCGGAAATAAAATTCGGGCACAATTTCGGGGTCAACGGACTTCGAATTTGGCAAAACTTAAACAATAAAAGTTTTAGATGATCAAGTTGGTTATTCATTGGAATTTTAATTAGGGTCATCCGAGTTTTAGCTCAAGAGTTATTCTATAAACCGTGTAGGCTGCCATTTTCGGGTAACAGCACCCGAAAATCAAATTCGGGCACAATTTCGGGGTCAAAGGACTTCGAAGTAGGCCTAACTTACAAAGAAGAAAAGTTTTATATAATCAAGTTGGTTATTCATAGGAATTTTAATCAGGGTCATCCGAGTTTTAGATCAAAAGTTATACTAAAAATTCGTGCAGGCTGCCATTATCGGGCAACAGCACCCGAAAATCAAATTCGGGCCGAATTTCGGGGTCGATGGACTTCGAATTACGCCGAATTTAAAAAATAGAAGTTTTAGATAATCAATTTAGTTATTCATAGGATTTTGAATCAGTGTCATCCAAGTTTTAGATTAGAAGTTATGCTAAGAATAGTGCAGGATGCAATTTTCGGGCAACAGCACCCGAAATTCAAATTCAGGCACAATTTCGGGGTCAAAGGACTTTGAATTAGGCCAAACATAAAAAGAGTAAAAGTTTTAGATAATCAAGTTGGTTATTCATAGGAATTTTAGTCAGGGTCATCCGAGTTTTAGATCAAAAGGTCTGCTAAAAATCGTGCAGGCTGCCGTTATCTGCCAAAAGCTCACGAATATCAAATTCGGGTACAATTTTGGGGTAAAAGGACTTCAAATTATGCCGAACTTAATGAATATGAGTTTTAGTTAATCACATTGATTATTCATAAGTTTTTGAATCAGGACCATCCAAGTTTTAGATCAGAAATTATGCAGAAAATCGTGAAGGTTGCCATTTTCGGGCAACAGCACCCGAAAATCAAATTTGGGCTCAAATTCAGGGTCAAAGGACTTTGAAATAGGCCTAACTTGAAGAAAAACATTTTCGATAATCAATTTGGTTATTCTTCGGAATTTGAATCAGGGTCATCCATGTATCAGATCAAAAGTTATGCTAAAAACCTTGCAGACTGCCATTTTCGGGCAACAGCACCGGAAATAAAATTCGGGCACAATTTCGGGGTCAACGGACTTCGAATTTGGCAAAACTTAAACAATAGAAGTTTTAGATGATCAAGTTGGTTATTCATTGGAATTTTAATTAGGGTCATCCGAGTTTTAGCTCAAGAGTTATTCTATAAACCGTGTAGGCTGCCATTTTCGGGTAACAGCACCCGAAAATCAAATTCGGGCACAATTTCGGGGTCAAAGGACTTCGAAGTAGGCCTAACTTAAAAAGAAGAAAAGTTTTATATAATCAAGATGGTTATTCATAGGAATTTTAATCAGGGTCATCCGAGTTTTAGATCAAAAGTTATACTAAAAATTCGTGTAGGCTGCCATTATCGGGCAACAACACCCGAAAATCAAATTCGGGCCGAATTTCGGGGTCAATGGACTTCGAATTACGCCGAATTTAAAAAATAGAAGTTTTAGATAATCAATTTAGTTATTCATAGGATTTTGAATCAGGGTCATCCAAGTTTTAGAGTAGAAGTTATGCTAAGAATAGTGCAGGATGCCATTTTCGGGCAACAGCACCCGAAATTCAAATTCAGGCACAATTTCGGGTTCAAAGGACTTCGAATTAGGCCAAACTTAAAAAGAGTAAAAGTTTTAGATAATCAAGTTGGTTATTCATAGGAATTTTAGTCAGCGTCATCCGAGTTTTAGTCAAAAGGTATGCTGAAAATAGTGCAGGCTGCCGTTATCTGCCAAAAGCTCACGAAAATAATTTTGGGGTAAAAGGACTTCAAATTACGCCGAAATTAATGAATATGAGTTTAGTTAATCACATTGGTTATTCATAAGTTTTTGAATCAGGACCATCCAAGTTTTAGATCAGAAATTATGCAGAAAATCGTGAAGGTTGCCATTTTCGAGCAACAGCACCCGAAAATCAAATTCGGGCTCAAATTCAGGGTCAAAGGACTTTGAAATAGGCCTAACTTGAAGAAAAACATTTTCGATAATCAAGTTGGTTATTGTTCGGAATTTGAATCATGGTCATCCGTGTTTCAGATCGAAAGTTATGCTAAAAACCTTGCAGACTGCCATTTTCGGGCAACAGCACCGGAAATAAAATTCGGGCACAATTTCGGGGTCAACGGACTTCGAATTTGGCAAAACTTAAACAATAGAAGTTTTAGATGATCAAGTTGGTTATTCATTGGAATTTTAATTAGGGTCATCCGAGTTTTAGCTCAAGAGTTATTCTATAAACCGTGTAGGCTGCCATTTTCGGGTAACAGCACCCGAAAATCAAATTCGGGCACAATTTCGGGGTCAAAGGACTTCGAAGTAGGCCTAACTTAAAAAGAAGAAAAGTTTTATATAATCAAGTTGGTTATTCATAGGAATTTTAATCAGGGTCATCCGAGTTTTAGATCAAAAGTTATACTAAAAATTCGTGTAGGCTGCCATTATCGGGCAACAACACCCGAAAATCAAATTCGGGCCGAATTTCGGGGTCAATGGACTTCGAATTATGCCGAATTTAAAAAATAGAAGTTTTAGATAATCAATTTAGTTATTCATAGGATTTTGAATCAGGGTCATCCAAGTTTTAGAGTAGAAGTTATGCTAAGAATAGTGCAGGATGCCATTTTCGGGCAACAGCACCCGAAATTCAAATTCAGGCACAATTTCGGGTTCAAAGGACTTCGAATTAGGCCAAACTTAAAAAGAGTAAAAGTTTTAGATAATCAAGTTGGTTATTCATAGGAATTTTAGTCAGGGTCATCCGAGTTTTAGTCAAAAGGTATGCTGAAAATAGTGCAGGCTGCCGTTATCTGCCAAAAGCTCACGAAAATAATTTTGGGGTAAAAGGACTTCAAATTACGCCGAAATTAATGAATATGAGTTTTAGTTAATCACATTGGTTATTCATAAGTTTTTGAATCAGGACCATCCAAGTTTTAGATCAGAAATTATGCAGAAAATCGTGAAGGTTGCCATTTTCGAGAAACAGCACCCGAAAATCAAATTCGGGCTCAAATTTAGGGTCAAAGGACTTTGAAATAGGCCTAACTTGAAGAAAAACATTTTCGATAATCAAGTTGGTTATTCTTCGGAATTTGAATCAGGGTCATCCGTGTTTTAGATCAAAAGTTATGCTAAAAACCTTTGCAGACTGCCATTTTCGGGCAACAGCACCGGAAATAAAATTCGGGCACAATTTCGGGGTCAACGGACTTCGAATTTGGCAAAACTTAAACAATAGAAGTTTTAGATGATCAAGTTGGTTATTCATTGGAATTTTAATTAGGGTCATCCGAGTTTTAGCTCAAGAGTTATTCTATAAACCGTGTAGGCTGCCATTTTCGGGTAACAGCACCCGAAAATCAAATTCGGGCACAATTTCGGGGTCAAAGGACTTCGAAGTAGGCCTAACTTAAAAAGAAGAAAAGTTTTATATAATCAAGTTGGTTATTCATAGGAATTTTAATCAGGGTCATCCGAGTTTTAGATCAAAAGTTATACTAAAAATTCGTGTAGGCTGCCATTATCGGGCAACAACACCCGAAAATCAAATTCGGGCCGAATTTCGGGGTCAATGGACTTCGAATTACGCCGAATTTAAAAAATAGAAGTTTTAGATAATCAATTTAGTTATTCATAGGATTTTGAATCAGGGTCATCCAAGTTTTAGAGTAGAAGTTATGCTAAGAATAGTGCAGGATGCCATTTTCGGGCAACAGCACCCGAAATTCAAATTCAGGCACAATTTCGGGTTCAAAGGACTTCGAATTAGGCCAAACTTAAAAAGAGTAAAAGTTTTAGATAATCAAGTTGGTTATTCATAGGAATTTTAGTCAGGGTCATCCGAGTTTTAGTCAAAAGGTATGCTGAAAATAGTGCAGGCTGCCGTTATCTGCCAAAAGCTCACGAAAATAATTTTGGGGTAAAAGGACTTCAAATTACGCCGAAATTAATGAATATGAGTTTTAGTTAATAACATTGGTTATTCATAAGTTTTTGAATCAGGACCATCCAAGTTTTAGATCAGAAATTATGCAGAAAATCGTGAAGGTTGCCATTTTCGAGCAACAGCACCCGAAAATCAAATTCGGGCTCAAATTCAGGGTCAAAGGACTTTGAAATAGGCCTAACTTGAAGAAAAACATTTTCGATAATCAAGTTGGTTATTCTTCGGAATTTGAATCAGGGTCATCCGTGTTTTAGATCAAAAGTTATGCTAAAAACCTTGCAGACTGCCATTTTCGGGCAACAGCACCGGAAATAAAATTCGGGCACAATTTCGGGGTCAACGGACTTCGAATTTGGCAAAACATAAAGAATAGAAGTTTTAGATGATCAAGTTGGTTATTCATTGGAATTTTAATCAGGGTCATCTGAGTTTTAGCTCAAGAGTTATTCTGTAAACCGCGTAGGCTGCCATTATCGGGCAACAACACACGAAAATCAAATTCGGGCACAATTTCGGGGTCAACGGACTTCGAATTTGGCAGAACTTAAAGAATAGAAATTTTAGATGATCAAGTTGGTTATTCATTGGAATTTTAATTAGGGTCATCCGAGTTTTAGCTCAAGCGTTATTCTATAAACCGTGTAGGCTGCCATTTTCGGGTAACAGCACCCGAAAATCAAATTCGGGCACAATTTCGGGGTCAAAGGACTTCGAAGTAGGCCTAACTTAAAAAGAAGAAAAGTTGTATATAATCAAGTTGGTTATTCATAGGAATTTTAATCAGGGTCATCCGAGTTTTAGATCAAAAGTTATACTAAAAATTCGTGCAGGCTGCCATTATCGGGCAACAGCACCCGAAAATCAAATTCGGGCCGAATTTCGGGGTCAATGGACTTCGAATTACGCCGAATTTAAAAAATAGAAGTTTTAGATAATCAATTTAGTTATTCATAGGATTTTGAATCAGGGTCATCCAAGTTTTAGATTAGAAGTTATGCTAAGAATAGTGCCGGATGCCATTTTCGGGCAACAGCACCCGAAATTCAAATTCAGGAACAATTTCGGGGTCAAAGGACTTTGAATTAGGCCAAACATAAAAAGAGTAAAAGTTTTAGATAATCAAGTTGGTTATTCATAGGAATTTTAGTCAGGGTCATCCGAGTTTTAGATCAAAAGGTATGCTAAAAATCGTGCAGGCTGCCGTTATCTGCCAAAAGCTCACGAATATCAAATTCGGGTATAATTTTGGGGTAAAAGGACTTCAAATTATGCCGAACTTAATGAATATGAGTTTTAGTTAATCACATTGATTATTCATAAGTTTTTGAATCAGGACCATCCAAGTTTTAGATCAGAAATTATGCAGAAAATCGTGAAGGTTGCCATTTTCGGGCAACAGCACCCGAAAATCAAATTTGGGCTCAAATTCAGGGTCAAAGGACTTTGAAATAGGCCTAACTTGAAGAAAAACATTTTTCGATAATCAAGTTGGTTATTCTTCGGAATTTGAATCAGGGTCATCCGTGTTTTAGATCAAAAGTTATGCTAAAAACCTTGCAGACTGCCATTTTCGGGCAATAGCACCGGAAATAAAATTCGGGCACAATTTCGGGGTCAACGGACTTCAAATTTGGCAAAACTTAAACAATAGAAGTTTTAGATGATCAAGTTGGTTATTCATTGGAATTTTAATTAGGGTCATCCGAGTTTTAGCTCAAGAGTTATTCTATAAACCGTGTAGGCTGCCATTTTCGGGTAACAACACCCGAAAATCAAATTCGGGCACAATTTCGGGGTCAAAGGACTTCGAAGTAGGCCTAACTTAAAAAGAAGAAAAGTTTTATATAATCAAGTTGGTTATTCATAGGAATTTTAATCAGGGTCATCGGAGTTTTAGATCAAAAGTTATACTAAAAATTCGTGCAGGCTGCCATTATCGGGCAACAGCACCCGAAAATCAAATTCGGGCCGAATTTCGGGGTCAATGGACTTCGAATTACGCCGAATTTAAAAAATAGAAGTTTTAGATAATCAATTTAGTTATTCATAGGATTTTGAATCAGGGTCATCCAAGTTTTAGAGTAGAAGTTATGCTAAGAATAGTGCAGGATGCCATTTTCGGGCAACAGCACCCGAAATTCAAATTCAGGCACAATTTCGGGTTCAAAGGACTTCGAATTAGGCCAAACTTAAAAAGAGTAAAAGTTTTAGATAATCAAGTTGGTTATTCATAGGAATTTTAGTCAGGGTCATCCGAGTTTTAGTCAAAAGGTATGCTGAAAATAGTGCAGGCTGCCGTTATCTGCCAAAAGCTCACGAAAATAATTTTGGGGTAAAAGGACTTCAAATTACGCCGAACTTAATGAATATGAGTTTTAGTTAATCACATTGGTTATTCATAAGTTTTTGAATCAGGACCATCCAAGTTTTAGATCAGAAATTATGCAGAAAATCGTGAAGGTTGCCATTTTCGAGCAACAGCACCCGAAAATCAAATTCGGGCTCAAATTCGGGGTCAAAGGACTTTGAAATAGGCCTAACTTGAAGAAAAACATTTTCGATGATCAAGTTGGTTATTCTTCGGAATTTGAATCAGGGTCATCCGTGTTTTAGATCAAAAGTTATGCTAAAAACCTTGCAGACTGCCATTTTCGGGCAACAGCACCGGAAATAAAATTCGGGCACAATTTCGGGGTCAACGGACTTCGAATTTGGCAAAACATAAAGAATATAAGTTTTAGATGATCAAGTTGGTTATTCATTGGACTTTTAATTAGGGTCATCCGAGTTTTAGCTCAAGAGTTATTCTATAAACCGTGTAGGCTGCCATTTTCGGGTAACAGCACCCGAAAATCAAATTCGGGCACAATTTCGGGGTCAAAGGACTTCGAAGTAGGCCTAACTTAAAAAGAAGAAAAGTTTTATATAATCAAGTTGGTTATTCATAGGAATTTTAATCAGTGTCATCCGAGTTTTAGATCAAAAGTTATACTAAAAATTCGTGCAGGCTGCCATTATCGGGCAACAGCACCCGAAAATAAAATTCGGGCCGAATTTCGGGGTCAATGGACTTCGAATTACGCCGAATTTAAAAAATAGAAGTTTTAGATAATCAATTTAGTTATTCATAGGATTTTGAATCAGGGTCATCCGAGATTTAGATCAAAAGTTATACTAAAAATTCGTGCAGGCTGCCATTATCGGGCAACAGCACCCGAAAATCAAATTCGGGCCGAATTTCGGGGTCAATGGACTTCTAATTACGCCGAATTTAAAAAATAGAAGTTTTAGATAATCAGTTTAGTTATTCATAGGATTTTGAATCAGGGTCATCCAAGTTTCAGATTAGAAGTTATGCTAAGGATAGTGCAGGATGCCATTTTCGGGCAACAGCACCCGAAATTCAAATTCAGGCACAATTTCGGGTTCAAAGGACTTCGAATTAGGCCAAACTTAAAAAGAGTAAAAGTTTTAGATAATCAAGTTGGTTATTCATAGGAATTTTAGTCAGGGTCATCCGAGTTTTAGTCAAAAGGTATGCTAAAAATCGTGCAGGCTGCCGTTATCTGCCAAAAGCTCACGAAAATAATTTTGGGGTAAGAGGTGTTGGTCCCGAATGCACCAAACAAGGAATCAAAGAGGCTTTGATGGAATGTAAAGGGAGTATTCTCACCTTTGAGTGTGTGTAGTGTGTGAAAAAGTTGGATAAGCCTTTGATCTTTGATTACTTTCAAAAGTGAGTTGGTAATACCTTATATACCACATTAACCCTAGGTATATTAAGGCCCAATCACTAAGTATAAATTAATTACAATCTAGTCTAAAGCCCAAGCTAAAGATAATTACAAAATTAATCCCAAGACCTAAACTATTGACACAATCAATTAAATATCCTAACAATCTCCCCCTTTGTGTCAATTGTTGGGAGTCTTGGATCTTGAGCGTAGCGGTGGTGGATTAGCGTGTGAGTGTGTCGCGAAGCCCTAGCTTGAACTCGAAGGCGCGGAGGTTCCTTCGAAGTACCAATCGATTAGCTATAGCGTCAATGAGCTTCGCGAACTTGGATCGGCATAGAGGATCTTCTTCTGAAAGTATGCGGCAGATCTTCATTAGTTTGTCTTGGATGATGGTGAGCGGTCCATCCGAGAACTTTGCCACTTCAGAGCAGCGCAGCATCCTCATCTTTCCCTTATAGTTCGAGTAGGCGACCGCCGGATCGTCTCCGTCGATCACATCGCCTTCTCGGTAGTCGTTCGCGTTCTTGAAAGATGGGCGAGTCAGATTCACCTTCTTCAGATTGTGCTCCACCGCCATCTGCAGATCGTGGGTGGCGAAGAATCTGACCTGTCGGAGCATGTGGCGTTTGATAGCCACATATCCCATGGTGACCGGTTCAGCACGTACGAGATGTCCAGAACTTCTGAGGACGAGTCTGAACTGCTTCATGGATTCCAGCATGCTGTACAGGTCACCCAGGCGCAGAAACTTGAAGTCTGCCTCACTGACTTCACAGTGGCTCTCATCCTGCCTCATTACCGTGAATACTGGGTAATGGACAGGTCCTTTGGACTCTTGGAGGAGGTCAGTGATTTTGCAGATGGGGGCCCGACTCATTTCCTGAGCGATGTTTTCCTCGTCGGATAGCGTCCTATTTGAGCATTTGTGACACAGAAGGCTCCATCGATAGAGCTGCTTCTTTCTCTCGCTCCAATTTTGGATGTTCATCAGCTCGTACTCGTCGAAGGTTGTGATGATCTGCTCCTTGCGCCGCCAGATCCTCTTCCTGATCTCTTCTTGAAACGGCGCGGTTATCTTTTTGTTTTCCCACGGTGCTTCCGGTATATTCACCGTGGGTACATCCCTTTGAGCAGCAGGGGCCTCAGTTTGCTGCGCTTGGAATTGTAGGATGTTCTCGAGCTCGGCCGGTTCAGCGTCGTATTCCTCTCCGTTCTCGTCGTCTGCGGTGTTGATCAGCGTTAGCGAGGCCTCCATGAGCAGACGTCGAGCATTTTCCACCAACTTCCTAGCTGCTACTGCATCGGCGGGCATGTATAGCCATTCATCGTTGAAGATGTAGGCTTCGATCTCGTTCTGTGCGCAGTAGACATCCTCGAAAGTCGGGTTGGAATCGATGTTGAGAGGGGTATGGCTATGTGGTGGCGAGGGTGTAACGTTGGAGGAGTCTGTGGATTGTGGGGATGGTTGTGGTGGAGATTCTGGTGGTTCAGTTGTGGTGATGGTTTTGGCAAGGATGATTTGGGTGTCGGGTGGTGTAGATGTGGTGGTGGCCTCTAACATCGGTGTGATAGTTAGAGGTTCGGAGACTGTGGGTGGAGACGCTGTGGGGGTGGTCTCTAACGCCGATGTGACGATTAGAGTTTTGGAGACGGTAGTAGGTGGAGGTGAGGGTGATTTGGCTGGTGACTCGGGGTTGATAGGGTGGGATTTTTGGCTAGTGGGGCGTGAGGTTTCTGTTACGGCGGGCGTTGTTTCAGGTGCAGAGGAGGAGGGCGGCGTCGATTGTATGGGCCCTTGAGTTTGTGAGGCTTGCGGCCTATTCTCCCCCTCGCGGCGATCTTGATCATCGTCTTGATCGTCGCGCCTGATCCCGCTGGACTCGCCCTGAACGCGGCAAGTCAAGGGCTGAGTCATCATTCTCTTCATCTGCCGTTCCTCGTCGTCGAGTTCCGTCATCGACTCGAATCTTGCTCGTAGGAGGTAGAAGAGCTCATTCGCGGAAATGGCAGAGAGAATGGCTTCAGCGTCCACATCTTGAGTCGGTGGTGGCGTCTCCGGGGCCACACCTTTTCCTTTGTCGGCGGTGGACGCATCGAGACGCGCGTAAACTTTGTCGAGAATCGACGCCTCAAGAGTCTTTGCAAACTCTTGAAGACGTGACTCTAGCGCGGTCTCGGTGATGAATCGGGGTAAATCTAACAAGTTGGAATCACGAAGATTTCCAACTATCACCGAATCGGAGAAGATCGCCGATCGGCCGCCCGTTTGCACAGGTCGGGAAAAAACGGGGTCACTCAGACTTCCCGTTGGCATCACCGATGAGACAGACTCAATCGTATGATGGCCTAGGCTCACGGTTGTTGTGATGTTGGCCGTGCTAGGTCTTTCGCTCTCAGTCACAGAGACATCACCGAGCGTTCTGACAGAGTCACGAAGACTCTGTGGTGCGGTGGAAGGTGTATGTGTCCTAGAAACGGATGAAATTATGGGGAGTGAGGGCACTAGACTCGAGGTGCATGAAGAGGATGCAGTCTGAGGCGAGGTACTGCTTGTTTCAACATCGACTATCTCCAAGTGGGATGTCGATGGTATACGTGGCTCCTCGTGGAATGAAATATCTTCCTGTAGAGAGGAAGATAAGTGGCTTGGTGGGGTAGTTTGCGTGGTTGAGCCAGATGCCACGACTTCTACTCGGGAGGTGAACACATCACCTCCTGTACCTACTGGTTCGGCTCGGCTTATCTGTGGCGGAGGAGGTCGATCGTGCTTTTGTTTCGATCGGCGCTCCGTGGGGCAGCTTACGTCATCCTCTCGCGACCGTTTTTTCGGAGCGCGTGTGGAAGAGGATGCGGCGCTACTCGAGGACTTTTTGGAGGTGGTGGTGGGGTTTTGGCTAGTCCCGGGGATAGGAGCAGTGGGGTTGATCTGCGCCATAGGGACAGTGGATAGAGGTCGGGGGCTTTCGCAGAATGCGGCGGTTGTGGCTCGATATTCGCGGACGTGCTGATTTGTCTGATCTGCGTACGCAAGCACTTCGTCCGGAATGATCATGGCGTGTCGATCCTTCGCCGGAGTGTTTTTCTTGGCGAACCTCTCGACAGTTGGGATGATGAAGTGTTCCGCTGCCGGCCGGATGCGAATAGTGGTTGAGTTCAGGCGGAAATGCTTGATGAGAGCAGGGAGCCACCGCATGTAGATCGGTTTGTGACTCCCTTGGCGACTTCACGGTCGCGACGTTGGATCATGGAGACGAGATCCATCCAGATTATATCGGCATAGTTGTACTTGCGGTTGTGGGCGATGCCGGTCAGGATGGTGAGAATTTGAAAATTGCCGCGGTCCTGGCCAGTATGCTTCCCTGACATGCACTTGTTTACTAGCAGGTACAGCGTTCGCCACGGTTGAGGTAGATTGCGGGTGGTGACTTCACTGAGGACAAGTGGGCCCTTCTTTTTCTTATTATCTGATTGGTAGCCCAGTCTGTCAATGTCGTCAACGAGTTGCTCGTGTGTCGGCAGTGGGTCGTAGGGTGAGTAGACGGGGAGTTGAAGTACTTCTTGTAGTGTCTTGCGGGTGAGGACCACCGTGTCTTGATCTATTTTGGCTGATAGGGTTTTGGCGAGATGGACTGGTCCAGCTATCTGCAGCGTATGCCAGAATTGTTGAAGATATACTTGTGTTTCTGGCTCGCCATGTGTGAGGGCGTGACGAAGTGGGTGCCCTTTTAGGATTTCTACGATGACGGGGGCATCGCACCGAAAGCTCTCCAAATCCACCATGTAGTTGTTGGGAATCAGAGCCGCCCATTGACTTAGTGGAAATATCTGGTCAGGTGGTGGTACATAGGTGCGCGTGTGGAGTTCGATGCGAGCGACGTCCCTTTGGATGGCAGCCGCCTCAAGTGCTTCAAGAGTGGCTTGATCTTTGTCAGTCATATCGAACAGCTGATTTGCGACAATGAAGTTAGCAGGAAACAGATTTTTGAGAGCAGATTTGACGATGACGACGATGCGAGGGTTGCGAAATTTTTGAAATAGGGGTTGCGAAAGTTTTTGAATTTTTCTCGGGAATTTTAGGATAGTGAATAACGTTAAGGGTTTTGGGGTTTTAGGGGTTTTAGGCACTGTTTATGCGAAATTTTGTGTAAATGGGCCGAAATTCATGGGCTTGGTCAAAGCTGGGTCCAGATATGATTTTCGCGGGCTTGGTCAAAATTGGGTCCAATTGAGACTCAATTGGTCCAATTTTGACCCTGTTTGACCAGAAATTTAAAATTCAACCCAAAACATTTTAATCAGTCCAATTTAGACTCAATTTGACCAAACTTTAAAATTTCAACCCAAAAAAAATTTTATATAGGCAAAATCAGAAACTCCCCCTTAATCTAAAAATCTCTTTTTACATAATGGAAAAATCAGACGCTCCCCCTTAATCGAAAACTCCCCCTCAAAAGACATAATCAAGGAGACACATAGAAAATGGAGTGAAGTGAAAAGGAGATATGTACACTTTATCAAAGTTCATGTAGGGGTCGATTGATCACAACGGAAGATTCAACATGCCCAACATAGTCACAAGGTGTTGGAATCGTTTGACATCCAACGGTTTTGTAAAAATGTCGGCCAGTTGATCTTCGGTTGTGACGTAGTGCATTTCAATCGTTCCTTGTTCGACATGTTCTTTGATGAAGTGGTGACGAATGTCTATGTGTTTTGTTCTCGAGTGATGTACCGGATTACTCGTCATCGCTATCGCACTCTTTGAGTCACAATAAATGGGAATTTTATCGACATGAATATTAAAATCTCGTAGTTGGGTTCTCATCCACAAAAGCTGTGAGCAACAACTAGCAGCGGCGACATACTGTGCCTCCATTGACGAAGTTGAGGCACAGTTTTGTTTTCGAGACGACCAACTTACGAGTTTACCGCCCAAGAAGTGTGCAGCTCCAGAGGTGCTTTTCCGATCCATCTTGCATCCAGCGTAATCCGAGTCAGAGAATCCAGCCAGCTTGAAGTCCGATTGAGTGGGGTACCACAAACCCAGATTGGGTGTTCCTTTGAGATAGCGGAGGATCCTTTTGACAGCAGTGAGATGGGATTCCTTTGGTGTAGCCTGGAAACGAGCGCAGATTCATGTCGAGAGAACGATATCCGGTCGACTAGCAGTTAGATACAAAAGAGAACCTATTATCCCTCGATAGACGGTTTGGTCAACGGGAACACCAGATGGGTCCGCGTCGGGTCGGCCAGAGGGTGACATAGGTGTAGCAGCAGTCTTGGCATCCTTCATTCCATATTTCTCGAGGATGTCATGGATGTATTTGGACTGATTGATGAAGATTCCGTTGGGAAGTTGCTTTACTTGAAGACTAAGAAAGAAGTTCAGCTCACCCATCATACTCATTTCGAATTTCTCTTTCATCAATTCTGTGAACTCTTCACACAGTTGTGGTTTAGTCGATCCGAAAATGATGTCATCGACATAAATCTGTACAATCATTATGTCCGGGCCACTCCGCTTGGTGAAGAGGGTTGTATCCAGAGATCCTTTCTTGAATCCAGAGTGGACAAGGAAGTCTGAAAGGACGTCATACCAAGCTCGGGGAGCCTGTTTTAGTCCGTAGAGAGCCTTGTAGAGTCGATAAACGTGATGAGGAAACTCTTCGCTCAAGAACCCTTCAGGTTGATCGACGTACACTTCTTCTTTGAGAAATCCATTCAGAAATGCAGTCTTCACGTCCATTTGGTAGACTTTAAAGTTCTTGTGAGCAGCAAATGCAAGAAACATTCGATTGCTTCGATCCTGGCGACAGGGGCAAAAGTTTCATCGTAGTCGATGCCTTCTTGTTGGTTGTACCCCTTAGCCACAAGTCTTGCTTTATTGCGAATAACAACACCGTCTTCATCCTTTTTGTTTTTGAAGATCCATTTTGTGCCGATAATGGATCTATTGCGAGGTCGTGGTACGAGTTCCCAAACTTGTAAGCGTTCAAACTGATTTATTTCCTCCTGCATTGCAATCAGCCAATCGGGATCGTTGAGAGCTTCAGCTACTCGTGATGGTTCGACTTGACTGAGATAGCAAGCAAATAGACTTTCATTCATCGTAGCCGAACGTGTCGAAACACCGGATGTGGGATCCCCAATAATCTGGTCTGTAGGATGAGAGCGAGCCCAAAGTGGTACATTTGTCTGTGAGGAGCTGGCCGCATTTGCATCTATTGGAGGCTCATTAGATTGGGGTCCGGTGTCCGAAGAAGAGATCTCAACCGTGGTAGATTGAGAGGATTCAGCATCAGAATCAGCAATGTTCCCAGGGTTGGGTAAAATGTCGTCTTCGTTGAGGTTGAGATTATCCAAGTTTGGCGGGACGACATTATTGCCGATAGCTGGTGATGTTGGTGGAGTGGGTGCAGCGGTAAGTTGAGTGGTGGCGACAGGGGTCTTGGGGACTGGATAGAAGTACTCGAAGAGCAGATCGAGATCCTGTTCACCATAATTGCCCTCAGATGAGGAAGTTCTCGCCGTTGAAGGTTGACCTTTCGTCAACGACTGAAGAAGTCCTGGTTCTGGACTGATATGAGCAGAAGCCATGAGGTCGCCTTCGCTTTCGTCAAATGTGACATTTGTGCTTTCAATGACAGATCGTTTCTCTTTAAGATAGACTCTGTATGCCTTCGAGTTCAGCGAATATCCAACAAAGATTCCTTCGAGAGCTTTTGGATCAAGCTTCCCAAGATGTTGGCGATCATTGGCAACAAAACATCGGCAACTGAAGACCCTTAGATAAGATATATCGGGTATACGACGGTTGTTCAACATCTCGTATGGAGTGCGGTTGAATCTCTTGTGGATGGAAGCCCGGTTTTGCGTGTAACAGACCGTTTGAATGGCTTCGCCCCAAAGAGAGTGAGGAAGGCCGGATTGGATGAGAAGAGTCCTGGCTGCTTCAACAAGTGTCCTGTTCTTACGCTCAACGACACCATTCTGTTCCGGTGTCTTCACAGCTGAGAACTGTTGAGTGATGCCCTGAGTGGCATAGAAATCACTGAGCTTCTTGTTCTTAAACTCAGTTCCGTTGTCAGTTCTGATGATCCGAACCTTCTGTTGATGAAGAGTTTGGGACGTAACAACAAACTCGATGATTATATCAGGAACTTCATCCTTTGTACGAATGAGTTTCGTCCACGTGTAGCGTGAAAAATCGTCGACAATCACAAGAATATACCGTCTTCCACCGAGTGTGGCCGTAGGCATTGGGCCACATAGATCCATATGTAAGAGCTCGAGGATTAGCTTAGAGGACGGTGTTTCCTTGGATATGTGAGACGATCGCTTCATCTTCCCCAATTCACAGGCAGAGCAGAGATGTTCCTTATGATATGTTAGTTGGGGTAGACCGTTGACGAGTTTATCTTGACGCAGTTTGTTGATAGTCTTGAAATTGAGGTGTGAAAGACGTCGGTGCCATAGATCATTCAACTTGGGTGCAGCCCGAGAGAGAAGGCATACAGGTCGAGAGGTCGTGAGATTAAGTACGTAGAGGTGAGACGTGCGCGTTCCAGAAAGAAGTGGCAGTCCCGATGCATCTATAATGCTGCAGATGTCAGATTCGAAGAGAACCTTGTATCCTTTGTCGCAGAAACGACCAATGCTGAAGAGATTGTAGCTCAAACCCTCAACGTAAGAGATGCCCTTGATCGTCAGTTTGTCATGGACGAGATCACCAGTTCCGAGAATTGGCGCCATTTGACTGTTTCCGAAGGAGACCCTTCCGAGATAGCGCTCGGAGAAGTTGCTTAGCAGCTCCTTGTTCCCCGTCATGTGTGTGGAGCAACCCGAGTCTAGATACCACACATGACAGACCTGCAATCATTAGCAAATGTTGGGTCCCCGTATACTGACGGGGCATTCTTGTGATACAGGTAAAATTTTCATGCGCTTAATGGGAAATGTGGATTCTAAATCAGATTGTGTTGATTCTAATTTAGCTTTCCCTTTGTAGTTTGTTTGATTAGGCGGGATTATGGTTTTTCTAACCCATATTTTCCTAATTTGTGCTTGCATGTATGGTGCCTTATACATGAATTGACGTGGGTAACGTGGTTGTTGTTTTCGTGCTTCGATTTTGGTCGCCTTTGGCTTGTGAGTAGTAGGTGAGTTTGCGTTTGACGACGAGAGACGTTTTCGCTTGACCTTAGGTTTTGGCGAGATGGGAGAATTCCAAGACGTCGTAGAGAAGGTTCGCTTGCGAGGTCGGAGTGTTGCGTGTTCATGTGTTTCATATTCATGAAAACGTGGGAGAACAAAATCATTGCAGCAGCACATAGACATAAGTTTGGTAAAAGAAAGATAAGTTTTGGCAACATAATTGTCTACGACCTTAGGATATTGGGGTTCAGTACATAGAGAGGAAGGACGAATATAGGATGGTTTTTTCTTCTTGTCATCGAAGAGTGGATTCGCCTTTGTCTGATACGAGCTGCCTTCCAGAGACGTCGAACTCACATTCCCTGTATCCATAAGAATACTAGAGTTAGTGTTAGAGCATATGTCAGCTTCAGGAGTCATTTTCGCCGTCCTCTTACATTTACATGTTAGAGAATCGGGTACTTGACTCGACGTGGAGGGGTAGTTCGTATTGGGAAATTTTTCTAGTGTGTAGATTTTGCTAAGTAGCTCATCTCGCTCTTTTGCAAAGGCCTTCCTTTCTACTTCTAGTTGTCGTTCAAGTTCTGCTATGAGTAGTAGTTTCTTAGGGATGTAGGTTCGAGAGAGTACATCTTGAAAAGCATCTTCCTGTTCTTTGTTTGGGAGTAAGGTTTCGACATCCTCCGAGAGTGAGGATACCTCAGACTTATCTCTATTGTTCAACTCTGTGTAGTCATACGCGATTTCTGCCCAATGAATGTTCTGTTCTCTTGTTTCTTCTGAGATGGTAGCGGAGGATGATCTCACAAATGGCTTAAGTTGCGGGGAAGCACCATTTCTTGTTTGCAAGAACGCAGTGTTGCACATGTTGTATCTTTTAACTGCTAGCGGTGTTGGATTGCAATTGCTAGACAGTCCGATCCCCCCCCGTGCGTCGTAGAATTCTGTTTCCACAGGTTGGTTCAATAGGCATAGGATGCGTGAGTTTTCGTTTCTAAGGTGAAGTTGCTCTTCAAGCTCTTTCACCTTGCGGTATAGCCTAACTCTTTCCTTCGTAAGCAGTTCATATTGGGAGGCCGTCAGGAGGCGAGAAGTTTCACATGAACTAATAGCTAGTGCAGTTTCCTTAACCTTAGTCTCACTTTGTTTGTTCTTGCTTTGCAGACGTTTGACTAAAGCTTCAGAGGCCATTAGACGTTCGTTTGCACAGGCAAGTTCTTCTACTTTTAGACTAAGTAAGGCATAGTTGTTTTCAAATTTTAGCTTAAGTTCATCATAATCCCTAGCGTCTATGGTGGGTTTCTTAATGGCGTGTCGGTGAGTAAACACATCATCTAGGTGTGAGATTCGTACCTCAGACGCAGCGTTGGTAGGAGTATTAGCTGTGTTTTCACCGGTGTGACCCATCTCCTCGTCCTCGTCATGTTCGACCAGCCTTGCCATGCAGCAATCTTCATCCTTAGGCTCCTCGTCTTCTGAAGTGTCATTCACCCATTCCGCTTCTTCGGTGAGTAGAACTTTCCCACTTTCCACCTTGCGGGTCAATCTGGCCTTACGGTCGTAGTAGCCGGAGTCCTTCACGCATGGGGCGTGGCATTCTTTGGCAAAGTGCCCCATCTTTTCACACCGAAAGCACTTCACGGACTTTTGAGGTGCGGAGTCCTCTTCTTTCTTTGTTGGCTTGGCTTCCTCTGTGGGAGTGGTCTTTTTGATGCCGCTATAGGTTCTTTGGCGATTGGAAGAGGATGAGGATTTTTTCCCGATCTTCTTTGAGACCAACTTAGTGAGCATAGCCAGTTGCTTGCGTATATCACGAACATCTTCGTCTGATTCTGTATCAGCTTCGGATCCTGAAGAGGTGTCAGATACAACAGCTGGTAGCTTCCCTTTGTTCTGTTTGGTCTTAGTGGTGAAAGATCGTTCACTGGTTTTGTTCGAGAGGAGGGCCAGTGGGTCGACTCGAGTGTTGGTGGACTGAGGTTGCACGTATGGAGCATAGGCAGACAGACTGTCATAAAGAGCATGGATGGAAGTGTTGGAGAGGTCCTTACTCTGAATCATCATCACGATTGCATTGCCCCATTGTGGTTTGAGGCTTCCAAGAAAGCGGTTGTTGATGTCGAATTTGTCCCTCGAGATCCTGGCTTTCTTGAGTTCATTGATGACCTTCAGGTATCTGAGGTACATGTCACGCAGCTCCTCTCCTTCGTAGGCTTGGAAGTGTTCATACTGTGAGAGACACGCTGATTTCCTCCCTTGAGCACTTTCAGTTGTGCCTGCCATGATTTCTACGAGTTCATCCCATATTTCTTTAGCAGTTGTGCAGCACTCGATGTGAGCATAGACTTCGTTGCCCATGGCCTGGAAGAGGTATCCTTTGGCAGTCTCGTCGGCCTGTTCGCGAGCCAGTTCATCCTCATTGATGGGACCTCTTGGAGTGCGGCGTTCATCCATGGGGGGGTTTGCGTTTGGCTGTGCAGGGATGATTGTCCAGAACTGTGCTGGGCCGTTGAAGATGGAGTCCAGAAGATATTGAGAGAGTGGTGCGCCTTTGTTCCTGATGAACGTGAGGAACCGGTTTGTCCATATGCTGTAGACGCCTTGTCGCAGCATCGGAGGCCTGGTGTCGGAGCCCACTGTGGAGATGTCATTCGTGGTAGACATGGTCGGTGCAGTCGAATCGTCCGTGGTTTTGATCTTGTATAGATGAGAGAGTTAGTAACGAACGATAAGAAAGATGAGTTTAACGAGTAGAGTTTGTGAAAAATTCTTTAAAGAATTTCTTTGAACTAAGTGAGCGTGTGTGATGGTCGATAATGTATGAAGGAAAATATATCTTGAAATTAGGAGAAGTTCTAGAAATTTAAGAGCGAGATTTGAGGCGAGAAAAATAATTTCTGTCAAAAGTGGTATGGGAGATAGGACTAAAGTGTACGTATCAAATCTTAAATCAGTTTGGAAAGATTTTAACCCGAGAAACTTTTAACACTAGAAAAATTTAACATGTTAGAAAAAGTTCGCAAGTTGAAGAATTTCTTAAGCTTTGCAAGAAAACTTCGTGACTTAAAACAATTTCGCTAGTTGAGGATTTAAAGTTTCGCAGGAGAGTTTCGCGAGTTATAAAACTTTCGCAAGTCGAGAATTTTTGAAGCTTCGTAAGAAAATTTCGCAAGAAAAAATTTCGCACGTAGAGAATTTTAAAGCTTCGCAACAGACTTTTCGCAAGAGATAAAGCTTTTTCGCAAGTTAAATTTTCGCAAGAAGATTTCGCAAAAAAATTTCGCACGTAGAGAATTTTAAAGCTTTGCAAGAAAATTTCGCAAGTCAAATAAAATTCCGCACGTTAAGAAAATTTTTCGCGGCCAAAAAAAATTTGGAGTAAGCTTTCTTGGATATGGAATTTCTCGGATTGTGAAGTGTAAGCCAATTTCGCAGGTGAAAGTTTCTCGGATTTTGAAAGTAAAAAGTTGCGAAAAAGAATGCTGTTTAAGTGAAAGTTCGCGGCTTAAAATTCTCGGATCTGACTGTAGGGAGTTGCGAAAAAAATACAGTAAGAGAAAGTTTCGCGGATTGTAAATTCTCGGATTTTGAATGTAGATAGTTGCGAAAAATGTAGTATAAGGGAAAGTTTCGCGGATTGTAAATTCTCAGGATCGACTTTCGCGGACGTGGAAAATTCGCGGACTTGAACGATCAAGCTCAAAGTTTCACGGTCAAGAACATGTTAGTACTGTTCCATTGCTTTTCACGCGATTTCCCAGAAAATCGTCCCGTTCTTGCTCAAATCTCAACCAAAATCGCTCAAACTTGATCCTAAACTTCAGAAATTCTTTCCTAAACACATAATCGACCGATTTGTGAGCTAAAAACAACAAGAAATAGGTCAAATCGACCGAAAACAGAGAATGGCCGAGATGTCTTTTTTCTGAAAAGTTTTGCTTCAATCTTGCTCAAAACTCGTTAAAACTGATCCAAAAGTGTTTTAAAAACATCTTAGACATAGAATCGATCTGGGGGAAGGTTTTAAACACAATAACAAAGCATAAACACCCCAAAACGAGCTCAAAATGCCCGAAAGTGATTTTTTATCCAAAAACACCTTTGATCTTTCTTGGAATCGAACGAAACTGGATTCAAATCAATGCAGATCGATCCACGTTTGCTCTGATAAGAGGTGTTGGTCCCGAATGCACCAAACAAGGAATCAAAGAGGCTTTGATGGAATGTAAAGGGAGTATTCTCACCTTTGAGTGTGTGTAGTGTGTGAAAAAGTTGGATAAGCCTTTGATCTTTGATTACTTTCAAAAGTGAGTTGGTAATACCTTATATAACACATTAACCCTAGGTATATTAAGGCCCAATCACTAAGTATAAATTAATTACAATCTAGTCTAAAGCCCAAGCTAAAGATAATTACAAAATTAATCCCAAGACCTAAACTATTGACACAATCAATTAAATATCCTAACAAAAGGACTTCAAATTACGCCGAACTTAATGAATATGAGTTTTAGTTAATCACATTGGTTATTCATAAGTTTTTGAATCAGGACCATCCAAGTTTTAGATCAGAAATTATGCAGAAAATCGTGAAGGTTGCCATTTTCGGGCAACAGCACCCGAAAATCAAATTTGGGCTCAAATTCAGGGTCAAAGGACTTTGAAATAGGCCTAACTTGAAGAAAAACATTTTCGATAATCAAGTTGGTTATTCTTCGAAATTTGAATCAGGGTCATCCGTGTTTTAGATCAAAAGTTATGCTAAAAACCTTGCAGACTGCTATTTTCGGGCAACAGCACCGGAAATAAAATTCGGGCACAATTTCGGGATCAACGGACTTCGAATTTGGAAAAACTTAAAGAATAGAAGTTTTAGATGATCAAGTTGGTTATTCATTGGAATTTTAATCAGGGTCATCTGAGTTTTAGCTCAAGAGATATTCTATAAACCGCGTTGGCTGCCATTTTCGGGTAACAGCACCCGAAAATCAAATTCGGGCACAATTTCGGGGTCAAAGGACTTCGAAGTAGGCCTAACTTAAAAAGAAGAAAAGTTTTATATAATCAAGTTGGTTATTCATAGGAATTTGAATCAGGGTCATCCGAGTTTTAGATCAAATGTTGTACTAAAAATTCGTGCAGGCTGCCATTATCGGACAATAGCACCCGAAAATCAAATTCGGGCCGAATTTCGGGGTCAAAAGACTTCGAATTACGCTGAATTTAAAAAATAGAAGTTTTAGATAATCAATTTAGTTATTCATAGGATTTGGAATCAGGGTCATCCAAGTTTTAGATTAGAAGTTATGCTAAGAATAGTGCAGGATGCCATTTTCGGGCAACAGCACCCGAAATTCAAATTCAGGCCCAATTTCGGGGTCAAAGGACTTCGAATTAGGCCAACCTTGAGTAAAAGTTTTAGATAATCAACTTGGTTATTCGTAGGAATTTTAGTCAGGGTCATCCGAGTTTTAGATCAAAAGGTATGCTAAAAATCGTGCAGGCTGCCGTTATCTGCCAAAAGCTCACGAAAATGAAATTCGGGCACAATTTCGGGGTCAAAGGACTTCAAATTACGCCGAACTTAAAGTATGAGTTTTAGTTAGTCAAGTTGGCTATTCATAAGTTTTTCCATCAGGACCATCCAAGTTTTAGATCAGAAATTATGCTGAAAATCGTGCAGGTTGCCATTTTCAGGCAACAGCACCCGAAAATCAAATTCGGGCTCAAATTCAGGGTCAAAGGACTTTGAAATAGGCCTAACTTGAAGTAAAACATTTTCGATAGTCAAGTTGGTTATTCTTCGGAATTTGAATCAGGGTCATCCGTGTTTTAGATCAAAAGTTATGCTAAAAACCTTGCAGAATGCCATTTTCGGGCAACAGCACCGGAAATATAATTTGGGCGCAATTCCGGGGTCAACGGACTTCGAATTTAGCAAAACTTAAAGAATAGAAGTTTTAGATGATCAAGTTGGTTATTCATTGGAATTTTAATTAGGGTCATCCGAGTTTTAGCTCAAGGGTTATTCTATAAACCGTGTAGGCTGCCATTTTCGGGTAACAGAACCCGAAAATCAAATTCGGGCACAATTTCGGGGTCAAAGGACTTCGAAGTAGGCCTAACTTAAAAAGAAGAAAAGTTTTATATAATCAAGTTGGTTATTCATAGGAATTTTAATCAGGGTCATCCGAGATTTAGATCAAAAGTTATACTAAAAATTCGTGCAGGCTGCCATTATCGGGCAACAGCACCCGAAAATCAAATTCGGGCCGAATTTCGGGGTCAATGGACTTCGAATTACGCCGAATTTAAAAAATAGAAGTTTTAGATAATCACTTTAGTTATTCATAGGATTTTGAATCAAGGTCATCCAAGTTTTAGATTAGAAGTTATGCTAAGAATAGTGCAGGACAGCACCCGAAATTCAAATTCAGGCACAATTTCGGGTTCAAAGGACATCGAATTAGGCCAAACTTAAAGAGAGTAAAAGTTTTAGATAATCAATTTGGTTATTCATAGGAATTTTAGTCAGGGTCATCCGAGTTTTAGTCAAAAGGTATGCTAAAAATCGTGCAGGCTGCCGTTATCTGCCAAAAGCTCACGGAAATAATTTTGGGGTAAAAGGACTTCAAATTACGCCGAACTTAATGAATATGAGTTTTAGTTAATCACATTGGTTATTCATAAGTTTTTGAATCAGGACCATCCAAGTTTTAGATCAGAAATTATGCAGAAAATCGTGAAGGTTGCAATTTTCGGGCAACAGCACCCGAAAATCAAATTCGGGCTCAAATTCAGGGTCAAAGGACTTTAAAATAGGCCTAACTTGAAGAAAAACATTTTCGATAATCAAGTTGGTTATTCTTCGGAAATTGAATCAGGGTCATCCGTGTTTTAGATCAAAAGTTATGCTAAAAACTTTGCAGACTGCCATTTTCGGGCAACAGCACCGGAAATAAAATTCGGGCACAATTTCGGGATCAACGGACTTCGAATTTGGAAAAACTTAAAGAATAGAAGTTTTAGATGATCAAGTAGGTTATTCATTGGAATTTTAATCAGGGTCATCTGAGTTTTAGCTCAAGAGTTATTCTATAAACCGCGTAGGCTGCCATTTTCGGGTAACAGCACCCGAAAATCAAATTCGGGCACAATTTCGGGGTCAAAGGACTTCGAAGTAGGCCTAACTTAAAAAGAAGAAAAGTTTTATATAATCAAGTTGGTTATTCATAGGAATTTTAATCAGGGTCATCCGAGTTTTAGATCAAAAGTTATACTAAAAATTCGTGCAGGCTGCCATTATCGGGCAACAGCACCCGAAAATCAAATTCGGGCCGAGTTTCGGGGTCAATGGACTTCGATTTACGCCGAATTTAAAAAATAGAAGTTTTAGATAATCAATTTAGTTATTCATAGGATTTTGAATCAGGGTCATCCAAGTTTTAGATTAGAAGTTATGCTAAGAATAGTGCAGGATGCCATTTTCGGGCAACAGCACCCGAAATTCAAATTCAGGCACAATTTCGGGGTCAAAGGACTTCGAATTAGGCCAAACTTAAAAAGAGTAAAAGTTTTAGATAATCAAGTTGGTTATTCATAGGAATTTTAGTCAGGGTCATCCGAGTTTTAGATCAAAAGGTATGCTAAAAATTGTGCAGGCTGCCGTTATCTGCCAAAAGCTCACGAAAATCAAATTCGGGCACAATTTCGGGGTCAAAGGACTTCAAATTACGTCGAACTTAAAGAATATGAGTTTTAGTTAGTCAAGTTGGTTATTCATAAGTTTTTGCATCAGGACCATCCAAGTTTTAGATCAGAAATTATGCTGAAAATCGTGCAGGTTGCCATTTTCAAGCAACAGCACCCGAAAATCAAATTCGGGCTCAAATTCAGGGTCAAAGGACTTTGAAATAGGCCAAACTTGAAGTAAAACATTTTCGATAGTCAGGTTGGTTATTCTTCGGAATTTGAATCAGGGTCATCCGTGTTTTAGATCAAAAGTTATGCTAAAAACCTTGCAGAATGCCATTTTCGGGCAACAGCACCGGAAATAAAATTTGGGCGCAATTTCGGGGTCAACGGACTTCGAATTTAGCAAAACTTAAAGAATAGAAGTTTTAGATGATCAAGTTGGTTATTCATTGGAATTTTAATTAGGGTCATCCGAGTTTTAGCTCAAGGGTTATTCTATAAACCGTGTAGGCTGCCATTTTCGGGTAACAGAACCCGAAAATCAAATTCGGGCACAATTTCGGGGTCAAAGGACTTCGAAGTAGGCCTAACTTAAAAAGAAGAAAAGTTTTATATAATCAAGTTGGATATTCATAGGAATTTTAATCAGGGTCATCCGAGATTTAGATCAAAAGTTATACTAAAAATTCGTGCAGGCTGCCATTATCGGGCAACAGCACCCGAAAATCAAATTCGGGCCGAATTTCGGGGTCAATGGACTTCGAATTACGCCGAATTTAAAAAATAGAAGTTTTAGTTAATCACTTTAGTTATTCATAGGATTTTGAATCAGGGTCATCCAAGTTTTAGATTAGAAGTTATGCTAAGAATAGTGCAGGATGCATTTTCGGGCAACAGCACCCGAAATTCAAATTCAGGCACAATTTCGGGTTCAAAGGACATCGAATTAGGCCAAACTTAAAAAGAGTAAAAGTTTTAGATAATCAATTTGGTTATTCATAGGAATTTTAGTCAGGGTCATCCGAGTTTTAGTCAAAAGGTATGCTAAAAATCGTGCAGGCTGCCGTTAGCTGCCAAAAGCTCACGGAAATAATTTCGGGGTAAAAGGACTTCAAATTACGCCGAACTTAATGAATATGAGTTTTAGTTAATCACATTGGTTATTCATAAGTTTTTGAATCAGGACCATCCAAGTTTTAGATCAGAAATTATGCAGAAAATCGTGAAGGTTGCAATTTTCGGGCAACAGCACCCGAAAATCAAATTCGGGCTCAAATTCAGGGTCAAAGGACTTTAAAATAGGCCTAACTTGAAGAAAAACATTTTCGATAATCAAGTTGGTTATTCTTCGGAATTTGAATCAGGGTCATCCGTGTTTTAGATCAAAAGTTATGCTAAAAACCTTGCAGACTGCCATTTTCGGGCAACAGCACCGGAAATAAAATTCGAGCACAATTTCGGGATCAACGGACTTCGAATTTGGAAAAACTTAAAGAATAGAAGTTTTAGATGATCAAGTTGGTTATTCATTGGAATTTTAATCAGGGTCATCTGAGTTTTAGCTCAAGAGTTATTCTATAAACCGCGTAGGCTGCCATTTTCGGGTAACAGCACCCGAAAATCAAATTCGGGCACAATTTCGGGGTCAAAGGACTTCGAAGTAGGCCTAACTTAAAAAGAAGAAAAGTTTTATATAATCAATTTGGTTATTCATAGGAATTTTAATCAGGGTCATCCGAGTTTTAGATCAAAGGTTATACTAAAAATTCGTGCAGGCTGCCATTATCGGGCAACAGCACCCGAAAATCAAATTCGGGCCGAGTTTCGGGGTCAATGGACTTCGATTTACGCCGAATTTAAAAATAGAAGTTTTAGATAATCAATTTAGTTATTCATAGGATTTTGAATCAGGGTCATCCAAGTTTTATATTAGAAGTTATGCTAAGAATAGTGCAGGATGCCATTTTCGGGCAACAGCACCCGAAATTCAAATTCAGGCACAATTTCGGGGTCAAAGGACTTCGAATTAGGCCAAACCTAAAAAGAGTAAAAGTTTTAGATAATCAAGTTGGTTATTCATAGGAATTTTAGTGAGGGTCATCCGAGTTTTAGATCAAAAGGTATGCTAAAAATTGTGCAGGCTGCCGTTATCTGCCAAAAGCTCACGAAAATCAAATTCGGGCACAATTTCGGGGTCAAAGGACTTCAAATTACGCTGAACTTAAAGAATATGAGTTTTAGTTAGTCAAGTTGGTTATTCATAAGTTTTTGCATCAGGACCATCCAAGTTTTAGATCAGAAATTATGCTGAAAATCGTGCAGGTTGCCATTTTCAGGCAACAGCACCCGAAAATCAAATTCGGGCTCAAATTCAGGGTAAAAGGACTTTGAAATAGGCCTAACTTGAAGTAAAACATTTTCTATAGTCAGGTTGGTTATTCTTCGGAATTTGAATCAGGGTCATCCGTGTTTTAGATCAAAAGTTATGCTAAAAACCTTGCAGAATGCCATTTTCGGGCAACAGCACCGGAAATAAAATTCGGGCACAATTTCGGGGTCAACGGACTTCGAATTTGGCAAAACGTAAAGAATAGAAGTTTTAGATGATCAAGTTGGTTATTCATTGGAATTTTAATTAGGGTCATCCGAGTTTTAGCTCAAGGGTTATTCTATAAACCGTGTAGGCTGCCATTTTCGGGTAACAGCACCCGAAAATCAAATTCGGGCACAATTTCGGGGTCAAAGGACTTCGAAGTAGGCCTAACTTAAAAAGAAGAAAGTATAATCAAGTTGGTTATTCATAGGAATTTTAATCAGGGTCATCCGAGATTTAGATCAAAAGTTATACTAAAAATTCGTGCAGGCTGCCATTATCGGGCAACAGCACCCGAAAATCAAATTCGGGCCGAATTTCGGGGTCAATGGACTTCAAATTACGCCGAATTTAAAAAATAGAAGTTTTAGATAATCAATTTAGTTATTCATAGGATTTTGAATCAGGGTCATCCAAGTTTCAGATTAGAAGTTATGCTAAGAATAGTGCAGGATGCCATTTTCAGGCAACAGCACCCGAAATTCAAATTCAGGCACAATTTCGGGTTCAAAGGACTTCGAATTAGGCCAATCTTAAAAAGAGTAAAAGTTTTAGATAATCAAGTTGGTTATTCATAGGAATTTTAGTCAGGGTCATCCGAGTTTTAGTCAAAAGGTATGCTAAAAATCGTGCAGGCTGCCGTTATCTGCCAAAAGCTCACGAAAATAATTTTGGGGTAAAAGGACTTCAAATTACGCCGAACTTAATGAATATGAGTTTTAGTTAATCATCGTGAAGGTTGCCATTTTCGGGCAACAACACCCGAAAATCAAATTCGGGCTCAAATTCAGGGTCAAAGGACTTTGAAATAGGCCTAACGTGAAGAAAAACATTTTCGATAATCAAGTTGGTTATTCTTCGGAATTTGAATCTGGGTCATCCGTGTTTTAGATCAAAAGTTATGCTAAAAACCTTGCAGACTGCCATTTTCGGGCAACAGCACCGGAAATAAAATTCGGGCACAATTTCGGGGTCAACGGACTTCGAATTTGGCAAAACTTAAAGAATAGAAGTTTTAGATGATCAAGTTGGTTATTCATTGGAATTTTAATCAGGGTCATCTGAGTTTTAGCTTAAGAGTTATTCTATAAACCGCGTTGGCTGCCATTTTCGGGTAACAGCACCCGAAAATCAAATTCGGGCACAATTTCGGGGTCAAAGGACTTCGAAGTAGGCCTAACTTAAAAAGAAGAAAAGTTTTATATAATCAAGTTGGTTATTCAAAGGAATTTGAATCAGGGTCATCCGAGTTTTAGATCAAATGTTGTACTAAAAATTCGTGCAGGCTGCCATTATCGGACAATAGCACCCGAAAATCAAATTCGGGCCGAATTTCGGGGTCAAAAGACTTCGAATTACGCTGAATTTAAAAAATAGAAGTTTTAGATAATCAATTTAGTTATTCATAGGATTTGGAATCAGGGTCATCCAAGTTTTAGATTAGAAGTTATGCTAAGAATAGTGCAGGATGCCATTTTCGGGCAACAGCACCCGAAATTCAAATTCAGGCCCAATTTCGGGGTCAAAGGACTTCGAATTAGGCCAACCTTGAGTAAAAGTTTTAGATAATCAACTTGGTTATTCGTAGGAATTTTAGTCAGGGTCATCCGAGTTTTAGATCAAAAGGTATGCTAAAATTCGTGCAGGCTGCCGTTATCTGCCAAAAGCTCACGAAAATCAAATTCGGGCACAATTTCATGGTCAAAGGACTTCACATTATGCCGAACTTACAGAATATGAGTTTTAGTTAATCAAGTTGGTTATTCATAAGTTTTTGAATCAGGACCATCCAAGTTTTAGATCAGAAATTATGCTGAAAATCGTGCAGGTTGCCATTTTCAGGCAACAGCACCCGAAAATCAAATTCGGGCTCAAATGACTTTACAATAGGCCTAGCTTAAACAATTTTTTTTTTTGATAATCAAGTTGGTTATTATTCGGAATTTGAATCAGGGTTATCCGTGTTTTAGATCAAAAGTTATGCTAAAAACCTTGCAGACTGCCATTTTCGGGCAACAGCACCGGAAATAAAATTCGGGCACAATTTCGGGGTCAACGGACTTCGAGTTTGGCAAAACATAAAGAATAGAAGTTTTAGATAATCAAGTTGGTTATTCATTGGAATTTTAATCAGGGTCATCCGAGTTATAGCTCCAGAGTTATTCTATAAACGGTGTAGGCTGCCATTTTCGGGTAACAGCACCCGAAAATCAAATTCGGGCACAATTTCGGGGTCAAAGGACTTCGAAGTAGGCCTAACTTAAAAAGATGAAAAGTTTTATATAATCAAGTTGGTTATTCATAGGAATTTTAATCAGGGTCATCCGAGTTTTAGATCAAAAGTTATACTAAAAATTCGTGTAGGCTACCATTATCAGGCAACAGCACACGAAAATCAAATTCGGGCCGAATTTCAGGGTCAAAGGACTTCGAATTACGCCGAATTTAAAAATAGAAGTTTTAGATAATCAATTTAGTTATTCATATGATTTTGAATCAGGGTCATCCAAGTTTAGAAGTTATGCTAAGAATAGTGCAGGATGCCATTTTCGGGCAACAGCACCCGAAATTCAAATTCAGGCACAATTTCGGGGTCAAATGACTTCGAATTAGGCCAAACTTAAAAAGAGTAAAAGTTTTAGATAATCAAGTTGGTTATTCTTCGGAATTTGAATCAGGGTCATCCGTGTTTTAGATCAAAAGTTATGCTAAAAACCTTGCAGACTGGCCTTTTCGGGCAACAGCACCGGAAATAAAATTCGGGCACAATTTCGGGGTCAACGGACTTCGAATTTGGCAAAACATAAAGAATAGAAGTTTTAGATGATCAAGTTGGTTATTCATTGGAATTTTAATCAGGGTCATCCGAGTTTCAGCTCCAGAGTTATTCTATAAACGGTGTAGGCTGCCATTTTTGGGTAACAGCACCCGAAAATCAAATTCGGGTACAATTTCGGGGTCAAAGGACTTCGAAGTAGGCCTAACTTAAAAAGATGAAAAGTTTTATATAATCAAGTTGGTTATTCATAGGAATTTTAATCAGGGTCATCCGAGTTTTAGATCAAAAGTTATACTAAAAATTCGTGTAGGCTACCATTATCAGGCAACAGCACAGGAAAATCAAATTCGGGCCGAATTTCGGGGTCAAAGGACTTCGAGTTACGCCGAATTTAAAAAATAGAAGTTTTAGATAATCAATTTAGTTATTCATAGGATTTTGAATCAGGGTCATCCAAGTTTAGAAGTTATGCTAAGAATAGTGCAGGATGCCATTTTCGGGTAACAGCACCCGAAATTCAAATTCAGGCACAATTTCGGGGTCAAATGACTTCGAATTAGGCCAAACTTAAAAAGAGTAAAAGTTTCAGATAATCAAGTTGGTTATTCTTCGGAATTTGAATCAGGATCATCCATGTTTTAAATCAAAAGTTATGCTAAAAACCTTGCAGACTGCCCTTTTCGGGCAACAGCACCGGAAATAAAATTCGGGCACAATTTCGGGGTCAACAGACTTCGAATTTGGCAAAACTTAAACAATAGAAGTTTTAGATGATCAAGTTTGTTATTCATTGGAATTATGCCGAATTTAAAAAATAGAAGTTTTAGATAATCAATTTAGTTATTCATAGGATTTTGAATCAGGGTCATCCAAGTTTTAGATTAGAAGTTATGCTAAGAATAGTGCAGGCTGCCGTTATCGGGCAACAGCACCCGAAAATCAAATCGGGCCGAATTTCGGGGTCAAAAGACTTCGAATTACACCGAATTTAAATAATAGAAGTTTTAGATAATCAATTTAGTTATTCATAGGATTTTGAATCAGGGTCATCCAAGTTTTATGTAGAAGATCAATTCTAATTGTGCTTTGATTTTATTAGATGTCCTTGTATTTAGGGGCTTTTCTTATATTTGTCCTTAGATTAGGACTAGTTAGATATTTATACCAAGTGTGTTTGGTATAAATACTTTTGTAATCAAACGCAATCAATAGAGAAAGTTTTGGAAATTGATACGAAAGGCTTGCAATTCAATTTCTAGAGAGAGAAACAATAGTAACTTTCTCACTCTACTCGAATTCTCTCTCTGGTTCTTCATTTGAGTTTTTCGATCGAATCTTAATGTCAATTGTAGAATACCATTTGCAATTGTGCTTGATTTCATTAGTTGCCCTTGTAATTAGGGGCATTTTGTATAGTAGTCCTTAGATTAGGACTAGTTTGATATTTATACCAAGTTTGTTTGGTATAAATACATGTAAATCAATTGAGCTTAATAGAGAAAGTTTTGAGAATTGATCCGAAGAGCTTGCAATTCTATTTCTAGAGAGAGAAACAACAGTAACTTTCTCACTCTAATTGAATTCTCTCTAGTGTTCTTAACTTGAGTTTTTCGATCGAATTCAATTGATTATCTAAACGATCGAATTACTATGAATTCTAGCCTAGGATCGTAGAGTTGTTAATCTGAGGACCTAACAATTGGTATCAGAGCAGATTCGTTCTGTTTTGAATCGTAAATTGTTAGAATTGGATCGAAATTTTATTTCGAACACTGTTCCATCGAAGAACAGATTTGGCGCGAAAAGTTTTTCGATCTAATAGCTTAATTTTGTGCTTAATTGACTTGAATATGATGTTTCGGTGCTAGATTAAGTGATAAATGATCATTGCGACTAAATCAGGAGCAGTTTGAACGTCGAATTTTGATTAATTTGATTCTGAAATTTTACTGTTGACGAAGAACATGAAGAACACGTTCTGATTTTGATCAAATTCGATATATTTTGCTTCATAACGTGTTTAATTGCTTGTTCTTGCGTGATTAGTACTTGATTGCGAGCAATTACCTCAAACTTCACTATCTGATTCTTTGTTTTTGCTCGAATTTGTGTTAAGCGTATTCTGTGAATTTTTCTCGATTGCTCAAATTTTTCTCGCTAAGTTTTGCGATCGGATTAGTTTCTCGATCGATAAACTTAGCGCGAGAATTTATCTCGGTAAGAATACGAAGTCAGCGCTAGAATCGTCATCAGCAGAAACGTTTTTAGTTAGAAATATTTCTCGAGCATTATCCAGCGAAAAACTTTTTCGAGTGAGACCAATTTTGACCTTGCATGCGTAATAACTTTCACTCGAAAAGCTTTTTCAGTCAAACCTTTTAACGTTTGACCAGGCGAAAATCATTTATACGCGAGAAACTTTTCTAGTCAACGGATTTATTTTGACTTGTCGAGAAACTTACTAACGTACTGTTTCTTTACGATGGAAATAAATTCACGATCAGGAAATTTTTCTCGACTGAACGATTTTGTGCAATTTATTTCGCTCATAAAATTTTCCGCTGACAAAATTTCTCGCACGAAAACAGTAAATACATTCTATATCGACGAAATTAATTTCGATCATACTCTAAAGATTGAATCGAATCAAACGCTACTAACAAATTTCGTCACTTGTGAAGCACTTTACATCGTCTTCAACCCTCAAAACAATCAACGAAGATCCTTCAACAACTCGACTACTATAATACAAACATGGATGCATACACACTCGGAAATGACAACCGTCCGCCGATCTTGCAAAGAGGCGAATACACAGTGTGGAGAAGCCGCTTCCTGAATTTCATTGCTCTAAAGGATCAAGCCGAAAATCTACTGCAGTCCCTTGAAGAGGGACCGGCACAGTTCTGGGTTCATGTACCCGGGGACGAAACAGCTACTCCAGCAATTCCAGCTTCTAGGCGACTAAAGGAGCCTAGAGAATACTCTCTGGAGGAAAGAGCTCGAGCTAAGGCTGATCTAGTTGCCATGAATACCCTTATGCAGGGCATCCCCAACGATATATACAGACAAATCGACAGCCTTACATCGGCCAAAGGGATGTGGGATGAGCTGCATAGGATGATGCAAAGGACGGAAGTTGGCATAAAGGCCAAGATGGCGAACATTCTCACTGCTTACGACTCATTCAAAGCAAAGCCGGAGGAGAGTCTATACGAAATCTACCAACGATACCTCACTCTTCTCAACGAGATGAGGAAGATAGAAATAACGAAGACAAACATGGAGACAAACATAAGATTTCTATCTTCTCTGCCCACGGAATGGAAGAAAATATCCACTCAAATACGACAAAATAAAGATTTAGAGGAGTTGGATGTCCATGCCGTGTTCGATAATCTCGCTCAGCATGAGGATGATATCCGCGAGATTACCAAAGAGCAGAAAGGCAAACAAACCGATGACACGGTTGCCTTAGTCTCGGAGAAGAGGAGCACAAGATCAAGAAAGGAAAAGATCGTTAGGCCACCTTCATCATCAGAGTCGGAAGATGAATTGGACTCCGACATCGAGCCGAACATGAAAGCCCTTGGAAATCAGTTAGCTCTCATTGGACAAATGATGAGCAAGAAGTACTTCAAGAAGAAGTCTTCAACCTCTGCCAATAGACTTCGGACTACAAGCTCCAAGAACAAAGAATGTGCTCCGGAGAGTTCCGAGGTCAAGAATCCCAAAGAGACTAACAAATGCTTTAACTGTGGCAAAGCAGGTCACTTCGCCAGAGAGTGCACTCTCCCGAAGAAAAGAGATGCAAACTACTACTCCAGGAAGCTTCAATTGACAAAACAGAAAAAAGCTGGAGTAGCTCTCATGGCCGAACAGGACCAATGGCTCGAGGACACGTCGAGCTCCGAAGAAGAGAACTTAGCCCTCATGGCCCGTCTCGACAACGAATTGGACGCGGAAACATCCACTCGTACGGACTACGACAACGCATCCACGTTTTCAAATGAGGTAGTCACTCCTTCCACATTATTGACCATGTTAGAATCATATCAAAAGCAATATGCTAACATGAAACGTGAGCAGAAAAGTATAAAGGAAGTAGAGGACGAACTTGAGAGAGCTCAGGGGAAGATAGATAGTCTCGAATAAGAACTTGGGAGCTCTAGGAATAACCTCTCTTAGAAATTTTGCTGAATCGTCTTATGAAAATACTTTCGATTCATCCATTAGACAAGGTCCACATGGTCCAGAAATCCCCTTTGACTACAAAGAACTAAATGAAAGGGACAAAAATAGGAAAGAAACTCTAACACCTGTCTGCAATTTAGTTCAAATTCTACCTCGTGACTCTCAAACACACCACGAGGAAGTTAAAACCGTTAATTATAAAAATTCTCTCTACAAACCACCTATCATCAAACAGATAGAAGAGTCACAGGCAAAGTTAGAAAAAGAACGAGAGAATTTCGAAGCTGAAAAGAAAAAATTCTTTAAGGAGATGGAAAATCTCAAGGCTTCCTCGTCCTCCCAAACTACCTCTCACGCTATTACAAAAAGCGTGAAAAATGAAAAAACGCCTTTGAAAGATAAAAATTGTAAAAATAATTCTGTTAAAAGTGCTATGACTAATTTTACTTTACCTACGTCTATAGGGAGCGTAGCGTCAGCACTAAAAACAAAGGCGAGAGTGTCTAGCACTAAGATAAAGAAGGAGCCATTAGATTTAAATGTTTCTGAACATGCTACTCCTTCTGTTACAATAAAAGACACTCGTAGAAATAAAAGAGCTATTTCCACTTTTAAGATAGTTGCTTCTACTTATTCACTTCAGCCGATCACCTAAGCACCAACTTCGAAATAGGCTCTACTTCAAAAATTAATCATTCTAAAACAAATGCCACAAGGAAGACTCGTAGGAAACAAGATCCAGCCATAAAGAAAGCTTATAGCGCCGTACATGACTGTACTCACCTAAGGTATCACGTAGAAATTAAATCCCCCAAGCACCTTAGGAGACTATCACAAGAAAAGATCTTTTCCTCACTCAAACCCTCCAAAGCATTTGTACGTGCTGAAATTAACCTTCCCTGTAAGGTTCAACCCAAATGGGTTCCTAAATCTCCGCCTAGGACGACGAAAGCCAAAAGGGCCAAGTCTCCTATAGAGGCAAAACCCAAACCCACTTTTCCAACAGTGCAATGGGTTATTAAGACTCTTCCAAAAATAGATTTAGGAGACATATCTGAACCCAAAACTAAATCTGCTAAGCCGAGAGGACCCATCCTTAAGTGGGTACCTAAAGCTCTCTAAATTGTTTTTGCAGATCCATCATGTGTGGTACCTCGACTCTGGTTGCTCCACACACATGACTGGTAATCAAGAGCTGCTGAGCAACTACAAAGACCGACCAAACGGCAAAGTCAGATTTGGGAACAACGATTCAGCCCCGATTCTAGGACTTGGGGACATCATTCTGAAGAATCTGACCATCAAAGATGTCTCATACGTCGAAGGCCTCCGCCATAACTTGTTCAGCATAGGCCAATTCTGTGACAAAGGCTTCCAGGTGGTCTTCCATGCTGACCGGTGCAGAATTTTGGATAGTCAGGACACAGAACTCCTTCAAGGACTTCGAAAATCCAATCTTTACACGACAGCTGTATGCCTCATTTCTCAGATTGATTTACTGAGGAACAGCCTATGGCATCAACGACTGTCTCATCTAAACATGAAAGCTCTCCAACGTCTTTCTACGAAAAAGTTGGTTCACGGTCTTCCAACTATACAACTACAAAGGGAGCATCACTGTTCGGCATGTCACCTAGGAAAAATGAAGCTAGCATCTCATCACGTCAAGCAAATTGCGTCTACTTCTCGACCATTGGAACTAATTCACATGGATCTCTGTGGTCCGATGCAGACTCAGAGTATCAATGGAAGAAAGTATGTCCTAGTGATTGTAGATGACTATTCTCGCTACACGTGGACAAAGTTCCTCCGAACGAAAGATGAGACTGGTGACTTGATTATCAATTTTGTGAACACAATCTGCTGCAACAGACTATTCAAGTTGTTCGAACAGACAACGGCACTAAGTTCAAGAACAATCACCTCAGTGAGTTTTATCAGAAACTTGGAATAAGTCAACAATTTTCAGCCGCCATAACACCTCAACAAAATGGGGTCGTTGAAAGGAAAAATCGAACACTAGTGGAAGCCGCTCGTACAATGCTGATCCAATCGGGACTTCCACACTTTCTATGGGTTGAAGCAGTCAATACCGCTTGTTTTACTCAAAATAGGACGGTGGTTCACAAACGGTTCAACAAGACTCCGTACGAGATTGTGAATAATAGAGTGCCCAACATCTCTTTCCTTAAAGTCTTCGGGTGCAAGTGCTTTGTGGCGAACGATCGAGAGCAACGTGCAAAGTTCGACCCTAAAGCATTCGAAGCTACATTTGTCGGGTATTCTTCAACATCAAAAGCGTACCGAGTATACATCAAGTCCAACCGAACTATTAAGGAAAGCTATAATGTCGCTTTCCACGAAGTGGCAGAAATGGCTTCTGGTCAATTCAGTCCAGGACCCGTGCCTAACCCGTTGGTTCCTGCTCAATTCAGTTCAGGACCCGTTCTCAACCCGTTGGCTTCTGAAGACGACATTTCAGACCCCGCAATCACTGGTGTGTTGGCACAAAACCAGCAGAAGAAGCAACGAGACTTGCAATAGACGACTTGGATTCTCTCTTCGAACCGGTATATCGGTCATACACGACTACACCTACAATGGATTCTCTACCAAACGAGACCGACATACCAAGTTCATCTCACACCTCTACCCCATCCGATTCGGAATTGCCACAGAACACCGAAGAACCTAAAGTGGTCATCGAGGAAGTATCATCAGAGACGATCAATCCAAGTGCAGTATTGCAACTTCCTCAGACAAATGATCAATCGGAGACTATAGGCAATCTAGATCCACAGATGGCTGACGCATCGACTTCAGCCTTGCCTCATGAGCGCAAGTGGACGAGAGGCCACTCGGTTGATCAGATAATTGGCGATCCTTCGGTTGGTGTGAGGACACGTCGTCAACACAGTCTTTTCAGTTGCTTCCTGAGCCAAAACGAGCCTACCAAAGTAGCAGACGCACTTCGAGACCCGGATTGGACAATTGCAATGCAAGAGGAAATCAATCAATTCGAACGTCTTCAAGTGTGGACCTTGGTACCCCGTCCACATGGGAAAACAGTGGTCGGAACAAAATGGGTTTTCAAGAATAAGAAAAATGAAGATGGTGAAGTGATCCGGAACAAAGCAAGGCTACTTGCTAAGGGATACAATCAACAGGAAGGCATCGGCTACGACGAGACTTATGCTCCTGTTGCCTGTATCGAAGCTATCCGCCTCCTTCTGGCTTATGCTGCTCACAAAGACTTCAAAGTCTATCAGATGGAAGAAGAAGTCTACGTCGCTCAGCCGGAAGGTTTCGTTGATCAAGAACATCCCGATCATGTTTATCGCTTGGACAAAGCTCTCTATAGACTAAAACAAGCCCCACGTGCTTGGTACGATGTCCTGAGTGATTTCCTCGTGAAGTCTGAATTCATACGAGGAACGATAGACACAACCCTCTTCATTAAATGGCATGACAAAGATCTGATGGTCGTCCAAGTATACGTCGACGACATCATCTTCGGATCAACAAATCCTCGGCTCTGCAAGAAGTTTGGAGATCTCATGAAGAGCAAATTCGAGATGAGTCACATGGGAGAGATGCAATTTTTCTTAGGCCTTCAAGTCAGGCAGCTCAATGATGGAATTTTCATCAGTCAGACAAAATACATCAAGGATATTCTGAAGAAGTTTCATCAAGACCAGAGCAAGCCTCTCAGCACTCCTATGTCACCAAGTTCAAGTTGGATGCCGATCCCTCTGGTAAATCGGTCGACATCACACTGTATCGCAGTATTATTGGATCTCTTCTCTACCTCACTCCGAGTCGGCCGGATATCATGTTTGCCACCTGCTTGTCTGCCCGTTTTCAAGCCGATCCCAAAGAATCCCATATGCTCGCGGTCAAAAGAATTTTACGCTACCTTAAGGGCACCTCTACCCTTGGCCTATGGTATCCAAAGGGTACGAATTTTAAACTTATCGGCTACACTGACGCTGACTATGCAGGTTGCCGAATGGACAGGAAAAGCACGTCCGGTGGCGCTCAATTTCTAGGCGAAAAGCTGGTTTGCTGGTCATGCAAAAAGCAGGAACTGTGTGTCCACTTCGACGGCAGAAGCAGAATACGTAGCTGCCGCCAGCTGTTGCTCACAGATGCTGTGGATGCGGACACAGCTTCGCGACTATGGGTACAATCTAAATAATATACCCATATAAAAACAACCCTCTTGCAAAACTTTCTCAGACGATACAAAATCCTTCAAAAACTTTCAATTTTTCACTCCAAATCGTCTGATTAAGGTAGAAATTCGATTCGGTTAACGATTGCGAATGATATAACTTGATTTGCATTTACATTCTGTAGTTTTTCGCATGATTAGTTAAAATTTTTCGACTGTTCTTCAAAAACTAGTTAAACGTATACTGTTTCAATAAAATTGTGGCATGCTTCTTGGATTTTCTGAGTTAAATGCTAGTTTTTTTAATAGATTTGATGTTCTTGATGAAACAGATAGTTTAAAACTTCGGAAAAATCTGCATCTGTGACGTTAAAATGAGTTTAGATGAAACTGGGTTTTGAAGTTTTGAAGCTGTCGAAGAACTTTGTCGATCGCAAATAATCCTAATTGAATTCCAATTCAATTGAGATACTATATGTGTCGATTTAATTTTCGATCGCAAAATTGTGATTTAGTCGTCACGATAAAAGATTTTAACCGTTACACTTACCATCGAAAAATCCAATTATAATTTCCTGCGAGCGAAAAACTTATGCACTGACTAGACAATTTAGATGCAAATTTTATCGAGCGTAAAACTTGTACATTCAATCAAATATCACATTCCGCTCGACAAATTTAGAATCGAAAATTTTATTCAATCGAAGAAAATTTTTCGATAGTAAATTTACCTGAGACGTAATTTCTCGATCGTAAATTTACACGGAATTTTTCTCGATCGTAAAATTGATCGACTACAATCACGATTTCAACTTCAACACTTAGGAAATTTTTCTAAGTCTTTTACACTGTAGCTAACAATAGCGGATAAAATTCTTCGATCGCAAAATTTAGACAGAATTCTTTCAATTGAAATCAATATATAGGAAATCAAATTGCAATTCAATTTTCTCGACCGAAAATTTTCTCGGCATGAACAGTGACTTACTAATTTAATACTTAGCGAAATTTCGAACTATTTTCACATGACATATATTTCATTCGAAATTACATTCATGCCATCACGATTTTTGAAATTGAACTTACACTATGCATTTGATATGATTTCAATTCACAATTCATCGAACATGCTATTACTTGCGATATTACTATAGTTTGATGAAATTTTTCATATTTCGACTAAAAATAAAATTGACCTAATAAACTTTTATATATCTTATTTTTTCAGATGGATCGCTACCCGAAATACAACCACATCTACGATCACAACCTTTATCAAAAGGTTCAAGATACGAACTTCCAGCTCGATTTGAGCACCGTTTAGGTGTCCAGACGAGATCATCGTATCAATCCTACAAGGCCACTCGATCTGGCATGCGTTAGTGGTCAGTGCATCAGTGCCGATGTTCTATCTCCCAGCAGTTCTGGGGCTGCATACAAGGAGAAGTGGACAATGGAGCCTTCAGATTCGTAACAAGGATAGGGACGCAGCATATCAGCATGGACAAGAACCAGTTCGGCATGGTACTGGACTTGCCCCACAGTGATAATTACGACCGGCTCCCATCGGATGCCAAGATGATTCAGGACTTCTTGCACATGGGATACCAACCACCGCTCACAAGATTAGCTCAGGTCCAGAGCAGCGGAATCCCACACCCGTGGAAGACACTATTCGGAATAGAAGTGTCTGTCGCCCAAGCACGCAGGATTCGATAAGGGCAACAGCAATATTTTGAGGATCTTCCACGGCATCGCCTTCTCAAGAAATTATGACTACGCTCAGCTAATCTGGAACGACCTCGCGGACCAGATTTGGCAGAAGGAGAACCGGCGCTCAAAGAACGTGCCTTATGCTCGGTGGTTCAACGTCATCATCAGGGAGATCATGGCGCTGCATCAGAACATCCCCCAGCTGCCTCCTGGTGGAAACTACCAGCCGCCAAGGCTTAATTTTTTCCACAACCCACGGCTCACGGACCTGGACCAACCGTCGATGCCAATTCCACTCAACTTACTCAGGCTCGCCGACCTCGCGGGAGCTGAGTATCAGAGATTCTGCCGGGAACACAACTTAACGGAAGAAATGATTAGAGGGCCCCTGGCAGATCACCATGTGAGCCCTCCCCAACACCAACCAAGCCCTGACGACGCGATGATAGACGTCGTTGCTCAGGAGTTTCAACAGGAGTCCTCTTTGATCGAAGAGCCAATGCCCGACATGGAAGATACCCTAATCGACGTCGTGGCTACAGAGATGGAGCTCGAGGCTCCTGCACTCGAATTACAAGTGGAAGAGCCCGTACATGTTGGCGTGCTCGAAGAAACTTTTGAGGAAGTTCTTCAACAAGAAGCACTGCCCGAAACGGAAATGGGGCACACTTCACTTTCACTAGTGACAGATCAGACATTGGAGAACGTCGATCGAGATCTTACTCCTCACACCGCCACCCCGTCTGCACAGAGTCTGACGAGGAAATCAGTCTGATCAGGAAGACTCCCAGAAGACTCAGTATTCAGTTGGAGTCGCTCTTTCCAGCAGTCACCACCGCACCAGATATTACGCTAACCACAACGACAAGTGTTGCCGGCACTTCTTCGCTCAATCTTGAGCCGCAACCAACTCACGTGGTGTCTGGTTCGCAGGCGCAACCTGAGCCTGCCTTAACACCCAGAGAGACGAATCCTCAAGATTCGACTCGAGGATTGGGTGGAAGTCTCATACAGTCACAACCTCAAGTGACTGTGAGCCAACCCGCAGAGTCGGTGTCTACTCAAGGGTTGATAACAGGCGACATCAGTCGTCCTGGTCCATTCACGGAGGCGTCCGCACCCTTTGTGACGAACGAGCAGTTTCAGGCCGCTCTCTCTGCCGCTGTACAGTCAATGGAAGACAAGATCAAAGAGAGAGTACTTCAAGCAATCGAGGCATCCCCATCAATCCATACACAATCCCCATCACCGAGCTCCACGACATTATCCTCGCCCGTCTGATAGGCCTTTCCATCCGATCGCCGCAAGAAGAATCCCTCTATAGGCGATTGGTGGACCATCCTGAGCCACCGACTGACACCTGCCGAGGCTAAAGCTCCCACTCACGGCGCAGACATGACGATCCTGACGATCAGGACCCTCATGAGGGGGAGAAGAGGCCGAGGACATCTACAAGTGGCCAAGAACAAGGCTCGGGCGCTGCACAGACAAGCACTGGAGCTGGCGAAACCCATACTACTCACCAAACCCAAACTACCCACACCATGCACCGCACCGCCCACATCGACCCACCAACCTTTCACCTAAGGACGCCTCTGCCCACACCGCCGATCTACTTAAGCCCCTTGCTTCCGGAAGAAGAAGCAAGTGCTGCAATGCTTGTAGCTCTAGCAGCTATCCAAGCCACTCCCTCAGTCGCTCTAGACCAATCGGGACCCTCTGGACATGGCGTCAATCCCACACGAGGTCCTAGACAAGTATATCTTCGAAGGACAGTGGATGACCCATTCCATGCCCGAGGAGCATCAAAGGCGACGGCTTCACGACGTTCGGCGCTTTCTACAACAAGCGTCTATAGACCTCGTAATCATAGAAGACGACGAGCTTCAGAAAGGTGAAGACTACGAGCGAGATATCCCAAGGCTACCAGAATTAATCGCTCAACAGGCGGTTCCCTCTCCAAGGCTAACGCCAGGGACCGTTCGGATCGACACGCCATGGGAGAACATCCAAATAGAATTCCCTTCCTAGAAGAAGTTCGTGAGAATATTTGGAGGTCTCCGAACAGAGTCAAGAAGCCGAACGAGTTCGAGCTTAGAGGGATCTCTCATTGGGATCAGCAGAAGAGGATGACCTACCTCTGGATGCTGACCAAACTAGGACCTGATGTTAGGCTGGGGATGACTAAGGCACAAGCCAAGAGCCATTATAAGAGTCTCTCTCCAATAAGCCAACTACTCAGCGTCTACTGTGACAAAGGAGGACTTCCAACACCTCACTACATCATCGAACGAGTGGACAGGACCTAAGAGGAACTGAGCGAGAGCGACCTGCCGTACCTCCCCGCCGATGAAGTATACCATCTTTATCAGCTATACGTGGAGAAGTACAAAGGTCCTCAGGGCTTCATCAAGAAAGAAGGCCTCGAAGGGCTCTACCGGTTCATGATGCGACAAGTCAAGTACTTCGCCGCTCATGACCTTCAAATGGCGCTTGAGAGCAATATGAAGAAGGTCAACATGACCGCTCCACTCAACAAAGGACATGAGATCGAAGGGCTTCCCAACAATCACGTGCACATCAGCTCAGTCCTAGGAATCACCTACAACAATCCAATAGCAAAGAAGAATAGGTTGATACTGAAGACTTAAATCAACAAGTTTTGTGATGGGACGCTCAAGGTCATCAGGAGGAATATCGAGCAGAGGTTGGAAGAAATAAATAGAGACACTATGAGGATCCACAGGTTCGTGAGAGAACAGCCGCTCCTAATGGAATTGCTTTAAGATATCGAGGAGCGACTGGAGCAGAGGATCACGCTGAGGAACTACGAGCATGCGCTGGGCTTGCGCAGATCGTATTACGCCCGACGAGGACAAACGGCGCGGAGACGCAATCAAGCACAAAGGGGGAGATTGTAGAATACCATTTGCAATTGTGCTTGATTTCATTAGTTGTCCTTGTAATTAGGGTCGTTTTGTATAGTAGTCCTTAGATTAGGACTAGTTTGATATTTATACCAAGTTTGTTTGGTATAAATACATTTAAATCAATTGAGCTTAATAGAGAAAGTTTAGAGAATTGATCCGAAGGGCTTGCAATTCAATTTCTAGAGAGAGAAACAACAGTAACTTTCTCACTCTAATTGAATTCTCTCTAATGTTCTTAACTTGAGTTTTTCGATCGAATTCAATTGATTATCTAAATGATCGAATTACTATGAATTCTAGCCTAGGATCGTAGAGTTGTTAATCTGACGACCTAACATCAATCATTATCATCGAATTACTTAGAATTCATGCCTAGGATCATAGAGTTGTTAATCTTAGGACCTAACAATTGGTATCAGAGCAGATTCGTTCTGTTTTGAATCAAAAATTGTTAGAATTGGATTGAAAATCTTTTTTTGATTACTGTTCATCGAAGAACAGTTTGGCGCGAAAAATTATTTTCGATCCAATAGCTTAATTCTGTGCTTAATTGACTTGAATTTGATGTTTCTGTGGTCGCTTAAGTGCTAAATGTTGATTGCGATCAGATTTGTAGCTGTTTGAACTTCGTTTTAAGGATTAAATTGATTCTGTGATTTACTGTTTGCGAAGAACATGAAGAACACGTTCTGATTTTGATCAATTTCGACATATTTTGCTTCATAACGTGTTTAATTGCTTGTTTCGTGCGTAGTTAGTAAATGATTGCGAGCAATTACCTAAAATTTCACTGTCTAATTCGTTGTTTTTGCTTGAATCTGTGTTAATCGTATTCTGTGATTTTTCTCGATCGTTCTAATTTTTCTCGCTAGGTTTACGATCAGATTAATTTCTCGATCGAAAAACTTAGCACGAGAATTTTTCTCGGTCAGAATACGAAGTCAGCGCTAGAATCATCAACACTAGAAACGATTTTAGTCAGAAATATTTCTCGAGAAACATTTTCGGTCAGACCTTTAACGTTTGACCAGGCAAAAATCATTTACACGCGAGAAACTTTTCCAGTCAACAGATTTATTTTGACTTGTCGAGAAACTTACTAACGAACTGTTTCTTTACGATCGAAATAAATTCACGATCCGAAATTTTCTCGACCGAACGATTTTGAGTAATTTATTTCGCTCGAAAAATATTTCGCTGACAGACTTTCTCGCACGAGAATAGTACACATTATATTCTATTTCGACGAAATTTTTTTCGATCAAACTTTAAAGATTGAATCGAAAATAATTCTCGAACTATTTTACGAATCAAACGCTACTAACGAACTTTGTCACTTGTGAAGCACATTACATCATCTTCAAACCTTCAAAACACTTAACGAAGATCCTTCAACAACTCTACTACAAAACTAGATGGATGCATACTCGCTTGGAAATGACAATCGTCCGCCGATCTTGCTACGTGGCGAATACACCGTTTGGAGAAGTCGCTTCCTCAATTTCATAGGTTTGAAAGATCAAGCTGAAAATTTACTGAGTTCACTAGAAGAGGGACCCGCACAGTTTTGGGTTAATATCCCCGATGATGACACAGTGACTCCTCAAATTCCCGCATCTAGGCAACTGAAGGAGCCTAGGGAGTATTCTATTGAGGAGAGGGCACGAGCCAAGGCTGATCTAGTAGCCATGAATACTCTTATGCAGGGCATCCCCAACGAGATATATAGACAGATTGATAGCCTTTCATCGGCTAAAGGAATGTGGGACGAACTGCATAGGATGATGCAGAGGACGGACGTCGACATAAAGGCCAAAAAGGCAAATATCCTCACTGCTTACGACTCCTTCAAAGCAAAGCCGGAGGAAAGTCTATATGAGATCTACCAAAGATACCTCACTCTTCTCAACGAGATGAGGAAGATAGAAATCACGAACACCAACATGGAGACAAACATCAGATTTCTCTCTTCCCTGCCCGCGGAATGGAAAAAGATATCCACTCAAATTCGACAGAATAAAGATCTAGAGGAGCTGGATATCCATGCCGTGTTTGACAATCTCGCACAACATGAGAATGATATAAGCGAGATTCAAAAGAAGCAGAAGGGCAAACAGATCGAAGACACTGTTGCCTTAGTCTCAGAGAAGAGGAGCTCAAAGCTAAGAAAAGAAAAGATCGTTAGGCCTCCTTCACCTTCAGAGTCGGAAGAAGAATCGGACTCCGACGTTGAGCCAAATATAAAAGCCCTAGGGAAGCAGTTGGCCTTGATAGGAAAGATGATGAACAAGAAGTACTTCAAGAAGAAGTCTTCAACCTCAGTCAACAGACTTCGGACTACAAGCTCTAAAAACAAAGAACGTGCACCAAAGAGCTCCGAAGTCAAGAACCCAAAAGAGGCTAACAAATGCTTCAACTGTGGCAAGCCAGGTTACTTTGCCAGAGAGTGCACTCTTCCGAAGACGAGAGATGCCAACTACTACTCCAGGAGGCTCCAATTGTCTAAACAGAAGGAAGCTGGAGTAGCTCTCATGGCCAAACAAGACCAATGGCTCGAGGACACGTCGAGCTCTGAAGAAGAAAATTTAGCCCTCATGGCCCGTCTCGACAACGAATCAGACGCCGAAACCGCCAATCAAACGGAAGACGAGAACGCATCCACCTCTTCACAAGAGGTAGACCTCCCTTCCACATTATTGACCATGTTAGAATCGTATAAAATAGAATACGCTAACATGAAACATGAGCAGAAATGTATAAAGGAAGTAGAAGACAAATTGTCTAGGTCTAAAGAGAAGATCACTAGTCTCGAATCCGAACTTAGAAGCTCCCATACGAAGATAGAAGAACTCACTAAGAGCTTACATTCTAGGGAGACTAGTTCCTAAGACAAAGCAGTATAGTGTGAAGATTAAAGAATTGGAGGATATGCTAGCAAATAACTACAATTATTTGGTTAGGAATCTAAATGAGAAAGCAACCCTCAATTGTAGGATAACCGAAGCTACCACTACGATTACTAACTTAGAAGCCCAATTAGAAGAATGACATGCAAAAGTTAGTAAACTTGGTGTAGAATTAGATGCTTGTCAACTCTCCAAAATTACAATAGAAAATAACTATGCTCTTTTAGGGGAAGAACGAAAGAAGTTATATACTAAGGTTAAAAAGTTAGAAGATCTTCTTGTTAGAAGGGGACAGACTGAACAGACAATATTTTTAAGTCAACCCATGGACTTAGAATTTTATGATTATAAATTTGGTTTAGGGTTTGAGAACCCACGGTGTTTGTCGAAAGTTGATTGTAAGCAACTTTACGACATTCAATACATGGGTTTAGGATTAACAGATCTTATGGTTTTTACTAATGCTAAAGAAATAGATGCTTTAGAAGAAACCAAAAGAAAAGCCAAGACTAGGGTTGAAATTTCTTTCTCCTACACCGAATTGAATCAAAGCTACAACATTATGGAACTTCCCAAAGGTTGGAGTCTTGAGTCAATTAAACTACATGAAGATCTTTCCATTAAAGAAGAAGCACAAAATCATCATTCTTAAAATTCTCTCTATATACCCCCTATTGTTAGGAAAATAGAGGAGTTAAGAGGCTCATTAGAAATAGAACGAGAGAATTTTGAAGCTAAAAAGAAAAAGTTCCTAAAAGAGATTGAGAATCTCAAAGCTTCTTCAACATCCCAAGCTAATTCCCACGCTATTCCAAAAAGCGTGAAAATTGAAAAAGCGCCTTCCGTAGATCATAAACGTATTATTAGAAGTGCTAAGCCTAACACTATTTCACCTACGTCTACAGGGAGCGTAGGGCCAGCACTAGATACGAAGGCGTGGGTGTCTAGAATAAAAATAGAGGAGTCAATAGATTCGAATGTTTCCAATATCGTTTCTCCTTCTGCAAAAATAAAAGACACTCGGAAAAATAAAAGAGCCATTTCCTCGTTTCAAATAATTGCTTCTATACACTCCCTCAAACCAATCACATTTAGAAGCACTAATTTCGAAATAGGCTCCACATCGAAAACAAAAATTAATAACTCTAAGACAAATGCATCTAGGATGACACGTAGGAAACAAGATCGAACCATTAAAAAGGATTATAGCGCTATTCATTCTTGCTCTACCTAAGGTATCCCGTAAAAATAGAATCTCCCAAACACCTTAGGCGACTATCCAATGAAAAGATCTTTTGTCAGGAACCGAAATAAAAACCATAAATCATTCTATGCATCATACGGATTTCTATGTTTGTATAAATAATTTCATGATATATGTATATAAGTATTACGAAAGGGACCAAGATATAATAAATTAGGATGGTTGAAATGGAATTAATAATATGAATAAATATTAATTCGTGTAGTGATGATGTGCGAAGTATTGATTCGTGAAATTAGAGGATTCATGAAGATCCTGAGGTAGTCAATTCGTGAAATGAGGAGTCGTAAAGGAAGTTAGTTCGCGAGGTTGATGATTCGTGAAATTGGAAATGTGTGAAGTTATGAATTAGTGAAGTGTAAGTTCACGAATAGAGAACATTTCACGAATGGGAGAAAAATCACGAATTGAGAGATAGAAATTAAGTTGCGAATTGCAATGTTAATTCGTGAAGTTGAAAGACTAGTTGATTATTAAAAATAATATAATATATGTATATATATATAAGTGATGATTCGTGAAGTTGATTGTGAAGTTGAAGATTTGAAAGGTTATAGATTCGTGAAGTTTGAGAAAACAATCGTTTAGTGAATTCGTCTAGTATCAATAGTAGTATTATAGTTTACGAATTATAACTACTTCACTAATTAGATTACGAATTGGGTAAGGCAGAAACCAATTTCACGGATTGAGAACAGTTTGCGAATTAGAATGATGATTTGCGAAGTGGAAGTTGATTCGTGAAAGAGACAATTGGCGAAGTGATCAATCAGTGAAATATTGATTCGTGAAGCTTATTAATTTGTGAAATTGTGGGAGTAGTTAAGTTGTTGATCCTCAAGTTCGTGAACGTGGCCAAATATTTATATTAATATTGAAATCTTATTGTAGAATGAAAGTGATTGAATAACAAATTAATATGGATGGTGCTAAGAGTTGTTAAGATAAAGACATTAGAAGTCAACGTGGATGTCATTCATTTTAATCTAATACCTAAAGAGATAAAGAACAAAAGTGTAATAATTATGATCATCAACGAAATTTTTAAAGTTGAAGTTAGAGAAGAAAACTTGTACAGAACGCAACCCAAAGCTTCGGAAGGGTATGATCTTTATTGTAATTTTCATGTTTTTAGTTATGAATTAACATGTTTAAGGGTTAGCATACATAAAATTCATAGTTGATCATGTTTAACTAACATGGATTTTTTTTAAAAGATTTGAAGGATACGAACTTTTACTAAGAATTTATGTTTAAAGTTATTATTAAGCATATAATCACGAAAGTTGTTTAAACCATGTTTTATGAAGTCTTTAATTTACAAGGATTTGGAATTGAATTAGGGTTTTCATGAATTTCTTTTGGTTATGATTTAATCATGAGTTTGATCGAAATTATAGGGTTTCCAATGACAAGTTCATATCTACTCGTGCTCATGTAGGTTTTTAAATGATCTTGAGATATTAGATTTGATCGAATGATTTGAGAGTAGAGAATGAAAATAGTGTTTAAAACAGTTGAAGGGATGGTTTGCGAATTTTCCATAGGTTAATAAAGTTCGCAAAGTGAAGCTTGTGCGAATTGATAAAAGGTAGAAACCTTGCATAGGTTGGGTGTTCGCGAATTGGACGGTTTGCGGGTTGGACAATGAATTCGTGAGTTTCGAATTATTTTAATGAAGGCTTGAATAAGAATTAGAAAAAGGATGTTCATATAATAACAATGTTAGGTAATCAATATATAGTATTTTCTTTACATGTTAGTTTCGAACATCAAGTTCGAAATCAGTTTGGCAATAATTAATAAAGAACTAATGAATCATTAGAATAAGGATTATCGTAGTAGGTAACGGTCATTTTCGCAAGTAACTATCACATAATTGAAGTGATTGAATTAGATTGAGAAATTGAACCACGCAGACTTTTGAAATAACTTGAGAAGTTAATGATAAGTTTCGAAAAACTCATGTGGGGTCAAAAATCTAATTGAATGTCAAAATAATAATATGTGAGAGTTTCGAACTATGTAATATCAAGTCATTTGCGAAAGCTACTTAAGTTTGAAATTACATTGTGAGATTTGTAAATTTACGAAGCATGAGAAGGATTTTTGAACTAAGCTAACTTTTGAAATATATATATAGTTGACCACAAATGATTAACGGAACTATGATTGCGAAGGTCAAGTAAAATTTGAAACTAAGCTCATTTGATATTATTAGAGTTCAAGAACTAATATTCCTAATCACCTGATAAAGCATACGCATCAAGCATGCTCATCATTATAAGGGTTTATATTTACCGAATAAAATACCTCTATAGGTCAGGATTCTGAAAAGACAGGGACAAAGTCGGTTGACGACGAGGTTGTAAAACTATACTGTGAGTATGATATGCAACATGTATTTCCTTTATTTGCGTTTTATTTTAGTTGAATGATCTATGACTTTGATTTCGTGCTATAAGAAATTAACTAGAACGGCTTTGCTACAATGTGTTTTTATTGATATATACGATTTGAATTTACATAGTACGATAGGATTTCATGATTTATATGGCTACGGTGTGCTTTTATGTGACATACGGAATGGACCTGATTTATATGGCTATTACGTATTTAAAGGGGCTATAGCTAGCACATGATTATAAGTGTGATACACTACTTGATGAATATATGATGTACGTTTTATACGAAGTTGCATGTCGAATATAGCATACGTACTTGAAATAAAAGGAGAAACCGTTATGACTGCTACGGCTTTGGACTACATTCTACGGTTATATCCCTACAAATCGGGGGATACTATGGTTACGTCCCTACAAATAGGGGCATACAGAGTCCTGTACAGGCACATAAAAATAATTACAGTTACAGAGTCCCATGCATGGGCCCCTACGGGGTCAGTAGTACAAGTCTAGTCGGTTCATAACGGGAGTGGGGTCAGTAGTACAAGTCTAGTCGGTTCATAACGGGAGTATCAAGTGTACACGAGCATATAGTATTGCATAAGATCTATGGATCTAATGGAGAGGAAAGGATTATGCTATTTGTATACGATCTATGGATCTAATTGAAAGGAAATGATTATGCTATTTGTATACGATCTAGGAATCCTACAAACAATGGTCATGTGATTGGAATGTTTCATGAGCAATGGTGATGTGGTTCTGTTATTGGAATGAAAGATGAAAATGAGAAGTTTACAGGAACATAGATGGAACGAAATGTTTATATGATTGGAATGTTCCGTTGTTCGTGAAAATGGATTGATCGATTATTACAGATTATGAAAAATTAGTTACGTGAATACGGATGGAAAGAAACTACCTTGTTACGTTATCTATGATAGAATATGTGATAAAGATGTTTACGTGGAAAAGATTTGTTTAATTGTTACGATTTTATTTATTATACTTGATATACGGATTTCGAACTACGGTTGATGGTTTATAACCAATGATTACATGAATTTGTGAATAATGATTTATGGACGTTGATTAAATGATTTTATGAGCAATGGTGATACGATAGAATATTATATGATAGAATTATTTACGTGAACAACCATGGAAAGGAGTTATGATTTGTTTATTGTATTTAATTTACGGATTTTAAGAACGACGCTATATGATGAAATTGTTTACGTCGAACAACGGTTACATGATAGGATGATCTGCGTAAATGTGTTGGAAGAAATTGATTATTTGTTTTGAGAATTATAATGGTTTATTTGATGAAATTATGTACATGAATATTGTTAGTGAGGAGATGGTTATTGATTACAGTTTTATTATTATATTACCATGGAATAACATGTTGCGATCATACTCAGTGAAGTTAGTTCCACAGTTTTGTAGATAATTAACAGGCATCGTAGAGGGCTTCTATCATAAAGCATGGATTCCAGGTCGGTCGGCTACGCTCTCATCCTATTCCCCATAGTTCATCGTATGCATATAGTGAAGGAACGTTAGCAATTTTTTTTTTATGTTGCTAAAATAAATACTTGTGATAGTATGTACACTATATGTGAAAAGGTATAGACCAGATGTACGCCCTCATTTATGTTAAAAAGAATGGCTATGAAATGAAAAGAAAAGCGAAAAATTTTTACGTGAAAAATGTTATAGCTGTGCAAATACGGAAAAAGGAAAACGGGGTGTTACATCTTTTCCTCACTCACGCCTACTCATGCATTTGCTCGTGCTGAAATTCAACTTCCCTGTCAGGTTCACCCCACTTGGGTTCCTAAAACACCTCTAAGAAGACAAAAGCCATAAAGGCTAAGTCTCCTAAAGCCAAATCCAAAATTACTTCCTTGAAGGCAACTTGGGTCGCTAAAGTTCCTATCGAAAATAACTTAGGAACCATATCTGAACCAAAATCTAAATCTGCTAATCTAAGAGGACCCATTTTTAAGTGGGTACCTAAAGCTCTCTAAATTGTTTTTGTAGATCCATCATGTGTGGTACCTTGACTCTGGTCGCTCCACACACATGACGGGAAATCAAGAGCTGCTGAGCAACTATCAAGACCGACTGAATGGAAAAGTCAGGTTTGGAAACAACGATTCAGCCCCGATTCTAGGACTTGGTGATATTATTCTGGAGAATCTGACTATAAAAGATGTCTCCTACGTCGAAGGCCTCCGCCATAACTTGTTCAGCATAGGCCAGTTCTGTGACAAAGGGTTCCAGGTGGTCTTTCATGCTGACCGGTGCGGAATTTTGGATAGTCGGGACACGGAACTCCTTCAAGGACTTCGGAAATCAAATCTATACACGATAAACCTGACGTCCGTGCGGCTCTCGACAGCTGTTTGCCTCATTTCTCAAACGGTAATTTAGAGGAACAGCATATGGCATCAACGCATGTCTCATCTCAATATCAAAGCTCTCAACAAAAAAGTTGGTTCACGGTCTTCCAATCATAACTTTACAAAAAGAGCATCAACATTCGGCGTGCCAATTAGGAAAAATGAAGCGAGCATCGCATCATATCAAACAAGTGGCTTCTACTTCACGTCCTCCGGAACTGCTATATATGGACCTCTATGGACCGATGAAGACACAGAGCATAAATGGACGCAAGTATCTGCTGGTCATAGTCGATGACTACTCTCGCTACACATGGACAAGGTTCCTCCGAACAAAAGATGAGACAGGGGACTTGATCGTCAATTTCGTGAACTATATTCAAAATTTACTGCAACAGACTGTCCAAGTCATTCGAACGGACAACGGCACTGAGTTCAAGAATCAGTGATTTTTATCAAAAACTTGGAATAAGCCAACAATTCTCAGCCGCCAAGACTCCTCAACAGAATGGGGTAGTCGAACGAAAGAACAGAACTTTAGTGGAAGCAGCACGTAGGATGTTAATTCACTCAGGCCTTCCACATTTCCTATGGGATGAAGTAGTAAATACCGCCTGTTTCACTCAAAACAGGACGATTGTTCACAGGCGCTTTGACAAGACTCCGTACGAAATTATCAACAAACGAGTACCCAACATCTCTTTCTTCAAAGTCTTCGGGTGCAAGTGCTTTGTGGCGAACGACAGAGAGCACCGTGCTAAGTTCGACCCTAAAGCACTCGAAGCCACTTTCGTCGGGTATTCTTCAACCTCAAAAGCGTACAGGGTATATATCAAGTCCAATCGCACGATCAAAGAAAGTTACAATGTCACTTTCCACGAAGTGGCAGAGATGGCTTCTGGTCACTTCAGTCCAGGACCCGTGCTTAACCCAATGGCTCCTGCACACCTCAGTTCAAGACCCGTACCTAACCAGATAGCTTCTGAATATAACAGTTCAGAACCTGTTATCACTGGTGTGTTGGCACAAAACCAACAGAAGATGGCAACAACTTCGAATTCAACGTCAGAAGAAGCAACGAGACTTTCATTAGACGATTTGGACTCTCTCTTCGAGCCAGTATATCGGTCACACAGTGCTACACCTATAGTGGATTCTCCACCCGACGAGACGACGTACCAAGTGCTTCTCACGTCCCTACCTCACCCGATTCAGAATTGCCACAGAATAACGAAGAACCTACAGTGGTTATTGAGGAAGAATCACCAGAGACTATCGTTCCAAGTGCAGAATTGGAACTACCTCAAACAATTGATCAATCGGAGACTATAGGAAATCTAGACCCGCAGATGGCTGATGCATCGACTTCAGCCTTGCCTCATGAGCGCAAGTGGACTAGAGGTCACCGGTTGATCAGATAATTGGCGATCCTTCGGATGGAGTGAGGACACGTCGTCAACACAGTCTCTTCAGCTGCTTCTTAAGTAAAAATAAGATTACCAAGGTAGCAGACGCACTTCAAGACACGGATTGGGTAATAGCGATGCATGATGAAATCCATCAATTCGAACGTCTTTAAGTGTGGACCTTAGTACCCCGTCCGCATGGGAAAACAATTGTCGGAACTAAATGGGTATTCAAAAACAAGAAGAATGAAGATGGTGAAGTGATCCGGAACAAAGCAAGGCTAGTTGCGAAGGGATACAATCAACAGGAAGGCATCGACTACGACGAGACATATGCTCCTATTGCCCGAATAGAAGCTATCCGCCTTCTTTTAGCTTATGCGGCTCACAGAGACTTCAAAGTCTATCAAATGGATGTTAAGACCGCTTTTCTCAACGGCATTTAAAAGAAGAAGTCTATGTCGCTCAGCCGGAAGGTTTTGTCGATCAAGAACATCCCGATCACGTCTATCGTTTGGACAAAGCTCTCTACGGACTAAAACAAGCCCCTCGTGCTTGGTACGATGTCCTGAGTGAATTCCTCGTGAAGTCTGGATTCATACGAGGAACGATAGACACAACCCTCTTCATCAAATGGCAAGATAAAGATCTGATGGTCGTTCAAGTATACGTCGACGACATCATCTTCGGATCAACTAATCCACGGCTTTGCACGAAGTTTGGAGATCTAATGAAAGCAAGTTCGAGATGAGTCACATGGGAGAGATCCAGTTTTTCTTAGGACTACAAGTCAGGCAACTCGAAGATGGGATTTTCATCAGTCAGACAAAATACATCAAGGATATTCTGAAGAAATTCCATCAAGATCAGAGCAAGCCTCTCAGCACTCCTATGTCACCAAGCTGCAAGTTGGATGCCGATCCCTCTGGAAAATCGGTCGACATCACGCTGTATCGCAGCACCATTGGATCTCTTCTCTACCTCACTTCGAGCCGGCCGGATATCATGTTTGCCACCTACTTATGTGCCCGTTTTCAGGCCGATCCCAAAGAATCTCATATGCTCGCGGTTAAAAGGATTCTGCGTTACCTTAAGGACACTTCTACCCTTGGACTATGGTATCCAACGGGTACGAATTTCAAACTTATAGGCTATACTGACGCTGATTATGCAGGTTGCCGAATGGACAGGAAAAGCACGTCCGGTGACGCTCAATTTCTAGGCGAAAAGCTGGTCTGCTGGTCATCCAAAAAGCAGAATTGTGTGTCAACTTCGACGGCCGAAGCGGAATACGTGGCTGCCGCCAGTTGTTGCTCCCAGATGCTGTGGATGCGGACTAAGCTTCGCGACTATGGGTACAATTTAAGTAATATACCCATATATAATGATAGTCAAAGTGCAATAGCTATTACTTGCAATCCTGTTCATCACTCACGCACAAAACACATAGACATTAGATATCACTTTATCAAAGATCATATAGAAAAAGGCACCATAGATATATATTTTGTGAACACGGAGTACCAACTAGCTGACATTTTCACCAAGGCATTGGATGAAAAACGGTTTCAATTCCTTGTCGGAAAATTAGGCATGTTGAATCTTCCGTAATATGTGATTTACCTGATCTTCTGTGCTACTAAATGTTCTATGCTATGTGTTTTCTTTGCTTATATGCTTTATCTTGCTTGAAATAAATCATTTTTTTTAAAAAAAATAATAATAATAAAATAATTCACAAACATTATAAATGTATATAATATTAGGGGGGATGACGAAATCCTTTAGGATGCTTTGATCTAAAGTCACTTAGAATTTTACCCCGACATGCGATCGATTTAATTGCTAATTTTGTCAGTCTAAGTCGCATTCTTGTGTCTAAATGTCATTAGGTTGCTCCACTAGACACAAAGCCACTATACATATGTAAGGATTCTAGCCTTGTTATTTTCCTTTCTTTGGATCTATTTCTCGAGTGAGTCACACATCAATTACTTGTCTTAACTAGTGATACTTGGCTTCATACTCACTTGCCTTAGATCGTTAGGAAAATTATAAGGGCGCTTAGGTTATTCCTCACTCGGCCTTTTAAAATTTTTCCCTCACATTAGCCCTTAGTCATCCACTTTGAGCCTTCTCCGATGTCCTTTTCTTCATTTGAATCCCATTCCTAGCCTTCAACCGTATTCTATACTCTTCGGATGATTGTTCAAACGAGAAAAGGAGAGGGAGAAAACAAAAGAAAAGGGGGATGATGACGAAAGAAGGCATTGCTCAACGCGCAAAAATCAGAACAAAGGAACCTGCCTTCCGACTATCTCTTAGAAGGTGGCATGGATCCTGCTGTGAACTTCTCCAACGATAATCTCGTATGCTCGTCAGAACGGCTGGAAAGAGGAGCACCACGAAGTGAACTTCTCCAACGATAATCCGGTCTTATATCGGGAAACGAGAAGAGGAGCGCAGCCTTGGGTACGAATTCCATAACCGTGAACTTTTCCAAAAAGATAATCTCTGAAACCTCTCTAGGGATTAAGAGAAGAGGAGCACGGTATCGGCCCGAGAACCAACAAGAAGAACTTTGCCTACGATAATCTCCTAAAGCCTCGTGGAGAAGCGGAGCTTCAGCTTGAGCATAGCATAAAAAGGGATAGTTCTTAAAAGAAAAGAGGGAGAAAAGATTGAAAAGAAGAAAGACGCAAAAGGAGACGGATGTAGAAATGGAAGATGACGAAGAGATAAGCTCACTTTCCTCTAAATACCTTCCCTTCTAAGTCCTAGCCAAACTAAAATCCTTACAACCCTTTGATTCCAATCGACGGTCTCTCGCTTATGTGAAATGATTAAAAAATGCCTCGATCACAGGTAAATTGACTTAAAATTGCTTGTGTTGACTTGAGTGATATAAATATAAAAATCCCAAGTTAAAAATAATTGAGTGCTAGAGCGAACCTAGTGAGAGTTGTCGAAATGGACCAGTCTATGAACTTAGGACTTTAGTTTGACGACATGACTTGACTGCATTTTCTTCTTTCAAATGTCTCGTAAAATTTTTGGTGTGATGATTGATCGAAGCAAAATAATCTGACCCCATACTATAATAATAGTAATATAAAAAAAAATCGTGAAAGGAAAAATTTCGCACATTCTGACATGAAATATTATGTTTCATATGCGTTGAATTGAATAAATGCGAATTTATCTTGTTATCGCACATTCTAAATGCAATTTTAGATTGCATTGGTACTAAATTGTTTAAAATGCGGTAAATTTTTCATTGCTCTTACCCTCACGCAATATCTTCAATACATGTTTTTGGGGACCATGTATATGTGCTTACTAGGTATATTGCGTATTTTATGCTCGTTACTTGAATTAATTTCATATGTTTGCATGTTAAGTCAATTATTGCGCATTATTTGAGGGGGAGTAAATATAAAAATCGTGCATTAGCTTCAAATATTTTTGACGTTATTCTCTAAGTATTTCAGATTTCTTCAAATAAAATAAAGGAGTGAGACGTCGACACTACAAGACAAGGAGCTATTGTCACAGACCAAATATTTCAAAGGAAAACATGCCAAAAATAATTGTTGATTAACTCTATTATTTTTAACGTTTTTTTTTCTCTTAGTGGTACAGATTTTTTTTCTGCCAGGGGAGCTAGACGTTACTACACAGAAAATCCAGGGAGTTAATTGCATTTATTTTAATTCTGAGGGGGAGCATTACAATGTGATTTTATTTGAAATAGGGATCAATCTGAAAATTTTTAGAAGTACTTACAATCGAGAAATTGGATATAAGAATTAATTCGCAATCATATGTTTCTCGATCGTAAAAAGTGTTGGGAATGATTTTGATTGGCCGCGATAATTTGCGATCGAGAAATTGAATTGAAGAGCAATTTTCGAATCAATATTTCTCGATCGCAAATAGTAATGGGCCTGATCCATTTAATCGCAAAACGTCCAATCGCAAACCCAACATTGACTTACAGCGAGTTAATAAAAGTTCACTTTTTGTCAGTCGAAAAATTTTATCTCACGCAAACCTAAAATCGCAAAAATTTCTCTCTCGAAAAACTTTCACAGACAGTTCAAATCTCTCACAAATCTTTCGATTTTCAACACCAAATTGTCTGTTTAAGGTAGAAATGTGATTCATTTGACATTTGCGTGCGATTTAACTCCATTAGCATCTGCATTTTGTAGTTTTTCGCGTGATTACGATTAGATTCTCGACTGTTCTTCAAACTGAGAAAATCGTATACTGTTTTACAGTGATTTAGGCATGTTTACGAGTTTTATCTGGGTTAATGCCTGCACTTAAGATAGTTTCGATGTTTTTTATGAATCTGGTAGTTTAAACTTTCGAAAAATCTGCATCTTAGACCACTAAGTTGAGTTTTGAAAGAAACTGGGTATTTGAATGTTTGAAGCCATCGAAGAACTTTGTCGATCGCAAAGAGTCTTAATTGAATTCCGATTCAATTGAGATACTGTTTTTATCGAATTAGTTTTCGATCGCTAAATTCTAACTTAGTCGCTAAGAAAGAAGATTTTGACCGACAAATCACTTACCATCGAGAAATCTAATTAGGATTTTCTGCGAGCCAAAAATTTTAAGCGCTGAATAGACAATTTAGATGCAAATTAGATCGAGCGTAAAACTTACTATCGCAAAATAGAATTTTCGATTTTATTTTATTTCGGTCGCAAAAATATAGCAGCGAAAAATTAATTTTTCAACGCTTAATTTTTCGATCGTAAAATTCGCCGCTTAGGATTTAATTGATCGGAAAAATTTCTCGACGATTGACTTAGTTTTTCTTTCGTTGACTAATTTCTCAAAAGAAAAATATCGCAACGAAAATTTTACTTAGGATCGGAAATCACGTATCGCTCGACAAATTTCAAATCGAAAAATTTTTTTCAATCGAGGAAATTTTTCGACAGTAAATTTACCTGAGAAATAATTTCTGGATCGTAGATTTATACGGAATTTTTCTCGATCGTAAAATTGGTCGGCTACAGACCATGATTACGACTTCAACACTTAGTTTTTTTTCTAAGTCTTTTACACTGTAGTGAACATTAGCGAATAAAAATTTTTCGATCGCAAAATTAAACGGAGTTATTTCAATTGAAATCAATGCATAGGAAATCAATTTGAAAATCAAATTTTTCGAGCGTAAAATATCTCGGCATGAACAGTGACATTTTCAACGATCAAACACTTAGAAAATTTCAAAGTTTCTTCCACGCGTTATATGTTTCATTCGAAATTACGAACATGCCATTACATTTTTCAAAATCAATTATACTATATGCATATTACACGATTTCAATTCAAAATTCATCAAACATGTCATGACTTGTTACAATATTATAGTTTGATGAAATTAAATCAATTTTCGACTAAAATTAAATTTTGAACTAATGAACTTTTTATCTCTTTTATGCTTCAAATGGATCGTTACCCACGATACAATCACATTTACGACCATAATTTGTACCTGAAGGTCCAGGATACAAATTTTCAACTCGATCTGACCACCTTTCGGTGTCCAGATGATATCATCATATCAATTCTGCAAGGCCACCCTATCTGGCATGCATTGACGGTCACCGCCTCGGTGCCAATGGTCTATCTCCAGCAATTCTGGGGATGCATTCAAGGAGCAGTGGAAAATGGGGCCTTCTCCTTCTCAGCCGTGATTGGGACGCGACACATTAATATGAACAAGAACCAGTTCGGGATGATTCTGGACTTGCCATACAGCGCAAACTACGACCCGCTCCCATCAGACGCTGAAATGGTGCATGATTTCATGCAGATGGGATATCAACCGCAGCTAACCAAGCTAGCTCAGGTCCAGAGCAGCGGTATCCCTCATCCGTGGAACACACTGTTCGGGATCGTGAACAAGTGTCTATCGCCCAAGCATACAGGCTTCGATAAGGGCAACGGCAACATTCTGCGGATTTTCCACGGAATCGCGTTCTCCAGGAACTATGATTTCACGCAGCTGATCTGGAATGATCTTGCAGACCAGATCAGGCAAAAGAAGAATAAGAGATCCAAGAACGTGCCCTACGCTTGGTGGTTTAATGTGATTATCAGGGAACTCATGGAGTTGCATGAGTCCATCCCACGTCTACCTCCTGGAGGAAATTATCAACCACCCAGGCTTAAATTCTTTCACAATCCACGGCTCACGGACTTGGACCAACCGTCGATGCCGATTCCTTTTGAGCTTCTACGTCTCGCTGACCCCAGAGGAGACGTATACCGTATGTACTGCCGGGAGAATCACCTCACCGAGGAGATGATTCGAGGGCCCCCGACAGATTTTGGAGTTAGCCCTCCACATCAGCAACAACAGCCTAGTCCTGAGGACATGATAATTGATGAAGTCGCTCAGGAACTAGAGCTGGAGCATCCAACTCACGAAGAGCCAATGCCGGACTTAGATGCCACGCTGATCGATGCTGTGGCTGCCGAGTTGGAACAAGAGGATCTAACAGAAACTCTCCAAGTGGAAGTGCCTGTATAAGTTGGCGTGCTTAAAGAGCCTATCGAGGAGGCTCCTCTACAAGAAGCATAGCCCGAGACTGAAATGGCACAACTCACTTTCACTGGTGACGGACCAGGCTTGTGAGGACGTGGAGCACGAACCTTCTCCTCACACGGCCACCTCATCTGATACAGAGTCCGGGTCATCCGAGTCTTTGATAATCAAGTTGTTTATTTGTAGGAATTTTAGTCAGGGTCATCCGAGTTTTAGATCAGAAGTTATGCTAAAAATCGTGCAGGATACCATTTCCGGGCAACAGCACCCGAAAATCAATTATCGGGCACAAGTTTGGGGTCAAAGGACTTCGAATTACGCCGAGCTTAAAGTATAGAAGTCTTTGATAATCAAGTTAGTTATTCATAGGAATTTGAATCAGGGTCATCCATGTTTTAGATCAGAAGTTATGCTAAAAATCGTGCAGGCTGCCATTATCCGGCAACAGCACCCGAAAATCAAATTCGGGCAGAATTTCGGGGTCAACCGACTTCGAATTATGAAAAACTTAAAGAGTAAAAGTTTTAGATAATCAAGTTGGTTATTCGTAGGAATTTTAGTCAGGGTCATCCGAGTTTTAGATCAAAATCTATGCTAAAAATCGTCCAGGCTGCCGTAATCGGGCAACAGCACCCGAAAATCAAATTCGGGCACAATTTCGGGGTCAAATGACTTCGAATTACTCCAAACTTAAAGCATAGAACTCTTAGATAATCAAGGTAGTTATTCATAGGTATTTGAATCAGGGTCATCCATGTTTTAGATCAGATGTTATGCTAAAAATCGTGCAGGCTGCCATTATCGGGCAACAGCACCCAAAAATCAAATTCGGGCACAATTTTGGGGTCAAAGGACTTCGAATTATGTCATTAAAGAAAAGAAGTTTTTGATGATCAAGTTGGTTATTCGTAGTGATAGGGGTGACCTATCCAGCATTGCTCCTGACCTGACAACCCACAAAGAGCAGAGTAGGAGGTTGGGTCTGAAGGAGGCAAGGACTAGGTTCGAGGTTCGACAAGAGGCAATGTACGAAGGTGATATTGGGGGGAGCTAGGGAGATATCCCAGGAAGCTACGGAGCTATCCGGAGGGAACAAATAAAGTAATCGAGAGAGCTAAGGAAGCGACCAGGAGACCTGACGAGGGAGAGCAGTACGAAACCCTAGCCGCCCCTACAGTATAAATAGGGTCTTTTACCCATTTTACACCATAAGTCACACGCCCCACACACACTAACACACCAAGAAAACACACACCTGTTCTCTCTCCCTCTCTTTATCTTCTTTCTACTGTTTAGAGCTTGGAAGCACTTGTAAATGTGAGAGATCGTGAGATAGAGTGTGTAATCTTCCTCCGTTAATAGTGAATATTCTCCGGCGACCCGTGGATGTAGGATTCACCCGAATCGGAATCACGTAAATCTTTGTCCCTTTACTTTTCCGTTCTTTCTCTTATGTTTCCAACCACGATTCTATTCGTTGTGGCCCTCACCTTGATCCCCGGCCCGGACCTTAAATCTTGTTGATCGGGGTCGTACCCGCATCAAATGGCGCCGTCTGTGGGAAATGAGGGTTTGGAACGTGAGATATGGAGTCATGACTCGGATTAAATTGCTGTTTTTGGAAGTTTTTGGGTTGCCGTTCTTGGGCCTACTTCTATGGCATTTCATCGAACACTTGCCGAGCGAAAGTTTGTTCCACCCATAAGCTCGGCCACCGGCCACCTTGGCCTCGCCGGCAGCGACCAGCCCATCACCCAAGCATCGCTGGCAAGGCGACAATGGCCACCCGTCAATCTGCTATTACAAGGGCAAAAAATGCTTTGAAGTGACCCCAGCCTAATGGCGACCACCGACGAGGATGTCCACCGTTCTAATCAAAGGTGCCCATAGCTCGGACCCTATACATGGGTCGTCCACCGTTCATGTCCAGTCGTTGCCGGAGCCGAAATGGCCGTGACGTCTGTACCCTCACCGTCGTTGAGGATAACCGCAAACGTCGAACTGTTCTTCTACAAAAATCCACTCAAGCTCGTCGAAAAGACGTCCTTCGATTCCTCTTCCCAACGGCGAATCTCTACATATTCAAGAAATCAATTAGAAATCACTGAAATTGTGGAACTGGGTTTACCTTACCTCGAAGATTCAGACATGATCAAACCCCATTTTCAGATCCCTTGAGGCCAAGCCGCCGTAGCCATGGCTGTCGCATCGGGAGGACAACCGTCGCGGCCACTGCTCCGGTCGCCGGCAACGTCCTCGCCGGAAATCACGCCCCGGGACCGGGTTGTGAGTTTTCTAACTTTTTGGGTGTTAAGTGGAATTACAGAAATAATAGGGTTAATTTTGTTATTTCCCTTAGGACCAAATGCAGTGAAATCTAAGATCTGGGGGCCAAGTGGAATTTTGATAATATCTTGAGCACCATAGCTATTTCACTTAGGGTTTCTAATGGGCTTGGGCCTTTGAATTTGTAAGAAGTATATTTTGGGCCATAGAATTAAATTAGTGTGTGGCAATTAGTTAAATATTCGGGTTTTAGGCCTGCTAGACTTTAAAATATTTTGGGCTTGATTTATTTTATTAGGCTCTCAAATCAATTATTTGCGCTAGAATATTTGGACTACTGGAATTATTGTCATTGGGCTGCTAGCCCAGTAGGTCCCCATAAGGACTCCCAAAAGGTACAACCTAGGACAGACAGTTACAGGCGTACTACTGTCAGACTGACATACCCTCTGTCTGACAATAATGTTCCCCGACCTGCACCCTCTGTGTGTCCCTTGGTCGGCTGTAAAAAGTCTCGTCCTTTTCAACACCCCGTGTCAGGATTAGCTGGAATTAGGTAACTCCTCCGTACACTACCCGTGACCTACCAGCTTTCCTACTTAGATGCGGACCTACCAGCTTTCCTACTTGGCTACCTTTGACCTCTGGCTCTCCTATGTAGCTAACCCATATCTCGAAATTTGAGCTTCTCAGATCACCGAAATAGGGAGAGTGCTGGGCTATGTGCTAGAATTTATTTTTACGCGCTCACTTCTAACCTGCCAAGAGGCACTGTTTCACTAGGCAATTATTAAATATTATCTCATTATTATTTTTATTGTTATCTTACGATGCTCACTGCGTCCCGTGCGTGGGAGTTGCTTGTGGCTGTGGCTTGTAGATTTGGCAGGTATAATGTCTAGCTTTCTGCTGGCGACTAAGGTCCCCTAGATCCAGGCGGGAAAGTCTCCTAGCTCCAGACGGAGTTCAAAACCATGAGCTCAGGCACCAGGCTACCCTGGATGAACACATTACTAGGCCCAGATGTGGCCGTGCAGATAGCGCATTATTAAGCCAAGACGTGGCTGCGCAGATGGCGCATTAATAGGCCCAGATGCGGCCGCGCAGATAGCGCATTATTAAGCCAAAACGTGGCTGCGCAGATGGCGCATTATTTGGCCCAGATGCGGCCTCGTGGATAGCACACCAATAAGCCCAGATGTGGCTGCGCAGATGGTGCATTAATAGGCCCAGATGTGGCAGCGCAGATGGCACTAATAAGCCTAGATGTGGCTGCGAAGATGGCGCATTAATAGGCCCAGATGTGGCCGCGCAAATGGCGCACTAATAAGCCCAGATGTGGCTGCGCAGATGGTGCATTAATAGGCCCAGATGTGGCCGCGCAGATGGCGCACTAATAAGCCCAGATTGGGCCGCGCAGATGGCGCTCGCACAGATGTGCCCAGGCTCCAGGTTGCCCTGGATACGCCTGATAATCCTAGATTGGGACACGACCAAACCAATGCTGGCAGAACCGTCCAATACCGGCAGGGCTCCTAAGCTCCAAATCGGACCAGCCAATGCTGGCCGAGCTCAAAATGGGAGAACTAGCCAATGCTGGCGAAGAGCTCATATGCTCCGACTCAACCCCAAACGGAAGACAGAACCAGCCAACGCTGGCCTCACACCAGATGGAAAGGTTCACCGGCACTCTGCGAACCTGATAAAAATGAAAATTGAGGGGTATCGAACTCAGCCTACCCGAGTGTCTCCCAGGATACTGCGATCCGTGATGAAACCCAACCTATCTGTTGGGGTATCTAAGTCCAGCTCCGTGCTGGCACGAAGACCCAACCTAACTGTTGGGATATCTAAGCCCAGCTCCACACTGGCACTCGAAGACCCAAACTATCTGTTTGAGATATTTAAGTCCAGCTCTGCGCTGGCACTCGAAGACCCAATCTATCTGTTGGGGTATCTAAGTCCAGCTCCGTGCTGGCACGGAAGACCCAAACTATCTGTTGGGATATCTAAGCCCAGCTCCACGATGGCATAGGAAATCCGGACTATCTGTTTAGGATACCTAAGTCCAGCTCCGCGCTGGCAGAGAAAGACCCAATCTAACTGTTGGGATATCTAGGTCCAGCTCTGTGCTGGCACCGGAAGCCCCGATCCGTCCGGTCGAGATAGCTAAGTCCAGCCCCGCTCTGGCACCATAAGGCCCTAGCCTATCTTCCGGGGGGGACCTCCCTAGTTGGCCTACAGACCTGGCGATGACGAGCCCCCAACCTATAAAAGCAAGGGGCGCTAGGTTCAGCCTATACAAATGTCTCCCAGGTACGTACCTAAATATGCCAATAACCTTCCAGATGAAAGTGTTGGATGCGAATGCAGTAGGGTGTTGGGAGGAAAGTGCATTAGGTGGATACGTCGCCCATAAGTAAACATCCAGAATACTGCAATCTATCGAGAAGGGCCAGCGTGGGTACTCGGAGTGTAGAGTGTAAGGAGAGGATTGAGGTTGACAAATAGGGAGGCATACTCTTCACTTACTTCGAATGTGCTGACAAGCATCAGCATAATTCGAAGTAGGGGGAGTGGAGAGTGGTAGTGGTACAGGTCCGGACATTAGCACTAAATCTGGCCCAAAATACTTAAGAAAAATTCCTCCGAAATGAGGTAAAGACACGAGCAAGATGCAAAGAAAACAGGCCACAAAGCCTCCGAGCCCTAACTCATCTCCCAGACTGGAAACAAAGCCCGAAAGCCCTAGCATATCTCCAAGTAGGAGCCTCCCCAGTCAATCTGTGACTTGGTGATGACGGGCATTCAACCGACGAAAACGAAAGTGGTGTCGTGTCCGACTTAGACGAATGTTGTTCAGGTACGTATTTAAATCTGCCACTAACATCAAGGCAACCTAGAAAGCAGCTCCATGAGAATCTCGAGCGAGATCTCCAGCAAAGTAGAAGAGCAACGGGGCACTTCGATGAGCCAAATGCTGGGATTAAGAGCCGTCTCACGATCCACTTTAGGGGTCAGAAGACACTCATAGCCTTCATAACCTTCTTCTTCACCACTAACAAACCTTGAGCCTTGAGGTCGAGTTACTGTTGCTCCTCCACGAGCTGGTTCAGAGTAGCTGCGAGGTCACTCCCCTTGGCAGCGATAGTGGCTGCATTCTGCTCCTTCAGCTGGCGCAACTTTGGCAAAGCTAAGTCCGTAAGATTGTTCGCCAGAAGCTAGCACAAAACTCCCAGCTCCAGATGGAAAGCATAGCCAATATCCTACGGACCTCGTGAAGACAAGCCCCTAACTCGTGAAAACGAGAGCGATGAGCGCCAAGTCCAGCCTAGGCGGACATCTTCCCGGTACACGTTTAAATCTGCCAATAACCTCTCAGATGAATGTTTGGACGTGATTGCATCAGGACTTGGAAGGAAAGTGCGTGAGAAGTGGATGTCGCCCAGGCTGGAAACGAATATCATAAGCCCTGGCCTAGCACAGGCGGAAACCTTTCGGTGTTTAATGTAGATCTACGGATCTGTCGATAACAAGTCTCAAGAATATAAACGGAAAGCAGTAAGCCCTAGCCTATCCAGGTAATGCTAACTGCCTAGTATTGATACTTCGACCAGCTTTCTGGTGCAGGTTTCCGGATCAGCTTCCGGCATTGACCTCTAAGCATCCAATGGCGAGCCCCTGAACTAGAAGTCGAAAATTCATTTTCGGAGCAACAATCGAACCAGAGCCGCACTGGCAATTCAAAGTAGAGTGTCTGCGAGATGAGGTCCAAGAAGCTCGCGCCACTTATTCAGACCTGTCTTTCACATCAAACGGGATGAGATAAAGCACCAGAAAGAGCCGCTTCAGGAGCACGAGGTCAGTACCACTAGTGCCGAACAGACGAAGACCTGACCTATCTGGTCGGGATATCTAAGTCCAGTTCCGTGCTGGCATGTGAAGACCCAAACTATCTGCTTGCGGATATCTAAGTCAAGCTCTGTGCTGGCACATGAGCGCCTGCCTATCTGCTCGGGACATCTAAGTCCAATTCTGCTCCGGTGTTTAGGACCCGACCTACTTCATCAGGATATCTAAGCTCAGCTCTCCGTCAGCACGCCGAGGCTGGCCTATTTGACAAGGGATATCCAAGTCCAACCACGAGCTGGCGAGCGAGTGGAGGTTCGAATTAGGTGTTCAGGATATCTGAGTACAGCTCGCCACGAGGTTTTTGAGTCGAGCTTCGAGATGCAAAGCAGTAGTCCGGCGTGTAAAAGGAGCAGAAGGAGATGTCATCTAATTTTGAGTATTTCGGACGTGCTACTACATTAAACACAGTTCAGAGTAGGGGAGTAGTTAATGGGGAAGGCTCGGCCATATGTTTGGAAGAAACTATCTACTCCGATAGAAAGATAGCAAGATCACAGGTGCAGAACTACACGAGCGACTAAGACAGAATTCTCCGCAGCAAAGTCCTTGCGCTTCTACCTGGCTATCAGTTCGAATGCCCCAGTCGGCCTTTTGATTATTTGCCGACAGATTTGCAGCCTTGCGCATGAGCTGCTCCTGTCCTGCTGCAAGCTCGCTAAGTCATCCTTCAACCGCCCGATCGTGGCATCTCTATGCTTCAGCAGCTCGACTAGCTTCATGGGGACATCCCACTTACCTAAGGAGATCGACGAGGTCCACAGCATTGCAACACAACTGCCACGCTAGCGTAAGGAGACCTGGCTCCATCAGCAGGAGTTCGACAAAGAGACCTGATCTATTGGACCAGGTGTCCAGCTTCGAGCTGACGAACGAAGACCTGATCTATCTGATCAGGAGCCCCGAGATTTCCAGCTCTATGCTAGCCTGAGAAGACCTGATTCATCTACTTGGGATTTCTGAGCCGACTCCATGCTGGCATGTAAAAAGCCCCGTCATCGGTTTGAGGTTCCAAAGTCTGGCTCTAGGCTGGCAAGAAGAGATCTGATATACTCCGTCAGGACGTTTTAAGTCCAGAACTTCATCTATCCTGTCCGATTGTCTGAAGTTAGCTCCCCGCCGACTCATAGAGACCTGATCTATATGATAAGGATTTTCAAGCCAGCTTTCTGCTAGTGAAACTGATTGGGACTGCTTGGCCAATGGGAGAAAATGGCAGAAAAAATTTAAGGACACGAGAAGAGGAATGCTTTCTTAATAATACTCCGAGCTGCAATACTTAGCATATTGCAACTCAGAGTAGGGGGACTGGATGATAGGGGTGACCTATCCAGCATTGCTCCTGACCTGACAACCCACAAAGAACAGAGTAGGAGGTTGGGTCAGAAGGAGGCAAGGACCAGGTGCGAGGTTCGACAAGAGGCAATGTACGAAGGTGATATTGGGGGGAGCTAGGGAGATATTCCAGGAAGCTACGGAGCTATCCGGAGGGAACAAATGAAGTAATTGAGAGAGCTAAGGAAGTGACCGGGAGACCTAACGAGGGAGAGCAGTACGAAACCCTAGCCGCCCCTACAGTATAAATAGGGTCTTTCACCCATTTTACACCATAAGTCACACGCCCCACACACACTAACACACTAAGAACACACACATATGTTCTCTCTCCCTCTCTTTATCTTCTTTCTACTGTTTAGAGCTTGGAAGCACTTGTAAACGTGAGAGATCGTGAGATAGAGTGTGTAATCTTCCTCCATTAATAGTGAATATTCTCCGGCGACCCGTGGATGTAGGATTCACCGGAATCCAAACCACGTAAATCTTTGTCCCTTTACTTTTCCGTTCTTTCTCTTATGTTTCCAACCACGATTCCATCCGTTTCGGCCCTCACCTTGATTCCCGAACCATAAACCTTGTTGATCGGGATCGTACCCGCATCGAGTAGGAATTTCAATTAGGGTCATCCGAGTTTTAGATAAAAAATTATGCTAAAAATCGTGCAGGCTGCCATTTTTGGCAACAGCACACGAAAATCAAATTCGGACACTATTATGGGGTCGAAGGACTTCAAATTATGCCGAACTTAATAGAATATAAGTTTTGAATCAGGGTCATCCAAGTTTTAGATCAGACGTTATGCAAAAAATCGTGCAGGCTGCAATTTTCGGGTAACAGCACCCGAAAATCAAATTCAGGAACAATTTCGGGGTCAAAGGACTTCTAATTACGCCAAACTTAAAGAATAGAAGTTTTTATAAGCAAGTTGGTTATTCATTTGAATTTGAATCAGGGTCATCAAAGTTTTAGATCGGAAGTTATGCTAAAAATCGTGCAGGTTGCCTTTTTCGGGCAACAGCACCCAAATATCAAATCAGGCGCAATTTCGGGGTCAAAAGACTTCGAATTAGGTCAAACTTAAAGAATAAAAGTTTTAGATAATCGATTGGTTATTCGTAGGAATTTTAATCAGGGTCATCCGAGATTTAGATCAAATGTTATGTTAAAAATCGTGCAGACTGCCTTTATCGTGCAACACCACACGAAAATCAAATTCGGGAAAAATTTCGGGGTCAAAGGACTTCGAATTATGCCAAACGTAAAGAATAGAAGTCTTAGATAATCAAGTTAGTTATTCATAAAAATTTGAATCAGGGTCATCCAAGTTTTAGATCAGAAGTTATGCTAAAAATCGTGCAGGATGCCATTTTCGGGCAACAACACCCAAAAATAAAATTCAGGCACAATTTCGGGGTCAAAGAAGTTCGAATTAGGCCAAACATAAAAAATACAAGTTTTTGATAATCATGTTGGTTATTCGTAGGAATTTTAGTTATGGTCATCCGAGTTTTAGATCAAAAGTTATGCTAAAATCGTGCAGGCTGCCGTTATCGGGCAACAGCTTCCGAAAAATCAAATTCGGGCACAATTTTGGGGTCAAAGGACTTCAAATTACGCCGAACTTAAAGAATAAAAGTTTTAGTTAATCAAGTTGGTGATTCATAAGTATTTGAATCAGGGCCATCCATGTTTTAGATCAGACGTTATGCTAAAAATCGTGCAGGTAGCCATTTTCGGGCAACAGCACCCAAAAATCAAATTCAGGCACATATTCGGGGTCAAAGTTGTGATACCCGAATAATTCCTAACTCTTTTGGCCAATATGAATCACGCATTGCATTCTCATCTTATGCGAATTACGTGCTAATATAATGTGTGCTTGTTATACGTATTATTTGAATTATATGCTTTTCATGTTATGTGAATTTTTAGACGTTGCTTATTTTAATACGTTGATCTGGCTAGCATGTTATTAATCAGCATTTTTAGATATATAAATCCTAGGAATTTTGGTATGAGAAATAGTATAGAAGTCAATAGAGTCTAATAGTTACAGGTGTCTAGTTAATGTTTTTATATAATAATAATAATAATATTAATAATAATAATAATAATAATAAATAAATATTAATAAATAATAATTAATAAATAAATTAATTAATAAATTAGAATTATTTAGCTTAGTTACTTTAGTTGTTTTCCTGTGTGATACGTTTCAAGTAATAATACACGTGTCAATTGTTAAGTACTACTAATTATACGTGTATGCGGGTAAACACCGCTAGTTATACGTGTCGATTTTCTAGGTGGAATTAGTTACACGTGTGTGAGTAATAGATTTATGCAATATTCATGTGAATAGATTTTCATAATTATTATTGAAAATATATCAAACTTATTCAAATTGTTTATTCAAAGTACAATATGTCACTTAGTATCGTAGTTATATTTATTACTAAAATATATAACTTAGTATGAATGAAAGTCTACGTACGTGGTATACCTCACATATGACTTCATTAGGAATTCAAGTAATTATACATTAATATATATATATATATATATATATATATATATATATATATGTATATGTATTAATAGGATAAGTGTTAGTTAACGTGAATAACAAGGGATACATTAACCGCCTTGGTTCCCTTTAATTATCAAGATTCGTTCTCTTTCCATCATTTGCTCTTGGCCCTTTGTTTTCAGCACGTCTATGTAACTTCAAACCTCCTCTAAGCCATAGCATATCAGCTCTTGAAGGTAACGTGTTCATATTAAAGAAAGGTTTTAAGATCAGTGTTATATATGAACAAACATGTCCAATACGGCTAGAGTAGGGTTTAGTTCTTAGGAGTAATTTTATTACACTTCCTAGCTCATTTAAAAGCGTATAAATATCTATTTTATATGTATTTTACATAGTAATATATTCAAATGTAAACAGGTTCGGAGAAAGTCGATTTAAATAGTTAAACTTAGAGACGATAGGTAAGCGACTGTCCCATGCAACTACGACACATGAACCTAGCTTTATTTGTATTGTTGTGATATATGTGCTATGATTTATTTGATTACTTGGGAGGTACGAATTACTTAGTATTAATAATTGTACCTCAGGTGCGAGTCGCCATATACGTTGTTTTAATTATTTGTTGAGATATGACCTTATGTGATTTGAGTTGAACTATTTGTAAGCCCAAGTGATTTGTGCGTATGTCATTTAGCGCTTTGGACGACTGGCGATGAGCATGTGAGGAATTTCATATAGTCGCTTTGGGCGAGACAGATCGGTGAGGTGCATTATGTTCTTTTGTGAGACGATACTACGATACGCGAGGGAATCTCGTGGTGGAGAAGACCGCCTTCGATGGGATGGTCCACTCGAGCCCTTCCCCTTTTGGCGGTACTGCGACCTTATTGGCCCGACGTGATGACGTCTTTTTTGGACGGGTGAAAAAGACCGTGCAGCTATTTTTGGGCGGGTGAAAAAAACCGTGCAGAATTGATATTTATGGGCCACATTGATATTGATTGAGCTCTTCGGTATCGTAGTATTCGGTCTCGGGCCCCACATTGAGTGAATCATCTTGAGGGTATGACTGCATAGTTACGAGAGCACGAGTGGCATATAGCATACCATATTGCACTTGATTCATTCGAGGAATTCATATCGCAGGCCGATATAGTTCTGAGCATATTTTACACGATATATTATTATGGCATTCGCTTACTGAGCAATTAGCTCACAATCGTTCATGTGTTGTAGGTGAGCCCGATGATGTTGTATGATACTCGCTTTTGAGGCTAGCTGTTGAAGCTCCCGCAGACTTTTGAGATGGCGTGTACATGGATGACGACCTGTGGGCGAGCGAGTTCTTTTGTTTTGGGTTTGTATAGTTTTATATTTATCGTTGGGGTGTGTTTGGTCATACTTTTGGACACAGTTATGTAGGTGTATATATATGTTATAATGGTCGAGTCGAGCTACGTAGTTTGTTAGTTGAATCTTCCGGGTGAACTATTTATTTTGAAGGTAATGTTATTTTACTACGAGTTTGCGGGTCTATTGGTTTGGTGAGTAGGTTTGAGTGGTCGAGTATAGGGGTTATCGACGATTTTTCAAACAGAACTCTTGCATTTTATTTCTCGAAGTCGTATTTTAATAGCCCTTAGAGTCATATGGTAGTGTAGTGGCGTGGGGCGCCACAGAGGTGGTATCAGAGCACGGTTGCAGGTCCTGTAGACTATCCATGTACATGATCTCAGAATAACTGCGGAAGCGCGGCTTTACCTCATAAGTTCTATTACAATGTGTTATATATTTCGTGTGCATGAATCATGTTGGCCATGTTTTGTTTGTCAATATCGGGTAACAACGACTAGTATGGTGCGCACAAGAGGAGATAGTTTAGGGGAGCCGTCACCCCCAGCGATGAACGGGATACTGCTATTGTCAGACTTACGGAACTTGTTCAGCTTCAACCTGATCAAATCCAATAGCTAATTCAACAAAGAGATTCGAGCGAGCGACGAGGCAATCCATCGAGTCAGGCAGAGCGTGTAGAAGCTGTTGGAGAAAGGTTTAGGAAGCTAAATCCACCTACCTTCGAGGAGGCAGTTGACCCGACAGCTGCAGATGATTGGATTCGTACCCTTGAGAACATGTTCCACTATAGTCGAGTACCAGAAGAGGACAAAGTGACTTGTGCATCTTTTATGCTACGAGGAAGTGCGGGACATTGGTGAGACATGACCAAAAGCCTCGAGGATCCATACACAATGGCGTGGGACAGATTCAAGGAATTATTCAGGGGGAAATACTGCCATCCCAGCTCGCGTACAAAAGATGAACGAATTTATACAGCTGAGGCAAGGATCAATGCCGGTCAAGGAGTATATACGGAGATTGGAACAACTTTCAAGGTTTGTGACACATATGGTGAGCACTGATGCCATGAAGGTTGAACGATTTCTTGAAGGACTTAGGCCAGAACTGTATCGAGATGTTAGCATGGCAAAGGTCGATGGCACTAGTTATGCTCAGATTGTCGAGAGGGCTTTGATGGCCGAGCAAGCTGAGATGCGAATTCTCCGTGCACAAGAGGCTCGGCGTAAATTCCAACAAGTTCGAACCGAAGAAGGAGGTAGAAATGATAAGAAAAGGGGTCCTCAATTCTTTAATCAACAACCTATATTCCGAGCAGGGCAAGGACCACGACAGGAGGATCAGAACAAGAGGATGAAGTTTAATCAAGGCTCGGTACCCAATACAATTCCTAGATGCTCGACTTGCGGTAATCGTCACACCAGAGTGTGCCGTTTCGAGAATAGAATCTGTTTTAAGTGCGGTAAGGCTGGGCATATCGCCACTGCATGTCCTGAGCAACCAAATGACAACCAAAGGAAAGCACCGGTGTTAGGTCCTCTTTTATCCAACCTAGATCGAATTACGAAGAACGGATTGTAAATCTAATCAATTTGAAAGTTAAAGCAGAAGATTTACCATTGAAGCTTGAGAGAGAAGTTAATTGAAGAACAAGCAAGGTTTGGCGCTAAAATCTTCTCTCTAAAATTCCAATTCTTCTATTCGACCCAAAAACCATACTAACCGCACTCCTAATTTTCTTAGGAGTTCACTTATATATACCACCTCGTGGTATATTTACACAAGTAGTCCTATACAATGACTAATTACAATTTAGCTCAAGACTACTAATTTGCATAGCAAGACTAAGACAATTATATTAATTGAATACAATTAAATAGTTCCAACAATCTTCCCCTTTGTATTCAATTTCCAATATAGCGCGGGTTGTCTTCGTCTTGCAAGTGGAAAGAGTCCTCGAGTCCTCAAAATCTCCTCTTTAGAATGTCTTCAAGCTCACCTGGTCTTCTAGGCATCGGCTTTTTCTTCGAATCTTCCTTTGAAGTCCTTCTCATAAATGCCGTAAAATGTACGAAGTTCTTGCCGGATTTTGGAAAGTCCGCGTTCCATTTCTCCCGTTGAAAGCACACGAAACTCCCCCTATTTGGGTCAACCTTGTGTTGAGATCGGGGAGTCCGATGTGAGGTTTGGAGAGGTGGACACGTTTGGCAACTTCGATCATTGATGCAATGGACATGGTTGGCAACTTCGCTCCTTGATGCAGTGGACACGGTTGGCAACTTCAGTCCTTGATGATGCTTGAATCACGTGTCGTTCGGTCCTCAGTCCTTGCTTCTTCTTCCGGAAGCAAGGGGCTTGAGAGAGTCGAGGAGAGGGCTCGGGGTTTAGCCATCTTCTCCGTTTTGCCAGATTCGTCTTCTCCGAATGGAAGTTGTCTGGTTCGGCCTCGAAGAAGCGTCTCTAGTTCCAGAAGAAGGTAGGCCGTCACTTTCTTTCGCTAAATCTTCGAGAGCAGAATTAGAAGTGGTGGTTGAAAGATCTTCTTGAAAAGCGTTCACTTCACACACCTGAAATCACTAAAAAGCTCCCCCGTGGATTTAGTTGTTTAAAAAGATTCAAGGAGAATTCATGATTCTAAAGTACACTCTAAAAGCGTAAACATGAATTATAACAGTTAAAATTACTCCCCTTTAAATTCATATTACTCCACCTCAATTCATGCTCATTGGAAACATATAACGGAGTAATTTCAAAGTAATAGAGTAATTTTTCATTCTCCCCCTTAATTCATGTTTTCGACCACTAAGAATCATGACTCCCCCTCAAGTAGTGCCCATATGGTGTTTAACAATTTCGAAAAGATATACATATTCACCAAGATATGCATATGAGAATGTAACACATATGACACTAGAAACGCATATAATCATTTCAGCATGTATGCATGAACTCCTAAGCATGCATATGAAAATTTGCGTAACCATATAAGCAAGAAATATTTCGCTTTTAAACAAGTCTGTGCCAATGCATGTGCAAATGCATTTGAAAATGTGCGAAATTTTTTCATGCATAAGAAAAATGCAAAGTAAAAATAAATGCAAAAATACAAGAAAAAAATGCATGAAAAATATTAAAAATATGCAAAGAAAAATAAAAGTAAAGAAAATTTTGAAACAAGACTATACGATTTTTATATTTATTATTATTTTTTTTATTTTTCCCCTTTTTTTTATTTGTTTTGGGGTCAGATTACGTCACTTTGATCATGTCCACGCAAATATTTCACATGACACATAAATAATAATTTGCCGTCAAGTCACGTCATCAAACTAAAGTCCTAAGTTCATATAGTGATCCATTTCGACAACTCTCACGAGGTTCGCTCTAGCGCTCAATTATTTTTATCACGGGATTTATATACTAGATATATCACTCATGTCAACACAAGCAAAATTATATCAATTAACCTGCTATCAAGGCGCTTTTAATCATTTCACCAAGCGAGAGACCGTCGATTCGGAATCAAAGGGACTTAGGGATTTAGTATTTTGGTTCTGACTTAGAAGGGAAGGGAAATATTTAGGAATTGTGGACTAAAGATCTTCTTCCTTTTCTTCGTCGTCCTCTTCACCGGCATTTTCTTTTTCGTCTTTTCATTCTCATCCTTTAATTTTTTCATATTCATCTGCACTTGCTCAAGCTGAAGCTCCGCTTCTCTACGAGGCTGAGAGATTATCTAAGGTGAAGTTCTTCTTGTTTGTTCTCGGGCCAATACCATGCTCCTTTTCTCTTATTCCCTAGAGAGATTTCAGAGATTATCGATTTGAAGAAGTTCATGGTTATGGAATTCGAACCCAAGGCCGTGCTCCTCTTCTCGTTGTCTCGATATAAGACCGAATTATCGTTGGAGAAGTTCACTTCTAGGCGCTCCTCTTTCCAGCCGTTCTGACGAGTGTACGAGATTAGCGATGGAGAAGTTCACAGCAAGATCCATGCCCTCTTCTTATGATTTCTAGAAGATTTCAATAATTGGGAAGGCAGGTTCTTTTGGACTATTTATTGCACGTTGAGCATTCCTCGTGTGCGTTTTCCACCTCCTTTTGTCATCATTTTCTTATTTTTCTTTCGTCGCCTTTTGCTCCCCCTCCTTTTCTCGTTTATGCAACCCTCCAAAATTTATGAACTACTGTTGAAGGCTTGATCGGGATACAAATGAAGAAAAGGATATTGGAGAAGGCTCAAAAGGGATGACTAGAGGAATAATTTCAAGGATGATATTTTGATTTTGGCCAAGTGAGGAATTTCCTACGTGCCCTAATCATTTTCCTAACAATCTAACGCATGGCGAGTATGAGGCCAAGAAATACAAGTTAAGACAAGCATTTGATGTGTGACTCGCTCAAGGATAAATTCCCAAAAAAATAATAAGGCTCAAAATCTCACATATATGATGTGGCTTTGTGTCTAGTGGAACAAACTAGTGACCTTTAGACAAAAGAATGCGACTAGACAGACAATATTAAGCAAATAACCAATCATATATCAAGGAAAGATTTTTGTAAACAAATCAAAGTAGATTGAGTAATCGCCACTCCCCATTTTCTTTCGTTGTTTTTGTTTTAGTTTAATGTTGTTTTTCAAAACGTTATTTTTTTGTTTTTGTTTTTATTAAGGAAAAAATGAACATGATATGAAAACAAAGAAAGAAAAAAAATTAAAATGCATGAATTTTTTTTAATGTTTTTATTTTTATTATTATTATTTTTTTTATTTTTCAAAAAAAATGAAGATGCATGAGAATAAGAGAGAAAAAAATGCATGAAGAGAGGTTTTTTTTTTTATAGTTATATGCGGAAAATGCGTAAAAGATTTGGCATTTAACATTTCAGCTCAGATGCATAACGTACCAAATTGTGTTCCTTAAAAAGTAATAGCGACTCATCCTAACATTTAAAAGAAATGTGTAAGGAATTTCGTCACCGAGTTTGTCGCTTAGGTAGGGATTTCTTGTAGTTGCTCTGCCGCTCGCCCTTGATCATGTATGTGGAGCAACTATCATCGGAGTACCATACATGAGGAAAATCTGCAAAACTATCGGGACTTTGGTACCCATTGTCGTATGGGTCCTCCCTTATTAGCAGAAAACGAGTTAGTCGTAAATCGTGTAAAATTAGATTGTGAGCATAAGTTGGTCGAAGATGTAGTCTTAGGAGTCCATATTTGACTAGGACTTTGTGACTTGATATCCGACTTAGGAATCCATTTTTGCATGACTTTACACGGATATGAGAATTCAGCTTTTGAGAATGTGCTCCTAGAATGTATATTTTTAAAGATCTTCTCATTGCCCAGTCTTAATAAATGTTTTTCAGACTTGACTTTGACTGGATATTTCATGTAAGAATATGAGCAAATAGAATGATAAGCATCTAAACCAGATGTATCATATTTCCTACATGGAGAATGCACATTTTTCACATAATGATTATAAGAATTTCGAAAATTATTTTCAAGTTTAGGCTTTTTAAATGAAAAATTAGTAGGATCATTTGAAGCACACGATGAAGTTTGCGCGCTAGAACTTGAAATATTTTCGTGAAAGATTTTCTTTTTAGGAACGGGAGAGGAAGACTTTTGATCTTTATGATTCCGTTGTGGAGCTTTTCCGTTCTCCCATTTCCATGGGACTTGTTCCTTGAGTATAGAAAGTGCGGGACTTTTACTTTGAATTTCAGCTTTGGTCAAGATTGACGTAGAATTAGTAGAAGCCGTTTTGGTGGTAGGAACGAGATCATCCGTTTGCGTTCCTTGATCATGTTTTGAAGACGAGGAAGCTTTGAGACTAGATATCTCCGTTATAAGTGTATTCTTTTCTACTTCAAAATTCTTTCTTTCCGTTTCTAGTGTAGAATTTAAATCCTCTATTTTCTTAAGAATATAAGGTATATCGACGGAAGAAGAATTTTCAGAATGATGAGATTGTGCTTCCTTGGTCTTAGAAATCGCAAGAAGATTTTCTAATTGATTAATCTTAGAATATAGCTTCTTACGTTCTTCACCTAAGAAAGCATAGTTATTTTGAGCAGTGCTCTTCTCGGCTTGACAGACGTCTAGACTCTTTCTTAATTCACTAATATTAGAATTAGATTTATCTATTTCGGCTTCTAGACTAGTGACCTTTTTGCTCATACCTTCTAGTCTACATTTAAGAAGACTTTTCTCGTCTAGATTGTTGGTCCCGATTGCACCAAACAAGGAATCAAAGAGGCTTTGATGGAATGAAAAAGGGAGAGGTTCTCACCTTCAAGTGTGTGTATTGTGTGAAAAATAGGATAAGCCTTTTGATCTTTGATTACATTGAAATTAGTGTTTGTAAAACCTTATATACCACATTAACCCTAGGTATATTAAGGCCCAAACACTGAAAATTTAATAATTACATTCTTGTCCAAAGCCCAAGCTACAAGGATAATTACAATATTAAACCCAAGACTTAAACTATTGACACAATCTATAAATATCCTAACAATCTCCCCCTTTGTGTCAATTGTTGGGAGTCTTGGATCTTGGGCGTTGTGATGGTGGATTAGCGAGTGTGTGTTTCGCGAAGTCCTAGCTTGAACTCGAAGGCGCGAAGATTCCTTCGAAGCACGATTCGATCAGCTATGGCGTCAATGAACTTCGCGAACTTGGATCGGCAGTGTGGGTCTTCTTCCGAAATGATGCGGCAAATCCTCATGAGTTTGTCTTGGATGATGGTGAGCGTCCCATCCGAGAACTTTGCCACTTCGGAGCAGCGCAGCAGCCTCATCTTTCCCTTGTAGTTCGAGTAGGCGACCGCCGGATCATCTCCGTCGATCACATCGCCTTCTCGGTAATCGTCCGTGTTTTTGAAAGATGGGCGAGTCAGGTTCACCTTCTTCAGGTTGTGCTCCACCGCCATCTGCAGATCGTGGGTGGCGAAGAATCTGACCTGTCGGAGCATGTGGCGCTTGAGAGCTACGTAGCCCATGGTGACCGGTTCGGCCCGTACGAGATGCCAGAACTTCTGAGGACGAGTCTGAACTGCTTCATGGATTCCAGCATGTTGTACAGATCACCCAAGCGCAGAAATTTGAAGTCCGCCTCGCTGACTTCACTGTAGCTCTCATCCTGCCTCATTACCGTGAACACTGGATAGTGGACACGTCCTTTCGACTCTTGGCGAAGGTCAGTGACTTTGCAGATGGGGGCCATATTCAATTCCAGAGCGATGTTTTCCTCATTGGACAGCGTCCTCTTTGTGCACTTGTGGCAAAGAAGGCTCCATCGATAGAGCTTCTTCTTTTCCTCGCTCCAATTTTGGATGTTCATCAGCTCGTATTCATCGAAGGCCGTGATGATTTGCTCCTTGCGCCGCCAAATCCTCTTCCTGATCTCTTCTTCGAAAGGCGCAGTGATCTTTTTGTTTTCCCACGGTGCCTCAGGTATATCCGCCGTGGGTACATCCGGTTGAGCAGCAGGAGCCTCAGCTTGCTGTGCTTGAAATTCTAGGATGTTCTCGAGCTCGGCAGGTTCAGCGTCGTACTCCTCCCCGTTCTCGTTGTCTGCAGTATTGATCAGCATGAGTGAAGCTTCCTTTAGCAGACGTCGAGCATTTTCCACCAACTTCCTGGCTGCTACTGCATCGGCGGGTGTGTACAGCCATTCATCGTTAAAGATGTAGGCCTCGATCTCGTTCTGTGCACAGTAGACATCCTCGGAAGCCACGTTGGAATCGGTATTGAGAGGGGTATGGCTGTGTGGTGGCGAGGGTGTTGCGTCGGAGGAGTTTGTGGATTGTGGGGATGGTTGTGGTGGAGATTCTGGTGGCTCGGTTGTGGTGATGGTTTTGGCGAGGATGATTTGGGTGTCGGGTGGTTGAGATGTGGTGGTGGCCTCTAACGTCGATGTGACAGTTAGAGGTTCTGAGATGGTGGGTGGAGAAGGTGTGGTGGTGGTCTCTAACGCCGATGTGACAGTTAGAGGTTCGGAGACGGTAGTAGGTGGTGGTGAGGGTGATTTGGCTAGTGACTCGGGGTTAATAGGGTGGGCTTTTTGGCTAGTGGGGTGTGAGGTTTCTGTTGCGGGCGTCGTTTCAGGTGCAGAGGAGGAAGACGGGTCGATTGTACGGGTCCTTGAGTTTGTGAGGCTTGCTGCCTATTCTCCCCCTCGCGGCGATCTTGATCATTGTCTTGATCGTCGCGCCTGATCCCGCTAGACTCGCCTTGAGTGCGGCAAGTCATGGGTTGAGTCATTATTTTCTTCATTTGTTGTTCCTCCTCGTCGAGTTCCGCCATTGACTCGAATCTTGCTCGTAGGATGTAGAAGAGCTCCTTTGCAGAAATGGAGGAGAGAACAGCTTCTGCGTCCACATTTTGCGTTGGTGGTGGCGTCTCCGGGGCCACACCTTTGCCTTTGTCGATGGTGGACGCATCGAGACGCGCATAGACTTTGTCGAGGATGGACGTCTCAAGAGTCTTTGCAAACTCTTGAAGACGAGTCTCTAGCGCGGTCTCGGTGACGAACTGGGGTAATTTTAACAAGTTGGAATCACGAAGAAATCCAACTGTCACCGAATCGGAGAAGATGGCCGATCGGCCGCCCGTTTGCACAGGACGAGAAAAGACGGTGTCACTAAGACTTCCCGTTGGCATCATCGATGAGACAGACTCAAACGAATGATGGCCTAGGCTCACGGTTGTTGTTATGTTGGTCGTGCTAGGTCTTCCGCTCTCAGTCACAGAGACATTATCGAGCGTTCTGACAGAATCACAAAGACTCTGTAGTGCGGTAAAAGGTGTATGTGTCCTAGAAACGTATGAAATTATGGGGAGTGAGGGCACTAGACTCGAAGTGATTGAAGAGGATGCAGTCTGAGGCGAAGGACTGCTTGTTTCAACATCGACTATCTCCAAGTGGGATGTCGATGGCATACGTGGCTCCTCGTGGAATGAAATATCTTCCTGTAGAGAGGAAGATAAGTGGATTGGTGGGGTCGTTTGCGTGGTTGAGCGAAATGCCACGTCTTCTACTCGGGAGGTGAACACATCACCACCTGTACCTATGGGTTGGTCTCGGCTTGTCTGTGACTGAGGAAGTCGATCATGTTTTTATTTTGATCGATGCTCCGTGGGGCGGCTTACGTCATCCTCATGCGACCGTTTTTTCGGTTCGCGGGTGGAAGAGGATGCGGCGCGACTCGATGACATTTTAGAAGTGGTGGTGGGGTTTTGGCTAGTCCCGCGGTTAGGAGAAGTGGGGTTGATCTGCTCCGTAGGGACAATGGATAGTGGACGGGGGCTTTTGCGAAATGAGGCGGTGGAGGCACGATATTCTCGGACGTGCGGATTGGTCGGGTCTGCATAGGCGAGAACGTCGTCCGGGATTATCATTGCGTGTCGATCTTTCGCCGGAGTGCTTTTCTTAGCGAACTTCTCGACAGTGGGGATTATGAAGTGTTCGATTGCCGGGCGGGTGTGGATGTCGGTGGAGAACAGGCGGAAGTGTTTGATGAGGGCTGGAAGCCACCGCATGTAGGGTACGAAGCGGGTCGTGACTCCCTTGGCGATTTCCCGATCGCGACCTTGAATCATGGAGACGAGATCCATCCATATGACGTCGGCGTAGTTATACTTGCGGTTGTGGGCGATGCCGGTTAGGATGGTGAGGATTTGGTGGTTCCCACGGTCCTGGCCGGCAAGCTTCCTGACATGCACTTGTTCAGTAGGAGATATAATGTTCGCCAAGGTTGAGAAAGGTTGCGTGTAGTGACTTCACTGAGAACGAGTAGGCCTTTCTTTTCCTTAGTTTCAGGTTGATAGCCCAATCTGTCGATGTCCTCGATGAGTTGTTCATGAGTTGGTAGTGGGTCGTATGGTGAGTAGACAGGGAGTTGAAGCACTTCTTGGACAATCTTGCGAGTGAGGACCACTGTTTCTTGATCGATTTTGGCGGACATTGTTTTAGCAAGGTGGTGTGGTCCAGCTATCTGCAAGGTGTGCCAGAACTGTTGGAGATAGACTTGAGCTTTGGGCTCGCCATGAGAGAGGGCGTGTCGGAGGGGATGTCCTTTGAGGATCTCTATGATAATGGGGGCATCGCACCGAAAGTTGTCTAAGTCCACCATGTGGTTGTTTGGTATCAGGGCAGCCCATTGACTTGTTGGGAAGACCTGCTCGATCGGTGGAACATAGGTTAGCATATTGAGTTCGATGCGAGCGATGTCCCTTTGGATTGCTGCGCCTCAAGTGCTTCAATTGTATCTTGATTTTTGTTGGTCATATCTGTGCTTGACAGTAATTATAACATGATTAGTACGGATTAAATTGCGAGAACATGGATATAAGTGAGTCGTGGGTAAAACAATAAAAGGAGACATAAAAGTGCCCAAAATAGTAAAGATAAAAATAAAAATTAAAATTAAAGCTAACTTAGAGTCCTATTGAAATAAAGTTGTTAAGATTGAACGATGGTCATGTGACTGCGAGTTTCGACCATTTTTAGTAAGTTAAAAGAAATTTTTTTTTTCAACACTTAAAAAATTTTGGATTGAAAGTATTCGTGTGATGTGAAAAAATTTTCGCATTTGGTGTAGAATTTCGCAAGTGGAAAATTTTTCGCAAAATATGGAATTTCATAAGTTATCAAAAATTTTCGCATTCATGATATCCAAGAATTTTCGCATATAAGGAAAATTTTCGCATGTTAAAGAGATTTCGCATTCAGACTATCCATGAATTTTCGCATATAAGGAAAATTTTTGCATGTTAAAGAGATTTCGCATTCAGAGTAAAGTTTCGCATATAGTTTTAATTTTCGCATTCAAGTTATCAAATTGTAAGTTATCCAAAAATTTTCTCGGTTAACATATTTTCTCAAAAGTTATTAAATTTTCGCAAGAGAGAAATTTTTCAAGTTAGCAAACTTTCGCAAGTTTCGTGATCCGCGAAAAGATGTTGCATGTAAGGATTGAGAAATTATTGAACCACTGTAGCTGCGAAAGAATTGATTGGCATGGGTCCGAGAAAAATTTAAGTTTGCGGATTGAGAAAATTTTGGTTACTGTGGTTGCGAAATAGTGAAGTTGAGAAAAATGTAATATGTCGTGAGGTGTATGAAAGTTTCGCGGGGCATGATTCACTGTAGCAGCGAAAATTTTGACGTATGGAAAAATTTTCTTGCATAAACCTTTCGCGGGACTTTACTCACTGAAGTAGCGAAACTTTAATGCAAGAAAATTCTCTGATGAATATTTTCGCGGGTCCTTAGTCAGTGTAGCAAGAAATTTCTAAAACAAAATTCGCGGGACCTAGCTCACTGTAGCAGCAAAAGTTTTAATCGTAAGAAAATTCTCGGATGAAAACTTTCGCGGGACATTACACACTGTAGCTTTAACATAAGAAATTTCTCGGATAAAATTTTCGCGGAACCTTACTCACTGTAGCAGCGAAAATCTATTGTCAAAGTATTTTTCCAGAAAATTTTCTCGGTCTGTGCGAAATCGTACAAAACGACGCTGTCAATTTTTTGCCTTAGACCTACCCAAATCTTAACCAAAATGCAATAAACTGGATTCAATCAACTCGAAATTGGACGGGCAATGCATATTTGGGGGTTTTAAACACCTAAAACTTAACATGCGTCCTAATTGAAGCCGAGAAATAATATTAAACCTAGAAAAATTAACAAAACGGGGCATAGTTATGATTAAACCGAACGGAAATTGGTTTAGTTAGGATGTATTCATTCCGAAAAGTTGATTCGCAACAATGGAGTTAGCAGGAGACGGATTATCAGGGCAGATTGAAGAAGACGATGATGCGAGGGTTTGAGAAAATTTTGAAAAAAGGGGGTGCGAAATTTTTGAATTTTTTCTCGGGAATTTGTAGGATTGTGAAAACGTTAAGTGTTTTGGGGGTTTTGTGACTGTTCATGCGAGATTTTGAGTAAAATGGGCCGAAATTCGCGGGTTTGTTCAAGATTGGATCCTGGGCTGAATTTCGCAGGCTTGGTCAAAATTGTGTCTAATTGGATTTTAATTGGTCCAATTTTGACCCAGTTTGACCAAAAATTAAAATTTCAACCCAAGATTTATTGTAGGTTTTTTTTTTTTAATAACGGAAAAAGCAGGAACTCCCCCTTAATCGAAAACTCCCCCTTAAGAGACATAATTTAGAAGACACATAGAGAATGAAGTGAAGTGAAAAGACATGTGTACACTTTATCAAAGTTCATGTAGGGTCGATTGATCACAACTGAATATTCAACATGCCCAACATAGTCACAAGGTGTTGGAATCGTTTGACATCCAACGGCTTTGTGAAAATGTCGGCTAGTTGATCTTCGGTAGTGACGAAGTGCAATTCAATCGTCCCTTGTTCAACATGTTCTTTGATGAAGTGGTGACGAATATCTATGTGTTTCGTTCTTGAGTGATGTACCGGATTACTCGTCATCGCAATCGCACTCTTCGAGTCACAATAAATGGGAATTTTATCAATAGGAAAATTAAAATCTCGTAGTTGAGTTCTCATCCACAAAAGCTGTGAACAACAACTAGCGGCGGCGACATATTCTGCCTTCGTCGACGAAGTTGAGACACAGTTTTGTTTTCGAGAAGACCAACTCACGAGTTTACCGCCCAAGAAGTGTGCAGCTCCAGAGGTGCTTTTTCGATCCATCTTGCATCCTGCGTAATCCGAGTCAGAGAATCCAACCAGTTTGAAGTCCGATCGAGTGGGGTAACACAAACCCAGATTGGGTGTTCCTTTGAGATAGCGGAGAATCCTTTTGACAGCAGTGAGGTGGGATTCCTTAGGTGTAGCCTGAAAACGAGCGCAGATTTCTGTCGAGAGAACGATATTCGGACTAGCAGTGAGGTACAGAAGAGAGCCTATTATCCCACGATAGACGGTTTGGTCAATGGGAGCACCAGATGGGTCCGCGTCGGGTCGGCCAGAGGGTGACATAGGTGTAGCAGCAGTCTTAGCATCCTTCATTCCATATTTCTCAAGGATGTCATGGATGTATTTGGACTGGTTGATGAAGATTCCGTCGGGGAGTTGCTTTACTTGAAGACCAAGAAAGAAATTCAGCTCGCCCATCATACTCATTTCGAATTTCTCTTTCATCAATTCTGCAAAGTCTTCACACAGTTGTGGTTTAGTCGATCCAAAAATGATGTCATCAACATAAATCTGTACAATCATGATGTCCGGCCCACTCCGCTTGGTGAAGAGAGTTGTATCCAGAGATCCTTTCTTGAATCCAGACTGAACAAGGAAGTCTGAAAGGACGTCATACCAAGCTCGGGGAGCCTGTTTTAGTCCGTAGAGGGCCTTGTAGAGTCTATATACGTGATGAGGAAACTCTTCGCTCAATAATCCTTCAGGTTGATCAACGTACACTTCTTCTTTGAGAAATCCATTCAGAAATGCAGTCTTCACGTCCATTTGGTAGACTTTAAAGTTCTTGTGAGCAGCAAAGGCAAGAAAAATTCGAATTGCTTCGATCCTGGCAACAGGGGCGAAAGTTTCATCGTAGTCGATGCCTTCTTGTTGGTTGTACCCCTTAGCCACAAGTCTTGCTTTATTGCGAATGACAACACCGTCTTCATCCTTTTTGTTCTTGAAGATCCACTTCGTGCCGATAATGGATCTGTTGTGAGGGCGTGGTACGAGTTCCCAAACTTGTAAACGTTCAAACTATTTATTTCCTCCTGCATTGCAATCAGCCAATCAGGATCGTTGAGAGCTTCAGCTACTCGTGATGGTTCGGCTTGACTGAGATAGCAAGCGAATAGACTTTCATTCATTGTAGCTGAACGCGTCGAGACACCGGATGTGGGATCCCCAATAATCTGATCCGTAGGATGAGAGCGAGCCCAAAGTGGTACATTGGTCTGTGAGGAGCTAGCCGCATTTGTATCGATTGGAGGTTCATTAGATTGGGGTCCGATGTCCGAAGAAGAGATCTCAATTGTAGTAGATTGAGAAGGTTCAGCATCAGCATCAGCAATGTTCCCAGGGTTGGGTAAGATGTCGTCTTCGTTGAGATTGAGATCATCCAAGTTTGGCGGGATGACATCATCGCCGATAGCTGGTGATGTAGGTAGGGTGGGTGCAGCGGTAGTTTGAGTGGTGGCGACGGGAGTCTTGGGGACTGGATAGAAGTACTCGAAGAGCAGATCGAGATCCAGGTCACCAGAATTGCCCTCAGATGAGGAAGTTCCCGTCGTTGAAAGTTGACCTTTAGTCAACGACTGTAAAAGACCTGGTTCTAGACTGATGTGAGCAGAAGCCATGAGGTCGCCTTCGCTTTCGTCAAAGGTGACATTTGTGCTCTCTATTACTGATCGTTTCTCCCTAAGATAGACTCTGTATGCCTTCGAGTTCAGCGGATATCCAACAAAGATGCCTTCAAGTGCTTTTGGATCAAGCTTCCCAAGATGTTGGCGATCATTGGCCACGAAACATCGGCAACCGAAGACCCTTAGATATAATATAGCTGGGATACGACGATTATTCAGCATCTCGTATGGGGTGCGGTTGAATCACTTGTGGATGGAAGCCCGGTTCTGCGTGTAACAAGCCGTTTGAATAGCTTCTCCCCAAAGAGAGTGAGGAAGTCCGGATTGGATGAGGAGAGTCCTAACTGCTTCAACTAGTGTCCTATTCTTACGCTCAACGACACCATTCTGTTCCGGTGTCTTCACAGCTGAGAACTGCTGGGTGATGCCCTGTTTGGCATAGAAATCATTGAGCTTCTGGTTCTTAAAATCAGTCCCGTTGTCAGTTCTGATAATCCGAACCTTCTGTTGATGAAGAGTTTGGGACGTAACAACAAACTCGATGATTAAATCAGGAACTTCATCCTTTGTGCGTACGAGTTTCGTCCATGTATAGCGTGAGAAGTCGTCGACAATCACAAGAATATACCGTCTTCCTCCGAGTGTAGTCGTAGGCATTGGGCCACATAGATCCATGTGTAAGAGCTCAAGGATGAGCTTAGAGGACGGTGTTTCCTTAGAGATGTGTGATGATCGCTTCATCTTCCCCAATTCACAGGCAGAGCAGAGGTGTTCCTTATGATATGACAGTTGGGCTAGACCGTTGACGAGTTTATTCTGACGCAGTTTGTTGATAGTCTTGAAATTAAGGTGTGAAAGACGCCGGTGCCATAGATCGTTCAACTTGGGTGTAGCATGAGAGAGAAGGCAAATTGGTCGAGAGGTCGTAAGATTGAGTACGTAGAGGTGAGACGTGCGTGTTCCAGGAAGAAGAGGTAGTCCCGAGGCATCGATAATGCTGCAGATGTCAGATTCGAAGAGAACCTTGTATCCTTTGTCGCAGAAACGGCCAATGCTGAAAAGATTGTAGCTCAAACCCTCGACGTAAGAGATGCCCTTAATCGTCAGTTTGTCATGGACGAGATCACCAGTTCCGAGAATTGGCGCCATTTGACTGTTTCCGAAGGAGACCCTTCCGAGATAGCGCTCGGAGAAGTTGCTCAACAGCTCCTTGTTCCCCGTCATGTGTGTGGAGCAACCCGAGTCTAGATACCACACATGACAGACCTGCAATCATCAGCAAACGTTGGGTCCCCGTTTACGGACGGGACCTTCTTGTGATACAAGTAAAATTTTCATGCGCTTAACGGGAAATGTGGGGTCTAAATCAGGTTGTGTTGGATCTAATTTAGCTTTCCCTTTGTGATTTGTTTGATGAGGCGGGATTACGGTTTTTCTAACCCATATTTGCCTAACTTGCGCTTGGATATACGTTGTCTTATTCATGAATTGGCGTGAGGGTTTTGGTTGTTGTTGTCGTCCTTCGGTTTTAGTCGTCTTTTGCTTGCGAGCAGTAGGTGACTTTGTATTCAGCGTTGGATGGCATTTTTCGCTTAACCGTGGGCGTAGATGTGCTGGGAGAATGCAAGGGCATCGTAGAGGAGGTTTGCCTTTTTGGTCGGAGTGTTGCATGTTCGTGTGCCTCATATTCATGAAAGCGTGGAAGAATAAAGTCATTGCAGCAACACATAGACATTAGTTTGGCAAAGGAAAGATAAGTTTTGGCAATATAATGGTCTACGTCCTTAAGATGTTGGGATTCAGGACACAGATTGGGAAGACGAATATAGGATGGGCTTTTCTTCTTGTCATCGAAGAGCGGGTTCTCCTTTATTTCAAATGAACTCCCTTCCAGAGACGTCGAACTCACATTCCCTGTATCCATAGGAATACGTGAGTTAGTGTTTGAACAAGTTTCAGCTTCAGGAGTCATCTTCGCCGTCCTCTTACATTTACGTGTTTGAGAATCGGGTACTTGACTCGATGTAGAGGGATTGTTCGTATTGTGAAATTGTTCTAGTGTAAAGATTTTGCTAAGTAGTTCATCTCGCTCCTTCGCGAAGGCCTTCCGTTCTAATCCTAGTGTTCGTTCTAGTTCTGCTATGAGCAGAAGTTTCTCTGGGATGTAGGTGCGAGAGATCGCTTCTTGGAAAGCAATTTCCTGTTCTTTGGTTGGGGGTAGAGTTTCGACATCCTCCGAGAGTGAAGGTATCTTAGCTTTATCACTATCTTTTAATTCTGTGTAGTCATACGCGATTTCTGCCCAATGAACGTTTTGTACTCTTTTTTTCTTCCGAGATGACAGCGGATGATGATTTCACAAATGGCATAAGCTGTGAGGGAGTACCCTTTCTTGTTTGCAGGAACGTAGTGTTACACATGTTATACCTTTTAATCGTTAGCGGCGTTGGTTTGCAGTTGCTGGTCAGGCCGATTCCCTCCCGGGCGTCGTAGGATTCTGTTTCTACGGCTTGGTTCAATTGGCATAAGATACGTGCATTTTTGTTTCTAAGGTGAAGCTGCTCTTCAAGTTCTTTCACCTTTCGGTACAGCCTAATTCTTTCCTTAGTAAGCAGTTCATATTGTGCGGGCGTCAAGAGACGAGATGTTTCACATGAATTGATGGCCAATGTGGTTTCCTTAACCTTAGTCTCACTTTGTTTATTCTTGTTTTGCAGACGTTTGACTTACGCTTCGGAGGCAATTAGGCGTTCATTTGCGCAAGCGAGCTCTTCTACCCGGCGTTGGTAGGAGTCTTAGCTGCATTCTCACCGGTGTTGACCATCTCTTCGTCCTCGTCATGTTCGACCAGTCTTGCCATGCAGCAATCTTCATCCTTAGGCTCCTCGTCTTCTGAAGTGTCGTTCACCCATTCAGCTTCTTCGGTGAGAAAAACTTTCCCACTTTCCATTTTGCGGGTCATTCTGGCCTTACGGTCGTAATAGCCAGAGTCCTTCACGCGTGGGGCGTGGCATTCCTTGGCAAAGTGGCCTGACTTTCCACACCGAAAGCACTTCACAGACTTTTGAGGTGCTGAGTCCTCCTCTTTCTTTATCGGCTTAGCTTCCTCCGTGTGTGTGGTCTTTTTGGTGCCGCTAAAGATTCTTTGCCGATTGGAGGAGGATGAGGATTTTTTCCCGATCTTCTTTGAGACCATCTTAGTGAGCATTGCCAGTTGCTTGCGTAGATCACGAACATCTTCATCAGATTTTGTATCAGCTTCGGATCCTGAAGAAGTGTCAGATACAACAGCTGGTAGCTTTCCTTTGTTCTGTTTGGTCTTAGAGGCGGAAGATCGTTCGGTAGTCTTGTTCGAGAGGAGAGCCAGTGGGTCGACTCGAGTGTTGGTGGACTGAGGTTGCACGTAAGGAGCATAGGCAGATAGACTGTCATAGAGAGCATGGATGGAGGTGTTAGAGAGGTCCTTACTTTGAATCATCATCACGGTTGCATTGCCCCAATGTGGTTTGAGGCTACCAAGGAAGCGGTTGTTGATATCGAATTTGTCCCTCGAGATCTTGGCTTTCTTGAGTTCATTGATGACCTTCAAGTATCGGAGATATGTGTCACGCAGCTCCTCTCCTTCATAGGCCTGGAAATGTTCATACTGCGAGAGACATGCTGATTTCCTCCCCTGAGCACTCTCAGTTGTGCCTGCCATAATTTCTACGAGTTCATCCCATATTTCCTTGGCAGTTGTGCAGCACTCGATGTGAGCATAGACTTCGTTGCCCATAGCCTGGAAGAGGTATCCTTTGGCAGTCTCATCGGCCTGTAGGCGAGCCTCTTCATCCTCATTAATGGGGCCTCTTGAAGTGCGACGTTCATCCATGGGAGGGTTTGCGTTTGGTTGAGCAGGAATGATTGTCCAGAACTGTGCTGGACCGTTGAAGATGGAGTCCAGTAGGTATTGAGAGAGTGGGGCGCCTTTGTTCCTGATGAACGTGAGGAACCTGTTTGTCCATATGCTGTAATCGCCTTGTCGCAGCATCGGGGGTCTTGTGTCGGAGCCTACTGTTGAGATGTCATTTGTGGCAGACATGGTTGGTGCAGTCGAATCGTCCGTGGTTTTGATCTTGTATAGATAAGAGGGTTAGTAACGAACGAGATGAGAAATATGAGTTTAACGAGTAGAGTTTGAGAAAAATCGTTTAAAGAATTTCATAGAACTAAGTGAACGTGTGTGATAGTCGAAAACGTATGAAGGGAAAGTATATCTTAGAGTTCGGAGAAGTTCGAGAAATTTAAAAACGATTTTTGAGGAGTAAAATTTTCAAAGTGGTCTAGGTGGATATGTCTAAAGTGGAAGGGAACAAGACTAGAATGAGTTTGAGGAAAAATTTCAACAAAAGAAAGAATTTATCACGAGAAAGAAACAAATTGCGGTTTGAGAAGATGTTCGTGATTACAAGATAAATTACCCAAGAAATTTTGGTTGAGAAATTTTCGTGTTTGTGTGAGTTTAATGAAAGATTCTCGGACAGAAAAAGGAAAAACACATTCTCTGTTGAAAATGATTTTCTCCGATTTTAAAACTTGTCATGTGAGAAAGTTTCTCAGTTGAGGATTTTAAAACTTCGCAAGAAATTTCGCATCGAGAAAGTTTCTCGGATTTTAAAAGCTTGTCAAGTGAGAAAGTTTCTCAGTTGAGGATTTTAAATCTTCGCAAGAAATTTCGCATCGAGAAGTTTCTCGGATTTGAAAAATCGTGGTTTTGAAAAATTTTCTCAGAGGAAATAAACTCTCGGCTGAAAATTTCTTGGATTTGACAAACTTTATCAGTTTCAAAGAATTTATGCGGATTTGCAAATTTTCTCGGTTTGTAAGAAATTTCTCGACTTAGATAAGTTCTAGGAATAGTCTTTCTCGGGTATAGAATTTCTCAGATTTTAAACGTGAGCAGTTGAGAAAAAAAATGAAGTAACACAGAAGTATTTTCGCGATTTTAGAAAGATTCTCAGAATGAAATTTCTCGGATATGAAAATTTAGCGGACTTGAACAACACAGCAAGAAATTTCGCGGCCAAGAACACTAAGTTACTGTTCCATTGCTTGTCGCGAGTTTTACCAGAAAATCGTCCGTTTTCACTCAAATCTCACCCAAAATCACTCAAACTTGAACCAAAACTTCAGAAATTCTTCCCTAAACACATATTCGACCGATTTGTGAGCTAAAAACAACAAAAAGCGGATCAAATCGACCAAAAACAGAGAGAGGCTGAGATGACTTTTTCTGAGAAATTTTTGCTTCAAACTTGCTCAAAACTCGTTAAAAATGATCCAAAAGTGTTCTAAAAACATTTTAGGCATAGAGTCGATCTGGGGTAAGGTTTTAAACACGAAAACGAAGTATTATAACCCCAAAACGAGCTCAAAATGCCTGAAAGTGATTTTTGCCCAAAACACCTTTGATTTTTCTCGGAATCGAACGAAACTGGATTCAAATCAATGCAGATCGATCCACGTTTGCTCTGATACCACTTGTTGGTCCCGATTGCACCAAACAAGGAATCAAAGAGGCTTTGATGGAATGAAAAAGGGAGAGGTTCTCACCTTCAAGTGTGTGTATTGTGTGAAAAATAGGATAAGCCTTTTGATCTTTGATTACATTGAAATTAGTGTTTGTAAAACCTTATATACCACATTAACCCTAGGTATATTAAGGCCCAAACACTGAAAATTTAATAATTACATTCTTGTCCAAAGCCCAAGCTACAAGGATAATTACAATATTAAACCCAAGACTTAAACTATTGACACAATCTATAAATATCTAGATTCCTAAGTAGACACTTATGGTTGTTGTCTAGCCTGTCCTCAAGTTCCTTAATTTTTGAGCTATGCGTCTCTAACTGTGGCGTCTTAGTCTCACTAATTTTTATGCTCTTAGTTAGTTCATCTATTTTCGCACTAGAGCTCCTAAGCTTAAATTCGAGACTAGCTATTTCCTCCTTATACTTAGTTAATTCGTCCTCTAACTCTCTTGTACTTTTCCGCTCATTTTTCATGTTAGCATATCTAGTTTGCAAGGATTCTAACATGTTAAACAATGTAGAGTTAGGAATTGCTACCTCCTTAGAAGATGTATTAGCCTCATCTTCGCGGTGTGCCATCAAAGCCAAGTGCGTCGTTTGTTCGGAGTTTGTAGTTTCTTGCTTCTTTGAACTTGACTTGGTCTTTGTGGACTTCTTATGTAACTCCTTCTAAATTAACCGTAGTTGACGTCCAAGCTTCTTCAACGCTTCATCAGTGTCGGAGCTAGAGTCATCAGATCGAGTAATTGAGTAGGTGTCCATTTTGGTTTTAAAATTTTTATTTATTTATTTTCAAAAAGTTTGTTGGATATTTTGATCGTTGACGTGTTTTGTGATTTGGATTTGTAATACTGATTAAAGTATTTGGCTTTTAAAATTTTCAGTTTCGAAAAGGTTTTGGTTTTTAAAGTTTGATTTAAAAATTTAATAGTATATACCAAAAGCTTTTTCTATAATGTGCCAAATGAAGCTTACTGTTTTCGATCGAAAAATATTTTATTAAGTTTTTTTTTATGTCAAAATAAGCCACTGTTTTCGATCGAAAATAATTCTCGAGTAAAATTTTTCGAGTGAAGATGTAGAGAACTGTTTTCGATTGTTAAGTTTTTCGACGAGGTACTGTTTTTTTTTTACATAGTTTTGGATTTCAAACAGTTACCTATAGTTTTACGATCGTAAAAGTTTTGCGATTTGATAAAACATCGTCGTTTTGAGATTTTAATATCTAAACCTTTAAAATCAAATTTTTCGATCGCAAAAAGTTTTGCGGGCGAAAAATAAGTTTTGCGACGACAAACCTGTAAAAGCAACTAAACAAAATTTGCGATCGTAAAATCAAGTAAAATAGTGAAAATTGAATAAAATTGAAAGTCCTGGGGTTAAATTGAAAATTTAGGGCTCGAAAACTTTTGAGGTAAGTGGTCGAGAAACTTTAAGGGTGAAAAAGTTTCTCGATCGCCGAAAGTGTTTAAAATTGTATTTTTTCCGTGTGCGAAAGTTTCGCGCGAGCTAAAAATTGAAATTGACTTTTCTCGATCGCTCAAACAGTAAACTTATAATCGTGAAATTTTTTACTAGTCAAAGTAAGATCGTTGACCAAAAATTGAAAGTTTCTCGTGCGTAAGTGCGCGAACAGTAAAATTGGTCAAAATTGAACAGTGTTCTAATGGAAACTCTTTCTCTGTCAAAGTTTCTCGAACGAGATAGTTTCTCGATCGAAGAACAGTCGAGAAGATTTTATCAACATCAGAATATGCAGATTAACACACAATCAAGCAAAAACAGCAAATTGAAAGCAGATATTCTGGGTAATTACTCGAAATTGTTTGCTAATCACAGACGAACAAAAGATTAAGCAGAATTAAAGCAAAACATATCGAATTTTCGAAAATTCAACATGAACACGTGAAGAACATTTTCGATCAGATCTTCAAAATTCGCAGAAATAAATAGTTCGATCAATCAGAATTTAACTCAGATAGATAGAAACACATAACAGAACCTCATTCACAGCAAAACACAGCGAATTATGAAGAAACAGATTGAGATTTGACGAAGAACAGTACTCGGCGATTGAAAAATCAGTTTCGAGAAATTCAAAAATTCAGTCCAAATTTAATCCAAATCCTAACACGTTTGGCTCTGATACCAATTGTTAGGACCCTAAATATCCAACCTAGATCGAATCTAGAAGAATCGGATAGTAAATCTAAAGAATTCGAACACTTACGATTGAGATTTACCGACGTTGAGGTTCGAGAGAAACGACGTTGAAGAACACAAAGGCGCGAAAATCTTCTCTCTAAAATTTCCAATTCTAATTTTTTCGATCCGAAAATCATACTAAGCGCACTCTAATTTTCTTAGGAGTTCACTTATATATACCACCTCGTGGTATATTTACACAAGTAGTCCTATAATATGACTAATTACAATTCAGCCCAAGACTACTAATTTGCATAGCAAGACTAAGACAACTATATTAATTGAATACAATTAAATAGTTCCAACAATCTCCCCCTTTGTATTCAATTTCCAATATGGCGCGGGTTGTCTGCGTCTTGCAAGTGGAAAGAGTCCTCGAGTCCTCCAAATATCCTCTTTAGAAAATCTTCAAGCTCACCTGGTCTTCTAGGCATCGGCTTTTTCTTCGAATCTTCTTTTGAAGTTCTTCTCCTAAAAGCCGTAAGATGTACGAAGTTCTTGCCGGATTTTGGAAAGTCCGCGTTCCATTTCTCCTGTTGAAAGCACAGGAAACTCGAAACTCCCCCTATTTGGGTCAACCTTGTGTTGAGATCGGGGAGTCCGATGTGAGGCTTGGAGAGGTGGACACGGTTGGCAACTTCGATCATTGATGCAGTGGACACGATTGACAACTTCGGTCCTTGATACAGTGGACACGGTTGACAACTACCGTCCTTGATGATGCTTGAGTCACGTGTCGTTCGATCCTCAGTCCTTGCTTCTTCTTCCGGAAGCAAGGGGCTTGAGAAAGTCGAGGAGAGGGCTCAGGGTTTATCCATCTTCTCCGTTTCGCCAGATTCGTCTTCTCCGAATGGAAGCTGTCTGGTTCGGCCTCGAAGAAGCGTCTCTAGTTCCAGAAGAAGGTAGGCCGCCCCTTTCTTTCGCTAAATCTTCGAGAGCAAACTAGAAGTGGTGGTTGGAAGATCTTCTTGAAAAGCGTCCACTTCACACACCTGAAATCACTAAAAAGCTCCCTCGAGGATTTAGTCTTTTAAAAATATTGAAGGAGAGCTCATGATTCTAAAGTACACTTTAAAAGCGTAAACATGAATTATAACAATTAAAATTACTCCCCCTTAAATTCATATTACTCCCCCACAATTCATGCTCATTGGAAACATATAAAGGAGTAATTCCAAAGTAATAGAGTAATTTTTCATTCTCCCCCTTAATTCATGTTTTCATCCACATATGAGTGGCTAAATCCGGTAGTATTTGAGGTTAGATGAACCCTAACAAGATCGTACGTGCGTTGAACGTATTATTTATATGTTTTTTATTATGACTCGGTTATGACTTATTCTATTGTTTTGACAATGTCAATGTGGTCGAAATAATTGTTGGGAAATCGTACGCTACGCTCGAGAGAGGGTTGAACGATTAGACCACTCGTAAACGAGCGGAATAAACTCATCGCTAGAGATAGGTTGAACTACCCCGTCGGATTAGAGTCAAATCTAATAGTGGGATTCATCGTGTTTTAATGCGATCTGTGGTTGACTAGTTAGGGAAGCTTGCCCAGCTATTTAATTCATAGATTAGTTGTTTACGATTTTTATGTGATAAGGCACAGTTTCGTCAGTCGTATAAATTTGTACGCATGCTCTAGGAATCCTCACGGTATAATAATTAGATAAAATACATACATGTTTGTCGTTCGATTGACCTAGGGGGATTCGAAATCTCAAATACATTTTCTTAAAAAAGTCATCGCGTTTATTATTTTTATTAGCTTTTATTTAAGTGTTTACCGTGTTTCCTATTTCCAAAACAAAAACATCGAATTTTCTACTAGGATATTTAAACGACGTTTTCAAGAGTATATATTTCCTTTGGGTTCGATACTCGAACACTTGCCATTTCTATACTATTTTTGATAGGTACACTTGCCTGTTGAGCGTAGGATAGTGAAGTGTAAAATATGCCTAGGAGGGGGGGGGGGGGGTCAATTAGGCTATAAAAGTTTTGGCTTGTTCTTCTTTGAAAAATACTTTTCTTTAAGAATATATTTGCAGAGTATGTTATTTCCCAGAAAGCAGTACGAGTATCCAAGTTATCTCCCTAACACTGTTTCAAAATGTAATGTTATTTTCAGAAATCGTTTCAATGATATCACCTAGTTATTTGCACGCGTTCCGGGTTTGTCTCACAGAAAGGTAAATTGCAAAAAGTAAAGTGAGACGGGATTTTTATACAGGTTATATCCCCAACTGGGGTTTAATCCAGTCCTTGGGGTGTGATCTCCCCAAGAGTTCCAATCAATCACTAGGTATTACCGGTTCTGGTTACAAAATGATTGACCCTTACACAACCGAAGCACTTTGGAAACTAGACCTCCACCTAGGCTGTCGCAGCGGAATTCTTTCCTAAAGGAGCACGATTGGAGTCTTTTTGGACGTGTTGAACGCACATCACGTATTCATTCATATCAGGGTGATCACAGCGATATTCTTTCCTAAAATAACTCAATCACGTTTTCAGTTCACATATCACACAACATGATATATTTTCCATACATCGCACGCAATGAGATTCCATTCATACGAAAACGTTCATAACCAGGTGATCACGTAAATATTCCAGTTAAGCACAAGATCACACAAATTTGATTTTCTTAACACTTTAATCACATTTAAGCACTTAATTGAACATTTTCATATACTTGAACATCATATAACATGCATATCGAGTTTTCTAATTTGTACCCCCCAATTTACATAATTACTTGGAATAATCAAAACTCTCATAGTTATTTGGACCAAAAAGGTCTACAATCTCCCCCTTTTTGATGAATTAATGCCTATCTTAAGCATATGAGTACACTCGATATGAAGCCATTTACGCACGTAGCATGTTTAAGTATCAAAGCATGTGACATATGATCAGAGCAGTTATCAAGTTTTAAAGCATGCTCTCCCTGCCTAATTGCTAATAAACCTATGTAAAGCATAGTCGCAAAGATTTAGCAATTACCAGGTTATATCATATGGAACATCTCAAGTTACCATGGAATGTCTCAAGTTATCACATCACATCACATCAGTTTGCTCCACCTGCCTATGTGCGGAATTCCTTAATCCTTAACAAATCACAAACTCAAGCACAAAGAGATTAAGACACATCCATATAAAAGCAAGCCGATTATATTATATCATTCCAAGACAACATAATAAAGCATTAATTGCCGCCGATTATATTATATCATTTCAAGATAACAAAATAAAGCATTAATTGCCTACCCTTCTCCCCCTTCAGCATCAAAAAGGAGGGACACAAACACCACCAACCTACCTAAACCTGCAACCAACCACGACCTACCAACCCAAAAACCAGCAAAATAAAAGGACTTGGTACAAGCGCAGATGAGAACTAGGCAACAAGAGCTAGGAGATCACTAGGGATCGAAGTTCTAAGGACTGGAATCGTTATCAGATGAGGCAGATGAGGATGCAGCGATATTCAGAGCCGTGGAGATCTCCTTCATAAACTTTTTAATTCTTATAAGGTGCCGTGAGATCTCATCGAACTTCTTCCTGTTATCATCCTTGATGCCCTTGATACTTCGTTTCAGATCAGCTATGGTTCCCTGCTCGTCGTCGCTCTCTTGATCATTTTTCTTCCTGATTTCGAACAGTGGCTTTCAGAGAGGTTGGGTATTTGATCAGAGCAGCCTTTCACTTCTTGTCGGAGACAGATCCGGCGCCTTTGATTTTCGTCATGATTGAGATCGAAGGATATAATAAAGTGAATGACTTAAGGTTGAATAGATTCAAGCTGAAAGAGAGTGGGTAGTTACATAAAGGTCGAAAGCTTCTTGGATAAGAATGAAAAGAAATTATGGAGAGATGTAATATTGACTAGACGTGAGGCAGATAAGAAAACGATTTCAAAAGTTGAATTTAAAAATCATGGCTGGATAAGGAAACTGTCCATTAGATGGAATTAAATGAAGATCAGAGGATATCTAAGGAAGGAAATAAGGACTAGGATCAGAGTTCAAAAATTGAAAGGAATTTCCTGCTGAAAATAGATTTTAACATAAATCTCGAAGAGAATCTATTTAGAGAGAAAAAATAATCTTCCCATGAATGAAAGAAATAGGATAGATAAGGAAGGTAAAATCAAGAAAGAGTACTAATAGAATCAAAGGCTAAAGTCAAGGAGATCCTAAAGGATAAGATCAAAGAGATACTAAGGGCTAACTTATCTAGTCACCTTTCCTATTTGAGCTCAATAATTCCTAATCGGTCGCGAATATCACAGAATCTACTCTCAATAAGGGGTTTTGTGAAGATATCAGCCAACTGATCATTAGTTCCTACGAAGTTCACGCTGACATTCCCTTACTGAACATGATCTCGAATTAAATGATGTTTCACCTCTATATGCTTAGTTTGAGAGTGGTGTACGGGATTCTTAGTGATACTAATGGCACTAGTACTATCACAAAAAATAGGAATTTGATCGTACCTTAAACCGTAATCACTCAAGGTCTGTTTCATCCAAAGGATTTGCTGAGAACAACTTCCTAAGGCCATATATTCTGCTTCGGTTGTGGATAGGGCCACGGCATTTTGTTTCCGACTGGACCAAGTTACAAGGGAATTTCCTAGTATTTGGCAAGTACCACTAGTGCTAAGAACCGGCATAATCCGCGTCCGAGTATCCCATTAATGGGAATTCCTTTGAATTTGGATACCACATACCAAAATTGATTGTTTCTTTCAAATATCTAAGTATCCGCTTGACTGCTGTCAAGTGAGATTCCCTAGGACTCGATTGATATCTAGAACATAGACCAGTAGCAAATATAATATCGGGTCTGCTTGCCGTAAGGTAGAGCAAACTTCCGATCATATCTCTATACTTAGTTTGGTCAAAGGGCGTACCCTTTTCACCACTGTCAATTTTGGTGGTCTGATGCATAGGAGAGGGAAGTACCTTGGAATCAGCCATTCCGAATTTTTCAAGTAGTTCCCTCGTGTACTTCGTTTGAGATATGAATGTTCCCGCATCCAATTGTTTGATTTGCAATCCAAGGAAGTACGTGAGTTCTCCCATTAGTCTCATCTCAAATTCCTGTTGCATAGACTTAGAAAACTTCTCGCAAAGAGTGATTTCAGTGCTACCAAATATGATATCATTAACGTATATCTTCTTCTTAGGAATAACATTTGGCAACTAACCTGGCCTTATTTCGTGTCACGTTACTGTTTTCATCCAGTTTGTTGCGAAACACCCACTTCGTGCCTATTATGGACTTGTCGCTAGGTCTTTCCACAAGAGTCCATACTTGGCTCTTTTCGAATTGTGCTAGCTCTTCTTCCATGGCAATCACCCACGATTCATCGTCAAGAGCTTCATTCACTGTCTTAGGTTCCATGGTTGATAACAGCACGTTATGTGATTCCTCAGCAATATCGTTTCGTGCAGTTGCTCTCGTTTTGATCCCTGAAGTGATATTCCCTATGACTTGTTCAGTGGGATGGCTGGAAGCATGTTTGAATTTTCAGCGCTGTTGTTCGTCTGAAGCTTCAGGTTTCTCTGACTCAGTATCTAGTTCCAATGGAATTGCGTTTACCTCTTTGTCAGTAACATGTATATCTGCAGGAGACACAACTATACCTTCCTCTGTAGCATCTGCGTTAGGAAATTCATCAAATGTAACATGCACAGATTCTTGGACAGTCTTCTTCCTATTATTAAACACTCTAAAGGCTTTGGAATGAAGGCTGTAACCTAGGAATATCCCATCATCTACCTTGGAATCGAGTTTTCCTCTCTTATCCCTATCATTCAAAATGAAACATTTGCAGCCAAATACATGGAAATATCATGTAGGGGTTTTATCGTTCCAAAGTTCATAGGGAGTTCTCTTAATAATCGGTCTACGGAAAATCCTATTCGAGACATGACATGCCGTACTAACAGCTTCGGCCCAAAAATATTTTGGAGTATTATATTCGTTCAACATAGTCCTAGCCATTTCTTGTAATACCCTATTTTTCCTCTCGACCACACCGTTCTGTTGAGGCGTAATAGGGGATGAAAATTATGACTATAACCATTTTCATCACAAAAAGATGCAAAGGATTTACTATCAAATTCTAGACCGTTATCACTCCTAATCTTACGGACCTTCATCTCTTTCTCATTTTCTAGCTTCTTAATCAGTGGCGCAAGATTATCTAAAGCCTCACTTTTGTGCGCTAGAAATAAGACCCATGTGTACCTAGTATAGTCGTCTACGATAACAAAGGCATATTGTTTACCTCTCAATGACATAACCTGTACCGGACCAAAAAGGTCAAGATGCAGCAGTTTCAGTGGTCTGGACGTAGATATCACATTCCTAGGTTTAAAGGACGTTTTGGTCTGTTTCCCCATTTAGCACGCTTTACAAATTCTGTCCTTGGTGGCTTTCATATCTGGAATACCTCTCACCAATTCATTGCATGATATGTGAGACATCAGTTCCATGTTAGCATGTCCCAGACGTCTATGCCATAACCATGTGATATCCTGCGTAACTGCTAGACACTTGACATTTTGGTTAGCAATATCATCAAGAGTGATGCAGTAAATGTTACCACGCCTACATGCACTAAACACAATCTCATCATCCTTTTTAACAAAGCACTAATCTTTAGCAGCCTTTGGGGTTCCATCGGATTTCGTAGCCTCCATTGATGATTGTTTCCCAAAGATCGTAGTCGACAGCGATGAGAAATTCGATCATGCGATTCTTCCACACTGCGTAGTTCGTTCCATCGAAGAGAGGTGGCCTATAGTAGGATTGACCCTCTGCAAAAACATCACTCGAAAAAGCCATTAGATCTTAACTCAAGCGTATTAGACCTTTCGTTGAGTAACCCGCTCTGATACCAAATGAAGTGTAAAATATGCCTAAGGGGCGGGGGGGTGAATTAGGCTATAAAAATTTTGGCTTGTTTCTTCTTTGAAAAATACTTTTCTTTAAGAAGATATCAGAGTATGTTATTTCCCAGAAAGCAGTAAGAGTATCCAAGTTATCTCTTTAACCCTGTTTCAAAATATCACGTTATTTTCAGAAATCGTTTCAACGATATCACCTAGTTATTTGCACGCGTTCCGGGTTTCTCTCACAGAAAAGTAAATAGCAAAAAGTAAAGTGAGACGGGATTTTTATACAGGTTATATCCCCAATTGGGGTTTAATCCTGTCCTTGGAGTGTGATCTCCCCAAGAGTTCCAATCAATCACTAGGTATTACCGGTTCTGGTTACAAAATGATTGACCCTTACACAACCGAAGCACTTTGGAAACTAGACCTCCACCTAGGCTGTCGCACGCCAAGTTCCTATCCACGTCGTTAACCCAGGAAACCAATTCCCCCGACTGGATGCAGCTTGCTACCGAAGGCCACCGAATGCACCAAATTCGTCCCTCCACGTGCAAAAGACTCCAACCGTGCTCCTTTGTGCGTTAAACACGTCCGAAGACAATGGTTTAGGGTAGGGTGTTGCTAAAGATCGCTCAAAGGGTACAAAATTCGCAAATGAAAGCTCAACACAAACTACAAATGAATCGCAAATTTAAGCTCAAAAACTCTAAGGGATTCGTTTGCTTGTGTGTTCGTTGTGTCCCCTTCAACGTGAAGTGTTTTCTTCTATATAGACCCAATAATCGCTTCTACACTTCACAAGGAAAGTTAAGCACGAAAATATGCAAGAGACTGCTCAATTATCACGTGTATTAACTCAAGAAATCATGCCAAGAATAAACCAATTAAGCTCAACGGTCAACATGATCATTTACCATAAATATCACAGTCTTACTTTCCTTCCAAGGTGATCTCATTCGTTTGTCAACACATTCCATATATAGACTCAATCAGCATATTACCACATATAATCCCAATCAATTAATCACTTTCCAAAATATAAATCCCAATTCGCATAAGGAAAGATAAATCATTGATTCACTGATTTTAGAGTCAAATAATTTTGCACTCGACGAATATATCATTGATATTCTTTCCTAAAATAGATCAATCACATGTAAGCACTTAATCAGAATATCTTTTCCATATACAGCATAGTCATTCATATCCGGGTGATCACATCAATATTCTTTCCTAAAATAACTCAATCACGTTTTCAGCTCAATTAGAATATCTTTTCCATATATAACATACAGTCATTCATATCAGGGTGATCACATCGATATTCTTTCCTAAAATAACTCAATCATGTTTTCAGTTCACATATCACTCAACATGATATATTTTCCATATATGGTACGCAATGAGATTCCATTCATACGAAAATGTTCATAACCAGATGATCACATAAATATTCCAGTTAAGCACAAGATCACACAAATTTGATTTTCTTAACACTTTAATCATATTTAAGCACTTAATTGAACATTTTCATATACTTAAACATCATATAACATGCATATCGAGTTTTCTAATTTGTACCCCCCCAATTTACATAATTACTTGGAATAATCAAAACTCTCATAGTTATTTGGACCAAAAAGGTCTACAGATAGTTAGTCGATATTCGTTTTATTTTTATTACTCGATTCGTTCGATCAAGTTGGCGCCGTTGCCGGGGAGCTATTTGCTTTCGAGAAATTTAAGTTTATTATTCTAGCGATCTTTATTATTATTTTTATTATTATTATTATTATTATTATTATTATTATTATTATTATTATTATTATTATTATTATTATTATTATTATTATTTCTACGCTTTTTTACTTATTTTGTTTCCGCTATTTTTCATATTTTAATTAGTATTATTTGCTGTTATTTATTTTATTAAATATATATATGTATATATATATATAAATATAAATTTATATTTTCCTTAATCGGATTTCCTTTGGTCTAGGTCACTTTATTAATATTAATATTATTATTATTTCTTCAACTACCTATTTTATTTTTTTCATCATTATTACAAAAAAAATTATATATATTATTGTAGTTATTATTATTTCCTTATTATTATTAGCACTCGCTTATTTTTATTTTTATTTTTATTTTTTTAGCAATATATTTTGTTTAATTGGTTTTATTTCTAAATCTCTTATTGCTATTGTTGTTTTTATTTTGTTGTCTAGGTACGTGACGATCGTGCATGACGCGAAGGAATCCTTCGCTACCAATCGTTGAAGGAGACCCGGAGATCGAAAGAACGTTCCGAGATGCCTCTAGATGCGAGAGAACCTCCAATGAGAGAGCTGTGGAGAAACAACGCCGTAGGGTCGGTCGGGTCAGCGATAGTCCTTCCCCAAGTCCCGAACAACTTTGAGCTGAAACATCATCGGCTTCAAATGCTTCAGACGATATCTCAATACGATGGACTCTCCGAGGAAGACACTTACCGACACATACGAGACTTCCTGTCCGTCACCGACACAATACGAATACAAGGAGTAAGCCCGGAAACGATCTGGCTCTACTTATTTCCGTTCTCCCTAAGAGGTTGTAGAACCCGAGTCCCCGTAAGCTAGTTGGTACATTTAATTTGTGCCATGTGACTTCTAATCTATTAGGAATTTCGAAAATATAGCTAAAGAGGGGAATGATATTGGTAAGTTAATATTTGGACTAAAGTTGCAATTGGGCTAGATTAAATTCAAACTTAGGCCCAAGTAGAACCTTAACCTTGGCCCAAGTTATTAAAGAAAAAAAAAATTAAAATCTTAGGGACAAAGTTCCCTAAAATAGGGGATATTCACGTCAACCCTAGTATCATCACCATACCCTTAAAAGCTTAAACATTTATCTAAGATGTTTATCCAAAAACATTCCTCTCACTAACAAAAACGTGAAGATTGAAAGGAGTGGAGATCGACCTTGAGCATTTGGAAATGTATGGAACTTCTACTATGCTACTACATTTTTAGCTTGTGGTTTAGATTTTTAGCATGTTTAAAGATGTTAAACCGCGAAAATCTACATTAGCTCGTGTTTAGGATAAATCGACTTTTAGGGTTTTTTAGTTTTAAGGTATTCATCAAGTTCTTGAGAAAAAGGGGTAGCTTGATCCAAGTTGTTAGGATTTCACGGGTCAAAAGGTGTTTGTGGTGTGAGAGAGGTCACGAATTTGAGTTTGGCGAATTGGATGAACTTCACGAACTCTAAAGTTCGCAAACCAAGGAGCTTCGCGAATTCACAACTTGGCGAACTCGGTTGACGAATCATGAGCCACTTCGCGAAGCCAAAGTTGGCAAACACTAGTCGCGAACTCGGGAGGTTGGCGAACCATAGGAGTTCGAGAAGTGAAAGGTGATGATGACTTCGCGAAAGTCGAAGTTGGCGAATCCATGAACTTCGCGAACTCCTGTACTTTGCGAATTGAGGGGCACTTCACGAAGTGGTTACAAATTTGGCGAACTCATGGAGGCTTCGCGCACTGTTAGTATATGACATTTCACGAATTATATTAGGGTGGTGAATTCCGATTTGCGAACTAGGCGTGTGGAAGCATTTCGCGAATTGTGAGCGGCCAAGATCATTTCGCGAAGCATACGAGAGTAAAGCATTTTGCGAATTGAGAGAGTGGTGAGATAGAGTTCGCGAACTTGTAGGGTATTTCACGAATTGTCAACATCACGAATCCAAACTCATTTCTAATAATTCGCGAAGTAGGATAGTTCGCGAGCTAGGAGGAGTCCGTGAATTCCATGTGAGTCGCGAATCGAACCCCTTAGATAAAAATGTTTTAAGTTATTAAAAAAAAATACAATTGCCTTTTGAGGAAAAATATTTTTATACCATTTAATAAGAAAAATATTCTGATTTCAATGAACATATGCTCTTTCAACGCCTGATCATAAATAGCCTATCAGTATTTTTCAGGGTCACTTTTCGGTATAGGCAAACGCTGTCTTTGATAGAATTTTCGAACGCAAATTTATACAGTCAATTAATATAATTTATACGCTAACTTTATACCCTTTTTATGTTTAAAGGACAAAATATTAGGAAATTCACCAGACCGATTAGCGGTTAATCTACGGACGCCGGGTAAGTGGAAATCCAACTACAACACATAACATGTGTGTATGTGCCAAAATTATGTGATTTCGTGATGAGGTGCTTACATGCTTATGTGAAATTGTATGATATGGTTTCATGATTATGGTAAGCATTATGGCATTAATGCATTATGCATATGCACGAGCATGCACGAAACACTTGGGGTAATAAGATGATGAGCGTGCATGATTATGTCGCAAATAGCGAAAAATAATTGCCGAAGTGGGCAATCAAGTTATAAGTTAAGTAAGGGGCGGCTTCCGGGGCACCGAGACGGCGTTGATGTGCCGTCGGCGACGTTGATTCGTCGCCAGTATACAAACGACGTTGATGCGTCGGAGGATTCATGGTTGGGTTGATGCCCTCATGGTTGGGTTGATGCCATTATATCCCTGTTAGCGTGGTTGGGTTGATGCCCTCACGTTTTAGTATGGTTGGGTTGATGCCCTCATACTTTGGGCTGATGCCCATGGTTGGATTAGAGCTCTTTACGGTGTACGCCTGGGTAAAAGTCTGCCAAGGGCCCTAAGATACAAGATATGAGATTGAGTTTAGTCTGTGAGACGTAAGATGCATTGGCGTGGATGGCCTTTGCGGGGGATTATCACGTGCACGTCATGCATGATTTCTACTTACTGAGCATATCGCTCACCCCTTACGTTATGCGTTGTAGGTGCGAGCGACCACGGTACGTGATCGCTTAGATGGCAAGGCAATCTTTTGGCGCTTCCAGCAGCTTTTGGGGTGGGAGTGTGTGCATGGATGACGACCTGTGAGGCCGGGCGCATATGGATTCTTTTGCTGTGCATGTATACACATCTCGTGTAACTAGGATTCGTATGAATTTAGGAATTCATGTAATTCGTTTGTCATGTATAGAAACGACTTCCACTACATAAATGGAAAAATTTCATACGCATTTCCGCATCCATTTTAAGTTAAAGCATCGTTAGGCACATAGGATACGTTAGAATTAGGTAACAAGGACAGCGGGTCCTGACAGAGTGGTATCAGAGCTTCGTACAGCATCTGTAGACTGTCCATGTACACACACCCAAAAGCGTGGAAGCAGCCTTGCCTGTAAGTTTTACGATAACGTGAATTCCTTGTGTTGCGTGAATTTATTGGCTATAGGGACTGCCAGGGTAGAATATGTTGGGTTACCCGGTGTCTCCCGGAGACGCCACGTCCCCGGGTACGGTGTGGAACAAAAATTTTCCGGGTTCTCTTATTGCCCTCGTTGCTCGTATCAGAATAGTAACACATAGACATGTAATAGGGCGGGTCAAACCCGTAGAGAATTACCAGTTGAAGCGAGTGGCAGCTCCTCGTCCTTTTCTTCAAGACTTCGTCGATGGTGGTGGGTGGCACTAGATCGTCACGCCGACCTCGCAGTGTACCACAGAATCAGTTCTCTAAAGATGGCTAGAGAGAACCGAGCCGTCGCATGGGAGAAAAGTGTTTTTTTTTCGGTGTGTGTTTTGTGCCTTTGTTATGGACAAAATTTTCACTCGAAAATATGAAATAGGGCTGCCCCATTTATACTATGATATATTTGGAATCCCTAGGATATCTCAAAGATATGGTTTTCGATTTTGCTCCTTAAGTGGAGAGATTTTGCCATATCTTTCTCTCCCTTATTTAATTCAAAATTCATATAAGGATACTTACCATAATTAGACAACTAACTTAAATACTAAGTCAAACTAAGAATATGTAAGTATGGTATAAAATTTGAAACTTAATCCAAGATTAATTTCGAAATTTTCACCTTAAAATAAATAATATTCCAAATATATTATTTCTATATTTATATTTAATTTTCGAAATTAATTCCCAAGGCATAATTCGAAAATTAGCTTAGGGTCCAATTCCAATTTTACCCTCAAGCCTTTAAGCACTTGGCCAAGCCCAAGTCTCAAAGTTAGTTTCATACGAAGTCCGACTTCGGTCCATTAAATGGCCCGAGGCCCACTAAGGCGCGTCCCAACGGCCCAAGGCCCGTTAAGGCCCAAAACACTTTCTCTCCTTATCAGTACCCCTTGATGATCCTTTTTAAGCCCGACTCTCTAGGTTCGACTCCATCGGCAAGGGAGGAATCCAAGAGTCCGGCAGTTACCTAGCCAATCCCGCAGTACTGGACCGTAACCCGATTCGAGTGCGAATTTCGACCCAGTCTTTATTCGAGAACATTACTATAGATTATACTACTACGTATAAACCCTTCAGCTGTATCCCAATCGAGTGAGAGCCATGGTCTATGTCAAACTCACTATACTCAATTCTATGATAAAACGGGGACGAGGTAAATTACCAAACTACCCTCCATGTCTAACATGAGTTAGTTCAATACCTTGGCCAAGGATTTCGTAATTTCCCGTCGCCGTCCTCATAGGACACTTATCTCGATTACTTGCGAGACTGTGAATCCGTACTTAATTTGACTGTCAATACTTAGTTTGACTTAGTATTTCAGTTAGTTGTCTAATTATGGTAAGTATCCTTATATGAATTTTGAATTAAATAAGGGAGAGAAAGATATGGCAAAATCTCTCCACTTAAGGAGCAAAATCGAAAACCATATCTTTGAGATATCCTAGGGATTTCCAAATATATCATAGTATAAATAAGGCAGCCCTATTTCATAATTTGGAGTGAAAATTTCGTCCATAACAAAAGGCACAAAACTAGGGATGGCAATGGGGCGGGTCCGGACCCGAACCCGCCCCGGACCCGCCCCTAATGGGCCGGGTATTTTTTAAATAATCGGGTATGGGGCGGGTAATGGTTTAAAATTTTTCTACCCGGCCGGGTCTGGGGCGGGTCCCGGGTCCGGCCAAACCCGACCCATACCCGACCCGTTGCCATCCCTACACAAAACACACACCGAAAAAAAAAACACTTTTTTCCCACGCGACGGCTCGGTTCTCTCTAGCCATCTTTAGAGAACTGATTCAGTGGTACACTGCGAGGTCGGCGTGATGAATTAGTGCCATCCACCACCATCGACGAAGTCTTGAAGAAAAGGACGAGGAGCTGCCACTCGCTTCAACTGGTAATTCTCTACGGGTTTGACCCGCCCTATTACATGTCTATGTGTTACTATTCTGATCCGAGCAACGAGGGCAATAAGGGAACCCGGAAAATTTTTGTTCCGCACCGTACCCAGGGACGTGGCGTCTCCGGGAGACACCGGGTAACCCAACAGTTGTATCAGAAAGGGCGCTCGTGATCAGAATCATAACGTATTTAAATTGAAACGAGGCGCGTGGGAGACGATCGGAAAGCCGACACGGTTCGACCGTCATTGGGCTGCCAACGTCGTTTGCCAACCCACGGCCACCAACTCGTGCTGTACAGACCGACGATGAACCACGAACCGGACAGGGACCTGCGCGACGGCGGGACCCGGGCAGCCGCGCGTTGTGCGCGGGCTGTGTGCGCCGTAACGGAGGTACAGTCGCGGCAGGCCCGATCAGCCTCGAACCTTGGGTCCGACGCCAGCCATGGTTGCTTAGGCGCCATCCCCGGGCAGCGCGCGCTGCGGCGGGTTACCTGGTGTCTCCCGGAGACGCCACATCCCCGGGTACGGTGCGGAACAAAAATTTTCCGGATTCCATTATTGCCCTCGTTGCTCGGATCAGAATAGTAACACATAGACATGTAATAGGGCGGGTCAAACCCGTAGAGAATTACCAGTTGAAGCTAGTGGCAGCTCCTCGTCCTTTTCTTCAAGACTTCGTCGATGGTGGTGGATGGCACTAGATCGTCACGCCGACCTCGCAGTGTACCACGGAATCAGTTCTCTAAAGATGGCTAGAGAGAACCGAGCCGTCGCGTGGGAGAAAAGTGTTTTTTTTTTCGGTGTGTGTTTTGTGCCTTTGTTATGGACGAAATTTTCACTCCAAATTATGAAATGGGGCTGCCCCATTTATACTATGATATATTTGGAAATCCCTAAGATATCTCAAAGATACGGTTTTCGATTTTGCTTCTTAAGTGGAGAGATTTTGCCATATCTTTCTCTCCCTTATTTAATTCAAAATTCATATAAGGATACTTACCATAATTAGACAACTAACTTAAATACTAAGTCAAACTAAGTATATGTAAATATGGTATAAAATTCGAAACTTAATCCAAAATTAATTTCGAAATTTTCACCTTAAAATAAATAATATTTCAGATATATTATTTCTATATTTATATTTAATTTTCGAAATTAATTCCCAAGGCATAATTCAACAATTAGCTTAGGGTCCATTTCCAATTTTACCCTCAAGCCTTTTAAGCACTTGGCCAAGCCCAAGTCTCAAACTTAGTTTCATACGAAGTCCTACTTCGGTCCATTAAACGGCCCGAGGCCCACTAAGGCGCGGCCCAACGGCCCAAGGCCCGTTAAGGCCCAAAACACTTTCTCTCCTTATCGGTACACCTTGATGATCCTTTTAAGCCCGACTCTCTAGGTTCGACTCAATCGGCAAGGGAGGAATCCAAGCGGCAGTTACCTAGTCAATCCTGCAGTACCGGACCGTAACCCGATTCGAGTGCGAATTTCGCCAAGTCTTTATTCGAGAACCTTACTATAGATTATAGTACTACGTATAAACCCTTCAGCTGTGTCTCAATCGAGTGAGAGCCATGGTCTATGTCAAACTCACTATACTCGATTCTATGATAAAACGGGGACGAGGCAAATTACCAAACTACCCTCCATGTCTAACATGAGTTAGTTCAATACCTTGGCCAAGGATTTCGTAATTTCCCGTCGCCGTCCTCATAGGACACTTATCTCGATTACTTGCGAGACTGTGAATCCGTACTCAGCGGTCTAAGCCCGGCAATCACAAATCGTCATCAAGACCGCATCTGGCCCGCTGACTCATGCAACAGCAAATCGGATCGAGGGGAACCAGTGACAGTCGAGACTTCGAAGTCAACTCCGCCAAAGCCCCTTTCGGTCTAAGGTTCACGTAGACTACTATAGTGTTGTCGTCGGTCATTGACACTCCTTGAGTAATAAGCCATGTTAGACCGTACGACCCGTGAGTCAGTGTCCATGAACGATTCAATCCCTTGATTCGACTCGCATCACAAGTATGACCTCCGCTTCCAAGGGGGTATCGGCACTCGATAGGGCATCGACAAATAAGCCGGAATCGGTTATCCAGCACCCAACTGGAGCCTAAGGCTTACGGACTTTTAATGCTCGAGGTTAAGAGTCCACTGGTGCCTTCCTCTCTCGTACTCATCGAGAACAGTGACTCAACTCGACACATTTGGATTTGTTCATTTATTGCTTTACCGGATGCTTAGTAAAGTACTCTTATATCCAATAAACGAACAATGCCTTTCACTAAACACAAAAAAATATCTTATTACATAAAAGGTCGAATGATAAATAAGCTAATGCCCTATACAATCTAATCCTCGTATAGCATTTGAGGGCATATTCCTAACAGAATATAATCATGGTAAGAACCAGAGGCGAAGGTAGTGGGAGTGCTGATCAGAACCGAGAGAACTCAGCCCCTACCAATAACCGAGACGCAACCATCTTCCAGCTCACAGAATTGGTTCGCCAGCAGTCCACACAAATCCAGCAACTAATTTAGCAGAATAACACGAACGCTGGACCTACTCAGGCGAAAAGAACTGAGCTGGTAGGAGAACGGTTCCGGAGGCTGAACCCGCCGACATTCGAGGATACAACCGACCCGACTGCGGCCGAGGACTGGCTGAGAACTCTCGAGAGCATGTTTGTGTACAGTCGGGTCCCAGAGACAGAGAAGGCCCTCTGCACTGCGTTTTTACTGAGGGGAAGCGCAGGACACTGGTGGGACACCATTATGGTGATCGAGAATCCTGCGACCATGAGCTGGGACAGATTTAAGGAGCTGTTCAGGGGCAAATACCTCACTGCTCCAGTGCACGCCCAACGGATGAATGAGTTCATAAATCTCAGGCAGGGAACGATGACAGTTGTCGAGTACATCAGAAAGTTCGAGCAGCTGTCGAGGTTCGCAGCCCATATGGTGAGTACGGACGCTCTCAAAATTGAGCGATTCCTTGAAGGCTTGAAGCCGGAGTTGTACAGGGACGTAAGTATGGCGGGACTTCAGGGAGCCACCTATGCGCAAGTGGCAGAAAGGGCCATGGTGGCGGAGCAAGCCGAGGCCAGAATTGTTCGTGCCCAAGAGGCTAAGAGAAAATTTGCACAAGTACAAGGATCACAGTGGAGCGGGGCAAATCAGAAACGACAATTTGTTCCCAAAGGCGGGAAGCCAAACGTTCAGAACAAACCACCACAACGCCCTTAATAGATGCCGAACCAACCACCGCACCCAAGCGAAGGAGGGTTTCCAGCGCCTATCCCGAACTGCCCGAAGTGCGGGAAGCGGCACTTTGGCAACTGTTACGCCCAGACAAACAACTGCTTCAAATGAGGGAAGCCGGGGCACTTTTCTAGAACATGCCCGGAGAACATGTCATGAGGCCAAGCTGGGAATCAGATAAGACCACCGGCTGTGCCGGCTAGGGTGTACACAATCACCTCGGAGGAAGCAGAGGAAAATCCATCCGTGGTGACAGGTACATTGTCTATCCACCAAACTCCCACGTGCATACTAGTAGACTCAGGGGCCACGCACTCATTTGCATCCATCAAGTATGTGACAAGACTTGGGGTCACACCTCGTCAATCTAAGTGCGAATATAGTGTAGCCATACCACATGGGAGTCCGACTAGAACGAATCAGATATTGAGAGATTGCCAAGTATTAGTTGGCTATAGGAAATTACCCATAGATTTGATAGTCATCCCAATGAACGACTATGAGGTCATTCTTGGGATGGACTGGTTGTCGAAGTATGGAGCGGTTATAGATTGTAATCGTAAGGAAGTCACATTCCACATAAAAGGAATCAAGCCTTTTAGTTTCGCGGGAACGATGAAAGAAAGGAGCATTTCGAGGATATCAGCATTGAAGGCTCGACGATTGATTCAAGCAGGATGTGAAGCATGTTTTATTTTCGCGATGAAAACGGAAGAGAGTTCATCCCCGAAGTTGGAAGAGGTGCCTGCGATTCGGGACTTTTTGGACGTATTTCCCGAAGATTTGTCGGGATTACCACCGGATAGGGAGATTGAATTCACGATAGACCTAGTGGCTGGAGCGGCACCAATATCCTGGACGCCTTATCGGTTAGCGCCAACAGAGTTAAAGGAGCAGTTAGACAAACTCCTACAGAAAGGGTTCATCCCACCAAGTTTCTCTCCTTGGGGAGCGCCGGTATTATTCGTACGAAGACGGAACAATGCGATTGTGCATAGACTACAGGGAGTTGAACAAAATAACGATCAAAAACAAATATCCCCTCCCAAGAATTGATGATCTGTTTGATCAGCTACAAGGCGCCACCGTATTTTTGAAGATCGATTTGCGATCAGGGTATCACCAGCTAAAGATTCGGGAGGACGATGTCCCGAAAACTGCCTTCAGTACACGCTATGGACATTACGAGTTCCTAGTCATGCCTTTCGGGCTGACTAACGCGCCGGCACCTTTCATGGACTTGATGAACCGCATGTTCAAGCAGTTTTTGGATAAGTTCGTGATCGTTTTCATAGACGATATCCTCATATATTTGAAGACAAAAGAGGAACACGAGAAGCATCTACAAATAGTTCTTGGAGTATTACGGGAGAAGCAGCTGTACACTAAGTTCAAGAAGTGCGAGTTTTGGCTAGACCAAGTCGCCTTCTTGGGACATATTATCTCCGGAGCAGGAATTTCTGTGGATCCGGACAAGATCGAAGCCATCAATAACTGGCCCTCAGCCAACAAATGTGACCGAGGTACGGAGCTTCCTCGGCTTGGCAGGCTATTATAGGAAGTTTATTAAGGACTTCTCGAAGATCGCCTCAACGCTGACAAAATTAACAAGGAAGAACACGCCATTTCATTGGAGCGAGGAGTGTGAACAGAGCTTCCAAGAGCTGAAAGGCGATTGACTACGGCCCCTGTCCTAACAATACCGTCAGAAACCGGGGGATTCTCAGTTTACAGCGATGCTTCGAAGAACGGACTAGGATGTGTGCTAATGAAGAACGGGAAAGTAGTAGCCTACGCCTCACGACAATTAAAGGAATACGAGAAAAACTATCCGACACACGACCTAGAATTGGCAGCAGTGGTCTTTGCCCTCAAGATTTGGAGACATTACCTGTATGGGGAACGATGCGAAATCTACACGTACCACAAAAGTTTAAAATATTTCTTCACGCAAAAGGAATTGAACATGAGACAGAGGCGGTGGCTGGAACTGGTGAAGGATTATAATTGCGTAATCAACTACCACCCAGGCAAAGCGAATGTGGTAGCAGATGCACTAAGCCGAAAAGCAGTAAACACAGAACTACAGTTACTTGAGGTGGAGATTGTACAATTGGGCGAAGTCGAGACCAGATTGGCAGCGTTAACGCTTCAACCTACGCTACTGGAACGAGTCAGAAGGGCGCAAGAAAAGGACGAACTCTATACGAATATTAAGGGAGCACAAGCAGAGCAGCCGGCAACGGACTTCACGTTTCGTGATGACGGGGGATTGTATTACAAGAATCGATTCTATGTACCCGATGACATGGAGCTTCGACGGACCATAATGACAGAAGCACACGCCACGATGTATTCAGTGCACCCAGGAGCTACGAAAATGTACAGAGATCTCCGACTAAACTATTGGTGGCCAGGAATGATGAAGGACATAGGAGTGTTTGTGAGCCAGTGCCTGACTTGCCAGCAAATCAAGGCGGAACATCAGCGGCCGGCGGGAACGTTGCAGCCGTTACCAATACCAGAATGGAAGTGGGACAATAACAATGGACTTTGTTGTCGGTCTGCCGAAGAATATGAAAGGGCACGACGCGATTTGGGTGATCGTCGACCGACTAACAAAGTCTGCTCATTTCTTACCAATAAGTACGATGTTTTCCTTGGAGCGGTATGCAGAACTCGATATTCAGGAGAAGGTGCGACTCCACGGAAACAGACGGTCTTGCAAAAGGTGATGGGGACTAAGCTTTTCTTTAGTACCGCCTACCACCCGCAAACAGACGGTCAATCTGAACGGACGATCCAAACGTTGGAAGATATGCTAGGTGCATGTGCGATGGATTTATAAGGCAATTGGAGTAGATACCTTCCACTCGTCGAGTTCTCATACAAGACAATCAAGAACAAATACCCTCTACCCCGGATCGATGATCTGTTTGATCAACTGCAGGGAGCGTCCGTATTTTCAAAAATCGATCTGCGATCTGGATAAGAAATGTGAATTCTGGCTTGATCAAGTGGCGTTCCTCGGCCATGTTATTTCACCAGCTGGAATATCAGTAGACCCTAGCAAGGTCGAAGCCGTTACTAATTGGAGCAGACCAACGACTCCTTCGGAGGTACGGAGTTTTCTTGGCCTAGCAGGCTATTATCGAAGATTCATCGAAGGATTCTCAAAAATTGCAACCCCACTTACAAGATTGACAAGAAAGGGTATTCCATTCAATTGGAATGAGGACTGTGAACGAAGCTTCCAAGAACTCAAACAACGACTAATAACAGCACTCATTCTTTCCATCCCCAAAACTATGAAGGGTTCATGATTTACGCTGATGCGTCAAAGAATGGTTTAGGAGGTGTTCTTATGCAGAATGGTAAGGTAATTGCTTATGCGTCAAGGTAGCTAAAAGAGTACGAGAAGAATTATCTAACGCATGATCTGGAACTTGCTGCTGTAGTTTTTGCATTGAAGATTTGGAGGCATTACCTATATAGAGAGCACTGCGATATCTATACAGACTACAAGAGCCTGAAATACATATTCACGCAGAAGGAGTTAAATATGCGACAGAGAAGATGGTTAGAACTTGTCAAGGATTATGATTGCACCATCAACCATCACCCCGGAAAAGCCAACGTCGTAGCGGATGCATTAAGCCGAAAATCAATTCAAAAACCAGAACGAGATGATCTGCATAAGATGGGCATTGAGGTTATACAACCGAGAGAATTAGAAGTGAAATTGGCCGCTTTATCACTTCGGCCAACTCTATTTGAAAGAATCAAACAACGACAACAAGAGGATGAATTTTTCATTCAGAAGAACTCGGTCGAAGCAAGGCAACGGACTGGCTTAGATTTATCAAAGGATGATGTATTGCGATTCAAAGGGCGTCTTTACATACCTAACGAGGAGACTCTTCGTAAAGAAATCCTGACGGAACCGACACCATATTCAGTACATCCGGGATCAACCAAGATGTATAGGGACCTGAAATAATACTACTGGTGGCTAGGCATGAAGAGAGATGTTGCACTTTTTGTCGACGATGCTTAACTTGTCAGCAAGTGAAGGCAAAACATCAACGACCGGGTGGAGTACTTCAGCCACTGTACATTCCGGAATGGAAATGGGAAGCAATTACAATGGATTTCGTGGTTGGATTACAAAAGACAACAAAGAATCATGACGCTATATGGGTTGTGGTGGATCGTCTTACGAAATCTGCTCACTTCATACCAATTGCTTCAACCTATTCGATTGATCAATACGCACGTCTCTACGTTCAGGAAATCGTACGGCTACATGGAGTGCCTATTTCTATTGTCTCCGATCGAGATTCAAGATTTCTGTCCAAATTTTGGAAGAGTCTGCAGAAGGCACTTGGAACGAGGTTGACTTATAGCACTGCCTATCACCCTCAAACTGATGGGCAGTCTGAGAAGACAATTCAGACCTTAGAAGATATGTTACGACTTGCGTACTTGATTTTCAAGGACACTGGAGTAAGTTCCTACCGTTGATTGAGTTTTCATACAACAATAGCTACCACGCAAGTATTGGAATGGCTCCTATGAAGCGTCGTATGGGAGGAAATGCCGATCACCAATTCACTGGGATGAAGTTGGTGAAAGAAAAGTTTTGGGCCCTCAGATGATTCAAGAAATGAGCGAAGTGCGGTCATTCAAATTCAGCATAGAATGAAAACAGCACAAAGTCGATAAAAGAGTTACGCAGACAGAAGGCGAAGACCGTTGGAATTCGAAGTTGGGGATCAGGTGTTTCTACAGGTGGCACCAATGAAAGGTGTCATGCGATTTGGGAAGAAGGGAAAGCTTAGACCACGATACATCGGCCCTTACCCTATAATCGAGAGAATAGGAGATGTCGCCTACAAGCTTGATCTACCATCTATGCCTCAAGTTCATAACGTATTCCACGTCTCGATGCTAAGGAAATATGTTTCAGATCCGTCTCATGTTATAAAGGAGCAACCCTTCGAACTGAAATCAGATCTGAGCTACGAAGAACAACCTGTGGAAATACTTGCACGAGAAGTGAAGCGTCTCCGAAATAAGGAAATTCCATTGGTCAAAGTACGTTGGCAAAATCAATCGACGGAAGTGGCTACTTGGGAAACAGAGGATGAAATGCGAGCAAAATACCCCCACCTATTCTGTAAGTGAAATTTCGAGGACGAAATTTTTTATAAGGAGGGGAGGATGTGATACCCGAACAATTCCTAACCCTTTTGGCCAATATGAATCATGCATTGCATTACCATCTTATGCGAATTACGTGCTAATATAATGTGTACTTGTTATACATATTATTTGAATTATATGCTTTTCATGTTATGTGAATTTTTAGACGTTGCTTATTTTAATACATTGATCTGGCAGCATTTTTAGATATATAAATCCTAGGAATTTTGGTATGAGAAATAGTATAGAAGTCAATAGAGTCTAATAGTTACACGTGTCTAGTTAATATTTTATATAAAAATAATAATAATAATAATAATAATAAGAATAAATAAATATTAATAAATAGTAACTAATAAATAAATTAATTAATAAATTAGAATTATTTAGCTTAGTTACTTTAGTTGTTTTCCTGTGTGATACGTTTCAAGTAATAATACACGTGTCAATTGTTAAGTACTACTAATTATACGTGTCTGCGGGTAAACACCGCTAGTTATACGTGTCGATTTTCTAGGAATTAGTTACACGTGTGTGAGTAATAGATTTATGCAATATTCATGTGAATAGATTTTCATAATTATTATTGAAAATATATCAACTTATGCGAATATTTATTTAAAGTACAATATGTCACTTAGTATCGTAGTTATATTTATTATTAAAATATATAACTTAGTATGAATGAAAGTCTACGTACGTGGTATACCTCACATATGAGTTCATTAGGAATTCAAGTAATTATACATTAATATATATGTATATGTATTAATAGGATAAGTGTTAGTTAACGCGAATAACAAGGGATACATTAACCGCCTTGGTTCCTTTTAATTATCAAGATTTGTTCTCTTTCCATCATTTGCTCTTGGCCCTTTGTTTTCAGCACGTCTATGTAACTTCAAACCTCCTCTAAGTCATAGCATATCAGCTCTTGAAGGTAACGTGTTCATATTAAAGAAAAGTTTTAAGATCAGTGTTATATATGAACAAACATGTCCAATACGGCTAGAGTAGGGTTTAGTTCTTAGGAGTAATTTTATTACACTTCCTAGCTCATTTAAAAGCGTATAAATATCTCTATTATATGTATTTTACATAGTAATATATTCCAATGTAAATAGGTTCGGAGAAAGTCGATTTAAATAGTTAAACTTAGAGACGACAGGTAAGCGACTGTCCCATGCAACTACGACACATGAACCTAGCTTTATTTGTATTGTTTTGATATATGTGCTATGATTTATTTGATTACTTGGGAGGTACGAATTATTTAATATTAATAATTGTACCTCAGGCGCGAGTCGCCATATACGTTGTTTTAATTATTTGTTGAGATATGACCTTATGTGATTTGAGTCGAACTATTTGTTAGCCCAAGTGATTTGTGTGTATGTCATTGGGCGCGAATTACTGTTTCGAATATGAGTGTGATATTCCTTGCATATTGTGCATTTCATTTACATCGAGTCATTTGCGTCGCTTTGGACGACTGGCGATGAGCATGTGAGGAATTTCATATAGTCGCTTTGGGTGAGACTGATCGGTGAGGTGCATTATGTTCTTTTGTGAGACCATACTACGATACGCGAGGGAATCTCGTGGTGGAGAAGACCGCCTTCGATGGGATGGTCCACTCGAGCCCTTCCCCTTTTGGCGGTACCGCGCCCTTATTGGCCCGACGTGACGACGTCTTTTCTGAACCGGTGAAAAAGACCGTGCAGCTATTTCTGGTCGGGTGAAAAAGACCGTGCAGAATTGATATGTATGGGCCTCATTGATATTGATTGAGCTTTTCGGTATCGTAGTGTTCGGTCTCAGGGCCCATATTGAGTGAATCATCTTGAGGGTATGACTGCATAGTTACGAGAGCATGAGTGGCATATAGCATACCATGTTGCACTTGATTTATTCGAGGAATTCATATCGCAGGCCGATATAGTACCGAGCATATTTTACACGATATATTATTATGGCATTCGCTTACTGAGCAATTAGCTCACGTCGTTCATGTGTTGTAGGTACGCCCGATGATGTTGTATGATACTCGCTTTCGAGGCTAGCTGTTGAAGCTCCCGCAGACTTTTGAGATGGCGTGTACATGGATGACGACCTGTGGGGAACGAGTTCTTTTGTTTTGGGTTTGTATAGTTTTATATTTATCGTTGGGGTGTGTTTGGTCATACTTTTGGACACCGTTATGTAGGTGTATATATATGTTATAATGGTCGAGTCGAGCTGCGTAGTTTGTTAGTTGAATGTTGTGGGTGAACTATTTCTTTTGAAGGTAATGTTATTTTACTACGAGTTTGCGGGTCTATTGGTTTGGTGAGTAGGTTTGAGTGGTCGAGTATAGTGGTTATGGACGATTTTTCAAACAGAACTCTTTCATTTTATTTCTCGAAGTCGTATTTTAATAGCCCTTAGAGTCATATGGTAGTGCTAGGAATATTTTATAGTGTTCAATTTCAATATGTTCATCTTAGTTGGTTTGTATTTAATTAACTTTGGGCTAGTTAGTAATATTCTAGTTCTTAGTTACTAGGGGTATAATATACCAACTCATGTGGTATATATACCCCCAAACCCTAATTCATTAGGGTGTGTGTTTTTGGTGTAGTACGTGTGAGTTGCGTGTGTGTTGAGAATAGAAAGAACACTTTTGAAAGCACCCATCTTCTACACTAACCCACCCCACGCACAAGCTTTAAATCTTCATTATTAGCGTGATAAATCGTCCTAGGTTAGTACTGTTGGATCAAATAGGGACCAACAAGTGGTATCAGAGCAAACACGTTCGGATTTGAGTGAGATTTCTGAAATTTTTGGGTATTTTTTTTTTCGGAGTTTGAGCTTGTTCTTGAGTTTTGAGTTGATTTAGCCGATTTTGCAAGCTCAAGAGCTAAATAGGTTGATTACGAGTGATCTGAAGTGTTTACCCAACATTTCTCAGCTAATTTGAGAGAGTCTCAGGTAGAAATCGAGTCTGAAGTTCGTCATTCTGCCCAGAATTTTTTTTTGGATAGAAACACCCGATCGGGTGAATGTGCACTGTAGCAAACATTTAATTTTAGCTGATTTGAGTTTCGCCCGATTTGATTTTGCTTGAATTTGTATTTTCGTCACATTTGAGTATCGCCCGAAACTCATTTGCATTGATCGAAACTAACATTTTCTAAAGGCATTTATAATTTTACACGGCGAATTGATCATCGCCCGAAACTGACTCGAATCGATCGAAATTGAAATTTAAACTCGTTATTTTTGCTCGGCGAAACTGGAATCGCCCGAAACTACTTTCGATCGAAACTAATTCTTTATATACAATACTTCGCCCGAAACTGGGTATTTTCTCGGCGAAACTGATAATCGCCCGAAACTAAATCGAATCGATCGAAACTAAAAACTCGGCGAAACTGAGACTCGCCCGTAACCAGTTTCGATCGAAACTCATCCTTTATATAGTGTTTCGCCCAAAACTCATTTCTCATCAAATCGCCCGAAACCCCCAGTCGACCGAAATTGAGCATCTCTTTGTATTCAAAACTTTCTGGGCGAAACTGAGTATCGGCCGAAACTCATTTGCATCGATCGAAACCTTAAATCGGGCTATCCAAACTCACTCTTCAAAATCACACATAAACGTTTTCAATCACCAAAACAATTGGACCCTTTGAATAAAATATTTTAAGTTTAAAAAAAAAAAAGTTTATAATTTTCCTTCCGGTCCAAAAATTTATAAGTTTATAATTTTCCTTCCGGTCCAAAAAAAAAAGTTTATAAGTTTCAAAATCACACATAAACGTTTTGAGGAAAATTATATTTTCACCATTTAATGAGAAGAACATTTTGAGTCCAACGGGCATAGTCAGTCCTAACGCCCGTTTATAATTTTCCTTCCGGTCCAAAAATTTTCGGTATAGACTGCTTTTCTGTCAAATTTTTGAAAGCAAATCCACAAACGTGTCAACGATCAGTCATCCAATAATCTATTTAGGACGTATTGGCAAATTATAGAAAAAGTTTGGGTCATTTTCTCGAAGTTTTCGAAATCATCACAATTTTTTCGGTACACGCCAAAAAAATTTTCGACTCCGATTTTCTTCGATACTTCACGATACTTCTCGAGTAAACTAAACTTTTCGTCACTGAAATTTCAAAAGCCAATTTCTATTTTTTAATTAAATATAAAATCAAATTAAAATGGATGCTCAAGCTATGAAGATTGAGGATTAGAAGCACGCCTTGCTAATAATTACTCCGCGTTGCTTAAGCAACAAGAAAGCCTAGCTTATGCTAATGAAGATTTGACAAACACAAAGTAAAATATAATTAGCTTAGAAACTAAGTTAGAAGATAGTGAAAATAGGGTCTGCGAGATGACTAAAAATTTACGTTCTTGCGAAGCTGAGCGAAATGAAATCTCATCAAAATATGAGACCGTCTTAGAGGAACAGCGTATGCTTTACTCTAAGATTAAACGATTAGAGAATGTTATTTCGAATATAGGTCCAGCAGGTCAAAAATCTCCTTCTAACTTAATTCCTAAAGGGGAAAATATTTTACATGATAAAAAACCTACTCTATGTGATACTCCAGAGACTCTTCGTAAATTGAAAGATTTACAAGATAATTTGGACTCTGAAAGGATAGGTTTCCACTCTGAAAAGGAAAAACTCTCAAAAGAGATTTTACTTCTAAAAAATTCCCCACCTTTATCTGTTTCCAATGATTTTTCAAGTAATATATCTTCCTCAAAAAACAGTTAAAGAAAACAAAACCAAAAACCAGCATCTTCGTTCCTAAATCTGAAAAGGCTTTTACTAATCATTCTAAGTCAATTTTGACTGAAGCTGAAACGTTAAGTAAAAGCAAAGCGCTAAAAATAGCTAAGGAACAAATAAAGATTAGGAAGGAGAAAGGAAAATCAGTATTATCTTCCAAAATTAAAGTCGAGAATGTTCAAGATTTTTCCTCTCCTATTCCTATCAAAAGGGAAGCGTGCAACGAAGAAGTTCCAAGCTTACGCAAACGAACTTCTCAAATCCCGCACACTTATCATGTGAATGACGTGCGTTACTGTCGTAGGAATATCAGTTCTCCTGTTACTGATGCTTATAACGCTTTATGCTCGTATTCTTACATGCAATATCCAGTTCAGATTAAGTCTGAAAGACACCTTCTGCGACTGGCTAGGGAGAATATCTTTAGATCTTCTAGACCTAGGCACACGTTCACTGGCACTGATATGTCATTTCCCTCTAAGGTTCACCAAACCTGGATTCCTAAATCACAAATCAAATTGAATAGGACTTTAAAGGATGATTTAGGATCAATATCTGAACCAAATGTGCTTAAGTTGTTTTCTGCTAACAAGGAAAGGACCCATCCAAAAATGGATACCAAAGTCGCGATAAAGTTTTTGCAGATTCCCAGCATGGGTAGGTACAAGAGAGCTGCTCCACACCCATAACTGGTACGTGATGAGAGCAGTCAAACATCCCAGCGTGTATGGTACCTGGTTGCTCCACATACACGACTGGATAGCGATGCGAGCAATCACACGAGGGTACATTATAAACATGCATGACTCAAATGTACTTTAAATGTTAAATTTTCGCATGCATATGAGCTGAAATGTCTAATACCCCATGATATGTACATTTTCCTTATGCATACATATTAAAAAATTTCAAGCTTAAACATTCATGTATGCATATAAGCTGAATCGTTAAAATACCTATTCTTAAATTTTTTAATAGCGAAAAACGTACATTCTAATGCATTTTTAAAGAACAATAATTCTTTAGTTTGCATCTGATCTGAAAATAGATAAATACGTTCATGCTTATTTAATTGGGAGAGAACTTACATGTTTAAACGTGCATGCGTTGAGGGGAGTATCACTCCATATTTTCGAGGGGGGAGTACATTTTTAGGAGGAGTACATCTTAGGTGCACGATTTGAGGGGGAGAAACTTCATTTGACCCATATACATATACGTATACATATACCTATATCTATTGCTATTACGATACTACTTATCTACTACTATAACGATAATATAAAAAAAAAGGAAAAAGAAAAGCAAAAAAAAAGGGGAAAAGAAAAGCAAAAAAAAATAATAATAATAATAATATAACAAAAAGGGAAAAAGAAAGAAAAGCCCTCTCACACGCTTCCACCTCCCAAGATGGACTTCACTTGAAAACTCGACCCTTCAGAGTTCGAGAATTACAAAAGGGTGACATCCTTACACAAACACGAAGATGATCTCAACCGCCCTGATCCGACTTGCTGATGAAGCAGCACTCACCAAAATTGACGGACGCATGGATTCTAGGTTCCCATGGTTCAGTCAGACCAAACTGAGCCTAACCCCGGAACGTAGCCGAGTGTTAGTGAAGATTTCAAGTCCATCAGCGACATTCCATTTGGCAATTCTTGACAAGACCGAAGAGCAGACGATACACATATCCCTCACCTCACAAAACATTCGGGCCATCCCATATAGGGACAGGAGTTGATTTTTTATCAGCTCCCAGGTATAAGTCGCCTCATTTGGTCCAACGGCGCATGCACAACCGAGCCTTACCCACTCATCGATCTCCCAATAGACCGATGTTTAATAAAATCACGGGGAGCCGCGTAATCTATCACCGCTTCACTTGGAAGCGGGAGATATATAACTTAGTGGTAGTCAGCCCCACACCACTGAACTTTCTAGAACACATCGAGTCTAGGTGTCCTCACTACCTAAAAGTTTTATATTTTTTTTAGGACACATACACCTTTTCTCATCTGGACTTCGTGACCAGATCAGAACTTCCATAGACATGTCTGTAATAGATGTGATTCCAAGATTGGAAGGAAGTCCTACCGTTGCAACATCAAAACAACAACGGCATCAGGCCGTCGTCTGCGAGTACGCCCCTAGATCGATGTTAACAGAACGCCTATGTGGCTCCGGTTCTAAGCCCTGTCCTCACAGGCCGCGTCTCAGAGTTTAACTATGAACTCGTGTTGACGGATTGCCTTAGTGGCTCTGTCTGGTTATTACCCGCACCGACCTGTCGTTTGCGTCCATCTTGGACTCCTATACAAGCATGCCGATCTCGTTATCACGAATCGCTATGAGGGGGAGAAGGGGATACGTATAAACAAACAGGTCGGACCACCCACCATTTCCGCCGAGCGAACCACTACGAAGTCGAGCCCACCTGCACTTAAAAACGTGAGATTCGAAGGAGCCTTGGCACATTTTAGAACACATCCCACACTCACCATCCACGCTCACCATCAAATTCCACCGCGCTTACCACGATGAAACCGAACTCCACTGGAACCTACAATGTCACGTTCCAAATGAGCTTTGGCACATGTTAAAAGACACCCCACACATACCTTCTTCTGGAGCCAGAGAAGCTTCCTCGAGGCCGAACCAGACAACTTTCTTCGACGAAGAAGAATCTGGCGCTGAGAAGAAGAAGATTGGAGAAGACTTGACGACTTCAAAATATGGAAAAAGATAAGGACAAGATACAAACAAAATTTCAAAGATCTGCGACATCATCAAAAGGCAAATATCAGGGCGTGGATCACAGTATACATCCGGTCTACAACGTATAGCGTCAAGACAATAGAATTCTAGCTTAAAGTGTATTCAAATCCTCCACAAGAAGAGGAGATAGCCTTTGCAGGGGGAGATTGTTAGGACTCGAGAGATTCTCCATGTGCCCAACAAAGATAACTCGCGCTGAATTGAAGATTGAACACTAAGGGGGAGATTGTTAGGAATATTTTACAGTGTTCAATTTCAATATGTTTATCTTAGTTGGTTTGAATTTAATTAACTTTGGGCTAGTTAGTAATATTCTAGTTCTTAGTTACTAGGGGTATAATATACCAACTCATGTGGTATATATCCCCCCAAACCCTAATTCATTAGGGTGTGTGTTTTTTGTGTAGTATGTGTGAGTTGCGAGTGTGTTGAGAATAGAAAGAACACTTTTGAAAGCACCCATCTTCTACACTAACCCACCCCACGCACAAGCTTTAAATCTTCATTATTAGCGTGGTAAAATCGTCCTAGGTTAGTATTGTTGGATCAAATAGGGACCAACAGGTAGTGTAGTGGCGTGGGGCGCCACAAAAGTACTTGGAGGATATGTTTCGTACGCTAATGACACAGAAGCCAAAATCGTTGGAGTTTGTACTATTGATAACAATTTAAATATCACTATAAATAACGTATGGTTTGTTAAGAACTTTGAACATAATTTGATAAGCATTAGCCAACTATGTGACGATGGACATACGGTAGCCTTTGCTAAAGATAAATGCTTTGTCAAAAAGGATGATAAAGTTGTGTTCAGTGCATCTAGACATGGTGACATCTACTGCATTACTCTTGATGACATTGCTAACTAGAATGTCAAGTGTCTACCAGTTATGCTTGATATCACATGGTTATGGCACAGACGTTTGGGGCATGCTAACATGGAACTGATCTCACATCTCATGCAATGAATTGGTAAGAGGTATCCCAGATATGAAAGCCACCAAGGACAGAATTTGCAAAGCGTGCCAAATGGGGAAACAGACCAAGACGTCCTTCAAACCTAAGAATGTGATACCCACCTCGAGACTACTGGAACTACTACATCTTGACCTTTTTGGTCTCGTACAGGTTATGTCACTGAGAGGTAAAGGATATGCCTTTGTTATCGTAAACGATTATACTAGGTACACATGGGTCTTGTTTCTTGCGCACAAAAGTGAGTCTTTAGATAACTTTGCACCACTAATTAAGAAACTAGAAGAGGAGAAAGAGATGAAAGTTCGCAAAATTAGGGTGATACCGGTCTACAATTTGATAATAAATCTTCTGCATCATTTGTGAAGAAAATGGTTATAGTCATAATTTTTCAGCCCCTATTACGCCTCAACAGAACGGAGTGGTCGAGAGGAAAAATAGAATATTGCAGGAAATGGCTAGGACTATGCTGAGAAAATATAATACTCCAAAATATTTTTGGGCTGAAGCTGTTAGTACGGCTTGTTATGTCTCGAACAGGATTTTTCTTAGACCGATTATTAAGAGAACCCCCTATGAACTTTGGAATGATAAAACTCAACATAGGATTTTTCCATGTATTTGGCTGTTCAAGAATATGTGCATGTCTCCTTCACGTATACAGGTTACTAGCAAAGAGGTGAGCACAATTCCATTGGAATTAGACACTAAGTCAGAGGAACCTGAGGCTTCAGACGAACAACAGCGCAGAAAATTCAAACATGCCTCCAGCCATCCCACTGAACAGGTCATAGGGAATATCACTTCAGGGATCAAAACGCTAGCAACTGCACGAAATGATACTGCTGAGGAATCACATAATGTGCTGTTATCAACCATGGAACCTAAGATAGTGACTGAAGCTCTTGACGATGAATCATGGGTTATTTCCATGGAAGAAAAGCTAGCACAATTCGGAAAGAGCCAGGTTTGGACTCTTGTGGAATGACCTAACGAGACTTCTATCATAAGCACGAAGTGGGTGTTTTGCAACAAGCTGGACAAAAATGGTAATGTGACACGAAACAAGGCCAGGTCAGTTGCCAAAGGTTATTCCCAAGAAGAAGGTATAGATTTTCAAGAAACTCTTACACCGGTAGCTAGGCTTGAGTCAATACGCGTTTTACTTGCACATGCATCTTTTAAATGATTCGAGCGCTTTCAAATGGACGTGAAAAGAGTATTTTTAAATGGTTTTATAAATGAGGAAGTTTATGTCGACCCTAGTTTTGAAAAAGAAGAATTTTCAAATCATGTCTTCAAATTAAACAAAGCTTTATATGGTTTAAAGCATGCGCCTAGGGCATGGTACGAAAGATTGAGCAAATTTTTTATAGACACGGACTTTACAACAAGAACAATCGATAATACTTTGTTTATCAAATACGAAGGGAATCACCTACTGCTTGTGCAAATATATGTTGATGATATCATATTTGGCAGTACTGACATCACTCTTTGCGAGAATTTTTCTTAGTCTATGCAGCAGGAATTTGAGATGAGCCTAATGGGAGAACTGAAGTATTTCCTTGGACTGCAAAACAAGCAAATGGACACGTGAATACTCATATCTCGAACGAAATACACGAAGGAACTACTTGAAAAATTCGGAATGGCTGATTCCAAAGTACTTCCCACTCCTAGGCATCAGACCGCCAAATTTGACAATGATGAACAAGGTCCACCTTTCGATCAAACTAACTATAGAGGTATGATCGGAAGTTTGCTTTACCATACGGCAAGCAGGCCCGACATTACGTTTGCTACGTGTCTATGTTCTAGATATCAGTCGAGTCCTAAGGAATCTCCCTAGCAGCAGTCAAGCGGATACTTAGATATTTAAAAAGAACAATCAATTTTGGAATATGGTATCCAAATTCCAAGGAATTTCCATTAATGGGATATTCACATGCTGATTATGCCGGTTCTAGAGAACATAGGGAAAGTACTAGTGGTACTTGCCAATTACTCGGGAATTCCCTTGTAACTTGGTCTAGTCGGAAACAAAATGATGTCACCCTGTCCACAACCGAAGCAGAGTATATGGCCTTGGAAAGTTGTTCTCAACAAATCCTTGGGCTGAAACAGACCTTGAGTATTACGGTTTAAGGTATGATGAAATTCTTATTTTCTGTGATAGTACTAGTGATATTAGTATCACTAAGAATCTTGTACATCACTCTCCAACTAAGCACATAGAGCTGAAACATTAGTTTATTCGAGATCATGTTCAGAAAGGGAATATTAGCGTGAACTTCGTGGGAATTATTGATCAGCTGGCTGATATCTTCATGAAACGCCTCATTGAGAGTAGATTCTGTGATATTCGTGATCGATTAGGAATTATTGATCTCAAATAGGAAAGGTGACTATGTAGAAGATCAATTCTAATTTTGCTTTGATTTTATTAGATGTCCTTGTATTTAGGGGCTTTTCTTATATTTATCCTTAGATTAGGACTAGTTAGATATTTATACCAAGTGTGTTTGGTATAAATACTTTGTAAACAATCGCAATCAATAGAGAAAGTTTTGGAAATTGATCCGAAAGGCTTGCAATTCAATTTCTAGAGAGAGAACAATAGTAACTTTCTCACTCTAATCGAATTCTCTCTTTTGTTCTTCATTTGAGTTTTTCGATCGAATCTTAATGTCAATTATTATCATCGAATTACTTAGAATTCATGCCTAGGATCATGAAGTTGTTAATCGTAGGACCTAACACTTGGTATCAGAGCAGATTCGTTTTGTTTTGAATCGAAAATTGTTAGAATTGGATTGAAAATCTTTTTCTGATTACTGTTCATCGAAGACAGTTTGGCGCGAAAATTTATTTTCGATCCAATAGCTTAATTCTGTGCTTAATTGACTTGAATTTGATGTTTCTGTGGTCGCTTAAGTGCTAAATGTTGATTGCGATCAGATTTGTAGCTCTTTGAACTTCGTTTTAAGGATTAAATTGATTCTGTGATTTACTGTTTGCGAAGAACATGAAGAACACGTTCTGATTTTGATCAATTTCGACATATTTTGCTTCATAACGTGTTTAATTGCTTGTTCGTGCGTAGTTAGTAAATGATTGCGAGCAATTACCTGAAATTTCACTGTCTAATTCGTTGTTTTTGCTTGAATCTGTGTTAATCGTATTCTGTGATTTTTCTCGATCGTTCTAATTTTTCTCGCTAGGTTTACGATCAGATTAATTTCTCGATCGAAAAACTTAGCACGAGAATTTTTCTCGGTCAGAATATGAAGTCAGCGCTAGAATCGTCAACACTAGAAACGATTTTAGTTAGAAATATTTCTCGAGAAACATTTTTGGTCAGACCTTTAACGTTTGACCAGGCGAAAATCATTTACATGCGAGAAACTTTCCCAGTCAACAGATTTATTTTGACTTGTCGAGAAACTTACTAACGAACTGTTTCTTTACGATCGAAATAAATTCACGATCCGAAATTTTTCTCGACCGAACGATTTTGAGCAATTTATTTCGCTCGAAAAATATTACGCTGAAAGACTTTCTCGCACGAGAACAGTACACATTTTATTCTATTTCGACGAAATGTTTTTCGATCAAACTTTAAAGATTGAATCGAAAATAATTCTCGAACTATTTTACGAATCAAACGCTACTAACGAACTTTGTCACTTGTGAAGCACATTATATCATCTTCAAACCTTCAAAACACTTAACGAAGATCCTTCAACAACTCTACTACAAAACAAGATGGATGCATACTCGCTTGGAAATGACAATCGTCCGCCGATCTTGCTACGTGGCGAATACACCGTTTGGAGAAGCCGCTTCCTCAATTTCATAGCTTTGAAAGATCAAGCTGAAAATTTATTGAGTTCACTAGAAGAGGGACCCGCACAGTTTTGGGTTAATATCCCCGGTGATGACACAGTGACTCCTCAAATTCCCGCATCTAGGCGAATGAAGGAGCCTAGGGAGTATTCTATTGAGGGAGAGGGCACGAGCCAAGGCTGATCTAGTAGCCATGAATACTCTTATGCAGGGCATCCTTAACGACATATATAGACAGATTGATAGCCTTTCATCGGCTAAAGGAATGTGGGATGAACTGCATAGGATGATGCAGAGGACGGAAGTTGGCATAAAGGCCAAAAAGGCAAATATCCTCACAGCTTACGACTCCTTCAAAGCGAAGCCGGAGGAAAGTCTATATGACATCTACCAAAGATACCTCACTCTTCTCAACGAGATGAGGAAGATAGAAATCACGAAGACCAACATGGAGACAAACATCAGATTTCTCTCTTCCCTGCCCGCGGAATGGAAAAAGATATCCACTCAAATTCGATAGAATAAGTTCCTAAAAGAGATTGAGAATCTCAAAGCTTCTTCAACATCCCAAGCTAATTCCCACGCTATTCCAAAAAGCGTGAAAATTGAAAAAGCGCCTTCAGTAGATCATAAACGTATTATTAGAAGTGCTAAGCCTAACATTATTTCACCTACGTCTACAGGGAGCGTAGGGCCAGCACTAGATACGAAGGCGTGGGTGTCTAGAATAAAAATAGAGAAGGAGTCAATAGATTCGAATGTTTCCAATATCGTTTCTCCTTCTGCAAAAATAAAAGACACTCGGAAAAATAAAAGAGTCATTTCCTCGTTTCAAATAATTGCTTCTACACACTCTCTCAAACCAATCACATTTAGAAGCACTAATTTCGAAATAGGCTCCACATTGAAAGCAAAAATTAATAATTCTAAGACAAATGCATCTAGGATGACACGTAGGAAACAAGATCCAGCCATTAAAAAGGCATATAGCGCTATTCATTCTTGCTCTCACCTAAGGTATCCCGTAAAAATAGAATCTCCCAAACACCTTACGCGACTATCAAATGAAAAGATCTTTTCCTCACTCAAGCCTACTCATGCATTTGCTCGTGCTGAAATTCAACTTCCCTGCCAGCTTCAACCCACTTGGGTTCCTAAGACACCTCCTAAGAAGACAAAAGCCATAATGGCTAAGTCTCCTAAAGCCAAACCCAAAGTTACTTCCTTGAAGGCAACTTGGGTCGCTAAAGTTCCTATCGAAAATAACTTAGGAACCATATCTGAACCAAAATCTAAATCTGCTAATTTGCAAGGATCCATTTTTAAGTGGGTACCTAAAGCTCTCTAAATTATTTTTGCAGATCCATCATGTGTGGTACCTTGACTCTGGTTGCTCCACACACATGACGGGAAATCAAGAGCTGCTGAGCAACTATCAAGACCGACAGAATGGAAAAGTCAGGTTTGGAAACAACGATTCAGCCCCGATTCTTGGACTTGGGGATATCATTCTGGAGAATCTGACTATAAAGGATGTCTCATACGTCGAAGGCCTCCGCCATAACTTGTTCAGCATAGGCCAGTTCTGTGACAAAGGGTTCCAGGAGGTCTTTCATGCTAACCGGTGCAGAATTTTGGATAGTCAGGACACAGAACTCCTTCAAGGACTTCGGCAATCAAATCTATACACGATAAACCTGACGTCCGTGTGGCCCTTGACAGCTGTTTGCCTCATTTCTCAAACTATAATTCAGAGGAACAGCTTATGGCATCAACGCATGTCTCATCTCAACATCAAAGCTCTTCAACATCTCTCAACGAAAAAGTTGGTTCACGGTCTTCCAACTATAACTTTACAAAAAGAGCATCAATGTTCGGCGTGCCAATTTGGAAAATTGAAGCGAGCATCTCATCATATCAAACAAGTGGCCTCTACTTCACGTCCTCTGGAACTGCTACATATGGACCTCTGTGGATCGATGAAGACACAGAGCATAAATGGACGCAAGTATCTGCTGGTCATAGTCGATGACTACTCTCGCTACACATGGACAAGGTTCCTCCGAACAAAAGATGAGACAGGGGACTTGATCGTCAATTTCCTGAACTATATTCAAAATTTACTGCAACAAACTGTCCAAGTCATTCGAACGGACAACGGCACTGAGTTCAAGAACAAAGTTCTCAGTGATTTTTATCAGAAACTTGGGATAAGTCAACAATTCTCAGTCGCCAAGACTCCTCAACAGAATGGGGTAGTCGAACGAAAGAATAGAACTTTAGTGGAAGCAGCACGTACGATGTTAATTCACTCAGGCATTCCACATTTCCTATGGGCTGAAGCAGTAAATACCGCCTGTTTCACTCAAAACAGGACGATTGTTCACAGGCGCTTCGACAAGACTCCGTACAAAATTATCAACAAACGAGTACCCAACATCTCTTTCTTCAAAGTCTTCTGGTGCAAGTGCTTTGTGGCGAACGACAGAGAGCACCGTGCTAAGTTCGATCCTAAAGCACTCGAAGCCACTTTCCTCGGGTATTCTTCAACCTCAAAAGCGTACAGGGTATATATCAAGTCCAATCGCACGATCAAAGAAAGTTACAATGTCACTTTCCACGAAGTGACAGAGATGGCTTCTGGTCACTTCAGTCCAGGACCCGTGCTTAACCCGATGGCTCCTGCACACCTCAGTTCAGGACCCGTACCTAACCAGATAGCTTCTGAATATAACAGTTCAGAACCTGCTATCACTGGTGTGTTGGTACAAAACCAACAGAAGATGGCAACAACTCCGAATTCAACGTTAAAAGAAGCAACGAGACTTGCATTAGACGATTTGGACTCTCTCTTCGAGCCAATATATCGGTCACATACTGCTACACCTATATTGGATTCTCCACCCGACGAGACCGACGTACCAAGTGCTTCTCACGTCCCTACCTCACCCGATTCAGAATTGCCACAGAATAACGAAGAACCTACAGTGGTTATTGAGGAAGAATCATCAGAGACTATCGTTCCAAGTGCAGAATTGGAACTTCCTCAAACAATTGATCAATCAGAGACTATAGGAAATCTAGACCCACAGATGGCTGATGCATCGACTTCAGCCTTGCTTCATAAGCGCAAGTGAACTAGAGGTCACCCGGTTGATCAGATAATTGGCGATCCTTCAGATGGAGTGAGGACACGTCGTCAACACAGTCTCTTCAGCTGCTTCTTAAGTAAAAATGAGCCTACCAAGGTAGCAGACGCACTTCAAGACCCGGATTGGGTAATAGCGATGCATGATGAAATCCATCAATTCGAACGTCTTTAAGTGTGGACCTTAGTACCCCGTCCGCATGGGAAAACAATTGTCGAAACTAAATGGGTATTCAAAAACAAGAAGAATGAAGATGGTGAAGTGATTCGGAACAAAGAAAGGCTAGTTGCGAAGGGATACAATCAACAGGAAGACATCGACTACGACGAGACATATGCTCCTATTGCCCGAATCGAAGCTATCCGCCTTCTTTTAGCTTATGCGGCTCACAAAGACTTCAAAGTCTATCAAATGGATGTTAAGACCGCCTTTCTCAACAGCATTTTAAAAGAAGAAGTCTATGTCGCTCAGCCGGAAGGTTTTGTCGATCAAGAACATCCCGATCACGTCTATCGTTTGGACAAAGCTCTCTACGGACTAAAACAAGCCCCTCATGCTTGGTACGATGTCCTGAGTGAATTCCTCGTGAAGTCTGGATTCATACGAGGAACGATAGACACAACCCTCTTCATCAAATGGCAAGACAAAGATCTGATGGTCGTTCAAGTATACGTCGACGACATCATCTTCGGATCAACTAATCCACGGCTTTGCACGAAGTTTGGAGATCTAATAAAAGCAAGTTCGAGATGAGTCACATGGGAGAGATGCAGTTTTTCTTAGGACTACAAGTCAGGCAACTCGAAGATGGGATTTTCATCAGTCAGACAAAATACATCAAGGATATTCTGAAGAAATTCCATCAAGATCAGAGCAAGCCTCTCAGCACTCCTATGTCACCAAGCTGCAAGTTGGATGACGATCCCTCTGGAAAATCGGTCGACATCACGCTGTATCGCAGCATCATTGGATCTCTTCTCTACCTCACTTCGAGCCAGCCGGATATCATGTTTGCCACCTGCTTATGTGCCCGTTTTCAAGCCGATCCCAAAGAATATCATATGCTCGCGGTTAAAAGGATTCTGCGTTACCTTAAGGACACTTCTACCCTTGGACTATGGTATCCAACGGGTACGAATTTCAAACTTATAGGCTATACTGACGCTGATTATGCAGGTTACCGAATGGACAGGAAAAGCACGTCCGGTGGCGCTCAATTTTTAGGCGAAAAGCTGGTCTGCTGGTCATCCAAAAAGCAGAATTGTGTGTCAACTTCGACGGCCGAAGCGGAATACGTGGCTGCCGCCAGTTGTTGCTCCCAGATGCTGTGGATGCGGACTAAGCTTCGCGACTATGGGTACAATTTAAATAATATACTCATATATAGTGATAGTCAAAGTGCAATAGCTATTACTTGAAATCCTGTTCATCACTCACGCACAAAACACATAGACATTAGATATCACTTATCAAAGATCATGTAGAAAAAGGCACCATAGATATATATTTCGTGAACACGGAGTACCAACTAGCTGACATTTTCACCAAGGCACTGGATGAAAAACGGTTTCAATTCCTTGTCGGAAAATTAGGCATGTTGAATCTTCCGTAATATGTGATTTACCTGATCTTCTGTGCTACTAAATGTTCTATGCTATGTGTTTTCTTTGCTAATATGCTTTATTTTGCGTGAAATAAATAAATTTTTTTTAAAAAAAATAATAAAATAATTCAAAACATTATAAATATATATAATATTAGGGGGATGACGAAATCCTTTAGGATGCTTTGATCTAAAGTCACTTAGAATTTTACCCCGACATGCGATCGATTTAATTGCTTAATTTTGTCAGTCTAAGTCGCATTCTTGTGTCTAAATGTCATTAGGTTGCTCCACTAGACACAAAGCCACTATACATATGTAAGGATTCTAGCCTTGTTATTTTCCTTTCTTTGGATCTATTTCTCGAGTGAGTCACACATCAATTACTTGTCTTAACTAGTGATACTTGGCTTCGTACTCACCTTGCCTTAGATCGTTAGGAAATTGATAAAGGCGCTTAGGTTATTCCTCACTCGGCCTTTTAAAATTTTTCCCTCACATTAGCCCTTAGTCATCCACTTTGAGCCTTCTCCGATGTCCTTTTCTTCATTTGAATCCCATTCCTAGCCTTCAACCGTATTCTATACTCTTCGGATGATTGTTCAAACGAGAAAAGAAGGGGGAGAAAAAAAAAAGAAAAGGGGGATGATGACAAAAGAAGGCATTGCTCAACGCGCAAAAATCAGACCAAATGAACCTGCCTTCCGACTATCTCTTAGAAGGTGGCATGGATCCTGCTGTGAACTTCTCCAACGATAATCTCGTACGCTCGTCAGAACGGCTGGAAAGAGGAGCACCACGAAGTGAACTTCTCCAACGATAATCCGGTCTTATATCGGGAAACGAGAAGAGGAGCGCAGCCTTGGGTACGAATTCCATAACCGTGAACTTTTCCAAAAAGATAATCTCTGAAACCTCTCTAGGGATTAAGAGAAGAGGAGCACGGTATCGGCCCGAGAACCAACAAGAAGAACTTCGCCTACGATAATCTCCTATAGCCTCGTGGAGAAGCGCAGCTTCAGCTTGAGCATAGCATAAAAAGGGATAGTTCTTAAAAGAAAAGAGGGAGAAAAGATTGAAAAGAAGAAAGACGCAAAAGGAGACGGACGTAGAAATGGAAGATGACGAAGAGATAAGCTCACTTTCCTCTAAATACCTTCCCTTCTAAGTCCTAGCCAAACTAAAATCCTTACAACCCTTTGATTCCAATCGACGGTCTCTCGCTTAGGTGAAATGATTAAAAAATGCCTCGATCACAGGTAAATTGACTTAAAATTGCTTGTGTTGACTTGAGTGATATAAATATAAAAATCCCAAGTTAAAAATAATTGAGTGCTAGAGCGAACCTAGTGAGAGTTGTAGAAATGGACCAGTCTATGAACTTAGGACTTTAGTTTGACGACATGACTTGACGGCATTTTCTTCTTTCAAATGTCTCGTAAAATTTTAGGTGTGATGATTGATCGAACCATAATCTGACCCCATACTATAATAATAGTAATATAAAAAAAAAATCGTGAAAGGAAAAATTTCGCACATTCTGACATGAAATATTATGTTTCATAAGCGTTGAATTGAATAAATGCGAATTTATCTTGTTATCGCACATTCTAAATGCAATTTTAGATTGCATTGGTACTAAATTGTTTAAAATGCGATAAATTTTTCATTGCTCTTACCCTCACGCAATATCTTCAATACATGTTTCTGGGGACCATGTATATGTGCTTACTAGGTATATTGCGTATTTTATGCTCGTTACTTGAATTGATTTCATATGTTTGCATGTTAAGTCAATTATTGCGCATTATTTGAGGGGGAGTAAATATAAAAATCGTGCATTAGCTTCAATATTTTTGACGTTTTTCTCTAAGTATTTCAAATTTTTTCAAACAAAATAAAGGAGTGAGACGTCGACACTACAAGACAAGGAGCTATTGTCACAGACCAAATATTTCAAAGAAAAACATGCAAAAAATAATTGTTGATTAACTCTGTTATTTCTAACGTTTTTTTTCTCTAAGTGGGTACAGATTTTTTTTCTGCCAGGGGAGCTAGACGTTACTACACAGAAAATCCAGGGAGTTAATTGCATTTATTTTAATTCTGAGGGGGAGCATTACAATGTGATTTTATTTGAAATAGGGATCAATCTGAAAATTTTTAGAAGTACTTACAATCGAGAAATTGGATATAAGAATTAATTCGCAATCATATATTTCTCGATCGTAAACATTGTTGGGAACGATTTTGATTGGCCGCGATAATTTGCGATCGAGAAATTGAATTGAAGAGCAATTTTCGAATCAATATTTCTAGAGCGCAAATAGTAATGGGCCTGATCCATTTAATCGCAAAACGTCCAATCGCAAACCCAACATTGACTTACAGTGAGTTAATAAAAGTTCACTTTTTGTCAGACGAAAAATTTTATCTCACGTAAACCTAAATCGCAAAAATTTCTCTCTCGAAAAACTTTCACAGACAGTTCAAATCTCTCACAAATCTTTCGATTTTCAAACACCAAATTGTCTGTTTAAGGTAGAAATGAGATTCATTTGACATTTGTGTGCGATTTAACTCCATTAGCATCTGCATTTTGTAGTTTTTCGCGTGATTAGGATTAGATTCTCGACTGTTCTTCAAACTGAGAAAATCGTATACTATTTTATAGTGATTTAGGCATGTTTACGAGTTTATCTGGGTTAATGCCTGCTCTTAAGATAGTTTCGATATTTTTTATGAATCTGGTAGTTTAAACTTTCGAAAAATCTGCATCTTAGACCACTAAGTTGAGTTTTGAAAGAAACTGTGTGTTTGAATGTTTGAAGCCATCTAAGAACTTTGCCGATTGCAAAGAGTCTTAATTGAATTCCGATTCAATTGAGATACTGTTTGTATCGAATTAGTTTTCGATCGCTAAATTCTGACTTAGTCGCTAAGAAAGAAGATTTTGACCGACAAATCACTTACTGTCGAGAAATCTAATTAGGATTTTCTGCGAGCGAAAAATTTAAGCGCTGAATAGACAATTTAGATGCAAATTAGATCGAGCGTAAAACTTACTATCGCAAAATAGAATTTCCGCTTTCATTTTATTTCGGTCGCAAAATTTAGCAGCGAAAAATTAATTTTTCAACGCTTAATTTTTCGATCGTAAAATTCGCCGCTTATGATTAATTGATCGGAAAAAACTTCTCGACGATTGACTTAGTTTTTCTTTCGTTGACTAATTTCTCGATAGAAAAATATCGCAGCAAAAATTTTACTTAGGATCGAAAATCACTTACCGCTAGACAAATTTCAAATTGAAAAATTTTATTCAATCAAGGAAAATTTTTCGATAGTAAATTTACCTGAGAAATAATTTCTCGATCGTAAATTTACGCGGACTTTTTCTCGATCGTAAAATTGATCGGCTACAGTGTCACGATTCCAACTTCAACATTTAGAAGATTTTTTTTCTAAGTCTTTTACACTGTAGCGAACATTAAGCAAATAAAAATTTTTCGATCGCAAAATTAAATAGAGTTATTTCAATTGAAATCAATGCATAGGAAATCAATTTGAAAATCAAATTTTTCGAGCGTAAAATATCTCGGCATGAACAGTGACATTTTCCACGATCAAACACTTAGAAAATTTCGAACTCTTTTCACACGATTATATGTTTAATTCGAAATTACAATCATGCCATTACATTTTTTCAAAATCAAGTATCCTATATGCATGCTACACGTTTTCAATTCAATATTCATCAAACATGTCATGACTTGATACAATATTATAGTTTGATGAAATTAAATCAATTTTCGACTAAAATTAAATTTATGAACTAATGAACTTTTATATCTCTTATTTTTCAGATGGATCGCTATCCTCGTTATAATCACATATACGACCACAACCTGTACCTGAAGGTCCAGGATACAAATTTTCAACTCGATCTGACCACCTTTCGGTGTCCAGATGATATCATCATATCAATTCTGCAAGGCCGCCCCATCTGGAATGCATTGACGGTCACTGCCTCGGTGCCAATGGTCTATCTCCAGCAATTCTGGGGATGCATTCAAGGAGCAGTGGAAAATGGGGCCTTCTCCTTCTCAAATGTGATTGGGACGGGGCACATTAATATGAACAAGAACCAGTTCGGGATGATTCTGGACTTGCCATACAGCGCAAACTACGACCCGCTCCCATCAGACGCAGAAATGGTGCATGATTTCATGCAGATGGGATATCAACCGCAGCTCACCAAGCTAGCTCAGGTCCAGAGCAGCGGTATCCCTCATCCGTGGAAGACACTGTTTGGGATCGTGAACAAGTGTCTATCGCCCAAGCATACAGGCTTCGATAAGGGCAATGGCAACATTCTGCAGATTTTCCACGGAATCGCATTCTCCAGGAACTATGATTTCACGCAGCTGATCTGGAATGATCTTGCAGATCAGATCAGGAAAAAGGAGAATAAGAGATCCTAGAACGTGCCCTACGCTCGGTGGTTTAATGTGATCATCAGGGAATTCATGGAGTTGCACGAGTCCATCCCTCGTCTACCTCCTGGAGGAAATTATCAACCACCAAGGCTCAAATTCTTCCACAATCCACGGCTCACGGACTTGGACCAACCGTCGATGCCAATTCCTTTTGAGCTTCTACGTCTCGCTAACCCCAGAGGAGACGTATACCGTACATACTGCCGGGAGAATCACCTCACCGAGGAGATGATTCGAGGGCCCCCGACAGATTTTGGAGTTAGCCCTCCCCAACCGCAACAACAGCCTAGTCCTCAGGACATAATGATTGATGAAGTCGCTCAGGAACTAGAGCTGGAGCCTCCAACTCACGAGGAGCCAATGCCGGACTTAAATGCCACGCTGATCGATGTTGTGGCTGCCGAGTTGGAACAAGAGGCTCCAACAGAAACGCTCCAAGTGGAAGTGCCTGTCTATGTTGGCGTGCTTGAAGAGCCTATCGAGGAGGCTCCTCTACAAGAAGCACAGCCTGAGACTGAAATGGGGCACAACTCACTTCCACTGGTGGCGGACCAGGCTCGTGAGGACGTGGAGCACGAACCTTCCCCTCACACGGCCACCTCATCTGATACCGAGTCCGATGAGGAGCTCAGACTCATAAGACGGACTCCCAGACGTTTGAGTATCCCGATGGAGTCCCACTTCCCCGCCGTCACCACAGCACCAGATACCGTGCTGATCACTTCTTCAAGTGTTGCCGTCACTTCTTCGCTCAATCTTGAGCCGCAACCAAATCTACCGGTGTCTGGTACGCAGGCCCAACCCGAGCCTGCCGTAACACCCATAGAAGAGAATCTTCAAGATTCGACTCGAGGATTGGGTGGAAGTCTCATACAGTCACAACCTCAAGTGACTGTGAGCCAACCTGAGGAGCTGGTGCCTGCTCATGGGTTGTCAACAGGCGACATCAGTTGACCTGGTACATCTTTGACGGAGGCTTCCACACCTTTTGTGACAAACGAGCAATTCCAGGCTGCTCTCTCTGCCGTTGTACAATCCATGGAAGACAAGATCATGGAGAGAGTACTCCATGCCATCGAGACATCCCGCAGAGATACCGGAAAAGCACCTGTCTCTGAAGGCCCTTCGTCACAAACCAACCTCACACCTCCACAACCCACACCCACCGACCCTTTAGCCACTTCATCCATCCTCATCAACCCATACACCATACCCCTAACCGAGCTCCAAGATATCCTACTCGCCCGCCAGATCGGCCTCTCCATCCGGTCGCCTCAAGAAAAATCTCTTTATAGGCGATTGGTGGATCATCCTGAGCCACCTACTGAAACTTGCCGAGGCCAAAGCTCCCACTCAAGACGCAGATATAACGATCCTGACGATCAGGACCCTCATGAGGGGGAGAAGATGCCACGGACATCTACGAGTGGTCAAGAACAAGGCCAAGGCTCGGGCTCTACGCAGACAAGAACTACACCGCACACAATCTCTAAGCCCATTCTACCAACCTACCATCAGAACGCCTCCGTCGACCCCATCCACCCCACCGACCTTTACAAGCCCCTTGCTTCCGGAAGAAGAAGCAAGTGCCGCGATGCTCATAGCCCTAGCGCTACTCAAGCTACTCCCTCGGTCGCTCCAGACCAACCGGGCCCCTCAGGACATGGCGTCAATCCACACGAGGCTCTGGACAAATACATCTTCGAAGGACAGTGGATGACCCATTCCATCCCGAGGAGCATCAAAGACAATGGCTTCAGGACGTTCGGAATTTCCTACAACAAGCCTCCATAGACCTCGTGATCATAGAAGACAACGAGCTTCAGGAAGGTGATGACTACCAACAAGAAATCCCAAGGCTACCAGAGTTAATCGCGCAACGAGCGGCTTCCCCCACAAGACAAATGCCAGGGACTGTTCGGATCGAGACGCCGTGGGAGAACATCCAAATAGAAATCCCCTTCCTTGAAGAAGTTCGTGAAAACATTTGGAGGTCACCGGAGAGAGTTAAGAAGCCGAACGAGTTCGAGCTGAGAGGGATTTCTCACTGGGATCAGCAGAAGAGGATGACCTACCTCTGGATGCTGACCAAACTTGGACCTGATGTAAGGCTGAGGATGACTAAAGAACAAGTCAAGAGCCACTATAAGAGTCTCTCCCCAATATGCCAACTACTCAGCGTATACTGTGCAAAAGGAGGACTTCAACACCTCACTACACCGTCGAGAGAGTGGATAGAACTCGAGAAGATCTAAGCGAGAGCGACCTGCCGTACATCCCTGCTGATGAGGTATACCATCTCTATCAGCTGTACGTGGAAAAGTACAAAGGTCCTCAAGGCTTCATCAAGAAAGAAGGACTCGAGGGACTCTACCGGTTCATGATGCGCCAAGTCAAGTACTTCGCCGCGCGACCTTCAGATGGCTTTGGAGAGCAACATGAAGAATGTCAACATGACCGCTCCACTCAACAAAGAACCTGAGATCGAAGGGCTTCCCAACAATCACGTGCACATCAGCTCAGTCCTAGGCGTCACCTACAACAATCCGATCGTGAAGAAGACTAGGATGATGCTGAAGACTGAGATACACAAATTCTATGATGGGACGCTCAAGATCATCAGGAAAAACATCGAGCAGAAGTTGGAAGAAATCAATCGAGATACGATGCTGAGGATCCACAGGTTCGTGAGAGAACAGCCGCTCCTAATGGAACTACTAGAAGATATCGAGGAGCGACAGAAGCTGAGGAACATGCTCAGGAAATTTGAGTACGCGCTGGGCTTGCGCAGGACATTCTTCGCCCGACGAGGACAACTAGGGCAGACAAGCAATCAAGCACAAAGGGGGAGAATGTAGAAGATCAATTCTAATTGTGCTTTGATTTTTCTTTAGGGGCTTTTCTTATATTTGTCCTTAGATTAGGACTAGTTAGATATTCATACCAAGTGTGTTTGGTATAAATACTTTGTAAACAATCACAATCAATAGAGAAAGTTTTGGAAATTGATCCGAAAGGCTTGCAATTCAATTTCTAGAGAGAGAAACAATAGTAACTTTCTCACTCTACTCGAATTCTCTCACTTGTTCTTCATTTGAGTTTTTCGATCGAATCTTAATGTCAGTTATTATCATTGAATTATTTAGAATTCATGCCTAGGATCATAGAGTTGTTAATCGTAGGACCTAACAGACTAGATAAGTTAGCCCTTAGTATCTCTTCGATCTTATCTTTAATTCTGTTGGTATATTTTTCTTGATTCTACCTTCCTTATCTATCCTATTTCAATCCGTTCATGGGGAAATATTTTTTAAATTATCTCTCTAAATAGGTTTTCTTCGAGACTTATGTTACAATCTATTTTCAGTCGAAAATTCCTTCTTATTTTAGTCCTTATTTCCTTCCTTAAAAATCTCCGCGAGATATCCTCTTATCTACATCTAATTCCATCTAACGGGCAGTTTCTCCTTATAACAATGATTTTTAAAATTCAAATTTTGAAATCATTTCCTTAACTGTCACACATCTAATCGATATCACATTTCTCCATAACTTCCTTCCATTCTTATCTAAGAAGATTTCGGCCTTTATATCCACCCATTCTCTTCCTCGTGAATCCATTCAACCCTAAGTCTCTCACTTCATTATTTCACTCTTCAAACCCTTCGATCTCAACCATGACGAAAACCAAAGGCACCTTCAAAGAGTCTGAACTGTAAGAAAAAGGATCAAGAGAGCGACGACTAGCAGGGAACTATAACTGATTTGAAACAGAGTATCAAGGGCATCAAGGATTGTAACAGGAAGAAGTTCGACGAGATCTCACAGCACTTAAAAGGGTTAAAAAGTTTATGAAGGAGATCTCTGATAAAAGAAATTTATATCGTATTTAATACCCCGTAAAAGCGTAATATCGGTTGTTATTTATAAAATTTCTTCGAATATTATACTTTTACGTTTATATTGCATATTTGACAGCTATTGGAGAAAATAACTACAACCGACGGACTTGAAAAGAATCGAGGATCTTCAAGACCAATATCGGCCCAAAAATCAATTGGGCCCAAGAATAAAAATCAGCCCAAGAAAAGTCCCAAGGCTAAGCCCAATTGTTTAAAAGAAAAAAATATATATAAATAAATAAATACAAGGCCACATGATAGATCGATAGGAGGCTAGAACACACAAGAGAAGAAAAAAATAGGAAAAAGACAAGAGGAAGAAAAAGAACTTGAAATCGCCGCACACAAGTTCACGGCTCAATAAAAGAAAATCAAGTTACGCCGTTCTTGAGCAGCCATGAAGATTTGTTGTCCCTCCCTCCATCATCCATAAATAGGGAGGATAAACGTGCAAGAAAAAAAGAAAAGACGAAGCCATATACACGTACAACGCGGTAGGGCTGATCGGCGTCGGAAGCACGGGGCTGATCCTTGTGCTGTGAGCGGGTGTGTGTGAGCAACAGCTACGAGCCGGGTGCATGGGGACTGACGAAGGGCTGATCTGAGCCGGGATCGCGGGCCGGGACTGCAGCTGAGATTGATAGACGGATGTAGCGAACGGGCAGTGCAAAGGACTCGTAAGAAAAGGAGAAGCTGAGACGCTCACCACTTGTTCGATAAAACTCCTGAACGAAGGATTAACCGCGGAGCCGAACTTCAGGGAAGAAACATGTTTTTCTCTTTATTATTTATGCTCCTCGTTGTGTTAATGTTTCATATGAGTGGCTAAATTCGGTAGTATTTGAGGTTAGATGAACCCTAACAAGATCGTACGTGTGTTGAACGTATTATTTATATGTTTTTTATTATGACTCGGTTACGACTTATGCTATTGTTTTGACTATGTCAATGTGGTCGAAATAATTGTTGGGAAATCGTACGCTAAGCTCGAGAGAGGGCGAACGATTAGACCACTCGTAAACAAGCGGAATAAACTCATCGCTAGAGATAGGTTGAACTACCCCGCCGGATTAGAGTCAAATCTAATAGTGGGATTCATCGTATTTTAATGCGATCTGTGGTTGACTGGGAAGCTTGCCCAGCTATTTAATTCATAAATTAGTTGTTTACGATTTTAATGTGATAAGGCACAGTTTCGTCAGTCGTATAAATTCGTACGCATGCTCTAGGAATCCTCACGGTATAATAATTAGCTAAAATATATACTTATTTGTCGTTCGATTGAGCTAGGGGGATTCGAAGTCTCGAATACGTTTTCTTAAAAAAGTCGTCGCCTTTATTATTTTTATTAGCTTTTATTTAACTGTTTACTGTGTTTCCTATTTCCAAAACAAAAACATCGAATTTTCTACTAGGATATTTAAACGACGTTTTCAAGAGTATATATTTCCTTTGGGTTCGATACTCGAATACTTGCCATTTCTAATACTATTTTTGATAGATACACTTGCCTGTTGAGCGTAGGATAGTGAAGTGTAAAATATGCCTAAGAGGGGGGGGGGATTAGGCTATAAAAATTTTGGCTTGTTCTTCTTTGGAAAAGACTTTTCTTTAAGAAGATATTTGCGGAGTATGTTATTTCCCAGAAAGCAGTACGAGTATCCAAGTTATCTCCCTAACCCTGTTTCAAAATATCACGTTATTTTCAGAAATCGTTTCAACGATATCACCTAGTTATTTGCACGCATTCCGGGTTAGTCTCACAGAAAAGTAAATAGCAGAAAGTAAAGTGAGACGGGATTTTTATACAGGTTATATCCCCAACTGGGGTTTAATCCTGTCATTGGGGTGTGATCTCCCCAAGAGTTCCAATCAATCACTAGGTATTACCGGTTCTGGTTACAAAATGATTGACCCTTACACAACCGAAGCACTTTGGAAACTAGACCTCCACCTAGGCTGTCGCACGCCAAGTTTCGATCCACGTCGTTAACCCAGGTGACCAATTCCCCGACTGGATGCAGCTTGCTACCGTAGGCCACCGAATCCACCAAATTCGTCCCTCCACGTGCGAAAGACTCCAACCGTACTCCTTTGTGCGTTCAACACGTCCGAAGACAAGGGTTTAGGGTAGGGTGTTGCTAAATATCGCTCAAAGGGTACAGAATTCGCAAATGAAAGCTCAACACAAACTACGAATGAATCGCAAATTTCAGCTCAAAAACTCTAAGGGATTCGTTTGCTTGTGTGTTCATTGTGTCCCCTTCAACGTGAAGTGTTTTCTTCTATATCGACCCAATAATCGCTTCTACACCTCACAAGGAAAGTTAAGCACGAAAATATGCAAGAGACAGCTCAATTATCACATGCATTAACTCAAGAAATCATGCCAAGAATAAACCAATTAAGCTCAACGGTCAACATGATCATTTACCATAAATACCACAGTCTTACTTTCCTTCCAAGGTGATCTCATTCGGTTGTCAGCACATTCCATATATAGACTCAATCAACATATTACCACATATAATCCTAATCAATTAATCACTTTCCAAAATATAAATCCCAATTCGCATAAGGAAAGATAAATCATTGATTCACTGATTTTAGAGTCGAATAATATCGCACTCGACGGATATATCATTGATATTCTTTCCTAAAATAGATCAATCACATGTAAGCACTTAATCAGAATATCTTTTCCATATATACAGCATAGTCATTCATATCCGGGTGATCACATCGATACTCTTTCCTAAAATAACTCAATCACATTTTCAGCTCAATCAGAATATCTTTTCCATATATAACATACAGTCATTCATATCAGGGTGATCACAGCGATATTCTTTCCTAAAATAACTCAATCACGTTTTCAGTTCACATATCACTCAACATGATATATTTTCCATACATCGCACGCAATGAGATTCCATTCATACGAAAACTTTCATAACCAGGTGATCACGTAAATATTCCAGTTAAGCACAAGATCACACAAATTCGATTTTCTTAACACTTTAATCACATTTAAGCACTTAATTGAACATTTTCATATACTTAAACATCATATAACATGCATATCGAGTTTTCTAATTTGTACCCCCCAATTTACATAATTACTTGGAATAATCAAAACTCTCATAGTTATTTGGACCAAAAAGGTCTACAATCTCCCCCTTTTTTATGATGGCAAGTAATTAATGCCTATCTTACGTATCAAAGCATGTGACATATGTTCAGAGCAAATAAATTTATCAAGTTTTAAAGCATGCTCTCCCTGTCTAATTGCTAATAAACCTATGTAAAGCACAATCGCAATGATTTAACAATTACCAGGTTATATCGTATGAACCATCTCAAGTTACCATGGAATGTCTCAATTTATCACATCGCATCACATCAGTTTGCTCCCCCTGCCTATGTACGGAATTCCTTAATCCTTAACAAATCACAAACTCAAGCACAAAGAGATTAAGACACAGGCATATAAATGCAAGCCGATTATATTATATCATTCCAAGACAACAAAATAAAGCATTAATTGCCGCCGATTATATTATATCATTCCAAGATAACAAAATAAAGCATTAATTGCCTACACTTCTCCCCCTTCAGCATAAAAAAGGAGGGACACAAACACCACCAACCTACCTAAACCTGCAACCAACCACGACCTACCAACCCAAAATCCAGCAAAATAAAAGGACTTAGTACTAGCGCAGATGAGAACTAGGCAACAAGAGCTAGGAGATCACTAGGGATCGAAGTTCTAATGGCTGGAATCGCTATCAGATGAGGCAGATGAGGATGCAGCGATATTCAGAGCCGGTGAGATCTCCTTCATAAACTTTTTAATCCTTATAAGGTGCCGTGAGATCTCATCGAACTTCTTCCTGTTATCATCCTTGATGCCCTTGATACTCCGTTTCAGATCAGCTATGGTTCCCTGTTCGTCGTCGCTCTCTTGATCATTTTTCTTCCTGATTTCGAACAGTGGCTTTCAGAGAGATTGGGGATTTGATCAGAGCAGTCTTTCACTTCTTGTCGGAGACAGATCCGGCGCCTTTGGTTTTCGTCATGATTGAGATCGAAGGATTGAGTAGCGAAATAATAAAGTGAATGACTTAGGGTTGAATAGATTCAAGATGAAATAGAGTGGGTAGTTACATAAAGGTCGAAAGCTTCTTGGATAAGAATGAAAAGAAATTATGGAGAGACGTAATATTGACTAGACGTGAGGCAGATAAGGAAACGATTTCAAAAGTTGAATTTCAAAAATCATGGCTGGATAAGGAAACTGTCCATTAGATGGAATTAAATGAAGATCAGAGGATATCTAAGGAAGGAAATAAGGACTAAGATCAGAGTTCAAAAAATGAAAAGGAATTTCCTGTTGAAAATAGATTTTAACATAAATCTCGAAGAGAATCTATTTAGAGAGAAAAGATAATCTTCCCATGAATGAAAGAATATGATAGATAAGGAAGGTAAAATCAAGAAAGACTACTAATAGAATCAAAGGCTAAAGTCAAGGAGATCCTAAAGGATAAGATCAAATAGATACTAAGGGCTAACTTATCTAGTCAACTTTCCTATTTGAGCTCAATAATTCCTAATCGGTCGCGAATATCACAGAATCTACTCTCAATAAGGGGTTTTGTGAAGATATCAGCCAACTGATCATTAGTTCCTACGAAGTTCACGCTGATATTCCCTTTCTGAACATGATCTCGAATTAAATGATGTTTTACCTCTATATGCTTAGTTCGAGAGTGGTGTACGGGATTGTTAGTGATATTAATGGCACTAGTACTATCACAAAAAATAGGAATTTGATCGTACATTAAACCGTAATCACTCAAGGTCTGTTTCATCCAAAGGATTTGCTGAGAACAACTTCCTAAGGCCATATATTCTGCTTCGGTTTTGGATAGGGCCACGGCATTTTGTTTCCGACTGGACCAAGTTGCAAGGGAATTTCCTAGTATTTGGCAAGTACCACTAGTGCTTTTCCTATCTGTAATACCCGTAAATTTTAAAGCGGGATTACGACAGAAAATTTCAAGTTAATTAGCGGATGAAAATATTAGGGATAAAATTCCTAATAAATATTTTTAAATGAAAATTCGGATTAAACTAAATAATAAAATTGGAATTTATAATATTGGGTTATTTAATACATGATCAAGGCCCAAGTTTGCAAAGATAAACATTAATAATCAAGTTCCCTAAACCTTAGGGAAATTCACGTCATTAAAGGGTTCCATCAGCTTTAACTTTAAATTTTTAATACTCATTCATGACATACAATCCTTGTGAAAACGATTAGTGAGAAAGACTTTAAAAAAACAAAGGCAACATCGATTGGAGAATTCAGCAACTAGCAAAGTTTATCAAGTCTTAAATAGGATAGAGGTATTCAATAGTTCATATATAATAATATTATTGTTATTTGGAGACTAGCTTTTAGAACTATCATATAACTCGATTACTTAACTAGGAGGGAAGTAACTAAATTAATATTATAAGGGTATTACTTAGAAGTTTTGATAAGTATGAATAAAGTAGAAGAAGCAACGTCTTTAGTAAATAGGACACGACAAGAAAGTTTAAAGCTCATCAATCATAACCTGTTAGTATTAAGGTAGTCGAACAAGAGAGAAGAGAGTGGAAACCAAAGAAACTCAAGTGCCATTAGATCCAACGAGTTCAAAAGCTAAAGGTGTGAAGTAAGGTATAACTCTCAAGACGGATTAGACTGAACCATAGGAACATGAAATCCGTGCTTCCGGGGTACGTGAGAAGCGTTGCTCTAGTTGAATTAGCAAGCCGGAGCCGGTCGATGAAAATACGGAGCATTTGATCTTCACTTAGATCCTCACCGTCGTCTTTGGAAAATTTTGTCCGTTTGAAAGCTCGAGATTCTTCGTGGTACGTCCATTTTTGGATGTGGGAGAATAAATCCGGAAAGCATATCGAAAAAGAAAGATTTATTTATTATTTTTTTCCTCTCTTTTTTTTTCACTTCTTTTTTTTATTATTTTTTTTTTCTTTTTGTTTTTTTTTTTGTTTTTGATTTTTTTTTCTTTTGATTTTTTTTGATTGATTTTTTTTGAATCATTATCTACAAATAATAAAAATCAAAGATTGGTCTCACTTTTGTAACTACACAATCTAAAGCAACAATATGAAAGCATATAAATAATCCGAGGAAAGAATTTTTTTCTTTTTTTTTAATCTCCGTGTTTTTTTATATATCTCATTTTTATATATATGTGTGTGTATTCTTAGTATAGTAGTATTATATTTATATCTCCCAACAATATGCTTCGAAAATAAATTTTCTCCCCTAGAAATTTGCATAGTTAGCTTGACGAATATTAAGAATCTCGTTCCCTTAAATCGCTCATTGTAATTTTCTCCCCCTCAAGAATTAAAATTTGTGCTTCCTTTAAAATATAAAGGATGCTCCTCATTAAAATAACGAATAGCTCCCCCTCAATTAAAGCTCATGTAAAAGTATTAATCGAAAAATGATATTTATCGTTTCCGTTCGTAATATGCATTTGAAAATTTTAAAACCATTTAAAGCGATGAAATGCATTTCGAAAATGTATCATTTGAAAAGTTTTGAAAGAAAATAGGTATATATTTTTTTTTTCGACGAAACTCATATGCATATGTAAGTTTGAAATATACCTCGTCGAAACTTAGTTGTAGTAGCTCACGCCTCATCCCTTTATCATGTACGTGGAACCACTACGTCGAATTCCATACATGAGGGAAAATCTACAAAATTAGCGGGACTTTGGTACCCATTGTAATGTGGGTCCTCCCTTATTAGTAGATAACGATTTAAGCATAAAAGGTGTCAAATTTAAATTTTGTCCTAAATCATTCATTAATGACCCTTTAGGTACCCAAACTTGTTTGGAATTACCTAAATTTTGTGGAGAAATAGGAACCCATGTGGGAGAGATTTGACTCGGATAAAACTTTTCCGCTCGGGTGAAAGTGTGTTTGGGAGAAGGTTTAAAAAATTTCTCCGAGGCCAAGCGCACAAGATGTTTCTTTGAATGAACCTTGACCGAATATTGCATGTAGGAATACGAGCATAGAATTATAAGCATCTATCGCACGTAAGTCGTATTTCCTAAGGTTAGATTTCACACCTTCCACATTAGAATGAGAAGAATTTCGAAAATTATTTTCAAGTCTAGGCTTTTTAAATGAAAAATTAGTAGAATTATTTGAAGCACGGGATGAAGTTTGTGCGCTAGAGCTTGAAATATTTTCGTGAAAAATTTTCTTTTCGGGATCAGGAGAGGAAGGCTTTTGGTCTTTATCATTCCGTTTTGGAGCTTTACCGTTCTCCCGTTTCCGTGGGACTTGTTCCTTAACTATAGAAAGTGTGAGACTTTTACTTTGAATTCAACTGTGGTTAAAATTGAAGTAGAATTAGTAAAAGTCGTTTCGATGGTAGGAACGAGATCATCCGTTTGCGTCCCTTTATCGTGTTTTGACATGGAGGAAGCTTTGAGATTAGATATCTCCGTTAGAATTGTATTCTTTTCTGCTTCAAAATTCTTTCGTTCCGTTTCTAATGTAGAATTTAAATCCTCGATGTTCTTAAGAATAGAAGGTATATCAACGGAAGAAGAATTTTCAGAATGACGAGATTGGGCTTTCTTGGTCTTAGAAATCGCAAGAAGATTTTCTAATTGATTAATCTTAGAGTAGAGCTTCCCACGTTCTTCACTTAAGAAAACATAGTTATTTTGAGCAGTGCTCTTCTCGGCTTGACAGGTGTCTAGACTCTTTCTTAATTCACTATCCTTATAATTAGATTTATCTATTTCGGCTTCTAGACTAGTGACCTTTTTGCTCATACCTTCTAGTCTACAGTTAAGAAGACTTTTCTCGTCTAGATTCCTAAGTAGACATTTATGGTTGTTGTCTAGCCTGTCCTCTAATTCCTTAACTACCGAGCTATGCTTCTCTAACGAAATATGCTTAGCCTCGCTAAGATTTGAGCTCTTAATTAGTTCATCTATTGTCGCACTAGAGCTTCTAAGTTCTAATTCGAGACTAGCTATTTTCTCCTCAGACTTAGATAATTTTTCTTCTAACCTTTTGTACTTTTCTGCTCATTTTTCATGTTAGCATACCTAAATTGTCAGGATTCTAACATGTTAAACAATGTAGAGTTAGGAATAACTACCTCCAGAGAAGACGTGTCTGCCTCTTTATCGCTCGTTTTTTTCGACAAGTTCGCTTCAGAGGTACCCTCATCTCGAGCAATGAGAGCTAGATGGTTTGATTTATCTTCGTGATAGGCCATCAAGTCATAGCTCTCCTTTGGTTTAAGGCTAGAATTATTTTCTTTGTTCTCCGAATTGGATGAGGACTTTGTCTTTGACACTTGTTTTCTTAGCATTTTTGTAATTAACTTTAATTGTTGTTCGAAGTCTTTTAAATCTTGATCCATTAATTTTCTTTTAATTTTTTTTGTTGGTTGGATATTTTGGATCGTAACGTGTTTTATGATTTGAATTTTTTTTTAATACTGATTAAAATATTTGGCTTTTAAAATTTCAGTTTCGAAAAGATTTTGGTTTATAGAGTTTGATTTAAAAATTTAATAGTATATACCAAAAGCTTTTTCAATAATGTGCCAATTGAATATCGGATTTTTTATTTATTTTTATTATTTTTATATTTATTTTTTAAACGAAAAATATTTTCGATTAGAGTATTTTTCGAGCAAAAGGCACTGTTTTTTTTTCGTTATGTTTTTCTATCAGTTACTGTTTTCGATTGTTAAGTCTCTCGCTCACGAATTTTTGTCGATCATGTGCAGCTTTTAGTTATAGATTTTAAGTACTGAAAATATGTCGTTTTGGAATAGCTTTACGAGAAAGTGCAAATTTTCGATTGCTATATGAAAGAGAAAGTTTTTCGATGATTAATAAAATTCGGGTGCTCGATTGCTATTCACCGCCCCCTTTTTCCTAGTCACCGCCCCCTAAAGGGCTGGAAAAAGACGATTTTGCCCTTATGATATTTAAATTAACTTAAAAAGAGAAAATTATAATAAACAATAAAAATATCTATTTAAAGCTCTGTCCAGACAACACTTTTCAAATCACATATCGAAAATCAGACAAAAACAAAAAAAATACTGAAATCGCAATGGATCACCGACAGGGACAAGGAAAGGGAAAGGGCCTATTTTCACGACTGGTAAGCCAAATTAACGTAAAACATTGTTCGAAGTTCAACTCGACCGAAAGAAAAAAAAATTCGACCGAAATAAAATTTCGGTCATTGCAGTACTGACCGGAACATAATTTCGGTCTGTACTATAAAGATCGAAAATTGATTTCGGTCAGTACAGTATCGACCGAAATCATGTTTCCGTCGGTACAGTAGTGACCGAAATCATGTTTCGGTCGGTACTGTACAGACCGAAATCAATTTTCGGTCGTTACAGTACTGACCGAAATATATTTCGGTCAGTACTGTAACAACCGAAAATTGATTTCGGTCGAACTTTTTTTTTTGGATTATTTATTTATATTATTTATTTTGATTATTTATTTATATTATTTATTTGGATTATTTATTTGTATATTTTATTTGGATTATTTATTTGTATTATTTATTTGGATTATTTATTTGTATATTTTATTTGGATTATGTATTTTTATTATTTATTTGAATTATTTATTTGTATTATTTATTTGGATTATTTATTTAAATTATTTATTTGGATTATTTATTTGGATTATTTATTTGGATTATTTATTTGGATTATTTATTTGGATTATTTATTTGTATATTTTATTTGTATTATTTATTTGGATAATTTATTTTTATTATTTATTTGAATTATTTTTTTGTATATTTATATTCGAAACGGAATAAATATGCAAACAAATATTGAAAACATATATAAAATCCGTCCGATACAATAAAAGATAAAAAAACAATAGCAACAGCGTCAAGGGGCCTGGCGCCACCGGTCGTTGATGTCATTCAGCCTGTCTCGGAACTCGTCCGTACGCGTCGTTTCACCACGATGCAGACTGGCTAGCATGTCCGAACTCAAGCTGTACATCGTGCTGTACCACTGCACATAGCAATAATACGTACGATTACACATATAAATATAAAAAAAATCGACGTAAGATTTAATTACGTACGTAGTCGGCGTGGCTGCGCGGGGGTATGCATGCCGATGAGGATCCCTGCTCCGTCGAAAGCAGGCGAGGATGAGAATGCATCTCATACCAGTCCATGTACCCTCCAACGGTTTCACCAAGGTACTCCGCGGTGGCACGATTGAGGTACGAGAGGTTGAGGATGGAGGCGTACGGGAACTGACGCCAAGCATGTTCTGCTGCATCGACAGAATGATGCACCTTATACCTCGTCGGGTCTGCTGGCATGACCGCCTTCCGTGGCGGATTCATCGGCGGCGGGATGACCTGCACGTACCCCAACTGGCGCAACACTCTCGAGGGCGAGTAGGGCTCAACGATGTCGTGATATATAACCCATTCCATGAAAATCGTCCTCAGCCGCTGCGACATTGGATCGGGACCGTACGGCAGCCAACCAACCTGAAAACATTTAAAAAATTGTATATCATCCCACGAAAATATAGACTTAAATTGTTAAGATACCTCGCTTGCAGACATGACATCTATCTGACGGCGGATAGCAATCAAGCGGTGGACCGTCCGCTCTGGCTGACATACAGACCACATGCGTGATCGTGCCTCGCCAGGCTCCACATGATGGGGGAGACGGTGTGGGCGGAAGCATGGGAAGTACTCGTAGATCCACGCCTGTAGTAACGAGAGGCACCCAGCTAATCCCCTCGCATCCGCCCTGCTTGCCATGCCAAGCTGGCGATAAAGGTAAGCGAGAACGGCCGAACCCCACGAGTAACCACTGGCAGAGGGCAACGACCGGTAGAACTCGTGCATGATGTCCGGCTTCACCCGGCTCCCGCTCTTGTCGACGAACAGCGTCGACCCCAGCAGAATCCACAACCAAGCGATGGCCTGCAACCCCGCCGGCCGCCTCTCCAACATCTGCTGCATCACGTCGTTAATCAGAAGCCCACCGCCTCTCCAACCCTCCCTCAGCGCGTCCGCGGAGATGCCCATAATCTCCCTCGCCGCCATCTTCTGGTCGCCGGCGTCTGGTGTCCCCGATACCGTCGTCCCGTCGATCGGGATACGCAGGATCTGCTCGACGTCGTGGAGCATGATCGTCATCTCCCCCCACGGCATGTGGAAGGTGTTCGTGTCTGGATGCCAGCGCTCCACAAAAGCGCTGAGTAGAGGCTGGTCCAACTGACCCATCATAGCATCCGTGAGGTGCGCAAGCCCCGTGCCATCGATCTGGCTCTGCGTCTCCGGCCGGAACTTGGAGTACCAATTCTTCAGCTTCCCAAGCACTAACGCCCGCTGCTCGCACTTCAGCAGGGGTCTCTCCTCCTCACCCGTCCAGATGAGGGGCGCGATGTGCCCCAGATAACTACGGATCACCTCGTCATCATATGGACCACCGGGCTGTGGCCCCTGCACCCTCCACGAATCGTCATCTGTGACCCTGAGCGCTTGCTCCCTATTTCATTTTTCACGAATAACGCAAAAATAAATTTAATTTCTTTTACGTATTTTAAGACACGACATCGCATGTCAGTTTATAGAGGAGAATGGAATTACCTGAGGAGGCCGGTGGCAGATCGTCGCCGGATGACTCAAACGATGCTCCATCATCCGGCACACCATGATCCGCATGCGGATCGTAATCCGCATATACGGACTGCGAAGCAGCTGCTCGCTGCCGCCTCTCCTCCAACGGAGGGGGTCTACTGCTTCCTCCGGGTAGGGTCTTTCCACCCTTGGTCTGTAATTAAAAGATTTTTTTTTTTAAAAAAAATGGACCGAAATAAAATTTCGGTCATTTCAGTACTGACCGAAATATAATTTCGGTCAGTACTGTAACGACCGAAAATTGATTTCGATCTGTACAGTACCGACCGAAACATGATTTCGGTCAGTACTGTACCGACCGAAACATGATTTCGGTCGATACTGTACTGACCGAAATCAATGTTCGGTCGTTATAGTACAGACCGAAATTATGTTTCGGTCAGTACTGCAATGACCGAAATTTTATTTCGGTCTAATTTTTTTTTTCTTTCGGTCGAGTTGAAATTCGAACAATGTTTTACGTTAATTTGGCTTACCAGTCGTGAAAATAGGCCCTTTCCCTTTCCTTGTCCCTGTCGGCGATCCATTGCGATTTCAGTATTTTTTTTGTTTTTGTCTGATTTTCGATATGTGATTTGAAAAGTTTTGTCTGAACAGAGCTTTAAATAGATATTTTTATTGTTTATTATAATTTTCTCTTTTTAAATTAATTTAAATATCATAAGGGCAAAATCGTCTTTTTCCAACCCTTTAGGAGACGGTAACAAGTAAAAGGGGCGGTAAATAGTAACTCCCGTTCGGATGCTTTATGAGAGAGAAAAAGTTTTTCGATGACTCACAAAATCAATTTTGCGAAAAAATCCTATTGCTGAGAGTGTTCTATCGTACCAACGATGTGACAATGATGAATATATCACGTGCAATGTAGTAATGATGACTAAGTGATTACAGTGTTTATGTAATGATGACTACTTGCAGATACTATGTTCGATCATGTGAGCTAGAGCTAGTGGGGTATATTATATTATTATTATTATTTTTTTTTTATAGTATTTCGAACAGTGCTTATTGATTAGCTGTCTTTATCGATTGTCTAAATAGTACTTTTCTTGATGACTCAAATTTGACCTTTTCAGTTTTCTATTGGTTTTGCGATCGTTAAAAGTTTTCGATCACGTGAATATGAATAGTAACCTATCGAGAAACTTATGCGATTGAAAAAAATAGTAAATCAGTCGAGAATCACATACTTGCACAGCTATTGAAAACAGTGAATATTGTTTATCGAAAAACTTTTACGATGGCACTGAACGAAAACCAGAAACACAAGTTTAGCTCAAGATCACTCAAAATCATTGATTAATCATGGGTAATCACACTGAAATGATCGAAATTTGTTTCTAGCACATGATTAAATCAGGAAACAGCAAAATATATCAAATTTTTCAGTAATCGGATGAATTTCACGAAGAACACGAATAACAAAATTTACCATAAATCCGGAACGAAAATAGCAAATTAGTCTACCAAAGTCTGGGTAATCGATCGAAATCACGAAATTGACAAGAACAAACACTCAATTCAGCACTATCCAAGCAAAATCAGTCAAATTTTAGAAAAATCAGAATGAAGCTCCAAAGAACAATTTCAATCAGATTTTCAAAATTCGCTAAAATTTGTGGTTCGATCGAACGAAAACAAGCTCAGATCAATTAGAAACACACAATCGAACCTCAATAACATCAAAACAAGTCGAATTAAGAAAATCAGCTATGAACAGTGCCAATTTCGCGATGAACAGTGATTTTTCGCGACGAACAGTAACTCGCGAAAAAAATTTTAGATTTTCAAAATTCGATCCTAATTTCAATTCAAATCCTAACACGCTCGGCTCTGATACCAATTGTTAGGTCCTTTTTTATCCAACCTAAATCGAATATAGAAGAATCGAATCGTAAATCTAAGAACTTCGAAGCTTACGTATGAGATTTACCTTCGTTGAAGATTGGGAGAGAAAACTTGTAGACAAGTAAGGGTTGGCCAATTTTTCTCTCTAAAATTTTCGATTCTAATTTTCAATCTGTAAAACCCTATAAAGCGCACTCCTAATTTTCTTAGGAGTTCACTTATATACCACCTCGTGGTATATTTACACAAGTAGTCCTATACAATGACTAATTACAATTTAGCCCAAGACTACTAATTTGCATAGCAAGAGTAAGACAACTCTATTAATTGAATACAATAAAATAGTTCCAACACTTTTTACGCTTATTCTCTACATATCTTACATATCTCAGCCATTTTATAACCCGGTAAAGACCTTCAGATTCTCGCTTGATCATTGAAAGTGGTAGATTTACGAATCACTTGGAAGCTTATGGTAGAGATTAGATTAGTGCATGACCCGAGCGATATCACTAACATCTTAACCTATACACTTAGTGATTTGACTGAATCTCTGTGAGGTGAGGATTTTGATAGGTATCGCTAAAGAAAATCGTGTAGTTAGTCGTTGATTTCAAATATGCTTTCCGACTTTACTTGCATTTTCTCCTACGTGATTTCGTTCTTGATTGGTACATTACATGATTTTATCCTTTTCTATGCCTTTTTATTTTTATTTGCTTGAGGGCAAGCAAGCACTTAAGTGTGGGGATATTTGATAAAAGAAATTTATATCGTATTTTATACCCCGTAAAAGCGTAATATCGGTTGCCATTTATAAAATTTCTTCGATATTATACTTTTTCGTTTATATTGCATATTTGACAGATATTGGAGAAAAGAACAACAACCGACGGACTTGAAAAGAATCGACGATCTTCAAGACCAATATTGTAATACCCGTAAATTTAATACGGGATTTTTTTGTAATTAATTATGTAATTTTGGGAACTAGGAAGATTTGTGGAGAAATTTAAGTTGGACTAAAATATAAATTTCAATAGTACTCCAAAAGTTGAGTAGAATTTGTAATATTGGATTAAAGTAAGAATTGGGCTATACTTAAACTTTCAAAATAAGGCCCAACATATTAATGGGCTATACTTGAGTATTTAAGTAAGAGCCCAACAAGTTCCATTAAAGGTAATAAAGCTTATCACATTATTACTTAGGTTGGAGGAAAAGTACGTCATTTCCTTTGGGTGTCTAATCACTCATCAATTTCGAAACATTGATATCTATCTAATAAGCATATGCATATCACGAATATCAGGCATTAAACCAAATAAAAAACGAAAAGCAAGAACTAAAAGAAGAAGCAACGAAAGAAGCCAACTCTACAATCCTAACAAGCTCGAACGTGAGGTAGATAGATTTATCTTTAACATATTGTTTTAATACAGCATATGTGATTATCCTATATGCTTAAGATAATTTAAGAGAGTGGTGTCGTGATCATGTGTGTTTGAATTTAAAATCCCACACTTCGAATTTATTAAGTTCACGCTTGGATAGTGATCGGTGTTAGAACTCATCATTTAGAGATGTGGGCTGTTACGATTTTTGGAAGTCTATTCTGAATATATGGTAAGTTATTCTTGGTAAAGATCATATAAGAACCTTAGTGACATAAGTTTTAGTGTCGTTAACATATTAGGGTTTTTAGCATAAAAAGGAAATTTCCCATGAATAGAAAACCCTAATACCTTAAAATTTGATACTTATATTTCGTAGGTATTTAAGTGACGAATTATGTACTTTAATGAATTTTGATATGTGATAAATTCATATGAACTTTAATGATTTAGGGCGTACCATTTTTTGGAATTAGCATAGTTTTGAAAACGATTTGTATAAGTATCGGTTTTAGGGTTTTCGAAAAAAATAATATTTTTGGAGGAATCGGGCGATTTGGAACCATGGAATCGGGCGAATGACCTCTATACCATGAACTTGCCGAATTTTATAATATAGTAGTTTACAAGGTGCATCGGGCGACTTGAAGCAATTCGTCGAATGTGAGCGTTAATGCTTAACTAATCGGGCGAAACTAGGTATTAAACCTAGTCAATCAGACGATTTAAAAGCCAAGTGCAAAATTGGGGGATTAGTTGAGGACCAAAATTGGGCGGCTTCCGAGATTCCAAACATTTTAATATAATTAGATTCGTTGTCTCAGTCGGACGATTAAGAGTAATTAAAATCGGGTGTTGACTTAGAGTTGACCATAAGTCGGGTGATTTAGGTCATCTCAAGCTTAGAATATTTTAATAATTTATGATACGATTATTTTAGACTGTATAGTTCGATAATTAGCAGATATACTAATAATAGTATTATGTTCAGAGGGTCGACCGTTAGAGGCTCCACCCGAGTTCTTGACTGACTATAGCGGGAGGACAGGTAGGTGGATCATCCATCTACAATGCGTAAACACATATGTGCTTTATGTGATTCGATGATTTCTGTGACTTACGTGATTTACATGATTTATGTACGTTTTATGTGAAACCACGTTTTTATGTACCATCACGTATATGCATGGCATGACATGTGCATATCATATCAGGCTGAGAGATTATTTCCACCGAATTGAGACGGTGGTGATTCAACGTATTGTTAAGTGGGGTAGATTAAGATAATTACGACTTGTTAGGCTCACAGATTACCTGGCCGAGACAGACGTGATCGATTTGTCTACTCGGATGTGGTCGGTTCGAGGTGCAAAACGCCAGATGAGATACGGGTGTTATCACCCATAGTATATATATATATGGATACGGGCGTCGTTGCTCATGATTTATTGTGGAAGAGACGACTGGTAGGTGGTCATTGACGTGATTGATCAGTGCACTATCGGCGTAGCTTACCGCTGATTACGGGTGTTATCGCCCATGATTTATTAATACGGGTGTAATCACCCAATTACGGGTGGAATCACGTGACCACCCATGATATTTATTGCGCGCGTGAGCCTAACCTAGGACCCTGTGTTGTGTGAAATAGGAATATGGGAAAAGATAGAGTGTGCATTATATCATGTTGTGAGATGTTGGGATCGGGGTTGAGTGCACACTTGCATACATGCATTTTATTCACCTACTGGGCAAAATTTCTCAGTGTTTACGTGTTGTAGGTACTGGGTCTGACGCTGCTATGCGTCAAGGCTGAGGCGGCTGGTAGCGGTGCTCCACGGACTTTTGAGGGCGGGGCGGTACATGGATGCGATCTGTGGAGCGATGTTAGGGTTTTGTTCTTTTGACATTTTAGGACTACGCCCTTTGTACAGATGTTACTATGTAGGATAATATTTTGCTGTATTATATTATCTTTTAGGAAAAAGTTTTTATTAGACGGGTCTTCCGCGACTTACGTTGCGAAAATCCGCCACTAATCCTAGTTAGGGAAAACGAGGGTCGCCACAAATATCGGCCCAAAAATCAATTGGGCCCAAGAATAAAAATCAGCCGAAGAAAAGTCCAAGCCCAATTGTTTAAAAGAAAAAACAATATGTAAATAAATAAATACAAGGCACATGATAGATCGATGGAGGCTAGAGCACACATGAGAAGAAAAAAAATAGGAAAAAGACAAGAGGAAGAAAAAGAACTTGAAATCGCCGCACACAAGTTCACGGCTCAAGAAAAGAAAATCAAGTTTACGCCGTTCTTGAGCAACCATGAAGATTTGATGTCCCTACCTCCATCATCTATAAATAGGGAGGATCAACGTGCAAGAAAAAAAGAAAAAAGAAAAGATGAAGCCATATACACGTACAACGCGGTAGGGCTGATCGGCATCGTAAGCACGGGGCTGATCCTTGGGCTGTGAGCGGGTGTGTGTGAGCAACAGCTACAAGCCGGGTGCACGGGGACTGATGAAGGGCTGATCTGAGCCGGGATCACGGGCCGGGACTACAGCTGAGATTGACAGACGGATGTAGCGAGCTAACTCATGGGCAGCTGCGGTTGTGACGGGCTGCGGGCGTAGGAGGAGTAGCAAGCGGGCAGTGCAAAGGACTCGTAAAAAAAGGAGAAGCTGAGACGCCCACCACTTGTTCGATAAAAGTTGTAGAATACCATTTGCAATTGTGCTTGATTTCATTAGTTGTCCTTGTAATTAGGGGCGTTTTGTGTAGTAGTCCTTAGATTAGGACTAGTTTGATATTTATACCAAGTTTGTTTGGTATAAATACATGTAAATCAATTGAGCTTAACAGACAAAGTTTAGAGAATTGATCCGAAGGGCTTGCAATTCGATTTCTAGAGAGAGAAGCAACAGTAACTTTCTCACTCTAATTGAATTCTCTCTAGTGTTCTTAACTTGAGTTTTTCGGTCGAATTCAATTGATTATCTAAACCATCGAATTACTATGAATTCTAGCCTAGGATCGTAGAGTTGTTAATCTGAGGACCTAACAATTGGTATCAGAGCAGATTCGTTCTGTTTTGAATCGTAAAATGTTAGAATTGGATCGAAATTTTATTTCGAACACTGTTCCATCGAAGAACAGATTTGGCGCGAAAACGTTTTCGATCTAATAGCTTAATTTTGTGCTTAATTGACTTGAATCTGATGTTTCAGTGCTAGATTAAGTGATAAATGATCATTGCGACTAAATCAGTAGCAGTTTGAACGTCGAATTTTGATTAGTTTGATTCTGAAATTTTACTGTTGACGAAGAACATGAAGAACACGTTCTGATTTTGATCAAATTCGATATATTTTGCTTCATAACGTGTTTAATTGCTTGTTCGTGCGTGATTAGTACTTGATTGCGAGCAATTACCTCAAACTTCACTATCTGATTCTTTGTTTTTGCTCGAATTTGTGTTAATCGTATTCTGTGAATTTTTCTAGATTGCACAAATTTTTCTCGCTAAGTTTCGCGATCGGAATAGTTTCTCGATCGATAAACTTAGCGCGAGAATTTTCTCGGTAAGAATACGAAGTCAGCGCTAGAATCGTCATCAGCAGAAACGTTTTTAGTTAGAAATATTTCTCGAGCATTATCCAGCGAAAAACTTTTTCGAGGGAGACCAATTTTGACCTTGCATGCGTAATAACTTTCACTCGAAAAACTTTTTCAGTCAAACCTTTTAACGTTTGACCAGGCGAAAATCATTTATACGCGAGAAACTTTTCTAGTCAACGGATTTATTTTAACTTGTCGAGAAACTTACTAACGTACTGTTTCTTTACGATCAAAATAAATTCACGATCAGGAAATTTTTCTCGACTGAACGATTTTGGGCAATTTATTTCGCTCGTAAAATTTTCCGCTGACAAAATTTCTCGCACGAAAACAGTAAATACATTCTATATCGACGAAATTAATTTCGATCATACTCTAAAGATTGAATCGAAAATAATTGTCGATCTAATCTTCGAATCATACGCTACTAACAAATTTCGTCACTTGTGAAGCACTTTACATCGTCTTCAACCCTCAAAACAATCAACGAAGATCCTTCAACAACTTGACTACTATAATACAAACATGGATGCATACACACTCGGAAATGATAATCGTTCGCCGATCTTGCAAAGAGGCGAATACACAGTGTGGAGAAGCCGCTTCCTGAATTACATCGCTCTAAAGGATCAAGCCAAAAATCTACTGCAGTCCCTTGAAGAGGGACCGGCACAGTTCTGGGTTCATGTACCCGGGGACGAAACAGCTACTCCAGCAATTTCAGCTTCTAGGCGACTAAAGGAGCCTAGAGAATACTCTCTGGAGGAAAGAGCTCGAGCTAAGGCTGATCTAGTAGCCATGAATACCCTTATGCAGGGCATTCCCAACGATATATACAGACAAATCGACAGTCTTACATCGGCCAAAGGGATGTGGGATGAGCTGCATAGGATGATGCAAAGGACGGAAGTTGGCATAAAGGCCAAGAAGGCGAACATTCTCACTGCTTACGACTCATTCAAAGCAAAGCCGGAGGAGAGTCTATACGAAATCTACCAACGATACCTCACTCTTCTCAACGAGATGAGGAAGATAGAAATAACGAAGACAAACATGGAGACAAACATAAGATTTCTATCTTCTCTGCCCACGGAATGGAAGAAAATATCCACTCAAATACGACAAAATAAAGATCTAGAGGAGTTGGATGTCCATGCCGTGTTCGATAATCTCGCTCAGCATGAGGATGATATCCGCGCGATTACCAAAGAGCAGAAAGACAAACAAACCGATGACACGGTTGCCTTAGTCTCGGAGAAGAGGAGCACAAGATCAAGAAAGGAAAAGATCGTTAGGCCACCTTCATCATCAGAGTCGGAAGATGAATTGGACTCCGACATCGAGCCGAACATGAAAGCCCTTGGAAAACAGTTAGCTCTCATTGGACAAATGATGAGCAAGAAGTACTTCAAGAAGAAGTCTTCAACCTCAGCCAATAGACTTCGGACTACAAGCTCCAAGAACAAAGAACGTGCTCCGGAGAGTTCCGAGGTCAAGAATCCCAAAGAGACTAACAAATGCTTTAACTGTGGCAAAGCAGGTCACTTCGCCAGAGAGTGCACTCTCCCGAAGAAAAGAGATGCAAACTACTACTCCAGGAAGCTTCAATTGACAAAACAGAAAGAAGCTGGAGTAGCTCTCATGGCCGAACAGGACCAATGGCTCGAGGACACGTCGAGCTCCGAAGAAGAGAACTTAGCCCTCATGGCCCGTCTCGACAACGAATTGGACGCCGAAACATCCACTCGAACGGACGACGACAACGCATCCACGTCTTCAAATGAGGTAGTCACTCCTTCCACATTATTGACCATGTTAGAATCATATCAAAAGCAATATGCTAACATGAAACGTGAGCAGAAAAGTATAAAGGAAGTAGAGAACGAACTTGAGAGAGCTCAGGAGAAGATAGATAGTCTCGAACAAGAACTTAGGAGCTCTAGTGCAAAAATAGATGAACTTACTAAGAGCCTCCATTCTAGAGAGACTAGTCAACCTCAACTAGGACAACAGAGCGAAAAGATTAAGGAATTAGAAGATAGGCTAGCAAATAACTACAATTGCTTGGTTAGAAATCTCAACGAGAAAGCCATTTGAAATTGTAGGATAACCGAAGCTACCTCTAAGATCACTAACTTAGAAGCTCAATTAGAAACATCGAATGCTAAGATTAGTGAGCTTAGTAAGGATTTCGATGCCTGTCAAGCCGCTAAACTAACCGTGGAAAATAATTATGCTCTCCTAGGTGAGGAACGCAAGAAACTATATGCCGAAGTAAAGAAATTAGACGATATAGTTACGCGTAGGGGACAAACCGAACAGACGATATTTTTGAACAAGCCCAAGGATATAGAGTTCTATAATCCTATAGAAGGCATAGGTTTCACTAACCCGTGTGTTTTACAAAAGAAACAAATATACGATATTAAACACATGGGCTTAGGAATAACCTCTCTTAGAAATTTTGCTGAATCGTCTTATGAAAATACTTTCCATTCATCCATTAGACAAGGTCCACATGGTCCAGAAATCCCCTTTGACTACAAAGAACTAAATGAAAGGGAGTTAGTTCAAATTTAGTTCAAATTAGTACAAATTCTACCTCGTGACTCTCAAACACACCACGAGGAAGTTAAAACCGTTAATTATAAAAATTCTCTCTACAAACCACCTATCATAAAACAGATAGAGGAGTCACAGGCAAAGTTAGAAAAAAACGAGAGAATTTCGAAGCTGAAAAGAAAAAATTCTTTAAGGAGATGGAAAATCTCAAGGCTTCCTCGTCCTCCCAAACTACCTCTCACGCTATTACAAAAAGCGTGAAAAATGAAAAAACGCCTTTGAAAGATAAAAATTGTAAAAATAATTCTGTTAAAAGTGCTATGACTAATTTTACTTTACCTACGTCTACAGGGAGCGTAGCGTCAGCACTAAAAACAAAGGCGAGAGTGTCTAGCACTAAGATAAAGAAGGAGCCATTAGATTTAAATGTTTCTGAACATGCTACTCCTTCTGTTACAATAAAAGACACTCGTAGAAATAAAAGAGCTATTTCCACTTTTAAGATAGTTGCTTCTACTTATTCACTTCAGCCGATCACCTTTAGAAGCACCAACTTCGAAATAGGCTCTACTTCAAAAATTAATCATTCTAAAACAAATGCCACAAGGAAGACTCGTAGGAAATAAGATCCAGCCATAAAGAAAGCTTATGGCGTCGTACATGACTGTACTCACCTAAGGTATCCCGTTGAAATTAAATCCCCCAAGCACCTTAGGAGACTATCACAAGAAAAGATCTTTTCCTCAGTCAAACCCTCCAAAGCATTTGTACGTACTGAAATTAACCTTCCCTGTAAGGTTCAACCCGAATGGGTTCCTAAATCTCCGCCTAGGACGACAAAAGCCAAAAGGGCCAAGTCTCCTATAGAGGCAAAACCCAAACCCACTTTTCCAACAGTGCAATGGGTTATTAAGACTCTTCCAAAAATAGATTTAGGAGACATATCTGAACCCAAAACTAAATCTGCTAATCTGAGAGGACCCATCCTTAAGTGGGTACCTAAAGCTCTCTAAATTGTTTTTGCAGTTCCATCATGTGTGGTACCTCGACTCTGGTTGCTCCACACACATGACTGGTAATCATTGCTGCTGAGCAACTACAAAGACCGACCAAACGGCAAAGTCAGATTTGGGAACAACGATTCAGCCCCGATTCTAGGACTTGGGGACATCATTCTGAAGAATCTGACCATCAAAGATGTCTCATACGTCGAAGGCCTCCGCCATAACTTGTTCAGCATAGGCCAATTCTGTGACAAAGGCTTCCAGGTGGTCTTCTATGCTGATCGGTGCAGAATTTTGGATAGTCAGGACACAGAACTCCTTCAAGGACTTCGAAAATCCAATCTTTACACGATCAACCTGACGTCTGTGCGGCCCTCGACAGCTGTATGCCTCATTTCTCAGATTGATTTACTGAGGAACAGCCTATGGCATCAACGACTCTCTCATCTAAACATGAAAACTCTCCAACGTCTTTCTACGAAAAAGTTGGTTCACGGTCTTCCAACTATACAACTACAAAGGGAGCATAACTGTTCGGCATGTCACCTAGGAAAAATGAAGCGAGCATCTCATCACGTCAAGCAAATTGCATCTACTTCTCGACCATTGGAACTAATTCACATGGATCTCTGTGGTCCGATGCAGACTCAGAGTATCAATGGAAGAAAGTATGTCCTAGTGATTGTAGATGACTATTCTCGCTACACGTGGACAAAGTTCCTCTGAACGAAAGATGAGACTGGTGACTTGATTATCAATTTTGTGAACACAACTCAAAATCTGCTGCAACAGACTATTCAAGTTGTTCGAACAGACAACGGCACTGAGTTCAAGAACAATCACCTCAGTGAGTTTTATCAGAAACTTGGAATAAGTCAACAATTTTCAGCCGCCATAACACCTCAACAAAATGGGGTCGTTGAAAGGAAAAATCGAACACTAGTGGAAGCCGCTCGTACAATGTTGATCCAATCGGGACTTCCACACTTTCTATGGGCTGAAGCAGTCAATACCGCTTGTTTTACTCAAAACAGGACGGTGGTTCACAAACGGTTCAACAAGACTCCGTACGAGATTGTGAATAATAGAGTGCCCAACATCTCTTTCCTTAAAGTCTTCGGGTGCAAGTGCTTTGTGGCGAACGACCGAGAGCAACGTGCAAAGTTCGACCCTAAAGCATTCGAAGCTACATTTGTCGGGTATTCTTCAACATCAAAAGCGTACCGAGTATACATCAAGTCCAACCGAACTATTAAGGAAAGCTATAATGTCACTTTCCACGAAGTGGCAGAAATGGTTCTGGTCAATTCAGTCCAGGACCCGTGCCTAACCCGTTGGTTCCTGCTCAATTCAGTTCAGGACCCGTTCTCAACCCGTTGGCTTCTGAAGACAACATTTCAGACCCCGTAATCACTGGTGTGTTGGCACAAAACCAACAGAAGATGGCAACAACTTCAGGATCAGTGTCAGACGAAGCAACGAGACTTGCAATAGACGACTTGGATTCTCTCTTCGAATCGGTATATCGGTCATACACGACTACACCTACAATGGATTCTCTACCGAACGAGACCGACGTACCAAGTTCATCTCACACCTCTACCCCACCCGATTCAGAATTACCACAGAACACCGAAGAACCTACAGTGGTCATCGAGGAAGTATCATCAGAGACGATCAATCCAAGTGCAGTATTGGAACTTCCTCAGACAAATGATCAATCGGAGACTATAGGCAATCTAGATCCACAGATGGCTGACGCATTGACTTCAGCCTTGCCTCATGAGCGCAAGTGGACGAGAGGCCACTCGGTTGATCAGATAATTGGCGATCCTTCGGTTGGTGTGAGTACACGTCGTCAACACAGTCTTTTCAGTTGCTTCATGAGCCAAAACGGGCCTACCAAAGTAGCAGACGCACTTCGAGACACGGATTGGACAATTGCAATACAAGAGGAAATCAATCAATTCGAACGTCTTCAAGTGTGGACCTTGGTACCCCGTCCACATGGGAAAACAGTGGTCGGAACTAAAACAAGCCCCACGTGCTTGGTACGATGTCCTGAGTATCTCGTGAAGTCTGGATTCATACGAGGAACGATAGACACAACCCTCTTCATTAAATGGCATGACAAAGATCTGATGGTCGTCCAAGTATACGTCGACGACATCATCTTCGGATCAACAAATCCTCAGCTCTGCAAGAAGTTTGGAGATCTCATGAAGAGCAAATTCGAGACGAGTCACAGGGAGAGATGCAATTTTTCTTAGGCCTTCAAGTCAGGCAGCTCAATGATGGAATTTTCATCAGTCAGACAAAATACATCAAGGATATTTTGAAGAAGTTTCATCAAGACCAGAGCAAGCCTCTCAGCACTCCTATGTCACCAAACTGCAAGTTGGATGCCGATCCCTCTGGTAAATCGGTCGACATCACACTGTATCGCAGTATTATTGGATCTCTTCTCTACCTCACTTCGAGTCGGCCGGATATCATGTTTGCCACCTGCTTGTGTGCCCGTTTTCAAGCTGATCCCAAAGAATCCCATATGCTCGCGGTCAAAAGAATTTTACGCTACCTTAAGGGCACCTCTACCCTTGGCCTATGGTATCCAAAGGGTACGAATTTTAAACTTATCGGCTACACTGACGCTGACTATGCAGGTTGCCGAATGGACAGGAAAAGCACGTCCGGTGGCGTTCAATTTCTAGGCGAAAAGCTGGTTTGCTGATCATCCAAAAAGCAGAACTGTGTGTCCACTTCGACGGCAGAAGCAGAATACGTAGCTGCCGCCAGCTGTTGCTCACAGATGCTGTGGATGCGGACACAGCTTCGCGACTATGGGTACAATCTAAATAATATACCCATATATAGTGATAGTCAGAGTGCAATCGCCATTACTTGCAATCCTGTTCATCACTCACGCACAAAACACATAGACATTAGATATCATTTTATCAAAGATCACGTAGAAAAAGGCACGATAGAGATATACTTTGTGAACACGGAGTTTCAACTAGCCGACATTTTCACCAAGGCCTTGGATGAGAAACGATTTCAATTCCTTGTCGGAAAATTAGGCATGTTGAATCTTCCATAATATGTGCATTACCTGATCTTCTGTGCTATCACATGCTCTATTCTATGTGTTTTCTATGCTTCTTTGTCCTTATCTTGCGTGATAAAAATAATATAAAAATAATATATAATAATAATAATAATAAAAAAAAAAGAAAAATAATAATCTAATATATATTTCTATATATAATACAAAGGGGTATGACGAAATCCTTTAGGATGTTTTGATCTAAAGTCACTTAGAATTTTACCCCGACATGCGATCGATTTAATTGCTTAAAATTTGTCAGTCTAAGTCGCATTCTTGTGTCTAAAAGGTCATTTGATTGTTCCACTAGACACAAAGTCACTCTACATGCGTGAGGATTCAAGCCTTGTTCCTTTTTCCTTTCTTTGGATCTACTTCTCGAGTGAGTCACACATAAATTACTTGTCTTACCTAGTGATTCTTGGTGTCATACTCATCTTGCGTTAGATCGTCAGGAAAATGATAAGGGAGTTTAGGATATTCCTCATACGGCCTTATATAAATTCCCCCACGTTAGCCCTTAGTCATCCACTTCGAGCCTTCTCCGATGTCCTTTTCTTCATTTGAAACCCATTCCCAGCCTTCAACCGAACTCTATACTCTTCGAATGGTTGTTCAAACGAGAAAAGGAGGGGGAGATAACAAAAGAAAAAGTAAGATGATGACAAAAGAAGGCATTGCTCAACGCGCAAAAATCAGACCAAATGAACTGGCCTTCCGACTACCTTGTCGAAAGTGGCATGGTTCCTGCTGTGAACTTCTCCAACGATAATCTCGTACGCTCGTCAGAACGGCTGGAAGAGGAGCACCACGAAGTGAACTTCTCCAACGATAATCCGGTCTTATATCGGGAAACGAGAAGAGGAGTGCAGCCTCGGGTATGAATTCCATAACCGAGAACTTCTCCAAATTGATAATCTCTGAAACCTCTATAGGGATTAAGAGAAGAGGAGCACGGTATCGGCCCGAGAACCAACAAAAAGAACTTCGCCTACGACAATCTCCTAGAGCCTCATTGAGAAGCGGAGCTTCAGCTTGAGCATAACATAAAAAGGGATAGTTCTTAAAAGAAAAAGAGGGAGAAAAGATTGAAAAGCAGAAAGACGCCAAAAAAAAAAGGAGACGGACGTAGAATTGGAAGACGATTAAGAAATAAGCTCACTTTCCTTTAAATTCCTTCCGTTCTAAGTCCTAGCCAAATTATAACCCTTACAACCCTTTGATTCCACATAGACGGTTTCTCGCTTAGGTGAAATGATTAAAAATGCCTCGATCACAGGTAAATTGACTTAAATTGCTTGTGTTGACTTGAGTGATAAAAATATAAAAATCCCAAGATAGCTATAATTGAGAGCAAGAGCGAACCTAGTGAGAGTTGTCGAAATGGACCAGTCTATGAACTTAGGACTTTGGTTTGACGACATGACTTGACGGCACTTTCTTCTTTCAAATGTCTCGTAAAATTTTAGGCGTGACGATTGATCGAAGCAAAATAATCTGACCCCATAAAAAAAAATAAAAATAAAAAAAATATTTATATATACATATATATATAATAATAAATAAATAATAAATAATAAAATTCGCACATTTTGACATGAAATGTTATGTTTCATATGCGTTGAATTGCCAAAAATAAATTGATCGAAGCAAGTATAAGACTCGTAGATTAGCCCAAATATTTTTGACGTTTTTTCTCTGAGTATTTCAGATCTTTCAAAATTAAGGAGCGAGACGTCGACACTACAAAGAGAGGAGCTAGACACAAGACCAAGTATTTCAAAGATAAAATTGCCAAAAATAAATTGTTGATTAACTCCATTATTACTAACGCTTATCTCTAAGTGGTACAGATTTTTAAATTTCTGCCAAGGGAGCTAGTCGTTACTACACAGAAAATACAGGGAGTTAATTGCATTTATTTCAATTACTAAGGGGGAGCCTTACAATGGGTTTTATTTTGAAATAGGGGTCAATCTGAAATTCTTTAGAAGAACTTACTATCGAGAAACTGGATACTAGAATTAATTCGCAATCTAAAGTTTCTCGATCGTAAACAGTGTCGGGGTCGATTTTGATTAACCGCGATAATTTGCGATCGAAAAAATTTGAATTTTTCGTGTGCAAATAGTAATGGGCCTGATCCATTAAATCGCAAAATGTCAAATCACAAGCCCGCAAACAAATCAATGCTAGTTAATAAAAGTTTAACTTTTGTCAGTCGAAAAACTTTTTCTCACGCAAAACCTAATCGAAAAAAAAAACAACTCTCTCTCGCAAAACTTTCTCAGACGATACAAAATCCTTCAAAACTTTCAATTTTTCACTCCAAATCGTCTGATTAAGGTAGAAATTCGATTCGGTTAACGATTGCGAATGATATAACTTGATTTGCATTACATTCTGTAGTTTTTTGCATGATTAGTTAAAATTTTTCGACTGTTTAAACGTATACTGTTTCACTAAAATTGTGGCATGCTTCTTGGATTTTCTGAGTTAAATGCCAGTTTTTTTAATAGATTTGATGTTCTTGATGAAACAGATAGTTTAAAACTTCGGAAAAATCTGCATCTGTGACGTTAAAATGAGTTTAGATGAAACTGGGTTTTGGAGTTTTGAAGCTGTCGAAGAACTTTGTCGATCGCAAATAATCCTAATTGAATTCCAATTCAATTGAGATACTATTTGTGTCGATTTAGTTTTCGATCGCAAAATTTTGATTTAGTCGTCACGATAAAAGATTTTAACCGTTACACTTATATAACGACCCGTCCCTACCGGGTGTCACTATAGCATCGGTTCCTACCGGGACTAGTGGGGTTGGGCCCACCACACTCCAACTGATAGTCTGGCCCCACTGTATCACCATTTAACCTTTCAGCGTGCTTCGTGCACTCGCTCACACGCACCCTGAGAAACTTCCCAGGAGGTCACCCATCCCTAGATTTCCCCAAGTCCTAATATTTTCACACAAGTTATTTCTAGATAACACACATAAGGCTGTCAAACACGTATTATGTAATCACATAAACACATAATATGTATGCAAATTTATTGGCCAGATCACTTACGGGACTCGGGTATTACATCCTCCCCTCCTTAGAAAGGATTTCGCCCCCGAAATCAGGCAGGGAGGAATAATACTTTCACCAGAGGAATTTCTTTATTGCGTAATCGCTTAACTTCGTACATCAGAATTTCTACAGGTCTTTCCTCATAACTTAGATCGGGCTTGAGTTGTTGGTGAAAACTTTCGTTATTCAACACATGACTGGGATCTGCGACGTATTTTCGTAACGTCGATATGTGAAAGACGTCGTGAACCTGAGCTAATGATGCTGGTAACTCCAGCTGATAAGCTACTTCGCCTACTTTCTTAAGTATCCGGAACGGTCCTATGTATCTCGGGCTCAACTTGCCCTTCTTTCCAAACCGTTTCACGCCTTTCATTGGGGATACCTTTAAAAATACCCAATCATCTGCTGTAAATTCTAACGGTCTTCGCTTTTGGTCCGCATAACTCTTCTGTCTACTCTGTGCCGTTCGTATTCTTTCACGTATCTTTGAAATGGCCTCCGTCATTTCTTGCACCATATCAAGGCCTAGTATTGCCCGTTCTCCAACTTCATCCAAATGGATTGGAGATCTGCATTTGCGTCCGTAAAGAGCTTCATATGGAGCCATTTCAATCGTCGCGTGATAGCTGTTGTTGTAAGAGAATTCGATCAATGGAAGATATCGGCTCCAATTTCCTTTAAAATCCAGTACGCACGCTCTTAACATATCTTCCAATGTCTGGATTGTTCGTTCTGACTGCCCGTCCGTTTGGGGATGATAGGCAGTACTGAAAGAAAGTTTGGTTCCCATTGCCTTCTGTAGGCTCATCTAGAACTTAGACAAGAATCTCGAATCTCGGTCGGAAATGATCGAAATTGGAACTCCACGGAGTCGAACTATTTCTTGCACATATAATTCTGCGTATCGCTCCAAGGAGAATGTCGAATTGATCGGCAAAAAGTGGGCAGATTTGGTCAATCGATCAACGATTACCCAAATAGCGTCGTGGCCTTTCACTGTTTTCGGCAAGCCAACGACAAAGTCCATCGTGATATGGTCCCATTTCCATTCGGGTATTGGAAAAGACTGTAATGTCCCTGCCGGTCGTTGGTGTTCTGCTTTTATCTGTTGGCAAGTCAGGCATTGACTTACGATGTTGCAATATCTCTCTTCATTCTTGGCCACCAATAGTCGTTTCGTAGATCTCGATACATTTTCGTAGCTCCTGGGTGTACTGAATAAGCCGTAGCGTGTGCCTCTGTCATAATAGTTCTTCGAAGTTCCGCGTCGTTCGGAATGTATAAACGATTCTTGTAACGTAAGCCTCCATCATTTTGCATTTCAAAATCAGAGGGCATTTCTTCTTTTTGTACGCCTTTAATCTTTAAATAGAATTCATCCTTCTCTTGCGCATTCCTGATCTGTTCTATTAATGTAGGTTGGAGGGTCAGTGCCGCCAATTTCCCTTCAAGTTCGCCCAATTGTACTATTTCCACCTCGAGTTGTTGTAGCTCCGCGCTCACAGATTTTCGGCTTAACGCGTCGGCGACCACATTTGCTTTGCCTGGGTGGTAATTAATTACGCAGTCATAATCTTTAACAAGCTCCAGCCACCGTCGCTGCCTCATATTTAACTCCTTCTGGGTGAAGAAGTACTTCAGACTCTTGTGGTCCGTGAAAATTTCGCATCGTTCACCGTATAGATAGTGCCTCCAGATCTTCAAAGCAAAGACTACTGCGGCGAGTTCCAAATCATGAGTCGGGTAATTCTTTTCATATTCTTTTAACTGTCGGGAAGCATACGCAACCACATTCCCATTTTGCATTAATACACATCCTAGACCATTTTTCGAAGCATCGCTGTATACTGAAAATCCTCCGGCCCCCGTGGGTATTGTCAGAACTAGGGCCGAGGTGAGTCGTCTCTTTATTCCTGGAAACTCTGTTCGCACGCATCGCTTCAGTGAAATGGGGTATTCTTCTTTGTCAACTTCGTTAATGTTGAGGCGATCTTCGAGAAGTCTTTAATAAATTTTCTGTAATACCCCGCTAGGCCAAGAAAACTACGTATTTCAGTGACATTGGTTGGTTGGGGCCAATTATTTATAGCTTCGATCTTGCTTGGGTCCACGGAAATTCCTGCTCCAGAGATAACGTGTCCCAAAAACGCGACTTGATTCAGCCAGAACTCGCATTTCTTGAATTTAGCGTATAACTCTTTTTCTCGTAATATCTCAAGGACGATCTTCAAGTGTTGTTCATGTTCCTCATTTGTCTTAGAATAGATAAGGATATCATCGATAAATACGATGACAAACTTGTCCAGAAATGGCTTGAATACGCGATTCATCAGGTCCATGAACGCCGCTGGCGCGTTAGTCAGCCCAAAAGGCATGACTAAAAACTCGTAGTGTCCATATCTTGTACTGAAAGCGGTCTTCGGAACATCTTCCTCTCGGATCTTCAACTGGTGATATCCCGATCTTAAGTCTATCTTTGAGAACACCGTTGCACCTTGCAACTGATCAAATAGATCATCAATTCTCGGCAGAGGATACTTGTTCTTGATTGTTATCTTATTCAGTTCTCTGTAATCGATACATAGTCGCATTGATCCGTCCTTTTTAACAAACAGGACCGGTGCTCCCCATGGTGAGAAGCTAGGCTGAATGAATCCCTTCTGTAATAATTCATCTAGCTGCTCTTTCAATTCCTTCAATTCAGTTGGAGCTAATCGATAAGGTGCCTTCAAAATTGGTGCAGCTCCTGGTATTAAATCGATCGTGAATTGGATCTCACGATCAGGAGGGAGTCCTGGTAAATCTTCTGGAAAAACCTCGGGAAATTCTCGTACTACTGGAATTTCTTCTAATTTCGGGGACAAGCGTTCCTCTGATATTATTGCAAAAATGAGGTATGCTTCACGTCCCACTTTGATCAAACGTCGTGCCTTCAATGCCGAAATCTTCGGAATACCTTTGCCTTTAACCATTCCAGTAAAGACGAATGGTTCACTTTTCTCTAAGCTGAACGTGACTGTCTTGTGGTTACAATCAATCACAGCCCCATATTTAGACAGCCAGTCCATTCCTAAGATTACTTCATAATCGTTCATCGGAATGATTATGAGGTCTACAGGTAGTTCTCTATCACTAACTAATACTTGGCAATCTCGTAAGATTAGGCTAGTTCGGGTCGAAGCCCCATGTGGAATAGTTACGTTATACTCACAATCAGATTGCTGAAGTGTAATCCCGAGTCTCGCCACGTACTTAGATGATGCAAATGAATGCGAGGCTCCTGAATCTATTAATATGCATGTCGGGGTATGGTGTATAGATAAGGTACCTGCTACTACTGACGGGTCGGTCTCTGCTTCCTCGGACGTCATGGTATATACACGAGCTGGTACAGTTGGTGGCCTCGCCTGGCCTGCAGCTTGGCTTCCAGAAGTGTTCTCTGGGCATTGTTTCGCATAATGCCCTGGCCTTCCGCATTTGAAGCAGTTATTAGTCTGTGGAGGACAATTACCAAAATGTCGTCTCCCACACCTTGGACAATTTGGCACCGGTGGGGGAAACCTTGGTTGCATCTGATTTGGTTGTTGGGGTGGTCCAGGTCTATTCTGGAAATTAGGCTTTGCGCCCTTCGAGAAAAATCGTTTCTTCTGGTTTCCTCCGCGTTCCTTGCACAAATTTTCTTTTTGCCTCTTGAGCTCGAACGATTCGAGTCTCCGCCTGTTCTGCAACTAATGCTCTTTCTGCCGCTTGTGCATATGTAACTCCTTGGAGTCCGGCCATGTTTACGTCGCGGTACAACTCCGGTTTCAGGCCCTCCAGGAAGCGTTCAATCTTCAGGGCATCAGTGCTAACCATGTGAGTGGCAAACCTTGACAATTGTTCAAATTTTCTGATATACTCAGCCATAGTCATTGTCCCTTGTCGCAGGTTAATGAACTCGTTCATTCTCTGGGCTCGAACTGGAGCGGTAAAGTACTTGCTACTGAAGAGTTCTTTGAAACGATCCCAGCTCATCGTGATCGGGTCCTCGATTGCCAAGATGGTGTCCCACCAATGGCCTGCACTTCCCCGCAGTAGAAATGCAGCACATAACACTTTCTCTTCCTCAGGGATGCGGCTGTACTGAAACATGCTTTCAAGGGTCCTTAACCAATCCTCAGCAGACGTGGGATCGATGGCGTCTTCAAATGTAGGCGGATTGAGTTTGCGAAACCTTTCCCCAACTATCTCGATTCTTTCTGTCTGGGAAGGTCCGCTGGTTTGCTGCCCCTCAGTGTTTCGTTGTTGGATTAATTCTTGGATTTGGGCAGATTGCTGACGCACTAACTCCGTAAGTTGGAGAATAGCAGCGTCACGATTATTGGTCGGTGTTTCGGGTTCTTTACCCCGATCGGAGCTCCCACTGCCTTCACTTCTTGTTCTACCCATCGTAAATATTCTTACCCTGATGTCCCTAAGGCCAATAAATTACGCAACACAAACAAAAATCACAGGAACAAAAACTTACTAGCAAGGCTGCTTCCACGCTTTTGAGTGTGTGTACATAGACAGTCTACAGAACCTGCAACCAAAGCTCTGATACCACCTGTGGCGACCCGTCCCTACCGGGTGTCACTATAGCATTGGTTCCTACCGGGACTAGTGGGGTTGGGCCCACCACACTCCAACTGATAGTCTGACCCCACTGTATCACCATTTAACCTTTCAGCGTGCTTCGTGCACTCGCTCACACGCACCCTGAGAAACTTCCCAGGGGGTCACCCATCCCTAGATTTCCCCAAGTCCTAATATTTTCACACAAGTTATTTCTAGATAACACACATAAGGCTGTCAAACACGTATTATGTAATCACATAAACACATAATATGTATGCAAATTTATTGGCCAGATCACTTACGGGACTCGGGTATTACAACTTACCATCGAAAAATCCAATTATAATTTTCTGCGAGCGAAAAACTTATGCACTGACTAGACAATTTAGATGCAAATTTTATCGAGCGTAAAACTTCTACTTTCAATCGAATATCACATTCCGCTCGACAAATTTCGAATCGAAACATTTTATTCAATCGAAGAAAATTTTTTGATAGTAAATTTACCTGAGACGTAATTTCTCGATTGTAAATTTACACGGAATTTTTCTGGATCGTAAAATTGATCGACTACAGTCACGATTTCAACTTCAACACTTAGGAAATTTTTCTAAGTCTTTTACACTGTAGCTAACAATAGCGGATAAAATTCTTCGATCGCAAAATTTAGGCAGAATTCTTTCAATTGAAATCAAGATATAGGAAATAAAATTGCAATTCAATTTTCTCGACCGAAAATTTTCTCGGCATGAACAGTGACTTACTGATTTAATACTTAGCGAAATTTCGAACTATTTTTCACACGACATATATTTCATTCGAAATTACATTCATGCCATCACGATTTTTGAAATTGAACTTACACTATGCATTTGATATGATTTCAATTCACAATACATCGAACATGCTATTACTTGCGATATTACTATAGTTTGATGAAATTTTTCATATTTCGACTAAAAATAAAATTGACCTAATAAACTTTTATATATCTTATTTTTCAGATGGATCGCTACCCGAAATACAACCACATCTACGATCACAACCTTTATCTTAAGGTTCAAGATACGAACTTCCAGCTCGATCTGAGCACGTTTAGGTGTCCAGACGAGATCATCATATCAATCCTAAAAGGCCACCCCATCTGGCATGCGTTAGTGGTCACTGCATCAGTGCCGATGGTCTATCTCCAGCAGTTCTGGGGCTGCATACAAGGAGAAGTGGAAAATGGAGCCTTCAGATTCGTAACAAGGATAGGGACGCGGCATATCAGCATGGACAAGAACCAGTTCGGCATGGTACTGGACTTGCCCCACAGTGATAATTACGACCCGCTCCCATCGGATGCCGAGATGATTCAGGACTTCTTGTACATGGGATACCAACCACCGCTCACAAGATTAGCTCAGGTCCAGAGCAGCGGAATCCCACACCCGTGGAAGACACTATTCGGAATAGTGAATAAGTGTCTGTCGCCCAAGCACGCAGGATTCGATAAGGGCAACAACAATATTTTGAGGATCTTCCACGGCATCGCCTTCTCAAGAAATTATGACTACGCTCAGCTAATCTGGAACGACCTCGCGGACCAGATTCAGCAGAAGGAGAACCGGCGCTCAAAGAACGTGCCTTATGCTCGGTGGTTCAACGTCATCATCAGGGAGATCATGGCGCTGCATCAGAACATCCCCCAGCTGCCTCCTGGTGGAAATTACCAGCCGCCAAGGCTTAAGTTTTTCCACAACCCACGGCTCACGGACCTGGACCAACCGTCGATGCCAATTCCACTCAACTTACTCAGGCTCGCCGACCCCGCGGGAGCTGAGTATCAGAGATTCTGCCGGGAACACAACTTAACGGAAGAAATGATTAGAGGGCCCCCGGCAGATCACCATGTGAGCCCTCCCCAACACCAACCAAGCCCTGACGACGCGATGATAGACGTCGTTGCTCAGGAGTTTCAACAGGAGTCCTCTTTGATCGAAGAGCCAATGCCCGACGTGGAAGATACCCTAATCGACGTCGTGGCTACGGAGATGGAGCTCGAGGCTCCTGCACTTCAACCTGACGGTTTTACACCTCGGTGTAAAGCCCCGAGTAGTGTACCACTAAACCCGGGTAGACAGGAATCTCACATCAGTCTGCCGTCCCTGAGCCAAATATATATCCGGTGGTATACACCTCGGGTGGCTCAATCCCAAGTAGACAGGTGTCGCAAACCCTATCTCCTACCAGGTGCCCATCGAGTCTAACCCTGACGACCAACAACGGTCACTCTACCCAACTCACCGACACCGTAAGGCATCACCGTATAAATACGGTACCATCACCTCTCACGTGCATGTCGTGAAACGCACACATCAATCACATATAGCATATAACACATCTCGTCATATCGAAATCGCATAACTCGTAAAAAACTTAAAACCGATACTAGGCCGAACGTTTTAAATCACAAAATAATCTTTGTATATTTTTAGAATATGGGTTGACCCAAAAATATTAGTCAAACTACGAATATATTTTACTTAAAATGATTTGGGCCAAAGATAATTTGATTTAAAAATATTGGTCCTGAAATAGGGCAAAAGCCCAAAAATTTATTAGTTGGTCAAACTCACACAAATTCGGTCAAGCCCCAAATCTTAAATCGCCCGATCCCACTTAAAATACCTGGTCAACCCGCGAAACCTCAGGTCAAAGCTCGAATCCACGGGACTTTCACCGCATTTGCAAATCGTCCGATTTGGGCACGCGAAGCCCAATTTCAAGTCGGCCCGCGAGACCTAAGTCGGCCTGTGATGCCTCTCATCGGAATCACCCTTCAAATCGGCCCGCGAGAACCCGAATTTTGGCCCGTGAAATACCCGTTTACACACACACCGAAAACCTTTGGGCCCGCGACAAAATTTCACGACCCGAAACCCATTCGGCCGACTTCCTATTCATTTAAAAATCCATTTCACACACAACTCGCAAATTAAAACGCCCTGCGAACTTATAATCGCCCGAATCTAAAATCACCCGAATCTATCACTCGCCCGAAACCTAACCGTTATAAAAATCGTCTTCAAAACTTCATAAATGCTACAGTCACTATTTGTGTCACATAACCACTCAAGAACTTATATGTTGAGTTCGGATACACATTAAAACACGTCAAAAGCATCACGAAAGTACCAAAAATTCATGAGAAAATATTTCTTGAATCCGGAAGACCTTTCTTCCAAATTCTAACATTTTCCGGGACTAAAAAACGAGTAGTAGGGGTTAAAAACCACCTACCTCACGTCCTTAGCTGTATTTGATTAATTCCTAGGTTGAAATCAGCTTGAACTTGCTTGAATTCTACTTCTCCTTCGTTTCTTCTTGCCTCGGCTTAATGAAAATTCATCAAACCATGTAACATGTTAAATACGTAACTAGTAGGAGTTTTATACGTTAGATAAGATCCTTACCTACTTAGTTTAGTTTGGATAATTCCCTAAGTTGAGAATTCGATCAGACTTGCCAAATTCTTCTCGACTTTCTCACGTCTTTCTTCTTTCTTCCTTGTTGCTTCACATGTTGGTTTGAAGTGAGTATATTTGAGGGTTTTTATTTAATAATTGGCAAGGTAGTGAGGTATCCCTCACGTGGCTTTCCAAGCCATGAAGTCAAGTCTTTATTTTCCTTTGCTCCCTTTCTTTCTCACGTGGGTCATGTGGTTATTATTAGTATTTTTCATAGAGAGTGAGAGATGACAAGGCCCCAACGTGGCTTTCCTTTGCCTTGAAGCAATCCTCATGTCTATCTCAAGTCATTTGGGCCATGGAAATGATTTAATTGGGCCACCTTATTTAAATATATTTTCTCTATTCAATTTTCATTAGTTTGGCCCATTCTTATATTTTTAAATCCTACATTCTTTCTTGGGCTTTCTAAGCATTTTTGGCCCATCATATTCTATCAAACTCTCGAGCCCAAATTATTATTTTTGGCTCCATTCCGAAAATCGGTTTTGTCCGAAAATTAACTCCATTAATTTCGAACATTAGAAAAAATAATCCCGTATTTCACGAATATTACATCCTCCCCCCCTTAAAAGAAATTTCGGCCCCGAAATTTAAGTCATCTGGAACAACTCGGGGTATTCCTCTCTCATTTCATCTTCTCGTTCCCAAGTGGCTTCTTCCATCGTCTGGTTTCGCCATAAGACCTTCACTAGGGGGATATTCTTATTTCGAAGTCGCTTCACCTCGTACATTAAAATTTCTACCGGTCTTTCGCTTAAGTCCGGTTTCAATTGCTGGTGAAGTGCTTCACTTCGTATCACATGGCTCGGGTCCGAAGCGTACTTCAGTAACGTAGACACGTGAAAGACATCATGGACTTGTGCTAATGATGTCGGCAATTCTAGCTGATACGGCACTTCGCCGACTCTTTTCAAAATCTGAAAGGTCCTATATATCTAGGACTTAGCTTCCCTTTTCGTCCGAAACGTTTAACACCCTTCATCGGTGATACCTTAAGGAAAACTTGGTCACCCTGCTCAAATTCCAATGGTCTTCGTCTTTTATCTGCATAACTCTTCTGATGACTTTGGGCCGTCTGCATTCTCTCTCGAATTTTACCAATAGCTTCGGTCATTTCACGAACCATCCCGGGTCCCAATAACGCCTTCTCGCCAATTTCATCCCAATAAATTGGGGATCGACATTTACGCCTGTACAAGGCTTCGTATGGCGCCATCCCGATGGTCGCTTGATAGCTGTTGTTGTACGAGAGTTCAACCAGCGGGAGATATTTACTCCAACTTCCTCGGAAGTCCAGAACACATGCTCTCAACATATCTTCAAGTGTCTGGATTGTTCTTTCCGATTGTCCGTCAGTCTGGGGATGATAAGCTGAGCTAAAAGACAGTTTAGTCTCCAAAGCCTTGTGTAAGCTCACCCAATGCTGGGACAGAAATCTCGAATCCCGATCTGAGACAATTGACATCGAGATCCCATGGAGTCTCACTATTTCTTGGATATACAACTTCGTGTACTTCTCCATGGAATATGATTGATTGATAGGCAGAAAATGGGCAGACTTAGTCAGTCTGTCGACAATCACCCAAATTGCGTCGTGACTTTTTACGGTCTTCGGAAATCCGACGACGAAATCCATTGTTATATGGTCCCACTTCCACTCGGGAGTTGTCAAAGGTTGCAACATTCCTGCCGGCCTTTGATGTTCTGCTTTGATCTGTTGACAAGTCAGATATCGGCTTACGAAAGCAGCAACATCTCTCTTCATTCCTGACCACCAATAATTCGTTCGCAAATCTCGATACATCTTCATTGTACCGGGATGTACTGAGTGGATCGTCGTATGTGCCTCCCTCATTAAGGTTCGGCAGATTTCTTCATCTTTCGGCACATATAAGCGACCTCTAAATCGTAAGCTTCCGTCTTCTCGAAACTCGAACTCCGATGAGACATCTCCTCGTTCATTCCGAACCTTCAAATACAGCTCATCTTCTTTTTGCGCTTCAAGAATTCGGTCTAACAGCGTCGGCTTAAGTGTCAGTGGTGCCAATTTTGCTTCAATTTCCCCAAAATTGATTACCTCAACTCCGAGCCGACTCAATTGAACATTTACGGCTTTTCGGCTCAAAGCGTCTCCAACCACGTTAGCTTTCCCTGGGTGATAATTTATCACGCAGTCGTAGTCCTTTACTAGTTCGAGCCATCTTCTTTGCCTCATATTTAACTCCTTCTGCGTGAAGAAGTACTTTAGACTCTTGTGATCCGTAAAGATCTCGCACCTTTCTCCGTAGAGATAGTCTCGCCAGATTTTGAGGGCAAACACCACTGCAGCGAGTTCCAGATCATGGGTGGGGTAATTCTTCTCGTACAGTTTCAACTGTTGGGAGGCATAGCGATTACTTTGCCGTTTTGCATTAACACGCACCCCAAGCCATTCTTTGAGGCACCACTATACATCGAAAATCCTCCAGTACTCGAAGGTATCGCTAGAACTGGAGCAGTCGTCAGTCGTTTCTTTAGCTCCTGAAAACTGCTGTCACATTCTTCTGTCCACTTGAATGGGACATTTTTCTTCGTCAAATTGGTAAGCGTCGAGGCTATGCTAGAAAATTTTTTAATGAACTTCCGATAATATCCAGCAAGCCCAAGGAAACTTCTAACTTCAGTGGGAGTGGTCGGTCGTGGCCAATTTTCTATTGCTTCAATCTTGCTGGGATCCAGCGATATTCCGCTTCCCGAAATGATATGCCCTAGAAAAGCCACTTGTTCCAACCAAAATTCGCATTTCTTGAATTTGGCAAACAGCTGTTTCTCCCGAAGAATTCCAAGAACCGTTCTCAGGTGTTCCTCGTGTTCCTTCTTCGTCTTAGAATATACGTGGATATCGTTTATAAAGACAATAACAAAGTGGTCCAGAAATTCCTTAAATACTCGGTTCATCAGATCCATGAAAGCAGCTGGGGCGTTCGTTAGCCCGAAAGGCATGACCAAGAATTCGTAGTGGCCGTACCTCGTGCTGAATGCGGTTTTGAGAACATCTTTCTCACGGATCTTCAATTGATGATAACCAGAACGTAGGTCGATTTTCGAGAACATCGTCGCCCCTTATAGTTGGTCAAACAAATCATCAATTCTAGGCAACGGGTACTTGTTATTAATCGTGATTTTATTGAGCTCACGATAATCGATGCACAGTCTCATCGACCCGTCTTTCTTCTTCACGAATAATACCGGGGCTCCCCAAGGTGAAAAACTGGGTTGAATAAAGCCCTTCTGCAACAATTCTTCCAATTGCTCTTTCAACTCCCACAGTTCATTCGGTGCTAACCGATACGAAGCTTTAGAAATTGGGGCAGCTCCAGGCACAAGATCGATTACAAATTCAATTTCCCGATCTGGGGGTAATCCCGGAAGATCCTCAGGAAACACATCGAGGTATTCTTTCACTATTGGAACCTCGTCAAGTTTTTGTTGAGAGTTTTCTTCGGCCTTCACCGCAAAGATCAGAAATGACTCGCAACCCGTGTTCACGTGTCCCTGGGCTTTCAAAGCAGAAATTCGAGGGATTTGTTTTCTATTCGTCTCGCTAGAAAATTCAAACTCTCCTCCCTCGGGTGATTGAAATCGAACTACCTTCTTCGAGCAGTCAATGATAGCCCCGTGTTTCGAGAGCCAATCCATCCCGAATATGATGTCATAATCATTCATCGGGATCACTATTAGATCCACATTCAATTCCCTACCCTCGATACTAACGGGACAATTTTTCACCACCAGATTTGTCCGAGTAGGGTCTCTGTGGGGTAAAGAGACTATGCAGTCGCATAAAGAATGGGTGGGATAGATTCCCGCCCTAGCCACGAAATTAGCCGACACAAACGAATATGTCGCTCCAGAATCGATCAGAATTGAAGATGGTACGTGAAAGATATTCAACATACCAGTAACTACGGCCGGGTTTGCCTCCGCCTCCTTGTTCGTCAACGTGAAAACACGCACGGGTACTGCTGGGGGTCGAATCAAATTCAGCGGCAGATTCTGCAGTAGGGGCTGACCTTTCGTGCAATTCCGTGTGATATGTCCAGTCTCCCCACACCGAAAGCATTGCAGAGTCTGCACTGGGCGTGGTCCATAACATACGCCAAAATGATTGTGCCTGCACTGTTGGCACTGGGGCGCTGGATTCAATGGTCGATTGGAGACATTGGCCGGTCCCTGAGCTGTGTTCGGGCGCCAATTCTGTTGACCCGGTCGGTTGCCTTTGCTCTTCTGGTCCTTGCCGAAAAATTGACGTTTCTGGCTTCCTCCTCCTTGCCGAGTTTCCCTCTTCCGGTTCGCTTCCTGAGCTTCCCTTACCACTCCTTCCGCCTGTTCTGCTATTAATGCACGCTCTGTCGCTTGGCGAAAACCAAACTGTCGCACGCCCGCCACGCTTAGATCCCGATAGAACTCGAGTTTAGCCCCCTAAGGAATCTCGTCACCTTTAGTGTATCAGTTGCTACAAGGTGAGGGGCAAAGTGGGACAATTCTTCGAATTTGCAGATGTACTCCGTAACTGGCATGCGCCCTTGCTTCAGATTCATAAATTCGTACATCCGCTGCTCCTGGTCATGAGCACTGAAGTACTTGTCATAAAAGAGCTCCCTGAAGTGTTCCCATGTCATAGCTGCGGGGTCTTCTAACACCTTTATAGTGTTCCACGAAAAACGCGCGCTTCCCCGAAGTAGGGAAACGGCACATAGCACCTTCTCATTCTCCGGCACGCGACTATAAATAAAGAGATCTTCGATCGTGCCGATCCAGTCCTCGGCCATCGCAGGGTTACTGGACTCGGCAAAAACAGAGGGATTGAGTTTACGGAATCACTCACCGATAATCTCCATGTGATCATGCTGCGGGGAGGAACGATTCTCAGATGAGCTCCGATGACGCATTAACTCATTGATCTGGTCTGACTGTCGTTGGATTAGCTCAGTTAGACGATGTATTGTGTCGCGCTCGTGAGTCGGGGACTCAGATTCGTCCCTACGACTAGTTTCTCCTGCAAACTCGCTCCTCGGTCGTCCTCTCGGCATTTTCGAATACTACATAATGCACATAAAGAGCATATTCAGGTCACATCAAAACATAACACTTACATGCAAGGCTGGTTCCCCCGGCTTTTGAGCGGCAGTACATGGACTGTCTTCAGAATCTACTAAACTTACGCTCTGATACCACCTGTGGCAACCCTACTTCCTAATTAAGTAATTTGGTGGATTTCCGAAACGAAAGTCGCGGAGGACCCGATTTATTAAAAAACTTTTCAAGTACATAATATACATATATAATGTAAAGTCGGGTTTACAAAAAGAACGTCATATAACTACAACGGGCCGAAGCCCCAAAATCAAAACCGAATATCCTATGCCTCTCCACAGGTCTGTCCAATGTACTGCGCCACCCTCAAAAGCCCGTGGAGTCACCGTCGCCAGCCACACCCTGACACCCATCGGTGTAGGGCTCAATCTCACCTGAAAAATAAAACCCTGAGCCATTGCCCAGTAGGTGGAAGTAAAAATATGTAATGCATGCACTCAATCCCGATCCCAAGTCCTCACAACATGATAATTCATGCTCGAGCCTACGTCACATCTCATCACATAATAGAGCCCTAGGTTAGACTCGGCACCCACGCACGCAATGTCAAAGTACGCCATAAACCATGCGGTAGCCCACGCCGGTCGTGCCAGGTCGCTCCTTCCACACACAATCTCAACCTGACGGTTTTACACCTCGGTATAAAGCCATGAGTAGTGTACCACCAAACCCGGGTAGACAGGAATCTCACATCTGTCTGCCGTCCCTGAGCCAAATATATATCCGGTGGTATATACTCGGGTGGCTCAATCCCAAGTAGACAGGTGTCGCAAACCCTATCTCCCACCAGGTGCCCATCGAGTCTAACCCTGACGACCAATAACGGTCACTCTACCCAACTCATCCGACACCGTAAGGCATCACCGTATAAATACGGTACCATCACCTCTCACGTGCATGTGATGAAACGCACACATCAATCACATATAACATATAACACATCTCGTAATATCGAAATCGCATAACTCGTAAAAATGTTAAAACCCGATACTAGGCCGAACGTTTTGAATCACAAAATAATTTTTGTAAATTTTTAGAATATGGGTTGACCCAAAAATATTAGTCAAACTACGAAAATATTTTATTTAAAATGATTTGGACCAAAAATAATTTGATTTAAAAATATTGGGCCTGAAATAGGGCAAAAGCCCAAAAATTTATTAGTTGGTCAAACTCACACAAATTCGGTCAAGGCCCAAATCTTAAATCGCCCGATCCCACTTAAAATACTTGGTCAACCCGCGAGATCTCAGGTCAAAGCTCGAATCCACGGGACTTTCACCGCGTTTGCAAATCGTCCGATTTGGGCGCGCGAAGCCCAATTTCAAGCCCGCGAGAAACCCGACTTCTCTCACAGGAATCACCCCGCGAAATTCAAGTCGGCCCGCAAGACCTAAGTCAGCCCGCGATGCCTCTCACTGGAATCACCCTTCAAATCGGCCCACAAAAGACTACGGCCTGCGAGAACCCGAATTTGGCCCGTGAAATACCCGTTTACACACACCGAAAACCTTTGGGCCCGCGACAAAATTTCGCGACCCGAAACCCATTCGGCCGACCTCATTTAAAAATCCATTTCACACACAACTCACAAATTAAAACGGGCCGCGAACTTATAATCGCCCGAAATCTAAAATCACCCAAATCTATCACTCGCCCGAAACCTAACCGTTATAAAACTCGTCTTCAAAACTTCATAAATGCTACAGTGACTTTCAAAAATAGATTTTTCATATGATTATCACCACGAAACATATCTGTGTCAGATAACCGCTCAAGAACTCATGTATTGAGTTCGGATACACATTAAAACACGTGAAGAGCATCACGAAAGTACCAAAAATTCATGAGAAAATATTTCTTGAATCCGGAAGACCTTTCTTCCGAATTCTAACATTTTTCGGGACTTAAAAACGGGTTGTAGGGGTTAAAAACCACCTAACTCACGTCCTTAGCTGTATTTGATTAATTCCTAGGTTGAAATCAGCTTGAACTTGCTTGAATTCTACTTCTCCCTCGTTTCTTCTTGCCTCGGCTTAATGAAAATTCATCAAACCATGTAACATGTTAAATACGTAACTAGTAGGAGTTTTATACGTTAGATAAGATCCTTACCTCCTTAGTTTAGTTTGGATAATTCCCTAAGTTGAGAATTCGATCAGACTTGCCAAATTCTTCTCGACTTTCTCACGTCTTTCTTCTTTCTTCCTTGTTGCTTCACATGTTGGTTTGAAGTGAGTATATTTGAGGGTTTTTATTTAATAATTGGCAAGGTAGTGAGGTATCCCTCACGTGGCTTTCCAAGCCATGAAGTCAAGTCTTTATTTTTCTTTTCTCCCTTTCTTTCTCACGTGGGTCATGTGGTTATTATTAGTGTTTTTGGGCCACCTTATTTTAATATATTTTCTCTATTCAATTTTCATTAGTTTGGCCCATTCTTTATATTTTTAAATCCTACATTATTTCTTGGGCTTTCTAAGCATTTTTGGCCCTGGATATTGCTGTGATCACCTGGATATGAACGTTTTCGTAGGACTGGAATATCATTGTGTGCTATATATGGAAAATATATTCTGTCTGAGGCTGTACACGTGATTGATCTATTTTAGGAAAGAATATTAAGATATATCCGTCAAGTGCAATCTTAGTTGACTTTTAAATCAGTGAATCAATGATCTATCTTTCCTTATGTGGCTTAAGAATTATATTTTGGAAAGTGATTAATTGATTGGGCTTATATGTGGTAAGATGCTGGTTGAGTCTATTTATGGAATGTGCTGGAATCGGATGAGATCATCATACATGAAAAGTCTGTCTTTGCCTTATACTTAGTAGATCAAATCTTTCCTTGTGCGAAATGGCTATCATAATTTGGAATAAAATCAGTTGATTGAGCTTACTATTGGTAATATGCTGAGTGGAACTATATATGGATTATGGTGACACTTTAAATATTTCCAAAACACTCGACACTTAAACAAATATTCTCTAATGATGAAGTTCTCAAACAACTTATAAAATACCATGTAATAAAATACCCTAGGGATTAAACCCGTATCCACCCACTAACCCTACTTTATTTTTACAATGGTTCTCTTAGCCGTAAGCTTATGGGGTTAAATTCCTAAACATGAGTACAAAGGTTTATAAAAGAGCAACATCATATGACCAATTTCCTCACCACTTTCTTTGGCTTCTTTGTATTGTTTAAGGACTCTTGACTAAAAATCACCCCCCTTCTTGTTCTCGTTGGTTCTTCTCCTACTTCGATTGTTTTCGTGTTAATTATGTTTTAGAGCTTAAAAGGTTTGGGTAGTTATTTTCTTATCATAGGTATGGGTAGTGGGACTAAAGTTGACGTGAACTTCCCTAAATTGGGAAACCTTGTCTTCTAAGGTTATCCTTAATATCATGGGCCTAAGTTTACCATCTTAGCCCAACTCCTATCCTCATCTCTAAGCATTTGGACCAACTTAAACTCCCACTTGGGCCTTGTTATTCCATTTTAATTTAATACTTATTGAGTTCCCATTAATTTGGGTAATATCTTACCTTCATTCTAGGCCATTTTAGAAAACTCCTATTTAAGCTAGAGGTCACCACAAGCACATAACTAAATGCACAAAATTTCTCGTAATGCGCTTAAGCATGAAATTCCCATGATTCACATAAGCATATAATTACGTGCACAAAAATTCGTGAAATCGTGCAGGCACATAATTAACCCATGAAGTTCATGTAGTCACGTAAAACTCATAAAATGCACCCAATTTATTAGCCATATTAGCTTACGGGGACTCGGGTATTACATCCTCCCCCCCTAAGAGAATTTCGCCCCCGAAATTCCGCTAACTGGAATAATTCGATGTAACGATTGGTAAGGAGTTAGGTTAGCTTGGTTAGGTAAATAACCTTCTAATTGGTCGTAAAGGTGATCCTACTTCTCAACTCCACATGAATGGAATTCTAACTCTCAACTGTTCTATTATGAATGTCGAATGGCAATCGTGGAAGGTCATGCACAGTAGGCTGATCATAACTTAAGTTATTCAGCGAACCGATATTTCCATTCTGATTTATTCTAGTCGTTTGGGTCCGAGCAGTGATTGGGGAAAAAGGTCATATGCAATTCATAGAATGAGCATTCGAGTATGGTATGCGTTATTCTAATCATAACTTTCGCTGCGTTATTCTAATACTGGACATATGCAATTCATAGAATGAGCAAAAAGGTCATGGCATAAGGTTGTACGTCGGCATAATAGGGTTTAGGCTTGCTATGCTTAAGGAAGTGGAATATGGCTTCATCATGGTATTCCAGAAAGAGAGAACATTCGATGAAGAAAGAGTATGGTTTTGATGGGTTCGGGTTGAAACTCCACGGGGAATGGTTATGTTACTTTCATGCTTAAATTGGCTATGGATAATATGAATCTCGTTATGAAATTAGTGGTTGCAACAAGAAGTGCATGGTTTCCTTAATCTATTGGAATGCGGGTCGGGGTTTGGTGAATAAGGTGGGTAGCTGAAAGGACGGGTTGTCTTCTGCCTCCTCAGTAGTGAGCATATACACTCGGGCGGTTGCCGTAGGTGGTCTGACCTGACTCACCGTCTGGCTTCCGGACGCGTTCTCCGGACACGCTCTGGAAAAGTGGCCCGTTTTGCCACACTTGAAATAGGTCGCATTCTGGGAGTAGCAGACACCCGAATGTCGCCTCCCAGATCTTAGGCATGTTGGTATGGTGGGTTGGAAAGGTTGAGGTCGCCCCTGACTTGGATCGGGTTGCTGGGGTAGTCGGGGCCTATTATGAAAATAGGGTTTCGGATCCTTGGGAATAAACTGCTTCTTCAGGATGCTTCCGTCCCCCTTAAGTCCTTGTACGAACTTCCTCTTTTCCTCCTGCGCTCGTACAATTCGTATCTCGGCATGCTCCCCTACTAGAGCACGTTCCGCGACCTGAGCATAAGTCGCTCCTTGAAGTCCGGCCATGCTGACATCACGGTACAGCTCCGGTTTCAGGCCTTCTAAGAGCCTCTAGATTTTTAGCGAGTTCGTGCTCACCATGTGAGCTGCAAATCGGGAGAGTTGTTCAAACTTTCGGATGTACTCCGCCACCGTCATCGTTCCTTGGCGGAGGTTGATGAACTCGTTCATCCTTTGGGCACGAATTGGAGCGGTGTAATATTTGCTCCGGAAGAGTTCTTTAAAATGATCCCAGCTCATCGTAACTGGGTCTTCAATGGTTAGGATGGTATCCCACCAATGGCCTGCGCTTCCCCTCAGTAGGTAGGTAGCGCATAAGACTTTTTCAGCTTCGGGGGTGCGGCTGTGTTGGAACATACTCTCCAACGTTCGAAGCCAATCCTCAGCCGAAGTCAGATCGACGGCATCTTCAAATGTTGGGGGGTTGAGTTTGCGAAACCTTTTCCCAACCATTTCGATCCTTTCAGCTTGAGGAGGTGCATTACTTGGCCGCCCTCCAGCACTTTGTTGCTGAATTAGTTGCTGGATTTGGGCTGATTGCTGACGGACCAATTCCGTTAGTTGTAGGATAGTCGCATCTCGGCTATCAGTAAGGGCTGTAGTTTCCCTATCAGCCTCCCTACCGCCCTCACCTCTAATTCTTCCCATTTTTCTCGTTCTACCGTTACTCCCTACGGCCAATAAATTACTCAACACAAGAAATTCATATAATCACAACACTTACAGGCAAGGCCGTTTCCGCGCTTTTGGGTGTGTGTACATGGACAGTCTACAGAACCTGAAATCCAAGCTCTGATACCAACTGTAACGACCCTAGCCATCGCCACCATTTCTAGCGTTATCCTAAGTGCCTAATGATGTATTTGAAATAATGCAAAGCGGAATTTCGTATGAAATTTTTCCTTTTACATCAAGGAAGTCGTTCATGTACATGTCAAAAGAATTACATTAACTTCCTGACTATATTCATGTCCTAATTTCATGGGTCGTGTATATAATTGCAGCAAAAGAATTTCCTATGCGCCCGGCCTCACAGGTCGTCATCCATGTACACACCACCCCCAAAAGTCGCTCGGAAGCTCCAAAAGAAAGCCTTGCCGGCTAGGCGATCACGTACCGTGTTCGCTAGTACCTACAACACATAAAACATGGGATGAGCTTATATAGCCCAGTAAGTAGGAATTATGCATGCTGTGCCCGTGTCATGACTTGCAGAGGCATACGCGCCAATGCTCACTAATTCCTCACAAAATCATGCCATGTCTTGTCTTGTCTTGTGCTGTCTTATAGGGTCCCTAATACACGTCTTGTCTTGCACGTGTCTTGTCCTGTAGGGCCCTCGACTAATCTTGCTACGAGTATTCGCCCGTATTACACGTCTTGTCTTGCACGTGTCTTGTCTTGAAAATGGTGACATAGAGAGTCACCTCGTAGCATTAGAAGAGCCGTATTACACGTCTTGTCTTGCACGTGTCTTGTTTTGAAAATGGTTACATGCAAATTTTAGCAACTACTTATCGCACCCCGGCAATCGTGCATATTTCATGTCATGTCAGAAAACTCTCGTGGGACTCGTATATGCACGTGAAATGCATGTATGAAATGCCATAAGACTTGTCATATCATGTCATGTAGCGTGCAGTTCATGCCATATAATAAATCGCATAGTGTCATAGAAGCACATAGCCACGTAAATAATGTGCACAGAAGTTTTATGCGTTGTAGTTGAACAGTCCCACTTACCTGGCGTCCATAGATGATTAGCTAGTGATACTTCGAAATTATTAGTCCCCTTTCCTAAGCATAAAATTATATCGTCAGTGTACTATCTAATTTTCTGAATTTCCAAAGTATTAAAACGTTTAGCTATAAGATAAATAAGTATTGGAGTTTGCCTAAGTCAAGTCAACTCGTGAAGTACCAGATTAATTGGGTGGAATTCTCAAACTACCCTTGGCTCGTGAAATTCGTATAGTTCACGAACTGCCCTAGAGGCCACTTCTCGAATCCTAACATTTAATTCTACCAATTTCGCAAAGTACTTAGCGCACTTTTATACTTCGCGAATTCCCTTACAATTTGCAAAGTTCTTACTTCGCCAAATTTCCAAAATAGTGAAGTTAAATGTCTCATACCTAGATTCGTGAAGTAGTATTTTAACGGCCCGTGAAACCTTAGTTCGCGATTCCGTGAAATGAGGCTCTTCGAGTTCGCAAAATATCGTCCATGAAGAATTTTAATTCGCAAAACAACTTTAAGCACTTCTATTTCGCGAATTCTATTACTACTCTTTCTCCCTCAATTCGCAAAATATCAAGGTTCGCCAAACTAGCTTAGTTCGTATAATTTTTATTCCACAATTCCGTTCGCGAATGGCTACTCTAATTCGCGAAGTATCACACATCCCCTACCGAGTTCGCGAACCTTTAGAGTTCGTGAAACTCCTCCTACATTTCACTAATTCACACTTAATCCGCCAACTAGCTCAATTCGCGAAATTACCTATTCGCACATTCCTCTCTATTCGCGAACTACTTACCTTAATTGGCGAACTACTCTAAAGCCTTAAGTTGATTCGCATCTTTGTTGGACCTTGGAACCCTAACTTCGCGAATCCATGTAGTGATGCCTTTTTGAGTTCGCCAAACTCTTCTCTCTCTCAATTCGTGAAAGGCTGATTTCGCGAAGTCTTCGGGTTCGCCAAATATGGTTCGCTAAACTTATACTTCGCGGGTTCTATGTAATTTATACTTATAATTCGCAAACCTAGAATTCATCATTTGTTATGGATTCTCAACCTAGGATTCGTGAAATAATCGTCCAAGGTACTTCGCGAACCCGTGCATGAAACATTTAGAGTTCGCCAAATTTTGCCCCCATGGTTCGTAAAATACTTATCAAATCGCCAAACTGGTTTAATTCGCAAATCCTTATTTTACCCATTGATTCGCGAATTTCAACAATTCGCGAATCTCACCCTTCGCGACTTTCAAGCAATTTTAACACCTAGAGTCTTAGACCACTTCGATCAAAAAGTATTTCTTTCAAGAACTGTATGAATATCTTATGGACTTTAAATATTTCCAAAACACTCGACACTTAAACAAATATTCTCTAATGATGAAGTTCTCAAACAGCTTATAAAATACCATGTAATAAAATACCCTAGGGATTAAACCCGTATCCACCCACTAACCCTACTTTATTTTTACAAAGGTTCTCTTAGCCGTAAGCTTATAGGGTTAAATTCCTAAACATGCGTACGAAGGTTTATAAAAGAGCAACATCGTATAACCAATTTCCTCACCTTCTTCCTTTGGCTTCTTTGAATTGTTTAAGGACTCTTGGCTAAAAATCACCCCCTTCTTGTTCTCGTTGGTTCTTCTCCTACTTCGATTATTTTCGTGTTAATTATGTTTTAGAACTCAAAAGGTTTGGGTAGATATTTTCTTATCACAGGTATGGGTAGTGGGACTAAAGTTGACGTGAACTTCCCTAAATTGAGGAACCTTGTCTTCTAAGGTTTATCCTTAATATCATGGCCCTAAGTTTAATATCTTAGCCCAACTCCTATCCTCATCTGTAAGCATTTGGACCAACTTAAACTCCCACTTGGGCCTTGTTGTTCCATTTTAATTTAACACTTATTGAGTTCCCATTAATTTGGGTAATATCTTACCTTCATTCTAGGCCATTTTAGAAAACTTCTATTTAAGCTAGAGGTCACCACAAGCACATAATTAAATGCACAAAATTTCTTGTAATTCGCTTAAGCATAAAATTCCTATGATTCACATAAGCATATAATTACGTGCACAAAATTTGTGAAACCGTGCAGGCACATAATGAACCCATGAAGTTCATGTAGTCACGTAAAACTCATAAAATGCACCCAATTTATTAGCCATATTAGCTTACGGGGACTCGGGTATTACACGGCACCTATCAACCTAAACTTCCTTAGCACTACTAATCGAGACTCATACCTCACAAGGATTCATTCAAATCACTCATTTATAGGCTTGTATATCAATGAATCGCTCAAATTGTGCGCTAGTCCAACCCCTACCATTGGCTTGCAAGTTAATCGCGTATCTGTTAGGAATATTTTAGAAGTGTCCAAAATATTTACTCTAAGTCTTGTAATTTCTTTACAATGTATTTTATAGATGTTTTACTTTATGTTATTGGGTTGTATTTGTAATGGGCTTGTTAGGGGCCCAATGGGCTAAAATACCTCACAAGGTATTTAAGCCTAAACCCTAACACTCATTAATCGAAGTTTCCATTTGCAAAATCTCACGTATCAACACTAAACCTCTAAAAGCACACTATTCACATTCTACGAAGGTTTAATCTGTTGAATTGTTCTTGGATAATCTGGAATTACAAGTGGTATCAGAGCAAGCGTGTAGGTGAGGAAACTTCATTTCAAGTTCATTTGCATCATCAATTTAAGTTGTTGATTTTTCCAGCATTCGGTTCAAAGCTTTGTTTCGTGGGTTTAAGTTTTTCTCTGAGGATTTTCTGCAACTTGGACGGCTAACTGGTTTCTCTTTGTTCTGAGAACTACTGAATCTGTTTCTGTCAATTTGCGTTAAATTTCTGATTTTCTGCTGGAGAATTTGAAGAACAGCTTCGTTGTTTGGCCTGCTTTCAGTTTCACGAATTCAAGTTGAGGACCGACTGTGAATTGAAGGAATCAGTCAACCCGCAAAATATTTCCTCAATTCCTTTGCGATACTAAAGTTTGTGAATCAAGAAATATTCACTGTCACATTTCGCGAATCGCATCTCAGAGAGAAATTTCACGAACTCCTTGATAGCCCTTTTTGCGAAGTCTTGAAAGTTCGCTAACCAGAAAAGAGAAGAATTTTGCGAACTTCGTTGCCTGCAGATTTTCGCGAATCCAGTTGAAGAACTTCTGCGAACTCATAATTTGCGAACTCATTCTAAGATTTTTTGCGAACCTCAACTCCGGTAGAAATTCGCGGACTCTTTCACACTTTTGCGAATTCATCTCATTCTACGAATTGGGACAATTGTACATGTCCCTGGACATTTCGCGAATCCTTCACTAATTTGCGAATCAGTACAATCTTGCAATTTGCGAACCTTTGACGTCTTGCGAACTTGATTATCTCTCGATAAAGTACACTCGTCAACACATATCGCAATCCTCACATAGCGAAATCCAAGACCTTGAACAAAATTCCACGAACTCATTTTTCGAGTCAAAGTCAAAGCCTAAAGTTTTAAACTTTGAACCAATTTCATTTCAAATTAACCCTTCCTCACATTACACATTAACGATCATATCCAAAACACAAGCAATGGACTCTTTCAGTATGGGCAATGATGTTAGACCTCCCATCGTCCGACATGGAGAATACGCAGTCTGGAAGAGAAGGTTCATAAACTTCATAGAAAGCAAGGACAATTCAGAGAACCTTCTGGAATCTATTTACAATGGACCTACACAGTATTGGACCATAATTCCCGCCACTACTGACACCACTCCAGCAAGAGAGGAACAGAGGATCCTGAAAACCTCTGACCAATGCAGCGATGAAGAAAAGCTGCGACTAAAGGCAGAGAAAGTGGTGAAATCATACATGATGCAAGCCATTCCCAATGACATTTTGATGCAACTCGAATGTGGTGATAGCGCAAAAGAAATGTGGGATGCTCTTCGAATTATGATGCAGGGGACAGAAGTCAATACAATGGCAAGAATGGCGAACACACTCATCTCTTATGACCGTTTTCATGCTAACAAAGGGGAAACTCTCCAAGAAACTTTCCATCGATTTCTGGTCTCGAATTTTGTGCAGAAGAAATATTATAAGAAGACTGGATCCTCCTCCAATCGTCAAAGAACCTCCTCCAACTCTAAAGGAAAGACTCAAGATGAGGAAAACGACTCTGAAACTTCTCATCAAGGCGGCAAATGCTTCAACTGTGGTAAGAATGGACACTTTGCTAGAGAGTGCAAAATGCCCAAGAAAAAGGATGTTAACTATTACCGTCGAAAAGTTCAATTAACTGAACAAAAAGAAAAAGGACTGGTCTTAATGGCAGAGGAGGACCATTGGCTTGAAGATACCTCAGACATCGAGAATGAGAACGTGGCACTGATGGCCAAGCTGGATGACGAAGAAGATGGAGCTGGAGCTGAAGGAAGCGAGTCAGACAGGGAAACCTCTAACAATTCAGACATGGTGGAAGTAAGTGAAGCAGAGTATGATTCTTTACTTAAGATGAAAAATGAATTTTTATCCCTATATAAATCTAACAAATTAGGTAAAAGAAAAATCAAGGAACTAGAAGCTAACTTAGAAAAAAATTTAGTAGTATTAGATAAGTTTAGATATGATTATGCATGTGAAAAGAATCGTGTAATTGTAGCAAATGAAAAGATTGCTAAGCTAGAAATACTAGTACAAAAATCCGAAGCTAAAGCCAAGGATTTAGAAAAGGAAATGAAATCTCATAGAAATCAGGCAATGGACGCTACAACTAAATATGACTTACTATGTAAAGAAAGGGAAAGACTGTACTCCAAAATCAAAAAATTGGAGGACATTTTAACCAGACGAGATCAGTCAGAACAAACGATATTCTTGAACAAACCAGCTAACGTTGATTTCTAAAATCCCTATAAAGGACTAGGTTTTGAAAACCCATGCAATTTAAAACAAGGCATATCAAGTTCACCTTATCTATATGATCTCAAATTCATGCAGACAGGTTGCCTGGCAAATCTCATGTCTTTTGTCAGTGAAAATGAGACATCAATACATAGTAAAACTCAAACATCATTTAACTACACAGAATTAAATGATAGTTATAAAGAAAGAAGTTGTCCAGCAATAACTGAATTTGAGTCAGATATTCCACGCCCAAATGAAGGAGATACCTCAGGTGTTTCGGAGAGTAAGGCATCGATGGCTACATTTACAACAGGATATATGCCTGATTGCATAAAGAAAATCAGCGATCTTCACTCCACTCTTGAAAGCGAGAGAAAGTCATTTGATGAAGAAAGGCAAAAACTTCTTCATGAAGTATCTTCACTTAAAGAAAAAATAAGATTACACACAATTTGATACACCTTAATTTCACATGACAAAATTTCCTGTACTAATACATTGAAATTTTCAGGACCCACAAAAGAGCAATTGAAGGGTCAAGTATGGGTTAAAAAGGAAGATATCTTGAAGGAGAATCGCGATCTCAATGCATCCTTTATCATTGAATATTTTCCTTCCAAAACCTTTGTACCATCTTTATTTTGTCATGTATCGAAAAAATTATCTTCTTCAACAAAAACAAAGCTTTCCATGCGTGATCATGTCACCAAACAAACTCACAAAACAATTCCTAAAGACAAAACTACTAAGTCAAAACAAGAATCAAAATCAAAAGCTATCAAAGAACCTGTCAAACTTAAAAAAACCGAAAAACTCATGTCTAAACTTAAGACACAAAGACTAGAGCACAAATGGATTCCTAAGTTTCAAACTGCAGGAACACAAATCCCTACCCTAGAAATAATTAGTGACTCTGTGTTATCCACTAACAAAGGAAAATCTAGGGAGTCTAAACGGACTAACAAAACTAACAGAGGTGGACCCATGTTTCAATGGGTACCTAAAACCCTCTAGTTTTATTTTTGCAGGCCCTTCACGTGTGGTACTTAGACTCTGGTTGCTCCACACACATGACTGGGACAAAGGAACTGTTGAGCAACTACGTTGATAAACCAGGGGGACTGGTACGCTTTGGTAATAGCAATGGAGCCAGAATCCTTGGTTATGGCGATCTCATATGCAATCGACTCACAATTAAACAAGTCTCGTATGTTGAAGGGCTGACACACAACCTCTTATCAATAGGACAGTTCAGTGATTTTGGACTCCAAGTGGTGTTTCTAAAGAAAACTTGCAAAATTCTCAATGCCAATGGTGAAGAACTTCTCACTGGAACTCGCAAGACAAATCTTTACACCATTGATATTAGAACTGTCAAACCAAAGACTGATATCTGCCTAATCTCCAAAGCAACTTCAACTCAAAATGATTTATGGCACCAGCGGTTATCTCATCTTAACTTCAAGACCCTCAACAAGCTGTCAACCAACAAACTGGCTATTGGACTACCACCACTGAAGTACCAAAAAGAGCATATGTGCTCTGCTTGTGAGAAAGGAAAAATGAAGAAAGCTTCACATCCTACAAAGCACACAGCATCCACTCAACATCCTCTAGAGCTTTTACATAGGATCTGTGTTGCCCGATGCGAACTGAAAGCATAAGTGGAAAGCGATATATGCTGGTTATCGTTGACGACTATTCCCGATATACTTGGGTACGCTTCTTACGAACTAAATTAGAGACAGTCGAACATATTCCAAACCTAATCAGAACAACACAGAACCTACTCCAGAGTAGTGTTAAAATAGTTAGATCAGACAATGGAATAGAATTCAAGAATCAACAGCTCAGTGACTTCTACGAATCCCTAGGGATTACTCAACAGTTTTCTGCTATCTACACACCTCAACAAAATGGGGTTGTCGAAAGGCGAAATCGAACACTCGTAGAGGCTGCCCGAACAATGATCATCCAATCATCACTACCTCATTTCCTTTGGGCTGAAGCAATGAATACTGCTTGCTATACGCAGAATCGCACAAACATTCATCTAAGATTTGGAAAAACGCCCTATGAACTTATAAATGGAAGACTGCCCAACATTGCCCATTTTCGAATTTTTGGATGCAAGTGCTTCGTCGCCAACGACCGCGAAGACAAGTCCAAGCTTGATCCAAAAGCAACTGAAGGAATCTTTGTAGGCTACTCTGCACAATCTAAGGCGTACAGGATATTTCTCAGAAACAGAAGGATGATCATTGAAAGTATAAATGTCACCTTTGATGAGGGACTCTAACTTTCTACTGGACATAGCAGTTTGGGACAAGTATCTAGAACATCACACCTTATTCACTCTCATAAAGAAGAAGGAGAGTGTTCGAGAGATGCCTCTGAACGGAACTCTTCAGAACCGGGATCGGACAAAGGAAGTTTGAAGCCAGATCAACAAGCAACTGACAATTCTAGACAAAGCAACCCCACATGCTTCAGACAACGAGCTCAAGAGGAACTGGATCTGGATCTACTTTTTGAGCATTTTTATATCTCTCAAAATCAGACAAGACCATCCACCGATCCCTTTCCAAATACTGAATCCAGTCCTAGTTCGTCAACTCATGATTCAGAACCTATTCCTAACCAGACAATTCCTCCCTCAGATGCAGAAGCCTCGATCCCAACAACTTTAAAAACAACGCAGACAGAGACCTCCTCTTCAACTTCAGCCGGCAACATTACCGCGTCTGCAATCGACTATCCACTAAGTGAGGAATCGCAAATAGACGAAACGACATTACCCCACGAAAAGAAATGGGTCCGACATCATCCTACAGATCAAGTCATAGGAGATCCCAATACAGGAGTAACGACTAGAAAATCACATTCAAATGAATGTAATTTCACCTGTTTCTTGAGCCAAACAGAACCTAAACGTGTAGTTGACGCACTACGGGATCCCAACTGGATAGTGGCTATGCAAGAATAGATTTATCAATTCGAACGTCTCAAAGTATGGAACTTAGTTCCTCGTCCAAAAGGGAAAACTGTGATCGGAACAAAGTGGGTATTTAAAAACAAAAAGGATGAAGATGGGGTTGTAGTTCAGAACAAGGCCAGGCTCGTTGCTAAGGGATATAATCTACAGGAAGGAATTGATTACGATGAAACGTTTGCCCCTGTAGCCAGAATCGAAGCTATTAGGTTATTCCTTGCATATGCAGCACACAAAGACTTCACTGTCTATCAAATGGATGTAAAAACAGCCTTCTTGAACGGCATTCTGAAAGAAGAAGTGTATGTGTCCCAACCAGACGGATTTCTCAATGCTGATCATCCCGACTTTGTTTACAAACTTAACAAATCACTGTATGGACTTAAACAAGCTCCAAGGGCCTGGTATGAGGTGCTTTCCGACTTTCTTATCTCCTCAGGTTTCACTAAAGGGAAAATTGACACTACTTTGTTCATAAAGAAAGATGGGTATGATATCATGCTTGTGCAAATCTATGTGGATGATATCATCTTTGGCTCTACTAACCCTAAACTTTGTGAAGAATTTAGCATTCTGATGCAATCACAATTTGAAATGAGTATGATGGGAGAAATGTCATTCTTCCTCGGATTACAAATCAAACAACTTCAGGATGGGATTTTTATCAATCAATCAAAGTACATCCACGATATTCTCAAAAAATATGGGATTGACAAGAGCAAATCATCGAGTACACCTATGTCCACCTCATGCTCACTCGATGCAGATCACTTAGGTGAACCTGTAGATGTTACTCATTACCGAGGGATCATTGGATCACTGCTCTACCTCACAGCCAGTCGACCAGACATCTTATTCTCTACATGTCTTTGTGCTCGATTTCAAGCTAACCCCAAGGAGTCGCATCTTCATGCTGTCAAAAGAATCTTGAAGTATCTGAAAGGAACACCAGACCTTGGGCTGTGGTATCCTAAGAACTCAAATATGAAACTAATAGGGTATTCTGACGCAGACTTTGCAGGTTGCAGACTAGACAGAAAAAGCACTTCTGGACACATCCAATTCCTAGGCGACAAGCTTGTATGTTGGGCCTCGAAGAAACAAAATTGTGTTTCAACTTCAACGGCGGAAGCAGAATACGTCGCTGCAGCTAGTTGCTGCTCACAAATTTTGTGGATCAGAACTCAACTACGGGACTACGGGTTTGATCTAAATAGAATTCCTATTTACTGTGATTCCAAAAGTGCTATCGCAATTACATGTAATCCTGTTCATCACTCACGCACTAAGCACATAGATCTTCGATACCACTTCATAAAGGACCACGTAGAAAGAGGCATAATAGAAATGTATTTTGTCTATACAGAGATTCAACTGGCCGATTTGCTTACAAAAGCATTGGATGAAAAACGCTTCCAATCCTTAGTTGCAAAGTTGGGAATGTTGAACCTCAATTTTTAATTTTGGTTGTGCCTTCCTACAGTTCACTAGTTATCTATCTGCTATGTTTTTACTTCTCTGTATTCTGTGCGTGTTTATTATGTTAAATTAGTTAATTAGATCTTTATTTTTTTCTTCTTGCTTGCCTTCTACGTTTCAATAAATTTCTTGTTTTTCAATAAGTCGATGTAGCGCCAATGCTGATGGCAATACATCGAGGGGGAGAAATGCTATATCCATGCATCGAGGGGGAGTAAGTTCAATCATTCAGTTTTTTTTTAGATACTCGATAGGCTTTGTATCTAGGGGGAGTTTAGTACAACAACTCTCTCAAACACATAAAACATTCATAATACTTAGACAACTCTCAAATACTCGTATGCCCCATTAAGACCCAAAGCAGAATAGCAAGTAAAACAGCAAATAAGCTCAAAAGAAGGAAAATCTCAAAAACCAGCATATTCAAGTTATGCTCAAAGTCATGTCTTAACTTTGCCTGTTCCTTGAGCTTCTTCTCTTCTTCCTGCTTCTGCCATTTCATCTGTAAACGAGAAAATTAGAAATGAGTTAGTTCTTAGATGTAAGGTACTTCAATGAGACTGAGACATATCTATTTATAAATATGAAAGAAACATACGTCATTTATTGTCCAGACATTAAGACGAATTTTTGACTAAGGCGACGATTTCTTTCTTCTCCAAAAAGGATATCGTATCATGAAAATCGATCTTGAAAAACCCATAGATTTGATGTTATCCTTGTGATTGGTCGTGTCAAATTGGTAATATTTGGGTCATTACTAGTTTACCTGATATCATTGGTAAGTTGAAAATCTCGAACACTCATTTTTCTTCTTTGGACAATTTCCCAAATTCCATGACAAATAAATTATTAGAATTAAGATTCGCGAACTTCACATTACATTTTTTTGCGATCAAAATCTACCGGCATGTAAAGGTTCGCAAGCTATGCTCGTTTGCGAATCAAAAGCTCAATTCGCAAAATCATAATTCACTAAACTCTTAGTGAACATTTTTGCGAATTCATTTTTTTTTTAAAATCTGCGAACCGTAAATTTTTGAATCTCCTTTCTTCTAGTTCGTCAAAGTTTTAAATCTCTGTTTTGCGAACTAATTTTTCAAAACTTCACCATGGGATCTTTCGGAACTCGTAGTGGGCCTTTTTTTTTACAAAAATTTTGCGGCCCAGTATTAAACTAAATCTTTATCTTTCGGCCCGCGAAATCTCCTTTATCTAATTCGCAAATTTCCCCAAATCAGTTTTTACGAACCCTAAAATCTCAAAATCTCTCAAAACGCGTCAAACTCAACTTTGGATTATCGTGACTGTGCTTCCGTCTACACACACACACTCACAGATTTCGTTGAGGTAAGGAAGGAACAGACTTTAAAATCTTAATTTTTCATGTATTCTCTTCGTTGATTTTGCAGGTTCGAAATCGGAAAAGAACAGGGAGTTGTCTTTCTCTTATTGGTGTTTGTTGTTTGATCTTGTGTTCTATAATCATTTTATTCATATTTTGTTTAGATGATTATTTCGAAAAAGGAGTAAGAACTGTGTTGACAAGATTCTTCAATCTGTTTTTTTTTTTTAAATCAATACTCTGCGAATAGGGTTTTCTGTTTGTTATTCAAAAATTTACTTTTTGATCTTTCTGTTCGTAATTCGCGAATTGAATTTGTGTTTTGTGCGAATTCATGCGTAGAATGAGTTCGCAAAATTAATTCGTAAAATTTGTTAGTAAAATGCTTTCACACTCTTAAGTTGACTAATTGACCAACCAAAAATTTTGCGAATCTAAATTCGCGAACTGACTTCCCAGACGCAATTCACGAAATAATGTTTCGCGGGTCGTGTTTAATCTTGTCAATCCGGGAACTTCCGAATTCGCCAATCTTTATTCGCAAATCTTCTCTTATTCGCACTTCACGAACTGTCAATTCATACTTCGCCAAATTCTTTTCAAATTTCCAAATCGATTCGCGAAATTCCGTTGACAGACTTGCCAATTTCCAATTTCGCCAAATTGGTACCTCGCAAAATTTCCAATTCGCGAATCTAACTTAGTGAATTTCAGGCTTTTACTGACCCGCATTTCTTTATGTTCGCAAAAAGTGTAGGTTCAAATTCGATCTAAAGCAAACTTGCAAAATTAATTTTTTGAGGTCTTTTTGAACTTACTGCTCAAATTCACGAACCCTTGCCAAAAATTTCAAATTTGTGAAATATACTTTGATTTGTTTGGGACCGAACAGTACCTTATTAATTAAATCATCCTTTTCTAAGAATGTCAAATATCTTCTCATAAGATGTTATTCACAACTTTGTTTTTCTCTTATAATGCAGCTTTGACAGCATGAATACACCAGCAGATCTCGTCTACTCAACCACGAAATGGATTGTAATCAAAGACAACAACTTTCAACTCGACTTGAACACTTTCAAGTGTCAAGAAGAGATCATCCCATCCATTCTGAGAAACCACCACCTGGGATACGCCTTCTCAGCATCAGTTCATGCACCAACCGTGTACCTTCAACAATTCTGGGGAACGATGACTACCAAAATTTCTCAAGACAACACCACTTACTATGAAGCCCGAATTGCAAACGAAACCGTCAGAATCACCAGGGACTTTATTCGACAAATTCTTCGGCTGCCGATTCAACCAGATTATGAACATGAGGCATCCGAGGACGAGCTCATCGCAGATATGTTGAAAATGGGTTACTATAGTTCACTCGAGCTCGTTTCCCGTCTTCAACAATCAATGATTCCACATCCGTGGCGAACTCTCTTCGCAATTGTCAACAAGTGCTTCTCACCAAAGCACTCCGGGTGGGACAGATGCAACATTACGATCCTACGAATCTTTCATGGGATCGTCTTCAGGAAAGGATACGACTATGCCAAGCTGATCACAATGGACCTGGACGATCAGCTTCATCAGAGATCAAAGTCCAAATCGAAGAAGACCCAGAATCTGCCCTATCCCCGATGGTTCTCACTAATGATCCACCACTTTATGACTACAACACCGGGGATACCAGCAAGGCCACAAGAAGAAAACTACACCCCTTCCAAACTCAAATTTCTTCAAAAAGGAAAGACGGATGAGAAATACTCACGAACACCAATGCCCATTCCGCGCGCTACCTTACTACTAGCTAACCCAGAAGACATTGAAAAATACTGTAAAAAGTACAACATTCCACACCCCATGACTCAGGCCGACCCACCCGAGTCTAACCCAGGGGTTAGTGAGACTGAGAGAGTAGAAACGAGAGAGAGAGAACAAGCAAGTGAGATACTGAGAGAAACCACAGAAACCGAATTTATCCCACACGCACCACAGACTACATCTCAAAAAGCAATCCCTGACCAACTACCATCATCGTCTGAACAAACAATGCCTGAACAATCGATCGAGGAACAACCATATGCCGAACGACTCGAACACCCACTAATGGATGTTCCCGAGACGATCACAACTGCACTAGCTCAGTCAGAAAAAGCCGGGTCAATCCCTAGGATAGAAGACGTCGTAATCGACCCAACGACGCATGAGCGAACCCCGCCTGACCATTCACTTGTCTCCCAACAGACAAGTGTCTCAACGCAACACGAACCACCCCAAACCTCCAGCAGCTCGGTTCTTGTGTCTGAACAAATTCGAGAAATACCCATTTCCGTGACACAGGCCGAGCCTATGCCTGATATTCAGGTCTCAACGTTCATAGAAGAGCCCCAAATAGAGGCTCTTCAAGGATTGGATGGAAGTCTCTCGGATGTTGATGATTTCAGCAGTTCACCATCCGCGAGCCACCGTACAGAACCTAGTTCTGGACGCGTGCTAACGGGACGTCTTGGCGATCCCGACGATAGCTCCACCCAAGCCCGTCACACTGACGTGGCCACAACGACCCGAGCACCATCTCCAAAAGATGTGTCGCAAGGAGAGGTCGGAAGACCCAAAGACCCCGAAGTTCCACGAACTTCGGGTGACGAGGGCCACCGTCCAGAACCTCGTTCTGAACGTGTGCTAACGACTACTTCTAGTGGCGCCGGATCTATTCCAATCCAGGTGAGGACTGCCTACTTGGAGAATCGGCTGTTCGAGTTCTTCGAAACTGTAACCCTCCCAAGGGTCCAAGGACTTATTAAGGAGGCGGTCCAAGTAACTTCCACCGACAAAGGGAAGGCTCCCATGTCTGACCAACCTCCACCTCAACAGCCGGTGCTTCCCCGTCTTCTCACCCTGCCACCACGCAACCCGACGACACCTAACTTGTACACAGTGCCTCTGCTTGAACTCTTTGACGTTGGCATTGCTCGCATAATAGAACTCGACAGCAAACGAAGCATTGAAGAAGAAGACCTCTACAGGAAGCTGGTCGCAGGTGGCGTCATCCCACCTCCTGATGCGAGCATACCGACTGACACATGCCGCCAAGAAGGCCCCAGTCAGAAGCGTCGTCATGACGATCCAGACGACCAGGATCGTCCTGAGGGGGAGAGCAGCAAGAGACCGAGAACCAGGTCTCCAATTATTCGCGGCGGAAGAGGCAGAGGACGCGGAGTTCAAACTCGTGGAGACAGCTCGTCACGACCATCCAATCCACCACCAAGGTCCTCCAGAGGCAGACAAGCTACACCAGGGCCAAACCAGACAACTTTCCTTGGTGAAGTTGAGTTTGCTCCCTCGAGGATTTCCACCCAACCAGTCCAAGCAACTACAACCCCTCGTCCAAAGGATCCTCAAGGCTACATTGACAGATATATCTTAGACGAGGAATGGACGACGAGAACAGAGACAGCAGAAGAGTCCCGCCTAAGGATTGAAAATGTTCGTGATTTATTAAAGGCGGCAGCAGCAGACTTCTGCTTCATTGAGCAAGAGGAAGAGGAGCAAGGAGAAAATCCTGAGGCAGATCTTCCAGAACTTCCAGAACTCCTTCAACATCAAGTGCCCGAGGAACCGACGCCAGGCTACGAGTTCATAGAAACTCGCTGGAGAAACGCAAAGATCAAGGCACCTTTTCTTGAGGATCTTTATCCAAAGATCTGGAGGAAGGAAGAAGAAATAAAGGGAGTCAACGAGCTGAATCTTCGAGGCCTTGAGCACCTAAGAGGGACGTATAGGGGACTTAGCCATCAGATTATGCTCTGGGAAGTCACGGCCAAGAAAGGAATGAGTAGGGATCAATACCGTAAGTACATGAGAGATCAATCGGCCATCTGTGATATTGTGGATGTCGAATGGGCGGTAGGAAGATATGTAGGCCCTGTCTTTGTTATTGATCGTTATGACAGGAAAATTGTAAAATATTCAGAAGCAGATCTTCCCTTTCTTCCACTAGGCGAACTCAACAAACTCTACAACATTTATCGCAATAAGTTTCCCCTTGACACTCACACAAGACGAGATGGTTATCGAGCTATCAAAGAGTGTATGCTGAGGCAGGTCAAGTATTTCGCTGCTCATGACTTCCAAATGGCCTTGGAAAGCAATATGAGCAAGGTCAACCTGACGCGTCCAGATAACAGATATAAGGATCTCGAAAAGTATGAAGAGGGATTTATCTTCCTTGAACCACAACCTGGGGTCACTTACCTACAAGCTCAGAAGAAAGAGAAGCAGGTGCTACTTCTGTCAGAGATCTCCAAATTCTCAGATGGGACATTGAAGATTATCCTCAACCAACTTCGGGCTAAGAAGAAGACAGTTTCCGAAGATGACAAACTAGAAGGAACAGAACTGGAAGAGAAAGATGTTCTACGGAAACTCGTCGAGAAGATCAGATATCGAATCGTTCTTCGGAACGACATCAGACAGTTCGAGACTGCTCTAGGATTCAGGAAGACCTACTTGGCTCATAGAGAACCACCACCTCCTCCTCGCTCGAAGAAAAAGAAATGAAGACTTAGTTAATTGACTCGACTGTAATTTGGACACTTAGGGGGAGAATGTTAGGAATATTTTAGAAGTGTCCAAAATATTTACTCTAAGTCTTGTAATTTCTTTACAATGTATTTTATAGATGTTTTACTTTATGTTATTGGGTTGTATTTGTAATGGGCTTGTTAGGGGCCCAATGGGCTAAAATACCTCACAAGGTATTTAAGCCTAAACCCTAACACTCATTAATCGAAGTTTCCATTTGCAAAATCTCACGTATCAACACTAAACCTAAAAGCACACTATTCACATTCTACGAAGGTTTAATCTGTTGAATTGTTCTTGAATAATCTGGAATTACAGTATCTACTACTTAAGGTGGTAAGCGTAAATCTGAAGGTCTTTTTCGGGTCGAAACGGGGTCACATAACGATGAGGTGACACGTATGGAATCATAAAGGAGCAGTAGCAATGTCGGTCTTCATGTCATTGTCTAATCGCGCAAGGAATCATATGTCAAAAAAAGTTCGCTTAGCCTTTCTTCTCGCAATTCTCCATATAATCGTGTGAGTGGAGTCCTTGGAGGATTATCGAAGGAAAAGTTCTTTTTCTTTTCGTACATTTGGAGACGCTTCTTCTCTTTCTCCTCTTTTTTTTCGTGTCGAGCAACCCTTTCTCATTCGATTGTGCGCTCCCTTCTTGAGGTCTTTTTCGATTCGCATGGGCTGTTCTTGAGGCGTCATCCGGTTGCGCTTTCGACTCTGACATCCGACTTTCACTCCTACTTACTCAGGTTCAAATTGATCTCTAGAGGCTTATTCAGGTCACCGGTTTTTATTCGCGAGGTCAGAAAAGAATAGACTTAGGCGCAAAGTGGCTAACTACGATGATCAGTCGTGGTTGAGAATTTGGCCATGGACTTATTTCCTAGTGCCCTCGTCATTTCCACACGAACGCACCACAAGCAGTTTCAACGCTTATTAGACAAGCACGTTCTAGAGAGATATAAACTAGGCACTAATCGCACAACCAACAAAGACGACCACAAGCTCGTCAGCTCAAACTCTCACAACGTAAACGGGTTATGTGTACGAGTCTCTCAAAGTAGCACTATATCATTCAAGAAGACACGATTCAATCAATCATGCATATCTTAATCGCCCACAAATTTTCATGAAATGCAAACCAACTCGAGATAAACGCAAACAAACATGCTCGACTTCAATAATTTATGCCTTTTCAAAGAAATTAATAGCTCACGCACACGTCATAAAAAAAGATTTCACGTAAATTCTCAACCAAATTTCCCCTCCCACACTTAAGACGTACGTTATCCTCAACGTAAAAAAATGAATAAAAGAAAGGGAAAAGAAAGTTAAAAAGAACGGGACTCCCCTGGCGATTACCTGACGTGATCGTGACTAAACGCGTTAAGGTCGTAGTAGCGTGACTCGTCATACGTATCCCGACACAACTAAAATGAAAATTAAACGTAAAAAGGGAATAGACATAGATAATAATAATAGACATATTCATATGCATCATAGTCATAGACAAAATAAAAAAAGTACTAGATAGATAAAACATGGGTTGCCTCCCAAGAAGCGCTTCTTTTAACATCTTTAGCCGGACGTATCTCTCTTTTATTTTGCATAGGGTGGCTGGAATCCTAGGTACAATACCTCCTTTTCGCTTAAACCTCCCTCGCCTCCGTGGTAGTGCTTCAATTTGTGGATCGGCGGCTCCTCAGCTGAACTTTTTTCCTTATCCTTCTCGCTACTTTTGTCGACGGCTTTTATGGGCTCGTCGACCTCCTCGCTACAATAAACGTATTAATACACGTTTATCATTCACCCATTTGGCAACATGATGCATTGTCCAATGCTTTAGGAAAACTCGATCACCCCTGGCGAATTAGAGACGTCGGGAAGTATGGGACAATTCGAAACGTGTCTGGCAAGCCATCTGAGACTTAGAGGGGACATTAACATGTCAGATACTTCTATGGATCAGATGAAGGTTGAGATAGAGGCTCGGCTAAGAGAGGATCGATTAGAGGCCCATGTTGCTGCTCAGGTGGCGAGTAAAATGAGGGCAATGTTCTCAAATGGGTATGCCAGTGCCTAACTTGGAGCAAGAAGTGAACATGGCGGTCCTACTTCATTTTCCCTCATACTATTCGGTTCATGGATCAGCCATTGATACATTTACCTCGTCGATGGATGTGTCGGTTTATTTTGTTTAAATATAATGTTCAACTTATCTTATATTAACTTTTTATTCCTTTGAACCGTATAGGATCCTAAAGTATGACCGATGCTCAACATCGTTGGGGCATTACAGGTCGTCGCTATTGGGACAGTTTTTGAGGGACGTACTACTATACATAATGTCCAAGTGTCCCATGGAACGTTCCAATCACGGAACTCATCGAAGTCCTGCTGGCCAGACTCCGCACGGCACCGAAGCTCACCGATTATGAAGCGGAAGTCCTCAGACGTCTCGAGCTTCCGTTCACCTGTCGAAGCGAGGCCCAGACATCGCATCAACCACGTGACGACCCAGACGGAGGGGATCGTCCCGAGGGGGAGAAGACACGAGACACCGGGCCTCAACCTCAACAATCGCAGCCTAGAGCCACCCAAACACCTACTAGAAAAAAGCCACCTACACCCACACAAACAAAAAAATCTACCCGAACTACTACCAAAACAACCCAACAGCCCTCCTCACCAACTATTAGCCTATCTCTTCCTCCTCTCATAAACCAAAGCAGCCCGTCGATATCTCCATCCTCTCCCATCCTATCCCTTCAGTCAAATGAACCAATCATATCTCTTGAAACACTTTACAACCCACACACAACGGTAGAAAAATACATCTTCAACGACGACTGGTTAACAAAGTCGATGCATCCAGCCTTGGCCAAGGGCTTACTGGATAATGCCAGATACTTCCTGATGAAGGCAAACGTTAGCCTGGCCCTTATCGACGATGATGAACTCGAGGAAGGTGAAGACTACGAAGCTGACATTCCAGAACTTCCTGAGCTTCTCAAACACGTCGTCGTCGATGAGGAGTGCCCCCCTCGAAGTCGAAGATAGGAGAAGAACAGAAGCCACCGTGGGAAAATGTCAAAGTGATCGTTCCATATCCAGAAGAGATACGGAGAAGAATCTGGAGGAAGGAAGATAGGATCAAGAAGTTAGACGAGCTTGACCTAAGAGGCCTAACTCATCTCCCGAGACCAACCGCTGTACGATACCTGCTCTCTCTTCGTAGAGGGCTTGTGTGGAGAGGAAAAGATACTAATGTTGATACTCTTAGAAGAGAAGAGAAGGAAAAAGCCAGAATCAGCAAAATCTTGGGAGTACCGCGAGGTCGTCTTGACTTCTATGAATATCCTATCTACAAAGTGCAGCGAGAAGATGGAACGGTCGAGGAACTGACTGAAGGTGATCTCTCCTACATCAGAGGTGAAGACGTTGATCAGATACTGGGAAGCTTCAGATTTCTTTGAACACTTCAGAATCCAGAATTAAAGGTGGGATACGTCGCTCTTAAGCGATTCATGATGCGCCAAATCAAATTCAATACGACTCACGACATTCAAATGGCGGTAGAAAGCAACATGAAGAGGGTGAATCTCACAAAGCCATCCTTCGAAGTCCCCGACCCAAGTCTTGGTGAAGGCCACATAATCAATGAAGACAACGATCCATCAGTGGTCTACATCAACTACAAGGGAGAAAAGAGGCTGATGAAAACAGCTGAGATTGCCAAATTCAACGATGGAACGCTGCTGATCATTCGAAGCAAACTCGGAAGGATTCTGGAGCAGCTAAGGTTCGAAGAAGCAGAAGTCCAGGAGAAGTACGAGAAGCTGATCAACATCATCTCAGATCGAATATCATTACGAAGAACGATACGATCATACGAGTTCAGACTTGGACTCAGGAAATCGGTCTAGGCTGTGGAGAAACCCAAGAAGAAGAGGACACCAAGGACACCAAAGCGAAAAGGATGCTAAGGGGGAGATTGTTAGGAATATATTGTAGCATCCTTTAATTTATGTAATCTTGGATTAATATGTGTTTATTTAATGGGTTGTTGTAGTTTGGGGTGACTTGGAATATTTAGTAAGAGTTTGGGACTGGGCTTTAATGTACAAAAGAAATACACACACTAACAAAAGGTAAGCCACCTTGTACTTTTCCATAGAAATACACACACTAACATGCACTCAAGGTGTTCTTCACGGTTTACACATTAAATCCTTTCTTTTGATCCTTGTTTGGTAATAAAAGGGCCAACAATTAGTGTCGTTGTTGTGGTAAAACCGTCGCCTATAACAAATATTATTTGAAAAGAATTAATAAGTAGTACACATTAAGTGTCGGTTTTTTAGGAAACCGACGTTTTGTTTTGCATAAACTGTGTCGGTTGTTGGTAAACAACCGACGCCTATAGGTGGTGAAAGCGACGGTTAGCGAAAAATCGTCGCTGATTTGTCATTATAACCGACGGTTAACAACCGACACCTATAAGTAGACCTGTCAAAACGGGCCGGCGGGGCGGGCCGGCCCGTAGCCCGCCAAAGCCCACCCACTGGCGGGCCTCGGGCCCGGCGGGCTTAGCCCGCATAAATTAAAAAAATAAATAAATAACGGAAAATAAAAAAAATAAAAAATATATTTAATATATTTCAACTTCAGAAAATATTAATTAATTTATCTTTTAATTTTTATAAAATCTTACAAAAAAATATAAAAATTATATAATTTATACAAAAAATTATATAAATTATATAAAATTTATAGATATATATATTTATCATTTAATATATATTATTTATTATTGGCGGGCCAGCCCGCGGACTAGCCCGCCCAGCCCCGCCGAAGCCCGAGGCCTGCGCGGGGTGGGCTTTTTAGGCCCGCCTCCTGGCGGGTTGAAAAATCGGAGCCCGCCCAGCCCTAGGCCGGCGGGTAATATTGCTGGCTCTACCTATAAGTCTTATTACGCGCGTCAGTGAGTTTATCGCCTAGAAACCGTCGCCTACCTGTATACTAGTGAATTTCACTGCTCACAGCAATTTGAAGAAGAAACGTCAAGATGAAATTCGAAAAGCCTAATCCACTCCCTTGCCTTTCACACTTCAACAATCTTACTTTTTTATACGTGTTCAATATTACATCTCGCTCGCCTGCAAGTAAACAAGAATATTCAACAAAAAGAAGTCAAATATAGCTAACGTAAAGATTTTCTAAATTTAATGACTTTCCATCACTGCGTTGAAACTCAACTTCTCTATAATCAACGATATTGAACGGTCGATGTACGTGTCTCGAAGTAGTTAAATTTGAACTTGATCATCAAATTAGATACGGTGACGTTGATGCCAACCTAAGGTCCAATGTGTGTGTGAATTAGTTATGTTGTTGTTTGACTATATCAGCGTTTATTACAGTTTTCTATTGGTCGGTGGCAACTGAGTATTCCTACCTATTTGACTATAAATGATTTCGGCTGCTAGAGGAATTTCTTCCGAAATAGTTAGCGACTTCTTTTATTAATTTATTTCGTAGTAAAATAAAACAAATCTATATTGTGAAGTGTCCGCCGTATATCTCATGAAAGTGGAACAATGTATAATTTTTTTTTTTCATCTTTTCTTTTCAATCCATATAATTCTGAGCTTTTTTACAAACATTTCGGGATAAATATTCTCATCGGCCAGTAAACGACCATAAAACGTACTTCAAATGTTAACAGTGTTGTATTCGACGGATCCATTCCCCTTATAATTGGCCTACAGAAATAATTAGTTGAGATTATTTGCTCCTTAATATTTTATTAATTAGTGCCCGGTTTCCTTGATGGACGGACTATTAACCATTATACTTATTGTGCCGGTCTCGTCTCTTGTTATTATTACACTACTCTCTGGTGATACTATAAATAGGTTATTATGTTGAGCCTTTCATAGGAGACTAAGGACACTCATAACACTCTATAAATAGAGTTATACATTAGGTCACGTATCAAACTCATAATTGTAGCGTATAATGCATACGTTTTTAACGATCGAACGGTACGCTGAATCAGTATAACGTGGGAGCCATAAAAGAAGTACACGGGTCTCTGTCACCTCTATAGAGCAAAAGAGGCTATCAGCGATGTCCGCGATCAACACAGGTAATTTATTAGTTTGAACTCATTTCGATTGTCTATTCAAGAAGATCCGCTTGATGGTTGTGATCTCACTTACGAATATCAAGACAACGTTATGAACACCGTGCGCTTCCGCATAACGGCGTAATCTCGCATACGAAACAAGCTTACCTTCGCCATGCTAAAGGATCTAACGGTTACGGTGATAACTCGAGTATGGGATAGAGATTACGTAATGGCGTAATGACCGAGATCCTTCAGATCGAACTATCAGATCTTACCAAATTTATACAAGAAGAGTATAAGAAGGATTAGAATTAACTCAACATTTATTGAAGTATTGAAGAGCACATATTAGGGTTTTGGCGACAAATTAGAGTTAAAAAGTTAATCCATTACAAAATTGATCCATTACCATCATACTTGAGAGGAGGTATGATTTTATTATTGAAGCCAAAAATCCCATATTTGTTAATCACAAAGAACTCTCAACGCGTGGGTCATGCATTTAAGCTCCAACAAGTTAAATGTGAAGTACGATAAAGACCGTTGATATTGAAAGCAACCTTACTACTACTTTCGGTAATGATAACTGTTGGGAATAACGAGCCTAAACTCGCCGGAATTAGGCCGGGAGACCGCCTGTCGGCCGGACGATCACAGGTCACTGAAGAATAGATTCTGCCCAGAATTATGCTAAGTGCCCAGATTCGTTGTGAACCGTCCGATCCTTCGCGCCATGATCCAATGGACAGAGTTTAATTCTGTAGGTTTGAATGAGAACCATCAGATTAACAGAGAAATGGATGGACGGCTGAGATTGAGCAGGTTCTTAAGAGAGTCGCTGCGATTATTAATTTAGGCTTGGGGTACAACCACTGATGCGCGTGGTACTGCCCGCCAATGCAGAAAGGCAGCTTTCATTATAAATACCAGAAACAGAGGTTCGACGGGGCATCTTCGAGAGCTCATAACTTTCTCTAGAGTGAGAACTAGAGAGAGTTGTAAACTAGAGATTTGTAGTAGACGTGGAGATCTGTAAATCTTTAGTTGGTGATTAATACAATCAGTGGCTCTGTTGGTCAGTGGACGTAGGTGAAGATCGCCGAACCACGTAAAATGCTGTTTTTGTTTTCTGTGTTTTCTGCTGCGGATTTTGATCAATTGAGCTGGCGATTGCTCGATTAGGTTAGATCGAAGCACACACACGTAAACACAGGTTAATTCCGAGTTGATCGGCGGTCGTAGATCAACAATTGGTGCAGTGAGCGTGGACGACGAGCTCGATCTTCGCGTTATGGCTGCGATGCGATTGGAATTGGACATCTTCAGTGGATCGAAGGATTTCGATGCCTGGAAGTTGAAGATGAAGGCTCGTCTGGTTGGTACGGCCTTGAGGAGTTGCTACCTAAGGATTCAAGTGCATCGAAGAAGGAAATCATCCGAATGAAGGCTCGAAGCATGTTGAATTTGAGTCTAGGCGACGATGTTCTGAAAAACGTGTTGGAGCAGACCACGACGGATAGAATTTGGAGGCGATTGAATGAGTTGTACCTGAAGAAGCCTAAGAAGTCGAAGAACGCTCCCTCGGAGATAATCTCACAGCTGCTCGATAATAGAACCGAGGCGATTTCGAGTTCGTCGGATGATTTGAAGTGTGTGAGGAGGAAATGGTTGAGTAGGAACGCGAATGACTCGAAGAAGGCTGTAGATAGGAAGCTTAGGAGGCCTCTGAGGTGTTACCACTGCCACGAGGAAGGCCACATTCGGAGGTGATGTCCACATCGAAGGCAAACGACGAAGCTCAAAGGTGATGTTCGAACGGTTGCCGTTTGTGATGATGTTGAGGTGGCTGCGGCTGTGGTTAGGTCCAACGGTGGAGCTGAAATCTTAAGGATATGTGGAGGTTTGGTTTCAGATCGAAAACCTGCGGGAAACCTTCGTCTTGAGGTGGAGAACGCAGCAATGGAAGGTACGAAAGTTGCTCAAATTTTAGAACTAAGTTTCGATATGGATTGTGCTGCAGATTCTGCTGAGGCTTTGAATGTATCTGAGCACAAGGCGAGTAAGGAATGGATCCTTGACTCGGGGTGTAGCTTTCACGTCACTTGCAAGAAGGAATGGCTGCGAGAATTCCAAGGAACGAAGCAAGGAACGGTGAAGCTAGCTGATGGGAAAACCTGTCAGGTTTTGGGCTGCGGTTCTGTGTATTTGAGGCTCAAAACGGGTGGTGTAAGGATTCTCAAGGATGTTAGGTTCGTGCCAGAGATGATGAGAAACATCATCTCGATCGGAGCCTTGGATGGGAGAGGATACACCACGAAAACTGCGGGTGGCAGAATTAAAATCCTGAAACAGGGTCGGCTGGTTTTGGGTGGACTTCGAAGGCATGGTTTATATGTCTTGGAGAGTTGTCAGGTGATGACAACTGGACCTAGGGAAACTAGGGAATGTCGTGGCTTGAATGATGCACAAGAGAAGCCACGCAGACCTCGGATTGAGGTGGAGAAAGGGCGGGCAAGACCCTTGGTTGTAGCAGTTTTCACAGAAATTGCTGTGGTGAATGTGGCGAAAGTGAGCTCAAATGGTGATGATTCTGAGCTCGAGGTGGAGGCGATTTCACCTGTTATGGCGAGTCCTATCAGGCCACGAGAGACGTCAAGCTCTGAGGTGGATGAAAGCTCGGATATGGAGGTCGAAACGGATGAAGAAAGTTCGACGAAAACTCGTGTTTCTGCTGAAAAAACAGAAACCGCTACTACTTCTATAGCTGATGCAGTGCGGGCTGCTGTTGTGCCTGTGAAAGAAGCCAAGGAGCAGTGCATGGCTAGCCGGTGGTGGGTCGGGAAACGGACTCATGTTGCTAGGATCGAAGAATCTTCAAAGGAAACGAAGATTGGAAACTCGAAAAGCGGAGTTGGTTCAAAGTGGGAGATTTCTATCTCGCTTGGGATCGACAAGGTCTCTTTCGAGGCTCGAAGCTCCTGAGGGAGCTTGATGACCAATAGAGCGGAGCTATGAATAGAGGTGGAGCATCGATTGAAGCTGCGGGAGGAATTACAGTTGGAATCCAAAAATTCCTGAAGCTGAAGAAAAGTGTGTGGGTGGTTCTGGTATGATTTTGTGGCGCATGTTGGTCGCGTGTTTGGGGTGCTACGGTGGAGCTTAGTGTTGGGATTGGGAGTTCTAGGCTCGAGGTGGAGTTTGCTGGGAATAACGAGCCTAAACTTGCCGGAATTAGGCCGGGAGACCGCCAGAAAGTCGGTCGGACGATCACAGTTCACTGAAGAACAGATTCTGCCTAGAATTATGCTAAGTGCCCAGATTCGTTGTGAACCATCCGATCCTTCGCGCCATGATCCAATGGACAGAGTTTAATTCTGTAGGTTTGACTGAGAACCATCAGATTAACAGAGAAATGGATGGACGGCTGAGATTGAGCAGGTTCTTAAGAGAGTCGCTGCGATTATTAATTTAGGCTTGGGGTACAACCACTGATGCGCGTGGTACTGCCCGCCAATGCAGAAAGGCAGCTGCAAGTTCATTATAAATACCAGAAACAGAGGTTCGATGGGGCATTTTTGAGAGCTCATAACTTTCTCTAGGGTGAGAACTAGAGAGAGTTGTAAACTAGAGATTTGTAGTAGATGTGGAGGTCTATAAATCTTTAGTTGGTGATTAATACAGTAGGTGGCTCTGTTGGTCCGTGGATGTAGGCGAAGATCGCCGAACCACGTAAAATGCTGTTTTCATTTTCTGTGTTTTCTCCTGCAGATTTCGATCAATTGAGCTGGCGATTGCTCGATTAGGTTAGGTCGAAGCACACACGCATAAACACAGGTTAATTCCGAGTCGATCGGCGGTTATAGATCAACAATTGGTGCGGTGAGCGTGGACGACGAGCTCGATCTTCGCGTTATGGCTGCGATGCGACTGTAATTGGACATCTTCAATGGATCGAAGGATTTCGATGCCTGGAAGTTGAAGATGAAGGCTCTTCTGGTTGAGTACAGCCTTGAGGAGGAGTTGCTACCTGAGGATTCAAGTGCATCGAAGAAGGAAATCATCCGAACGAAGGCTCGGAGCATGTTGAATTTGAGTCTAGGCGACGATGTTCTGAAAAACGCGTTGGTGCAGACCACGATGGATGGAATTTGGACGCGATTGAATGAGTTGTACCTGAAGAAGCCTAAGAAGTCGAAGAACGTTCCCTCGGAGATCATCTCACAGCTGCTCGATAATAGAACCGGGTCTATTTCGAGTTCGTCGGATGAGTTGAAGTGTGTGAGAAGGAAATGGTTGAGTAGGAACGCGAATGACTCGAAGAAGGCTCTAGATAGGAAGCTCAGGAAGCCTCTGAGGTGTTACCACTGCCACGTGGAAGGCCACATTCGGAGGTCATGTCCACATCGAAGGCAAACGACAAAGCTCGAAGGTGATGTTCGAACGGTTGCCGTTTGTGATGATGTTGAGGTGGCTGTGGCTGTGGTTAGGTCCAACGGTGGAGCTGAAATCTTAAGGATATGTGGAAGTTTGGTTTCAGATCGAAAACCTGCGGGAAACCTTCGTCTTGAGGTGGAGAACGCAGCAACGAAAGGTACGAAAGTTGTTGAAATTTCAGAACTCAGTTTCGATATGGATTGTGCTGCAGATTCTGCTGAGGCTTTGAATGTATCTGAGCACAAGGCGAGCAAGGAATGGATCCTTGACTCGGGGTGTAGCTTTTGTAGTGAATAATTTAGGTCTAAAATGAAGAAGGTTCTGTTGATTCATTTCGAGACCTAATTGAGACATTATTCATTTCATTTTGGATATTCAAATGAAATGTGTGACATGTGATCTGTCTATTTCTTTACTTTTATATAACCTATATTATATCTAGGTTATAGGATATAGGATATGATATAGAAAAAGTATACTATCCACGAATTTTTAATCGTGGATACATTTGTATCCTTAACATGCTGAAACGGCTTCCATTATTGGTATCAAACCAATAACGATTCATACAAGCTAAATCTTCTAATCGGTAATTAGGCCAAAGAAAGAGTCACGTCACTTGCAAGAAGGAATGGCTGCGAGAATTCCAAAGAACGAAGCAAAGAACGGTGAAGCTAGCTGATGGGAAAACCTGTCAGGTTTTGGGCTGCGGTTCTGTGTATTTGAGGCTCAAAACGGGTGGTGTAAGGATTCTCAAGGATGTTAGGTTCGTGCCAGAGATGATGAGAAACATCATCATCATCTCGATCGGAGCCTTGGATGGGAGAGGATACACCACGAAAACTGCGGGTGGCAGAATTAAAATCCTGAAACAGGGTCGGCTGGTTTTGGGTGGACTTCGAAGGCATGGTTTATATGTCTTGGAGAGTTGTCAGGTGATGACAACTGGACATAGGGAAACTAGGGAATGTCGTGGCTTGAATGATGCACAAGAGAAGCCACGCAGACGTCCGATTGAGGTGGAGCAAGGGCGGGCAAGACCCTTGGTTGGAGCAGTTTTCACAGAAACTGCTGTGGTGAATGTGGCGACCTCGAATTGTGATGATTCTGAGTTCGAGGTGGAGGCGATTTCACCTGTTATGGCGAGTCCTATCAGGCCACAAGAGAGTCAAGCTCTGAGGTGGATGAAAGCTCGGATATGGAGGTCGAAACGGATGAAGAAAGTTCGACGAAAACTCGTGTTTCTGCTGAAACATAGAAACCGCTACTGCTGCTATAGCTGATGCAGTGCGGGCTGCTGTTGTGCCTGTGAAAGAAGCCAAGGAGCAGCGTATGGCTAGCCGGAGGTTGGTCGGGAAACGGACTCATGTTGCTAGAATCGAAGAATCTTCAAAGGAAACGAAGATTGGAAACTCGAAAAGCCGAGTTGGTTCAAAGTGGGAGATTTCAATCTCGCTTGGGATCGACAAGGTCTCTTTCGAGGCTCGAAGCTCCTGAGGGAGCTTGATGACCAACAGAGCGGAGCTATGAATCGAGGTGGAGCATCGATTGAAGCTGTGGGAGGAATTACAGTTGGAATCGAAAAATTCCTGAAGCTGAAAAAAAGTGTGTGGTTCGTTCTGGTATGATTTTGTGGCACGTGTTTGGGCTGCTATGGTGGAGCTTAGTGTTGGGATTGGGAGTTCTAGGCTCGAGGTGGAGTTTGTTGGGAATAACGAGCCTAAACTCGCCGGAATTAGGCAGGGAGACTGCCGGAAAGTCTGCCAGACGATCACAGTTCACTGAAGAACAGATTCTGCCCAGAATTATGCTAAGTGCTCAGATTCGTTGTGAACCGTCCGATCCTTCGCACCATGATCCAATGGACAGAGTTAAATTCTGTAGGTTTGAATGAGAACCATCAGATTAACAGAGAAATGGATGGACGGCTGAGATTGAGCAGGTTCTTAAGAGAGTCGATGCGATTATTAATTTAGGCTTGGGGTACAACCACTGATGCGCGTGGTACTACCCGCCAATGCAGGAAGACAGCAGCAAGTTCATTATAAATACCAGAAACAGAGGTTCGACGGGGCATCTTCGAGAGCTCATACCTTTCTCTAGAGTGAGAATTAGAGAGAGTTGTAAACTAGAGATTTGTAGTAGACGTTGAGGTCTGTAAATCTTTAGTTGGTGATTAATACAATCGGTGGCTCTGTTGGTCCGTGGACGTAGGCGAAGATCGCCAAACCACGTAAAATGATGTTTTCGTTTTCTGTGTTTTATGCTGCGGATTTCGATCAATTGAGCTGGCGATTGCTCGATTAGGTTAGATCGAAGCATACATACGTAAACACAGGTTAATTCTGAGTCGATCGGCGGTCGTAGATCAACAATAACTTATAGGCCCAATGGGAACATATACATATATATACATTATATACGTGTTACGCCTTGTTATTTAAGTTGAATCTATTTCGGTGTTTAGTATCTATGACTCCCAATTTGGTCGGTGACATTTACCTGAAAACTATATTCAGATCAAACTGTTCATGATTTCGGCTGCATGAGAAGTAATGTTTGAATTAGCTGACCTGTTCTTTGTTTTGTACAAAGGAATTCATTTGTTGAGAAGTGCTCTCTTGGTATTTTCCGGCCAAATATCATCAAAGAAAGAGATATGGTTCTTTTATTTAATTCAACCATCATTAGTCAGTCAATAATAACAAACATATATCTTAGTGAATTAATTAGAAATTCGGGATACTATATATGCATCTTTTAACTTTGAAAATTAAAGATTCAAAACCTCATGAGATAAATCCAAGAGGAGTTTTGAAAATTATCATTTTAAATTAAAACATTTTTAAGCCATGGTTTAATAACACAAGAAGACAGACTTGTACGATAATAGGATAACATTTTTACACAGTCATCACAAATTTGTATTCCATCGTCGGTGCTTCTCATATATTTCACATACCAAGTCATTTTCCATAGTTTAAACTCGTTTGTTTGTTTTATTGCCAAATGAATTGATAATGAAAGTTCCCCAATTCGAATCATCTCGCTATGATTATATCTAACATCAATATGACATATATATATATATATATATATATATATATATATATATATCGAAAGAGGTATAATAGTGGTGAAAGCAAGGGGCGAATCCATAAATTTTTTATCGGGCCGTAATATAAAATTGGTGTTCGTAAAGAGATTAACATAGAAAATATATATTCATTTGAGGTTTTCCGAATGGAAAATTTATTCTTGAAATAGAATTTTTTCATTAAAACATATGAAATATACATCGTAAAAATTTTAAATTTAGTACAATCAACACAATCAATAAAAGACAAATAAAAAAAATCCTTGATGGAACTCGAACAACGACAACGGCTCAAATATTTTCTAAGCGTGATATGATTCGAGTTTATATAGAGAAAATAGAAGATTCTAGATAGATAATGAAACTATTAAAAAGTCAAAATTAATTTAATTATATATTAAAAATACTTAATAAACTAAAAGGCCTAAAATTTCTGAATGGTATTTTAATATACTTAAAAAAGTTAAGTCGTTAAGTATTGTTTAAAAGAATTCAAATTGTTATAGACTTCAAAAGAATAGAAAAGTTAAGAAGAATAAATACTAGTTAAAAGAATTAAAATGGTTGAAATTAGAGACTTAAAACGAATAGAAGAAAGTTAAAAAGGAATTAAAATTGCTGAATGTAACGAATAGAAAGAAAAGGTAAAAAGTAGAAAAATGAGACATTTATAATCGAAACGACAACCTTTGGGAATGTTAGAGCGTTCCAAATCCAAACCATTGTACTATACGCCTTCTTTGAAAAAAATACTATCAAAACGTTATATATCTCCACTAACGATCTATGTTATGTTAGTACTAAATATTTTGGAAATTTTCGCTGGGGCCCTGGCCCCCCGGGCCACCATGTAGATTCGCCCCTGGAAAACCCTATTCAGAGATTCAGTTGTATGCATGGAATTGTTTATATGCTTTATTACAAGCTCATCATCAACGACAAACTGGCTAAATTAAGGAGAATGATCATAAAATTCAATTCATAGCATATTGCATTGTATACTACGTACTCTCTCAGACACTCTTATTGATCTAGTACATCAACTGTACCACCGCTTCACTTTATAAGAACGAGGAAAAAAAGTTATCCCATTATTTAGCTAATACTTTGTGTTTAGTGCGTTTATTTGATCTGTTTTATTGAAAATTTCTGCTCACGAACACTAAAAAAATTAAAAGTTCCAAAGGAAAAACCCTGAATTTCCATGTTGAAGTCCACCATGGCCATCTTCATTCTCTTGGGTGCTCTTCGAATCAAAATATGGTGAATGTGCGGTATATATGTCACCAGGCTCGTGAAATCCTTCGTTCTCGAATGGATCGATCATCCCATCATTATTATATGCTAACGTATCGAGAAATGACCAATCAATTAAATCGACGTGCCCATCTTCATGTGAGTCCAACGTAAGCGATGCTTCAATATCCATAGATCTCGACGAATCTTGTTGCTCTAGCTGCTGATCAACGGTGCTTGAGCTATCTACCATAACCATATTATTATGCACACAAGTCACCGACAAATATGATATTAAGTACGCAAAATTTTAACTATGTGGAATGAAATTAACACGCATGGATAGAGCGCGACCTAGCTTCCTTTAATCTGCTGTTGTTAATAAATTATATAAAATTGAAAATTCGCTCACTCCCTTCAGGTTAACCTTTTAGGCAAAATGGTCATTCAACATATAGTGTGTTCAGTTAACATGTCATAAAAGTCGAGAGAAATATTTTATGGAGACGTACCGTTGAAAGAACAATTGGCATAGCGCTGCGCAACGAGTTGAATATCTTCGGGGCAAAGGCCGTCGGCCTCGGGAATATGGGGAGGATCGTCGGGGAAGTTGAAATTGGCGCGGGGCCCACGGAGGCAGAACAAGGCTGCGTCGAATGCTCGAGCAGCCTTCTCGGCTGAGGCGAACGAGCCAAGCCATATTCTTTCCCTACTGTTTGGGAGGCGTATTTCCGAGACGTACTTTCCCCACTTTCTCTTCCTCACCCCTCTGTAAACCTTATTATTATTGCTGCTTGTTTCCTTAACACCTTCGACGGCGCCATGTCCATCCATTAGCTATTAAACTTGTTGTTTTGGCTGTCTGAATGGAGAATGTTAGTTACGTTGTTGTCTGAAAAATAAAAGGTGTAGAAGTGTGTTGTTTATTTGGGAGCGACATGTATATATATATATATATATGCGAGTTTGAGTTGTTTAGTGCACCACAGTACAAAAATATTTATTAGAATTTTGCATCGCAATCATTAGTAGTGCACTTATCCGATGTGAGTAGGTCCAAGTGGCAAGTTATGACATGCATGCATGGAGGTCATGTATTTGAATCCATTTGGCCTTTTTTTTTAAGTTGATTATGAGGTTCAAATTCGGTTATATATGTCAGACAGTGCGGTTTAAATTCGATTCAGTAGTATGCGGCTGTGGGCGGTGAAGTCGGGCGTGCTTGGTCTCACATTATTGAATCCAAATAAAGCGTAGAGATAGTGTAAAAGTGGCTAATAAGGATGCGACGTATATCATCAACGAATTGAAATCGACGAAGCTGACGTTGTAGGGTCATAGCTACTTGATCACGTGCGTGAAATGAACCTCTTGAAATTTGTTACGTGTAATAATGATTATGCCTTCTTTGTATGAAATATTTAGCTGGTGAAATATTGCAATGTGACAAATGTACCTTTGAAGAACTCGTGAGAGGATGATTATGACTCTCTGTTACAGTACTAACAACCCAAGAAGCATCAGTTTGTGCCTTAAAATTCTCGCCAAACAACAAGTTCTAACTAACCCACGAGATCGTGACTTCTCGATTCATCACTACTACCTTGTTTGGCCTCTCGATTGCTGTCTTTATGGCCTTCCTTAGAGCAAACAAATTGTTTCCATATGATTTCATCAGTCGTCGAATTCTTTTTGCTTTTACTCATTCTCGCACTGAATCCAACTTCCTCGTATATTGGTTGTAAAAGAAAAATGCCTCATCTATTGAGATAAATGTCATCCCAGGTTTTGTCTTTTTTTTTCTGCAATTTGGGGTAAGTGCAAATGATCATCTCCCATAGATTCTTCCATTCTATCATGAAATATTATCAATTTTCAGCAACGAATTAAAAGCAAAAGCAACTATTGGATAGATCAATAAGATTATGGATGATCTGTTGCAAATAAAATATGGGGGTTTCAAGTAGACCAAGAGGCTTTAAGAGCATTAACATGAGAATAAAAGGTGGCTTTATTATAAGGATTTAATGGCTTCTTAAAGAGGACACTTGAAGAGGAAAAATGTGACTCTTGATGTAGCCAAAGAGAAAGCTATATGACTTCTCCTCCTTCTTCATAACTTGGGCATGAACTCTATAAATTCTCTATGTCCTAAATCAAAATTTGTGTGACAAATTTTAAGAGCAAGTTGAATCTTGTGGAAACTTCTTGAGCGATCATGAAAATGTTTCTTCAGGACAGTGTAAACACGCCTCTTGCGTCTACGAATTCAAGCCTATTTCCTTCATTTTCACATATATTCTCTACAATCCAAAGAAACGTTTTTCTATGGCATCTCCTGACTCGATTGAGGAAGAAATCCAAGGCCTCTTCAACAACGATCTTGATGGCAACATACATGGAAATCTTGGTGATGAAGAGGCGAACCAAGCGAATGGAAATCAAGAAGGAAATGGTGGGTTAGATCAAGGTGGCAATGGCCAAAAAAATCAAGGGAATCTGCCAAAATTCAACGCTCCACAACAAGGTATTCCAACAAATCCATATGGAGTTCATGAGCATCGCTTCTATCTTCCACTTTGTCCCGACATTTCACAAATTAAGAAGTTCTCCGGCGAGAACTACAAGATGTGGAAGGAACGGATCTTTTGCTTGCTTGACGTATATGGCGCTGCATGAGCACTAACCACCCCGAGAAACGAGGGAAACAACCTTATTTGGGAGCAAGCAAACAAGATATGTCGTAATACTATCTTTCAACTCTCAGTAATTCTCTCTTTGAGGTCTATATGAACCACAATGATGCTAAATTCATGTGGAAGTCTCTAATGATTAAGTATATGGCTGAAGATGCCGTCAAGCAAAAATTTGCTTGTTTGAGTTTTTATCGATGGGAGATGAAAGAACATAAAGAGGTTCATGTGCAGATAAATGAGTATTTGCACTTGCTTGATGGGCTAAAGCTCGAAAATATTGTTCTTCCCGATGCTTATGTTGCCGAGTTGCTTATTCAGAAGCTTCCACCTTCGTGGAATGACTACAAGCAACAACTTAAGCATAAGAACAAGAGGATGGGCTTGGAAGAGGTGATTAAAACATGTGCAAATTACATGTCAGGCCCACTTAACATATTTTCATTAGATTTTAGGACCCAATAACGTTTGAAATAGAGATAAGGATCTATTTGAAGTTTGGTTTTAGAGTTAAGGACCAATTTTGAAAAAAATGACGCATTTGTCCCTGCCTGTGTGAGGAAATTACACAGAACTGCCATCGCCTTCTTCAACCATGACGAAGTGGTATACACTGTACATGAAGTGGTACTGTAGACCCATGAAGTGGTACGGGTGAACAGTGAAGTGGTACTGTAGACCCATGAAGTGGTACTGGTGAACAGAGAAGTGGTACAACATTTGTATACCCATGAAGTTGTACTGTTGACCAGAGAAGAACTGGTACGGGAGACCCATGAAGTGGTAATGTTGACACAGAGAAGTGGTACAACATTTTGTAGACCCATGAAGTGGTATTGTTGAACCGAGAAGTGGTACAGAAGAATTCTTAAGTGTTTCTGCAGAAATCGGGTAAATATTTGCACAAGAAACACATAAGAGTTCTTCTGTACCACTTCTCCGTTCAACAATACCACTTCATGGGTCTACAAAATGCTGTACCACTTCTCTGTGTCAACAGTACCACTTCATGGGTCTCCCGTACCAGTTCTTCTCTGGTCAACAGTACCATTTCATGGGGTCTACAAATGTTGTACCACTTCTCTGTTCATCAGTACCACTTCATGGATCTACAGTACCACTTCACTGTTCACCAGTACCACTTTATGGGTCTACAATACCACTTCACTGTCCACCCGTACCACTTCATGGATCTACAGTACCACTTCCTGTTATGTTGCGCTGGATACCACTTCATGCGCGCTGGATACCGCTTCATAACTATTCTTTTATGATGGTATTTTCTGTTAGGGAGTTTGCCCTCGGAATGCCATACGAGGAATAAGAATAGTATTGGGCGCACAATGATGTATAGGTCGATAGACAGTTTTATTGTGTATACTGTTAAAATAAAGTAGTGAATATTATTTTCATTATAATAAAGGCATTATTATTTATTTATCAAATTTAAAGTCTGCTTGGCATCTGGCGGTGCGATAAATAAATAACACCTGAATGTTTGAGTTGGACGTCTGATTCTCGTGGGGACGAGGGAGGAGACACCGGACAGCCCTTAATCTCAGAATTAAATAAAAAGTCCGTAAGTCTAAGGATTTTAAGTGGGTGACTAGATATCCGAATATGACTTATTCATTGACGACCACATAGTATCGGTAGTGTCACCGATTACCTGAGAGGTTGTGGGTCGTGATGGAGATATTGGTGATCAGAGAGATCGCGTATTCGGACATTCGGCTCGTATTCGTCTCGATCACATGACTAGGATGTTGTCAATGATTGAACGAATGACTATAGCAGCCTCAGACCGATAGGGTCACTGACGGATTTGCTTTCGCGATTTCGATTTGTCGCTAGTTGGCTAGGTCCGCAAGTGTTCGGAAATGGGACACGGGCCAGCGACGAAACGCAACTGACTTTACGGAGGTGATTGCCGGGCTTTGACTGCTATCGGGATTCACAACCTATATTCGTATAGGTTAACGTCCTATGAGGTAATTGGAGAACGACGATTGTAAAGCCTTCGGCCGAAGCTTAGAAAGCTCGCTCGTATTAGATACGGAGCGGAGTTTAAAAATCGGTTGGGTCTCGATTATAACATAGAGTTAGGTCAGTGAGTTTGACATTTACATGGCTCTCACCTAACGGGACGCAAGTGAAAGGCGTAAGAGGTATTTAAATGTATACACTGTAGTCGGTTCGCCCGAATTTCGATTAGATCAAAATTCGTTCTCAACTGGGATCTGTTCGGTACCGCGGGATAGGCTAGGCGAATACCGTGACTCGTGGATTCCTTCCATGCCAGTTGAGGGACCTAGAGAGTCGCGCTTAAAAATGGTAATGAACTTGAACGAAAACGGCGGGCTTTTCTCTAGAACCTAACGAATGCGATTCGTTGAGGTAGTGGCATAGTTGACACGAGGTGTCGATGATTTAGTTAAATTCCGGTGACGGTCACGGGAATAATTAGGACTTGAGATTGTCTTAAGTGCTTAATTAATTAACTAAATGAGGCTCAATTGTAAATAAAATAATTAGATTGGATTTAATTATTTTATTACTTAAAATTGAGGGACTAAATTAAGAATTTAGAAACCTCGGGGGCCGAAATGGAATTACTTGAAATATGCATGTTGACTTGATGGTCTTGGACATGTGTCAATTCCATTGCATGCCACATAAGGAAGAGGTGGCATGTGAGTCACACTCTTGGCCTATTTTAAAGCATGACAAGTGTCTTGAGAAATTAATAAACTTATTGTAGTGGAATTTTACTACAAAAATTTTGGAACATGCAAAAATGGTAAAAAGATCTAACGTGAGTGTGCTCTAAGATTGTGTACTTTGTATTATGCTCTCAACTTGCCATATTACCCAACAAATGAGATAGAGAATTAGAACAAAGAACAAAAGTGAGCTTAACTCTTGAACTTCTCAAGCACACGTCAAGCCCCGAGTTCGTTTGACGAAGCCCACCGCCCGAACCGAACTGCATCTAGCCATCGGGAGCAGTCTCGGAGGTTCGATCAAGATCATACCGGCGTGACAATCTAGCCCGGAAGCCCCGGGAGCCAGACGAGGCGCAGTGACTCTCATCCGAGGTGTAATCACGTACGCCGAAGGTATATTTCGAACCCTACTGATTTGATTTTACGAAAAATACCAAATGATATCGGAATGATTCAAAAGACCCCTCGTTGCGATCGTCGGGAAGTGTAGAATCAATTTGGAAAATTTGGTATTGATTGGAAATCATTTGGTTGTCAAACTGTCGAAAGGCGGCAGACTGCCGCTTTAGTCGAATTGATAATTTCGAACCACTGATTTGATTTTGTAAAAAATACAAAACGACATCGGAATGATTCGAAAGACCCTTCGCTACGATCGTTGGGAAGTGTAGAATCAATCTGGATGGTATCGATCGGAAATCGTTTCGGTCGCCAAATAGTCAAAACACTGTCGGCTGCCGCTTTGTTCGAACTAGTTTGGAACGAAATTATTAATTCGAATAAATTTGTAATAAATTCGAATTTAGGAAATTCGAATTAGACATGGTCTCCTGAGGCTCAGGGCAGTATCTTGAGCCCTCGGGAGAAGCCGAAGGGCGCTAGGTCGAATTTAGATGTTGGAAATCGAAAATTTGGCACCATACGCCGCTCGGTTCAAGACGCACTTCCGCTATCGCCACGTTGCGTTGTTCCGGGGCCGGCGTCGATTAATCAGACCCACCCCAACGGTGGTATCAGAGATACGGCTCATGCATGGTTCGACCGAAGGCCTCGAAAGCCGATGTGGCGAACGAACGGTCGACGTAGTTTGGAGACTATCGTCGCTCGTGACGTCGGTCGGGCACCCGGCGTCAAAATTCTATGTTGCATGTTTATGTGGGACAATTATGCGGGCTTAGGTTCTAACCGGGTTATTTGTTTAAGGGTCGTTTGTTGCCCCCCGGTATGTACATGGATTACGGGTTGTTCGGGAAATAATTCCCCCCGTGTTGTATTTTATCGCTTTATTAGATAAGTTAGATAAAATGACGGCCGTTCGACGCAAGGCGAGATTGGAGGGTTCGACGAGCCGCGTGACGACGAGTCGACGTTTGGAGATCAAAGACCCGGTTGTTTTACGACCCATGTAATAGGACCAGTTTAGAAATAGCCCGCGCATTTGTCCATTTAAATTGCTTTCCTAGGGTTAGGAATTTAATTAACACATTTATGTGCTCGTGCTTAATTTTTTATTTGCTATGAGAATACAAACTCCCATAAAATACTAAGTGAGTAAAGGGATTGGATGCCCTGTCTTCTATCAAGCTCGGGTTAAGTTGTTACGAAACCTAAATGCAAGGTTTGGTTCCGGGTATGCCGGCGCCTTGCATTTGTTTTCATTTCGATTTGCTCGTGTGCGTTAGCGCCGCTCGCCAAGACCACACTTTGCGGTAAAACGTACGGTTCAAGTGTGCGGTTTTGAGCAAAGTTGATAGGTCGCACTTAGACAGTCACACCGCCTTGTTCCGAATTTGCCGGCGGGGGTCCCTGACTGAGACAAAGATAGTTGAGACATTCGACGAGGTCGGATTCGTGCGGAGCACGACTTCGTGGGCCGCTGCAAATCAATAAAACGACAGAGGTTGAGGTTTGCATCCGCCCACGGGGACATCAACTCCACTATCGAAGTTATCAATGAAACTTCCAAAACATCCAATGGGAGAATATGGAGTTTATGAAAGATAGTGGGAGTAAAATGGAATAGAAGTCCTTGTTCGCATTTGATGATCTATACAAACGACTTAATATGCCTTTTATTTTCTGCAGCTTTTTCTCTCAGTGTTAATTATGTCCACCGCTTTAAACATACTGCTCAAGGAGAATAGGTTGACTAGGTCGAACTATTCAGACTGGCTTCGCAACCTAAGGATTTTCCTTCAGATTGAGAACCTAGTGTATATCCTTGACTCCGAGTTGCCGCCGGCCCCAGGGGCGCGGGCAACCGAGCAGGCTCGTGCCACTTATGACAAGCGACTGCGCGACGAGCAGCTCATAAAGGCTCATGTCCTCGGATCGATGAGTAACACGCTGCAGCGTAGCCATGAGGGTATGGCTGACGCTCGAGCGATGGTTCAGCATCTGAAAGAGCTTTATGGTGAGACGTCAAGGACAGCTCGCTATGCGGCTTCGTCGCAGCTCTTCCGATCGAGGATGTCTGAGGGTGAGAACGTCGGTGAACATGTTATGAATATGATCAAACGATCGAGAGATTGGAGACTCTTAATTTCCGATTTGATCGGGAATTACAAAACGATCTCATCTTGCAGTCTCTGCCTCCGTCCTTCAATGCGTTCATAGTGTACTATCATCTGAACGGCATGACGCTGACGCTTCCTGATCTGATGAATCACTTAGCAACGGCGCAAGGTCAGATAAAGAGGGCAAAGCAGACTGCACTTGTCGCCACCTCTTCGAAGCCCCAGAAAGGCAAAAAGAAGAAGGGCATCAAGCTCAAGCCAACAGGGAAGGTTTCTAAGAAGAACAAAACTTCTGGGAAATCGAAGCAGACCGTGTAAAGCCGACGGATAGGTGTCTGCATTGCGGTGCGCTGGGCCACTGGAAGCTCAAGAGTGAGCAGGCTGCATCAGGTAAGGAACTTTATGTTTTAGAAATAGTTTGTTCTTCATCTGTATACTCTACTTCCTGGATATTGGTTTCGGGAGCTAGTACTCACATTTGTGTGTCCACGCAGGGTCTGGGACCAAGTAGAGCGCTTGGGGAGCGGGAGATCGAGGTCAGAGTGGGAAGTGGGGATAGTCTCTCGGCAAGCCACGTCGGATCAAGATCTCTTGTTTTGTTATCTAGGCATGTGTTGCATTTGTACGATTGTCTTGTACTCCCGACGGGTTTTAAGAACATCGTCTCCATTCCTGTTTTGAGCAGGAATGGTTATGTATTTAATTTTAATAATAATACATGCCACATTATGTATCGGAATAAAAATGTTGGCAACGCGACACTGTTTAATGGTTTGTACTATTTAAACACCCAGAACGACGTATCTGTGTATACTGTCACAAACAAACGAAAGTCAGGAATAAATGCGAGGTACTTGTGGCATCTTCGATTAGGGCATGCTGGAGAACGCAAGATCCACGAGTTGGAGAAAAACGGGATTTTGAAACTGTTGGGATCAGATCCCTATCCGACTTGTGAGTCGTGCCTCCAAGGTAAAATGACCCGATCACCCTTCACCGGGACATTTAATAGAGCCACGGAAATTCTCTGTTTTATTCACACGGACGTTTGCGGGCCATTCAATGTGAAGGCTCGGGGTGACTTCCACTATTTTATTACCTTCACGGATGATCACAGTCGTTACGGACTCATGTATCTGATGAGGTATAAAGCTGATGCACTTGAAAAGTTCAAGGAGTATAAGGCTTTGGTGGAAAAACAAACATCGGAACTCATTAAAGCCATTCGATCGGATCGAGGAGGCGAGTACATGAGTGTCGAGTTTGACCAGTTCTTGAAGTAGAATGGTATATTATCACAGATGACTCCGCCCGGCACGCCACAATTGAATGGCGTGGCCGAACGTAGAAACCGAACTTTATTAGATATGGTTCGTTCTATGTTAAGCTATACGGATTTACCGATGTTATTGTGGGGATACGCGCTTTTGACAGCGGCTTATACCATAAACCGATGTCCCTCGGAGTTTGTTAACAGCATTCCGTATGAGATATGGACTGGTCGTTTACCCAGCTTATCACATATTAGGATTTGGGGTTGCCCGGCCTTTGTGAAAAAGTTGAAAGCAGACAAATTGGAGTCTAGGTCTCTGAAAGGTCGTTTCATAGGTTACCCTGAAGACTCTATGGGGTACCTATTCTATTTTCACGATGATCAGAGGATCGTTGTGGGCCTACACGCACATTTTCTCGAGGAAGAGTTCATTCGAGATTGTGGCTTTGGCCGAGAGGTCACTCTCGAGGAGCAGTCGACCGAAACGCCCTCACAGGATTTGGAATCGGATGGTCCGAGCGAAGCAGTCTTGCGACGATCTGAAAGGGTGCCACACCAACCAGAGAGATATGGCATGTCACACGTCGAACACGATTATGTTGCGACTAGGGGTCTTCTAAGAGAAGATCCGGCTACTTTCGATCAAGCTATATCCGATGTTGACTCAACGAGATGGATTGAAGCTATGCGGGCTGAGATGGACTCAATGTACTCCAACAAAGTCTGGACTCTTGTGGACCTACCGAGCGGTTCTAGACCAATTGGTTATAAATGGATCTACAAGAGAAAGATTGGATCTGACGGACAAGTTGAGACATACAAGGCCAGGTTGGTGGCCAAGGGCTATAACCAAAAAGAGGGAGTCGACTATGAGGAGACTTTCTCGCCCGTAGCCATGATCAAGTCTATCCGAATATTGCTCGCGATAGCTGCGCACTATGATTATGAGATTTGGCAGATGGACGTCAAAACGGCGTTCCTTAATGGATTCCTCAAGGAGGAGATCTATATGGAGCAGCCAAAAGGTTTTGAGTCGCATGCAGATGCTCACAAAGTGTGCAAACTGAATCGGTCCATTTACGGACTGAAACAGGCCTCTCGTAGCTGGAACCTACATTTCGATGAAGCCATGTGTCTACAGAAAGAGCAGTGGGAGTATGGTGTCGTTCCTTGTATTGCACGTGGATGATATCCTTTTGATAGGAAACGACATCGGGATGCTCTCGTCGGTGAAAGCGTGGCTTTCAACCGAACTCTCCATGAAAGATCTGGGAGAAGCGACGTATATACTTGGTATTCGCTTGTTCAGGGATCGACCGAACAGAACGATCGGCTTATCTCAGGCCATTTACTTAGAGAAAATCCTGAAGAAATTCAGAATGGATGACTCTAAGAGAGGGTTCTTACCTATGCGACATGGGGTCCATTTATCGAAATCAATGTCACCTCAAAGTGAGGAAGACCGACGACGGATGAGTGGGATACCCTATGCGTCTGCAGTGGGTAGTCTGATGTACGCGATGTTGTGTACACGGCCGGACATTGCCTACGCTGTGAGCGTGGTTAGTCGGTTTCAGGCAAACCCAGGGAAGGACACTGGACTGCCGTTAAGAATATCTTTAAATACCTTAGACGGACTAAAGACTTAACGCTTGTCTATGGAGGAGCGGGACTAGAAGTAGAAGGTTACACCGATTCGGACTTCCAGTCGGACGTGGATGACCGAAAATCTACTTCAGGTTTTGTATTCGTGCTCAACGGTGGGGCAGTGTCTTGGAGAAGCTCCAAGCAAAGCACGACTGCCGATTCCACGTATGAGGCAGAGTACAAAGCAGCCTCAGAGGCAGCTAAAGAAGCTGTTTGGATGAAAAAGTTCTTGGAGGAACTTACTGTGGTACCAGTTGCGGACAGACCGCTTACACTTTGGTGCGATTATAGCGGTGCAGTCGCGCAAGCAAAGGAACCACGATCTCATAGCAAGTCCAAACATATCGAGAGAAAATATCACGTACTACGTGAGTTCATTGAAAACGGGATGGTCGCCGTGCAGAAAATCGCCACCGCGGAGAACATGGCGGACCCACTCACGAAGCCCTTGTCCCAGGAAGTTATGGAACAACATCTGGACAAGATGGGGCTACGATACCATTGTGACTGGCATTAGGTGCAGCACATGGCATTCGAGTGCAAGTGGGAGGCTGTTAGGGAGTGTGCCCTCGGAATGCCATACGAGGACTAGGAATAGTATTGGGCGCACAATGATGTATAGGTCGATAGACAGTTTTATTGTATATACTGTTAAAATAAAGTAGTGAATATTATTTTCATTATAATAAAGGCATTATTATTTATTTATCGAATTTAAAGTCTGCTTGGCATCTGGCGGTGCGATAAATAAATAACACCTGAATGTTTGAGTTGGACGTCTGATTCTCGTGGGGACGAGGGAGGAGACACCGGACAGTCCTTAATCTCAGCATTAAATAAAAAGTCCGTAAGTCTAAGGATTCTAGGTGGGTGACTAGATATCCGAATATGACTTATTCATTGACGACCACATAGTATCGGTAGTGTCACCGATTACCTGAGAGGTTGTGGGTCGTGATGGAGATATCGGTGATCGGAGAGATCGCGTATTCGGACATTCGGCTCGTATTCGTCTCGATCACATGACTATGATGTTGTCAATGATTGAACGAATGACTATAGCAGCCTCAGACCGATAGGGTCACTGACGGATTTGCTTTCGCAATTTCGGTTTGTCGCTAGTTGGCTAGGTCCGCAAGTGTTCGGAAACGGGACACGGGCCAGCGACGAAACGCAACTGACTTTACCGAGGTGATTGCCGGGCTTTGACTGCTATCGGGATTCACTGCCTATATTCGTATAGGTTAACGTCCTATGAGGTAATTGGAGAACGACGATTGTAAAGCCTTCGGCCGAAGCTTAGAAAGCTCGCTCGTATTAGATACGGAGCGGAGTTTAAATAATCGGTTGGGTCTCGATTATAACATAGAGTTAGGTCAGTGAGTTTGACATTTACATGGCTCTCACCTAACCGGGACGCAAGTGAAAGGCGTAAGAGGTATTTAAATGTATACACTATAGTCGGTTCGCCCGAATTTCGATTAGATCAAAATTCGTTCTCAACTGGGATCTGTTCGGTACCGCGGGATAGGCTAGGCGAATACCGTGACTCGTGGATTCCTCCCATGCCAGTTGAGACGGACCTAGAGAGTCGCGCTTAAAAATGGTAATGAACTTGAACGAAAACGGCGGGCTTTTCTCTAGAACCTAACGAATGGGATTCGTTGAGGTAGTGGCATAGTTGACACGAGGTGTCGATGATTTAGTTAAATTCCGGTGACGGTCACGGGAATAATTGGGACTTGAGATTGTCTTAAGTGCTTAATTAATTAACTAAATGAGGCTTAATTGTAAATAAAATAATTAAATTGAGGGACTAAATTAAGAATTTAGAAACCTCGGGGCCGAAATGGAATTACTTGAAAATATGCATGTTGACTTGATGGTCTTGGACATGTGTCAATTACATTGCATGCCACATAAGGAAGAGGTGGCATGTGAGTCACACTCTTGGCCTATTTTAAAGCATGACAAGTGTCTTGAGAAATTAATAAACTTATTGTAGTGGAATTTTACTACAAAAATTTTGGAACATGCAAAAATTGTAAAAAGATCTAACGTGAGTGTGCTCTAAGATTGTGTACTTTGTATTATGCTCTCAACTTGCCATATTACCCAACAAATGAGATAGAGAATTAGAACAAAGAACAAAAGTGAGCTTAACTCTTGAACTTCTCAAGCACACGTCAAGCCCCGAGTTCGTTTGACGAAGCCCACCGCCCAAACCGAACTGCATCTAGCCATTGGGAGCAGTCTCGGAGGTTCGATCAAGATCATACCGGCGTGACAATCTAGCCCGGAAGCCCCGGGAGCCAGACGAGGCGCAGCGACTCTCATCCGAGGTGTAATCACGTACGCCGAAGGTATATTTCGAACCCTACTGATTTGATTTTACGAAAAATACCATATATCGGAATGATTTGAAAGACCCCTCGTTGTGATTTTCGGGAAGTGTAGAATCAATTTGAAAAATTTGGTATTGATTGGAAATCATTTCTTGTCAAACTGTCGAAAGGCGGCAGACTGCCGCTTTAGTCGAATTGATAATTTCGAACCACTGATTTGATTTTGTGAAAAATACCAAACGACATCGGAATGATTCGAAAGACCCCTCGTTACGATCGTTGGGAAGTGTAGAATCAATCTGGAAAATTTGGTATCGATTGGAAATCATTTCGGTCGCCAAATAGTCAAAACACTGTCGGCTGCCGCTTTGTTCGAACTAGTTTGGAACGAAAATAGAAATTCGAATAAATTTGTAATAAATTTGAATTTAGGAAATTCGAATTAGACGTGGTCTCCTGAGGCTCAGGGCAGTATCTTGAGCCCTCGGGAGAAGCCGAAGGGCGCTAGGTCGAATTTAGATGTTGGAAATCGAAAATTTGGCACCCTACGCCGCTCGGTTCAAGACGCGCTTCCGCTATCGCCACGTTGCGTTGTTCCGGGGCCGGCGTTGATTAATCGGACCCACCCCAACATTTTCGTCAGTCAACCTTTATTCTATGTTAAATTCTTAAATAGGTCCTTAAAACTATATTAATTCTGACAGGGGCCTGAATCCTATTTGAAAAAAATATTGGGGCCTGAATTCAAATCGTCCCTTAAAACATATCATGATAGAGTCAAGCCATCGCAAACAAGTCCACGTGGTGGACCAAGGAATCCAATTCCAAAGCCAACTTGGTAGAGGACAAGGGAAAGAAGCCCGATGTCTCCAAGAGGGATGAAAACCTCAAAAGGTAACAAATTTCTTAAGCCAAGATCAAATTTTTCTAACAAGAAAAAAGGCTTTTGCTTTCTATATGGCAAATTAGGCCACCATGCGGCTCAATGCCCCAAAAGGGCAACCGAGGCAAAGACACCATATGAAAACAACAAAAACAAGGCTAATCTTGTTAATGAGATCGAAGAAGTCTTCGCCGGGGTAATAACCGAAGCATTTGTAGCCACCTCGGCTAGCACTTGGCTAGTGGATTCTGTGGCCACCAAGCATATTTGCAAAGAAATGAATGCATTCATGAACTATGGAGAGGTCTTTCTAGGCGACTCTAGCAAAGCGCCTATCGTTGGAAAGGGAAAAGTTGATCTCAAGCTCACAAGTGGGAAGGTACTCCCTCTCAATGAGGTGCTTCATGTTCCAACCATAAGAGCTAACCTTCTCTCGGTTCCTAGCCTATATGAGAAAGGAATTTGAGTGTCATTTGAGAGTGGAAAGGTAATCTTAACCAGAACAATGTGTTCATTGGAAAAGGTTATCGTAACAATAATTTACTTGTACTCAATGTTGGTTCTCAAATGAATGAACGTGCATATTCTTATGCTTACATCGTCGAGTCATATGAAATATGGCATCAAATATTGGGCCATGTAAACAAAATTTATTTAAAGAAAATGACTGAAAAGAAAGTCTTAGAAATGTCCATTTTGAAAGCACAAACAAATGTGAGGTTTGTGTTGAGTCAAAATTACCAAAAAGGCATTTTCTAACGTGGAAAGAAAAACATGACCACTTGAACATATTCATAGTGATTTGGGAGATTTAAAATATGTGAAACAAGAGGAGGTAATAATTATTATATTACCTTTATTGATGATTTTCAAGGTTCGCAAAAGTGTATCTTCTAAAACACAAAGGTGAGGCCTTCAAAAAATTCAAGATATATAAAAACGAAGTTGAGAACCAACTTGGGGTTAAAATAAAAAGGTTACGAACCGATCGAGGTGGTGAATTCATTGTTATGAACAATTTTGTGAATAACATGGAATAATCCATCAAGAAACACCACCATACTCGCCTCAATCTAACGGCGTTGCCGAGAGGAAAAATAGGACCCTAAAGGAAATGATGAATTCAATGTTATTGCAATCAAGCGCTTATGAGAATCTTTGGGGGGGGGGGAGCTATTTTAACGGCTTGTTTTCTTCAAACCGAATTCCTCACAGAAAAATAGGCAAAACACCATATGAGCTTTGGAAAGGCTATGCGCCTAATGTGAAATATTTCAAAGTGTAGGGTGTTTTAGCCAAGGTATTATTGCCTGAACCAAAGAAAAGAAAATTGGGTTCTAAAATCAGATATGATGGACGAAAATTGGGTTTAGCCAAGGTTATGCTGAAAATACGGCCGTAGATTTTAATTATAAAATCAGATGTGATGGACGAAAATACAATTACGGAGTCAAAGAATGCCGAATGTTTTGCGCACATCTTTCTTTAAAACAATTAAGGGAGAATGAACTTGATGTATTACAACAAGTTGAACCACATAAAAATGAGGTGGACGAAAATTTGGGAAAAAAGGAAGGAGAATCCCTAATAATTTTGGAGGAGATTTTTATCTCTATATGGTTGAAATGAGAACCAAAGAATTATCAAGAAGCTATTAATGCTCCAGATGCAGATAAGTGGAAAGAAAGTATTAAATCAGAGCTAGACTCAATCTTGAGTAGTGAAACTTGGGACTTGGTGGACTTATCCCTAGGTTCAAAACCTATTGGAAGCAAATGGGTTTTTAAAAAGAAGTTCTTGCCTAATGGAGATATCAAAAGATATAAAGCGAGATTGGTTGTGAGAGAATTTACGCAGAAAAAATATTGATTATTTGATACTTCTCTCCTGTAACAAGGATAGCCTCTATAAGAGTGCTCATGTCCATGGCTGTTATTTTTAATCTGGTTGTTCTTCAAATGAACGTTAAAATAGCCTTTCTTAATGGAGAGCTCGAAGGAGAAATCTATATGTGGCAACCAGATGGTTATAAAATCAGAGGGCTTGAACATAAAGTTTGTAAGTTGAAAAAGTGTTTATATGGCTTGAAACAAGCACCTAAACAATGGAACGAGAAAATGGATAAAACCTTAAGAGAAGAAGGTTATATTCATCGATAGTAGATCGATGTGTCCATGTGAAAAGAGAGAATTCTCAATGTGTAATCATAGCTCTCTATGTGGATGATATGCTAATTCTTGTACAAATCAAGAAATAGTAAATGTGACAAAATCTTTTCTGTCAAGTAATTTGATATGAAAGATTTAGGAGAAGCTAAACTAATACCTGGTGTAAAGATCTTGAGGACAAATAATGGTATCATGCTAGCTCAAGATCATTATATTGAAAAGTTCTTGAAAAAGTTTGGGTACTTTGACCTAAAACCGAGCACTCCTCATGATGCAAGCGTTGAGCTTATGAAAAATAAAGGAGAACCAAAAGCTCAAGTTAAGTATGCACGTATAATAGGAAGCTTACTTCATCTAGCCAACTATACGAGACCAGATATAACATATGTTGTATCACGATTAGGAAGATACACTAAAACCCTAGTGATAATCACTGGGAAGCTTTGATGAGGTTGATGAGATATTTAAAAGGAACAATTAACTTTGGTATATTCTATAGTGGATTTCCTCAAATTATTGAGGGTTATAGCGATGCAAGTTGTGGCAGCCCCGCCTTCCACCACTACTTTCTTAACTAGTTTACGTAACTAGTGTCGTAGAACAGAAAAGGACGATACGAAATTTCGTATAAAATTTTTCCTTTCATAAAAAGGAATCATAACTGTTCCTACAAAATCATCATGGGTCCTATTTACATAGGAAAGAGCGCATGCGGGTCAAAATAAATCTATCTACTGGGCCTCCACGAGGTCGCATCCATGCACACACTTCCATCTCAAAAGCCCCCGGAAGCTTCAAAAGTTGGCCTCACCGTGAAAATGATCACGTACCGTGATCGCGGGGTCCTACAACACATAAAAACGTGGAATGACCTTATAAAGCTCAGTAAGTGAAAACCATGCATGAAATGCACGTGACCTAAATAGCGAAGGCATTCGTGCCAATGCTATCTACTTCTCACATCTTTCTCATTCCTTGACTTCATATTTGGGCCCCTTCGGCTTTCAATCTTACTATGCACCATATAGAGCTCAAACCCCTAAGGGTACAAATAAGTGGCAGTACACACACTGGGAGGCTAAACCCGAGTACTCAATCTGTGCTAAACCCTATGGTGCCTTTCAATCCCAATGTGGTCCACACTGAGAGGCTAATAATGCCTTTCAATCCCAATGCGTTCCCATTGAGAGGCTAACCCGGGCACACAAATTTCGTTTAACCCTAAGGCGCCTTTCCATCCCAATGCAGTCTGACACGCGGGCGCTTCTCACTGGTAGCTTACAGCGAGGTTGCCAACACTCGAGGTTCCCTCGGTGCCGCTCATACCCTCGAGTCGCATCCTCCAGGTTGCATCTCCCGCTCGGGGTATTTACCTGCCTCTCGTGAATCAGGCAGTCGGCCTCGTGAATCGCCGTAATATATTTCCCCTACCTTTCGTGAATCAGGTAATTCGGCCTCGTGAATTGCCGTGGTAGCATAGAAGAGCCGTGACTCATCATTGAGTCGACACAAATGACCATATCGGCAAATATACAAATCGCTTTCAAGCGATCTTATACTCATGCACGCTATCTCCTGACTCTCATACTAGTCGTGCGTGCACATGCGCATGTCATGAGTATGCGTATCATGTCATCGTATAACAAAAATTAAATCACGTAGGAACTCACATAATATCATATAAGCACATAGACACGTCACATAAAATCATAAAAGCATATAACACGTAATTTCATGCACATAAAAATTATGTGTTGTAGTTGCGATTTCCACTTACCTGGTATCCTTAGCTTATCGTACGGTTAGTCGCTAACCTTCAAACCCTAAGTATAGAAACATATAAAATTAGGGTTTGTTAGTCTAGTTATAATTTCCCGAAATTGGCTTAATTTGAAAACCCTAGTTTCGACTTCCATGAGTTTCGAAATCTTAAATTTCGAACTTTGTCTTAAATCGGAGAAATATCATTTCGAAGTTCATAAAGATCTCGACATAGGTTAAATGGATCTCGAGCTAGGGTTAAATGGTATATAATATTTTCAAAGTTAATCTCGGGGTGTATATCAGAATTATAGGCAAAATGTCGAGCTTTAATAATACACAATTTCGACAAGGATCTCGACATGGTTAATGAAATGGAATTTGAAACAGATCTCGACATGATATGTACAAAATTTCGATATCACTATTAAAGATAAATTTCGTGCTCCTACACAAACTTCCAAAATCGATACTAACTTGCATTTCGACATGATTTTGAGACATGAAATAAATCTCGAGTTACATGATAATTAGATCTCGAGTTTTAATCATAGATTTCGAGCTATTACACAAAATATTGATATATATATGTTGATCTTTTGCACATAATGTCGAGAGGTGTGTCGGCATTCTAATAAGATGTCGAGATGTTATGCATAAAGATTTTGAGACGTATTTCGAGATCTTATATGATTTCGAAACCAACTTTGAAGATAAATTTCGACATGAACTTTGCATGGACTCGACACTACACTAGTAAGCATTTTGACATGATTTTCAGCATAAATCTTGACATTCTCATATTTTCATTTCAAGCTCGAAATCATTCCTGCAAACTAACACAGCTTCGAAATTTATCAAACTGGAAATTTTATTACTCCGACATCTAGACCTTCGATCAAAAGACATGTGTTCAAGAACAATACAGATAACACAAAACTTCAGAAACCCTAAAATTAGTAGTTACAACCCTAATTTTTTTCCAGCTCTAACACTAAATAATTTTTCCTAAACATGTTAATATATGAGACAAGCATCCAAAACCATCGAAATAATCTATACCTCTTTAGCTGAGTGACGAGTTTTGCTTAAGCTCTTTTTCAACTTCCTCATTTCTGTTCTTAAGTTTTGTCAAAAGGGTGTAAACTGAATTTCGTTATCCTCCTTTCCTAGTTTATGGCTATGGTTCTCCTCTCTTCTCTTCCCAATTCGTGAGTTCTTCAATGGTTTGTTAGTGAGTTAATTCTTCTTAATTCTTATCTTACTTCTTGCGTGTAACAATAGACAAATGACATTGATATCTAATAATTCCTTTGCAACTAAGCAATCAGTACTTATCTTAATTTTCGAAATCTTCTAACACCCCCTGGTGTCGAGTTTTGAAGACTCGAGCTCTATCAATCTCGAGCTTTAAAAGTCTCGAGATCTTATTGTATAGACGTTGCTATCTCTTACTCTCTCAAACTCAATGATTTTGAAACTTAAGAATTTAAATGTTGAAGGATCTCGAGCTTCAATATTTCATGATCTCAAAATTTCGAGCTCCTTGCTTCGAAATTCGTTCCCTTCCTATTTCGTATGAAACTCTTTTTAAGTCAAGTTAATCTTCTACTTGGTTAGTACCCTAATAGTACCTATAGATATTATTATATCACATGTAGCATGAAGTCACATAAATTCACGTAATGTCATAGAAATACATAACACATAAAAGTCACAAAACATGTCTCTACCACTAATTTTATTGTAAATCCCGTAACTAAATTTTACGGTTATTACACAAGTTGGATTTCAGATTCCATTTACACAAAATCCATGAGTGGATATGTGTTCATAGTGGGAGGTGGTGCCGTGGATTGGAGTTCCACGAAGCAAACACTCATAGCGCGCTCGACTATGGATTCTGAATTTATCGCCTTAGAGTTGGCTTGTGTAGAAGCCGAGTGGTTAAAGAATTTAGTAAACGATGTGAAAATAGACGAGAGACTTCACCTCTACCTGTTTGCATTGTGACAATAAGGCAACCATTGCAATTGCTAAAAATAAAACTACAATGGTAAAAGTCGACGCATTTGCCTAACGCACAATATAGTCAGAAAATGTTGAAAAATGGAACGGTGTCCATTGACTTTGTTAGGTCAGAGGTTAACTTGGCCGACCCTCTGACAAAGCCATTAGGGAGGCAATTAGTTCAAAACACTACGAGGAGCATGGTTTATGCCTATTGACTTTTGATAATTGTGGAAACCGTACTTGCGTGATTGGTGACCCCATGAAACAAGTTCATAAGGGTAAGAACGAAGCAGTTATAAAAACTGCAGCATTATCCCTAAATTCATACATGCTTACGGCGTAGAAGATGCTAAATAATCAATAAAATTTTATTTGTAGGTTGAGAGAAATCTCTTAATGAATTTTGAGAGAAAATTGTGTCTCTAAGAAATTCACCTTCTCCATCGATAATCTCGTACGCTCGTCAGAACGGCTGGAAAGAGGAGCACCTGAAGTGAACTTCTCCAACGATAATCGGGTCTTATATCGGGAAACGAGAAGAGGAGAGCAGCCTCGGGTTCGAATTCCATAACCGTGAATTTCTCCAAATCGATTATCTCTGAAACCTCTCCAGGGAATAAGAGAAGAGGAGCACGGTATCGGCCCGAGAACCAACAAGAAGAACTTCGCCTACGATAATCTCCTATTGCCTCGTGGAGAAGCGGAGCTTCAGCTTGAGCATAAAAGGGAATAGAAAACATAAAAAGGATGAAAAATAGAAAATAAAAATTCCGGTGGAAAAGAACGACGAAGAAATGGAAGACGACAAAAGCCCACATTTTCCAAGATGTTCCTTCCCTTCTTAGTCATAGCCAAATTGAAACCTTTTTAAGTCCCTTTGATTCCACATCGACGATCTTTCGCTTAGGTGAATTGATTCAAAGCGCCTCGATCACAGGTAAATTGACGTAATATTACTTGTGTTGACTTGAGTGATATAAATTTAAAATCCCAAGTTAGAAAAATAGAGTGCTAGAGTGAACCCAGTGAGAGTTGTCGAAATGGACTACTCTATGGACTTAGGACTTTAGATTGTTGACGTGACTTGACGGCATATGATCTTTCTAATGTTTTGTGAAATTTTAAGCGTGACGATTGATCAAAGCAAAATAATCTGACCCCGTACTATTAGTAGTATTAGTATTCATAAGAAATTAAGAAAATTAAAATATATATATATATAGATATGTAATAATATTTTATTGATTTTTTTTCTCTTTCTTAATTCTTTAATAGAAAATTAAATAAAAAAAGAAAGGGGAAAGAATCTCGCACATTTTGATATGCAATGTTACTTTGCATCTACACGGAATTGATTAAATCGATATATGTTCATGCTCATACCCTCGTGCGAATTACAATTACATGTATAGGGGACCATGTATCTAGGCTAATCTTGATAAATCGCATGTTCTTAATAATTGTTACTTAGATTGATTTATGTACTTACTTGTTAAATCAATTGAAGTGCACTATTTGAGGGGGAGCATTTACTACATTTACGCCTTGAACTCCAAATAATTTTGATGATCTTTCTCTAAGTGTTGCAGAAGATTCCAATTCAATTTTCCTTGAATAACGCACTTCAGAGAAGGACTTCACGAATCTTCGCGTTTTGGAGTTCACGACATTGGTATAATAAGTCAAAGGGAGTCTAAATAGCAAATTGCTTCCAAAAATTAACTCTAAATCATCTCGACATCTTTTGCTCGGGTGTGTTTGGTTGGGGGTATAAGGGGGGATTAGGGGGTATGGATTAACTAAAACAGTGTTTGGTACAGAGGTTTATTTAAGGTGGGGTTTTACCTGATACCCCTTAATACTCCCTCTAAGTCATTAAATAAATCAACCTCCTCCCTTCCCTTTATTTAATCCCGTGTGTTTCTCACATATTTATCCATATTATTATCTATTTCCTCGTTTACCCTTTCTCTCTCGATGCATATTCTACTTGGCATTGCACGAGCTACACCAACTCGAAGCAACCCATCTCGACATCTAAGAACCGCAAGAAAATGACATCCAACCATCGGCAAGACTCGTCCAACAACATATCCACCTGAGTCTGCGAGAGCCCATTGGAAATGGGGATTACATCTACAACATCGAAGCAAAGCCGTCCGACGACCCACTGACATTCAGCTCGACGGTCTTGTCGGTACAAAAAAGAATTTACGTCTTCTTAGAATGAATGTTTTTTTTTCGGCGAGCGAAGAGGATGATTTGTTACATGTTACTTCATGAAGGAAAGGACGAAAGATGTTTGAGGTTTTAATCACACATTATTCTGTGAATCAATCTATAATCCTTCGTCCAAAAGAAGGTTATTTTAATTTGTTCTTATCTACTGTTGCGCCATGGTTATTACTGTTGAAGGCAAGTGATGCGTGGTGAACCTGTTTGACGAAATGCCCTACAGAAAATTGGAGAATTAGGAAATATTCGATTTATAAAATTACTGACCTTGTTGAGAATTAGCAAATATTCGATTTATAAATTGGTTGACCTGTTTAGAATAAGTAAAATAAGGCCTATTGAATATTGATTTGAGCGATTGCGATCAAGAATCCAAAAGAAAAACAAATCAAGCGACGTTGACATCGATGATATTTGAGAATAAGGTTGCATATGGCTTCGGAATCCATGATTAATAGAGTTTAATTTAAAACAAGGGTAAAATTGTAATTGCGTTTAATTAATCTAATACCATTTAAATCCATCCACCAAACATACCACACATCATTTTTGATCCCATCAACCAAACACCCAAATACCTCCTATCCCCCATTATATAAACCCCACTAAAACTAATACCATCTAACCCATCCTTCCAACCAAACGGGCTCATTGCATATTTACAAAATTGAAGAGGGAGCCAGATGTCACTAATCTGAATTACAGGGAGTTAATTACTTTTATTTACATATATAGGGGGAGCAACTATGTGGTTTATTTTTTTACTCACGGTCAATCTGGAAACTTAGAAAACTACTATCAAGGAATTTGGCAAATTTCGTAATTTTCATTCACAGCTTCTCGAGCGGAAATTAATAATTTGGGACCAAGTGATAATTTTCGCTTTCATATTGACGAGAGAAATTAAACAGGAACCAAATGAAAATTCTCGATCGAAATTTGTCGAACGAAAATTCAATAGTAACCAAAGGGAATTTCTCGATCGTAAGTTTTTCGATCGTAAAAGCATGCAGCGACAATTTTGATCGATAAAAAATTTTCTCGATGTTTGACTTAGTTTCTCGTTGACAATTTTCTCGATCGTAAAATTTCGCAGCGAAAATCTATTTTAAAATCGAAATACTTTCTCGCTCGATAATTTTCAAGACGGAAATTTTATTAACGCGCGAAAATTTCTCGATTGTAATTGTAGAGTATACATTTTAATTGTGCTTGATTTCATGAGTTGTCCTTGTAATTAGGGGCTTTATTTGTATTAGTCCATAGATTAGGACTAGTTAGATATTTATACCAAGTTTGTTTGTATAAATACTTGTACACACATTATGCTTAATAGAGAAAGTTTTGGAAATTGATCCGAAAGGCTTGCAATTCAATTTCTAGAGAGAGAAACAATAGTAACTTTCTCACTCTACTCTACTCGAATTCTCTCTCTTGTTCTTCATTTAGTTTTTCGATCGAATCTTAATGTCAATCATTATCATCGAATACTTAGAATTCATGCCTAGGATCATAGAGTTGTTAATCGTAGGACCTAACAATTGGTATCAGAGCAACTCGAAGATGGGATCATAGAGTTCTTAGGACTACAAGTCATGCAACTCGAAGATGGGATTTTCATCAGTCAGACAAAATACATCAAGGATATTCTGAAGAAATTCCATCAAGATCAGAGCAAGCCTCTCAGCACTCCTATGTCACCAAGCTGCAAGTTGGATGCCGATCCCTCTAAAAAATCGGTCGACATCACGCTGTATCGCAGCATCATTGATCTCTTCTCTACCTCACCTCAAGCCGGCCGGATATCATGTTTGCCACCTGTTTATGTGCCCATTTTCAAGCCGATCCCAAAGAATCCCATATGCTCGCGGTTAAAAGGATTATGCGTTACCTTAAGGGCACTTCTACCCTTGGACTATGGTATCCAAAGGGTACGAATTTCAAAACTTATCGGCTATACTGACGCTGATTATGCAGGTTGCCGAATGGACAGGAAAAGCACGTCCGGTGGCGCTCAATTTCTAGGGGAAAAGCTGGTCTGCTGGTCCTCTAAAAAGCAGAACTGTGTGTCAACTTCGACGGCCGAAGCGGAATACGTGGCTGCTGCCAGTTGTTGCTCCAAGATGCTGTGGATGCGGACTCAGCTTCGCGACTAATGGGTACAATTTAACTAATATACCCATATATAGTGATAGTCAAAGTGCCATCACTTGCAATACTGTTCATCACTCACGCACAAAACACATAGACATTAGATATCACTTTCAATATCATGTAGAAAAAGACACCATAGATATGTATTTCGTGAACACGGAGTACCAACTAGCTGACATTTTCACCAAGGCATTGGATAAAAACGATTTCAATTCCTTGTCGGAATTAGGCATGTTGAATCTTCCGTAATATGTTATTTACCTGATCTTCTGTGCTACTAAATGTTTTATGCTTGTGGTTTTCTTTGCTTATATGCTTTATCTTGCGTGAAAAAAAAAATCCTTGATGGAACTCGAACAACGACAACGGCTCAAATATTTTCTAAGCGTGATATGATTCGAGTTTATATAGAGAAAATAGAAGATTCTAGATAGATAATGAAACTATTAAAAAGTCAAAATTAATTTAATTATATATTAAAAATACTTAATAAACTAAAAGGCCTAAAATTTCTGAATGGTATTTTAATATACTTAAAAAAGTTAAGTCGTTAAGTATTGTTTTAAAAGAATTCAAATTGTTATAGACTTCAAAAGAATAGAAAAGTTAAGAAGAATAAATACTAGTTAAAAGAATTAAAATGGTTGAAATTAGAGACTTAAAACGAATAGAAGAAAGTTAAAAAGGAATTAAAATTGCTGAATGTAACGAATAGAAAGAAAAGGTAAAAAGTAGAAAATGAGACATTTATAATCGAAACGACAACCTTTGGGAATGTTAGAGCGTTCCAAATCCAAACCATTGTACTATACGCCTTCTTTGAAAAAAATACTATCAAAACGTTATATATCTCCACTAACGATCTATGTTATGTTAGTACTAAATATTTTGGAAATTTTCGCTGGGGCCCTGGCCCCCCGGGCCACCATGTAGATTCGCCCCTGGAAAACCCTATTCAGAGATTCAGTTGTATGCATGGAATTGTTTATATGCTTTATTACAAGCTCATCATCAACGACAAACTGGCTAAATTAAGGAGAATGATCATAAAATTCAATTCATAGCATATTGCATTGTATACTACGTACTCTCTCAGACACTCTTATTGATCTAGTACATCAACTGTACCACCGCTTCACTTTATAAGAACGAGGAAAAAGTTATCCCATTATTTAGCTAATACTTTGTGTTTAGTGCGTTTATTTGATCTGTTTTATTGAAAATTTCTGCTCACGAACACTAAAAAAATTAAAAGTTCCAAAGGAAAAACCCTGAATTTCCATGTTGAAGTCCACCATGGCCATCTTCATTCTCTTGGGTGCTCTTCGAATCAAAATATGGTGAATGTGCGGTATATATGTCACCAGGCTCGTGAAATCCTTCGTTCTCGAATGGATCGATCATCCCATCATTATTATATGCTAACGTATCGAGAAATGACCAATCAATTAAATCGACGTGCCCATCTTCATGTGAGTCCAACGTAAGCGATGCTTCAATATCCATAGATCTCGACGAATCTTGTTGCTCTAGCTGCTGATCAACGGTGCTTGAGCTATCTACCATAACCATATTATTATGCACACAAGTCACCGACAAATATGATATTAAGTACGCAAAATTTTAACTATGTGGAATGAAATTAACACGCATGGATAGAGCGCGACCTAGCTTCCTTTAATCTGCTGTTGTTAATAAATTATATAAAATTGAAAATTCGCTCACTCCCTTCAGGTTAACCTTTTAGGCAAAATGGTCATTCAACATATAGTGTGTTCAGTTAACATGTCATAAAAGTCGAGAGAAATATTTTATGGAGACGTACCGTTGAAAGAACAATTGGCATAGCGCTGCGCAACGAGTTGAATATCTTCGGGGCAAAGGCCGTCGGCCTCGGGAATATGGGGAGGATCGTCGGGGAAGTTGAAATTGGCGCGGGGCCCACGGAGGCAGAACAAGGCTGCGTCGAATGCTCGAGCAGCCTTCTCGGCTGAGGCGAACGAGCCAAGCCATATTCTTTCCCTACTGTTTGGGAGGCGTATTTCCGAGACGTACTTTCCCCACTTTCTCTTCCTCACCCCTCTGTAAACCTTATTATTATTGCTGCTTGTTTCCTTAACACCTTCGACGGCGCCATGTCCATCCATTAGCTATTAAACTTGTTGTTTTGGCTGTCTGAATGGAGAATGTTAGTTACGTTGTTGTCTGAAAAATAAAAGGTGTAGAAGTGTGTTGTTTATTTGGGAGCGACATGTATATATATATATATATATGCGAGTTTGAGTTGTTTAGTGCACCACAGTACAAAAATATTTATTAGAATTTTGCATCGCAATCATTAGTAGTGCACTTATCCGATGTGAGTAGGTCCAAGTGGCAAGTTATGACATGCATGCATGGAGGTCATGTATTTGAATCCATTTGGCCTTTTTTTTTAAGTTGATTATGAGGTTCAAATTCGGTTATATATGTCAGACAGTGCGGTTTAAATTCGATTCAGTAGTATGCGGCTGTGGGCGGTGAAGTCGGGCGTGCTTGGTCTCACATTATTGAATCCAAATAAAGCGTAGAGATAGTGTAAAAGTGGCTAATAAGGATGCGACGTATATCATCAACGAATTGAAATCGACGAAGCTGACGTTGTAGGGTCATAGCTACTTGATCACGTGCGTGAAATGAACCTCTTGAAATTTGTTACGTGTAATAATGATTATGCCTTCTTTGTATGAAATATTTAGCTGGTGAAATATTGCAATGTGACAAATGTACCTTTGAAGAACTCGTGAGAGGATGATTATGACTCTCTGTTACAGTACTAACAACCAAGAAGCATCAGTTTGTGCCTTAAAATTCTCGCCAAACAACAAGTTCTAACTAACCCACGAGATCGTGACTTCTCGATTCATCACTACTACCTTGTTTGGCCTCTCGATTGCTGTCTTTATGGCCTTCCTTAGAGCAAACAAATTGTTTCCATATGATTTCATCAGTCGTCGAATTCTTTTGCTTTTACTCATTCTCGCACTGAATCCAACTTCCTCGTATATTGGTTGTAAAAGAAAAATGCCTCATCTATTGAGATAAATGTCATCCCAGGTTTTGTCTTTTTTTTTCTGCAATTTGGGGTAAGTGCAAATGATCATCTCCCATAGATTCTTCCATTCTATCATGAAATATTATCAATTTTCAGCAACGAATTAAAAGCAAAAGCAACTATTGGATAGATCAATAAGATTATGGATGATCTGTTGCAAATAAATATGGGGGTTTCAAGTAGACCAAGAGGCTTTAAGAGCATTAACATGAGAATAAAAGGTGGCTTTATTATAAGGATTTAATGGCTTCTTAAAGAGGACACTTGAAGAGGAAAAATGTGACTCTTGATGTAGCCAAAGAAAAGCTATATGACTTCTCCTCCTTCTTCATAACTTGGGCATGAACTCTATAAATTCTCTATGTCCTAAATCAAAATTTGTGTGACAAATTTTAAGAGCAAGTTGAATCTTGTGGAAACTTCTTGAGCGATCATGAAAATGTTTCTTCAGGACAGTGTAAACACGCCTCTTGCGTCTACGAATTCAAGCCTATTTCCTTCATTTTCACATATATTCTCTACAATCCAAAGAAACGTTTTTCTATGGCATCTCCTGACTCGATTGAGGAAGAAATCCAAGGCCTCTTCAACAACGATCTTGATGGCAACATACATGGAAATCTTGGTGATGAAGAGGCGAACCAAGCGAATGGAAATCAAGAAGGAAATGGTGGGTTAGATCAAGGTGGCAATGGCCAAAAAAATCAAGGGAATCTGCCAAATTCAACGCTCCACAACAAGGTATTCCAACAAATCCATATGGAGTTCATGAGCATCGCTTCTATCTTCCACTTTGTCCCGACATTTCACAAATTAAGAAGTTCTCCGGCGAGAACTACAAGATGTGGAAGGAACGGATCTTTTGCTTGCTTGACGTATATGGCGCTGCATGAGCACTAACCACCCCGAGAAACGAGGGAAACAACCTTATTTGGGAGCAAGCAAACAAGATATGTCGTAATACTATCTTTCAACTCTCAGTAATTCTCTCTTTGAGGTCTATATGAACCACAATGATGCTAAATTCATGTGGAAGTCTCTAATGATTAAGTATATGGCTGAAGATGCCGTCAAGCAAAAATTTGCTTGTTTGAGTTTTTATCGATGGGAGATGAAAGAACATAAAGAGGTTCATGTGCAGATAAATGAGTATTTGCACTTGCTTGATGGGCTAAAGCTCGAAAATATTGTTCTTCCCGATGCTTATGTTGCCGAGTTGCTTATTCAGAAGCTTCCACCTTCGTGGAATGACTACAAGCAACAACTTAAGCATAAGAACAAGAGGATGGGCTTGGAAGAGGTGATTAAAACATGTGCAAATTACATGTCAGGCCCACTTAACATATTTTCATTAGATTTTAGGACCCAATAACGTTTGAAATAGAGATAAGGATCTATTTGAAGTTTGGTTTTAGAGTTAAGGACCAATTTTGAAAAAAATGACGCATTTGTCCCTGCCTGTGTGAGGAAATTACACAGAACTGCCATCGCCTTCTTCAACCATGACGAAGTGGTATACACTGTACATGAAGTGGTACTGTAGACCCATGAAGTGGTACGGGTGAACAGTGAAGTGGTACTGTAGACCCATGAAGTGGTACTGGTGAACAGAGAAGTGGTACAACATTTGTATACCCATGAAGTTGTACTGTTGACCAGAGAAGAACTGGTACGGGAGACCCATGAAGTGGTAATGTTGACACAGAGAAGTGGTACAACATTTTGTAGACCCATGAAGTGGTATTGTTGAACCGAGAAGTGGTACAGAAGAATCTTAAGTGTTTCTGCAGAAATCGGGTAAATATTTGCACAAGAAACACATAAGAGTTCTTCTGTACCACTTCTCCGTTCAACAATACCACTTCATGGGTCTACAAAATGCTGTACCACTTCTCTGTGTCAACAGTACCACTTCATGGGTCTCCCGTACCAGTTCTTCTCTGGTCAACAGTACCATTTCATGGGGTCTACAAATGTTGTACCACTTCTCTGTTCATCAGTACCACTTCATGGATCTACAGTACCACTTCACTGTTCACCAGTACCACTTTATGGGTCTACAATACCACTTCACTGTCCACCCGTACCACTTCATGGATCTACAGTACCACTTCCTGTTATGTTGCGCTGGATACCACTTCATGCGCGCTGGATACCGCTTCATAACTATTCTTTTATGATGGTATTTCTGTTAGGGAGTTTGCCCTCGGAATGCCATACGAGGAATAAGAATAGTATTGGGCGCACAATGATGTATAGGTCGATAGACAGTTTTATTGTGTATACTGTTAAAAAAAAGTAGTGAATATTATTTTCATTATAATAAAGGCATTATTATTTATTTATCAAATTTAAAGTCTGCTTGGCATCTGGCGGTGCGATAAATAAATAACACCTGAATGTTTGAGTTGGACGTCTGATTCTCGTGGGGACGAGGGAGGAGACACCGGACAGCCCTTAATCTCAGAATTAAATAAAAAGTCCGTAAGTCTAAGGATTTTAAGTGGGTGACTAGATATCCGAATATGACTTATTCATTGACGACCACATAGTATCGGTAGTGTCACCGATTACCTGAGAGGTTGTGGGTCGTGATGGAGATATTGGTGATCAGAGAGATCGCGTATTCGGACATTCGGCTCGTATTCGTCTCGATCACATGACTAGGATGTTGTCAATGATTGAACGAATGACTATAGCAGCCTCAGACCGATAGGGTCACTGACGGATTTGCTTTCGCGATTTCGATTTGTCGCTAGTTGGCTAGGTCCGCAAGTGTTCGGAAATGGGACACGGGCCAGCGACGAAACGCAACTGACTTTACGGAGGTGATTGCCGGGCTTTGACTGCTATCGGGATTCACAACCTATATTCGTATAGGTTAACGTCCTATGAGGTAATTGGAGAACGACGATTGTAAAGCCTTCGGCCGAAGCTTAGAAAGCTCGCTCGTATTAGATACGGAGCGGAGTTTAAATAATCGGTTGGGTCTCGATTATAACATAGAGTTAGGTCAGTGAGTTTGACATTTACATGGCTCTCACCTAACGGGACGCAAGTGAAAGGCGTAAGAGGTATTTAAATGTATACACTGTAGTCGGTTCGCCCGAATTTCGATTAGATCAAAATTCGTTCTCAACTGGGATCTGTTCGGTACCGCGGGATAGGCTAGGCGAATACCGTGACTCGTGGATTCCTTCCATGCCAGTTGAGGGACCTAGAGAGTCGCGCTTAAAAATGGTAATGAACTTGAACGAAAACGGCGGGCTTTTCTCTAGAACCTAACGAATGCGATTCGTTGAGGTAGTGGCATAGTTGACACGAGGTGTCGATGATTTAGTTAAATTCCGGTGACGGTCACGGGAATAATTAGGACTTGAGATTGTCTTAAGTGCTTAATTAATTAACTAAATGAGGCTCAATTGTAAATAAAATAATTAGATTGGATTTAATTATTTTATTACTTAAAATTGAGGGACTAAATTAAGAATTTAGAAACCTCGGGGGCCGAAATGGAATTACTTGAAAATATGCATGTTGACTTGATGGTCTTGGACATGTGTCAATTCCATTGCATGCCACATAAGGAAGAGGTGGCATGTGAGTCACACTCTTGGCCTATTTTAAAGCATGACAAGTGTCTTGAGAAATTAATATAACTTATTGTAGTGGAATTTTACTACAAAAATTTTGGAACATGCAAAAATGGTAAAAAGATCTAACGTGAGTGTGCTCTAGATTGTGTACTTTGTATTATGCTCTCAACTTGCCATATTACCCAACAAATAGATAGAGAATTAGAACAAAGAACAAAAGTGAGCTTAACTCTTGAACTTCTCAAGCACACGTCAAGCCCCGAGTTCGTTTGACGAAGCCCACCGCCCGAACCGAACTGCATCTAGCCATCGGGAGCAGTCTCGGAGGTTCGATCAAGATCATACCGGCGTGACAATCTAGCCCGGAAGCCCCGGGAGCCAGACGAGGCGCAGTGACTCTCATCCGAGGTGTAATCACGTACGCCGAAGGTATATTTCGAACCCTACTGATTTGATTTTACGAAAAATACCAAATGATATCGGAATGATTCAAAAGACCCCTCGTTGCGATCGTCGGGAAGTGTAGAATCAATTTGGAAAATTTGGTATTGATTGGAAATCATTTGGTTGTCAAACTGTCGAAGGCGGCAGACTGCCGCTTTAGTCGAATTGATAATTTCGAACCACTGATTTGATTTTGTAAAAAATACAAAACGACATCGGAATGATTCGAAAGACCCTTCGCTACGATCGTTGGAAGTGTAGAATCAATCTGGATGGTATCGATCGGAAATCGTTTCGGTCGCCAAATAGTCAAAACACTGTCGGCTGCCGCTTTGTTCGAACTAGTTTGGAACGAAATTATTAATTCGAATAAATTTGTAATAAATTCGAATTTAGGAAATTCGAATTAGACATGGTCTCCTGAGGCTCAGGGCAGTATCTTGAGCCCTCGGGAGAAGCCGAAGGGCGCTAGGTCGAATTTAGATGTTGGAATCGAAAATTTGGCACCATACGCCGCTCGGTTCAAGACGCACTTCCGCTATCGCCACGTTGCGTTGTTCCGGGGCCGGCGTCGATTAATCAGACCCACCCAACGGTGGTATCAGAGATACGGCTCATGCATGGTTCGACCGAAGGCCTCGAAAGCCGATGTGGCGAACGAACGGTCGACGTAGTTTGGAGACTATCGTCGCTCGTGACGTCGGTCGGGCACCCGGCGTCAAAATTCTATGTTGCATGTTTATGTGGGACAATTATGCGGGCTTAGGTTCTAACCGGGTTATTTGTTTAAGGGTCGTTTGTTGCCCCCCGGTATGTACATGGATTACGGGTTGTTCGGGAAATAATTCCCCCCGTGTTGTATTTTATCGCTTTATTAGATAAGTTAGATAAAATGACGGCCGTTCGACGCAAGGCGAGATTGGAGGGTTCGACGAGCCGCGTGACGACGAGTCGACGTTTGGAGATCAAAGACCCGGTTGTTTTACGACCCATGTAATAGGACCAGTTTAGAAATAGCCCGCGCATTTGTCCATTTAAATTGCTTTCCTAGGGTTAGGAATTTAATTAACACATTTATGTGCTCGTGCTTAATTTTTTATTTGCTATGAGAATACAAACTCCCATAAAATACTAAGTGAGTAAAGGGATTGGATGCCCTGTCTTCTATCAAGCTCGGGTTAAGTTGTTACGAAACCTAAATGCAAGGTTGTTTCCGGGTTATGCCGGCGCCTTGCATTTGTTTTCATTTCGATTTGCTCGTGTGCGTTAGCGCCGCTCGCCAAGACCACACTTTGCGGTAAAACGTACGGTTCAAGTGTGCGGTTTTGAGCAAAGTTGATAGGTCGCACTTAGACAGTCACACCGCCTTGTTCCGAATTGCCGGCGGGGGTCCCTGACTGAGACAAAGATAGTTGAGACATTCGAGACGATTCGAGGGGCGTGCGGAGCACGACTTCGTGGCCGCTGCAAATCAATAAAACGACAGAGGTTGAGGTTTGCATCCGCCCACGGGGACATCAACTCCACTATCGAAGTTATCAATGAAACTTCCAAAACATCCAATGGGAGAATATGGAGTTTATGAAAAGATAGTGGGAGTAAAATGGAATAGAAGTCCTTGTTCGCATTTGATGATCTATACAAACGACTTAATATGCCTTTTATTTTCTGCAGCTTTTTCTCTCAGTGTTAATTATGTCCACCGCTTTAAACATACTGCTCAAGGAGAATAGGTTGACTAGGTCGAACTATTCAGACTGGCTTCGCAACCTAAGGATTTTCCTTCAGATTGAGAACCTAGTGTATATCCTTGACTCCGAGTTGCCGCCGGCCCCAGGGGCGCGGGCAACCGAGCAGGCTCGTGCCACTTATGACAAGCGACTGCGCGACGAGCAGCTCATAAAGGCTCATGTCCTCGGATCGATGAGTAACACGCTGCAGCGTAGCCATGAGGGTATGGCTGACGCTCGAGCGATGGTTCAGCATCTGAAAGAGCTTTATGGTGAGACGTCAAGGACAGCTCGCTATGCGGCTTCGTCGCAGCTCTTCCGATCGAGGATGTCTGAGGGTTGAGAACGTCGGTGAACATGTTATGAATATGATCAAACGATCGAGAGATTGGAGACTCTTAATTTCCGATTTGATCGGGAATTACAAAACGATCTCATCTTGCAGTCTCTGCCTCCGTCCTTCAATGCGTTCATAGTGTACTATCATCTGAACGGCATGACGCTGACGCTTCCTGATCTGATGAATCACTTAGCAACGGCGCAAGGTCAGATAAAGAGGGCAAAGCAGACTGCACTTGTCGCCACCTCTTCGAAGCCCCAGAAAGGCAAAAAGAAGAAGGGCATCAAGCTCAAGCCAACAGGGAAGGTTTCTAAGAAGAACAAAACTTCTGGGAAATCGAAGCAGACCGTGTAAAGCCGACGGATAGGTGTCTGCATTGCGGTGCCGCTGGGGCCACTGGAAGCTCAAGAGTGAGCAGGCTGCATCAGGTAAGGAACTTTATGTTTTAGAAATAGTTTGTTCTTCATCTGTATACTTACTTCCTGGATATTTGTTTCGGGAGCTAGTACTCACATTTGTGTGTCCACGCAGGGTCTGGGACCAAGTAGAGCGCTTGGGGAGCGGTGAGGGAGATCGAGGTCAGAGTGGGAAAGTGGGGATAGTCTCTCGGCAAGCCACGTCGGATCAAGATCTCTTGTTTTGTTATCTAGGCATGTGTTGCCATTGTACGATTGTCTTGTACTCCCGACGGGTTTTAAGAACATCGTCTCATTCCTGTTTTGAGCAGGAATGGTTATGTATTTAATTTTAATAAAATACATGCCACATTATGTATCGGAATAAAAATGTTGGCAACGCGACACTGTTTAATGGTTTTTGTACTATTAAACACCCAGAACGACGTATCTGTGTTATACTGTCACAAACAAACGAAAGTCAGGATAAATGCGAGGTACTTGTGGCATCTCGATTAGGGCATGCTGGAGAACGCAAGATCCACGAGTTGGAGGAAAAAAACGGGATTTTGAAACTGTTGGGATCAGATCCCTATCCGACTTGTGAGTCGTGCCTCCAAGGTAAAATGACCCGAGTCACCCTTCACCGGGACATTTAATAGAGCCACGGAAATTCTCTGTTTTATTCACACGGACGTTTGCGGGCCATTCAATGTGAAGGCTCGGGGTGACTTCCACTATTTATTACCTTCACGGATGATCACAGTCGTTACGGACTCATGTATCTGATGAGGTATAAAGCTGATGCACTTGAAAAGTTCAAGGAGTATAAGGCTTTGGTGGAAAAAACAACATCGGAACTCATTAAAGCCATTCGATCGGATCGAGGAGGCGAGTACATGAGTGTCGAGTTTGACCAGTTCTTGAAGTAGAATGGTATATTATCACAGATGACTCCGCCCGGCACGCCACAATTGAATGGCGTGTCCGAACGTAGAAACCGAACTTTATTAGATATGGTTCGTTCTATGTTAAGCTATACGGATTTACCGATGTTATTGTGGGGATACGCGCTTTTGACAGCGGCTTATACCATAAACCGATGTCCCTCGGAGTTTGTTAACAGCATTCCGTATGAGATATGGACTGGTCGTTTACCCAGCTTATCACATATTAGGATTTGGGGTTGCCCGGCCTTTGTGAAAAAGTTGAAAGCAGACAAATTGGAGTCTAGGTCTCTGAAGGTCGTTTCATAGGTTACCCTGAAGACTCTATGGGGGTACCTATTCTATTTTCACGATGATCAGAGGATCGTTGTGGGCCTACACGCACATTTCTCGAGGAAGAGTTCATCGAGATTGTGGCTTTGGCCGAGAGGTCACTCTCGAGGAGCAGTCGACCGAAACGCCCTCACAGGATTTGGAATCGGATGGTCCGAGCGAAGCAGTCTTGCGACGATCTGAAAGGGTGCCACACCAACCAGAGAGATATGGCATGTCACACGCGAACACGATTATGTTGCGACTAGGGGTCTTCTAAGAGAAGATCCGGCTACTTTCGATCAAGCTATATCCGATGTTGACTCAACGAGATGGATTGAAGCTATGCGGGCTGAGATGGACTCAATGTACTCCAACAAAGTCTGGACTCTTGTGGACCTACCGAGCGGTTCTAGACCAATTGGTTATAAATGGATCTACAAGAGAAAGATTGGATCTGACGGACAAGTTGAGACATACAAGGCCAGGTTGGTGGCCAAGGGCTATAACCAAAAAGAGGGAGTCGACTATGAGGAGACTTTCTCGCCCGTAGCCATGATCAAGTCTATCCGAATATTGCTCGCGATAGCTGCGCACTATGATTATGAGATTTGGCAGATGGACGTCAAAACGGCGTTCCTTAATGGATCCTCAAGGAGGAGATCTATATGGAGCAGCCCAAAAGGTTTTGAGTCGCATGCAGATGCTCACAAAGTGTGCAAACTGAATCGGTCCATTTACGGACTGAAACAGGCCTCTCGTAGCTGGAACCTACATTTCGATGAAGCCATGTGTCTACAGAAAGAGCAGTGGGAGTATGGTGTCGTTCCTTGTATTGCACGTGGATGATATCCTTTTGATAGGAAACGACATCGGGATGCTCTCGTCGGTGAAAGCGTGGCTTTCAACCGAACTCTCCATGAAAGATCTGGAGAAGCGACGTATATACTTGGTATTCGCTTGTTCAGGGATCGACCGAACAGAACGATCGGCTTATCTCAGGCCCTTTACTTAGAGAAAATCCTGAAAAAATTCAGAATGGATGACTCTAAGAGAGGGTTCTTACCTATGCGACATGGGGTCCATTTATCGAAATCAATGTCACCTCAAAGTGAGGAAGACCGACGACGGATGAGTGGATACCCTATGCGTCTGCAGTGGGTAGTCTGATGTACGCGATGTTGTGTACACGGCCGGACATTGCCTACGCTGTGAGCGTGGTTAGTCGGTTTCAGGCAAACCCAGGGAAGGACACTGGACTGCCGTTAAGAATATCTTTAAATACCTTAGACGGACTAAAGACTTAACGCTTGTCTATGGAGGAGCGGGACTAGAAGTAGAAGGTTACACCGATTCGGACTTCCAGTCGGACGTGGATGACCGAAAATCTACTTCAGGTTTTGTATTCGTGCTCAACGGTGGGGCAGTGTCTTGGAGAAGCTCCAAGCAAAGCACGACTGCCGATTCCACGTATGAGGCAGAGTACAAAGCAGCCTCAGAGGCAGCTAAAGAAGCTGTTTGGATGAAAAAGTTCTTGGAGGAACTTACTGTGGTACCAGTTGCGGACAGACCGCTTACACTTTGGTGCGATTATAGCGGTGCAGTCGCGCAAGCAAAGGAACCACGATCTCATAGCAAGTCCAAACATATCGAGAGAAAATATCACGTACTACGTGAGTTCATTGAAAACGGGATGGTCGCCGTGCAGAAAATCGCCACCGCGGAGAACATGGCGGACCCACTCACGAAGCCCTTGTCCCAGGAAGTTATGGAACAACATCTGGACAAGATGGGGCTACGATACCATTGTGACTGGCATTAGGTGCAGCACATGGCATTCGAGTGCAAGTGGGAGGCTGTTAGGGAGTGTGCCCTCGGAATGCCATACGAGGACTAGGAATAGTATTGGGCGCACAATGATGTATAGGTCGATAGACAGTTTTATTGTATATACTGTTAAAATAAGTAGTGAATATTATTTTCATTATAATAAAGGCATTATTATTTATTTATCGAATTTAAAGTCTGCTTGGCATCTGGCGGTGCGATAAATAAATAACACCTGAATGTTTGAGTGGACGTCTGATTCTCGTGGGGACGAGGGAGGAGACACCGGACAGTCCTTAATCTCAGCATTAAATAAAAAGTCCGTAAGTCTAAGGATTCTAGGTGGGTGACTAGATATCCGAATATGACTTATTCATTGACGACCACATAGTATCGGTAGTGTCACCGATTACCTGAGAGGTTGTGGGTCGTGATGGAGATATCGGTGATCGGAGAGATCGCGTATTCGGACATTCGGCTCGTATTCGTCTCGATCACATGACTATGATGTTGTCAATGATTGAACGAATGACTATAGCAGCCTCAGACCGATAGGGTCACTGACGGATTTGCTTTCGCAATTTCGGTTTGTCGCTAGTTGGCTAGGTCCGCAAGTGTTCGGAAACGGGACACGGGCCAGCGACGAAACGCAACTGACTTTACCGAGGTGATTGCCGGCTTTGACTGCTATCGGGATTCACTGCCTATATTCGTATAGGTTAACGTCCTATGAGGTAATTGGAGAACGACGATTGTAAAGCCTTCGGCCGAAGCTTAGAAAGCTCGCTCGTATTAGATACGGAGCGGAGTTTAAATAATCGGTTGGGTCTCGATTATAACATAGAGTTAGGTCAGTGAGTTTGACATTTACATGGCTCTCACCTAACCGGGACGCAAGTGAAAGGCGTAAGAGGTATTTAAATGTATACACTATAGTCGGTTCGCCCGAATTTCGATTAGATCAAAATTCGTTCTCAACTGGGATCTGTTCGGTACCGCGGGATAGGCTAGGCGAATACCGTGACTCGTGGATTCCTCCCATGCCAGTTGAGACGGACCTAGAGAGTCGCGCTTAAAAATGGTAATGAACTTGAACGAAAACGGCGGGCTTTTCTCTAGAACCTAACGAATGGGATTCGTTGAGGTAGTGGCATAGTTGACACGAGGTGTCGATGATTTAGTTAAATTCCGGTGACGGTCACGGGAATAATTGGGACTTGAGATTGTCTTAAGTGCTTAATTAATTAACTAAATGAGGCTTAATTGTAAATAAAATAATTAAATTGAGGGACTAAATTAAGAATTTAGAAACCTCGGGGGCCGAAATGGAATTACTTGAAAATATGCATGTTGACTTGATGGTCTTGGACATGTGTCAATTACATTGCATGCCACATAAGGAAGAGGTGGCATGTGAGTCACACTCTTGGCCTATTTTAAAGCATGACAAGTGTCTTGAGAAATTAATAAACTTATTGTAGTGGAATTTTACTACAAAATTTTGGAACATGCAAAAATTGTAAAAAGATCTAACGTGAGTGTGCTCTAAGATTGTGTACTTTGTATTATGCTCTCAACTTGCCATATTACCCAACAAATGAGATAGAGAATTAGAACAAAGAACAAAAGTGAGCTTAACTCTTGAACTTCTCAAGCACACGTCAAGCCCCGAGTTCGTTTGACGAAGCCCACCGCCCAAACCGAACTGCATCTAGCCATTGGGAGCAGTCTCGGAGGTTCGATCAAGATCATACCGGCGTGACAATCTAGCCCGGAAAGCCCCGGGAGCCAGACGAGGCGCAGCGACTCTCATCCGAGGTGTAATCACGTACGCCGAAGGTATATTTCGAACCCTACTGATTTGATTTTACGAAAAATACCATATATCGGAATGATTTGAAAGACCCCTCGTTGTGATTTTCGGGAAGTGTAGAATCAATTTGAAAAATTTGGTATTGATTGGAAATCATTTCTTGTCAAACTGTCGAAAGGCGGCAGACTGCCGCTTTAGTCGAATTGATAATTTCGAACCACTGATTTGATTTTGTGAAAAATACCAAACGACATCGGAATGATTCGAAAGACCCCTCGTTACGATCGTTGGGAAGTGTAGAATCAATCTGGAAAATTTGGTATCGATTGGAAATCATTTCGGTCGCCAAATAGTCAAAACACTGTCGGCTGCCGCTTTGTTCGAACTAGTTTGGAACGAAAATAGAAATTCGAATAAATTTGTAATAAATTTGAATTTAGGAAATTCGAATTAGACGTGGTCTCCTGAGGCTCAGGGCAGTATCTTGAGCCCTCGGGAGAAGCCGAAGGGCGCTAGGTCGATTTAGATGTTGGAAATCGAAAATTTGGCACCCTACGCCGCTCGGTTCAAGACGCGCTTCCGCTATCGCCACGTTGCGTTGTTCCGGGGCCGGCGTGATTAATCGGACCCACCCCAACATTTTCGTCAGTCAACCTTTATTCTATGTTAAATTCTTAAATAGGTCCTTAAAACTATATTAATTCTGACAGGGGCCTGAATCCTATTTGAAAAAAATATTGGGGCCTGAATTCAAATCGTCCCTTAAAACATATCATGATAGAGTCAAGCCATCGCAAACAAGTCCACGTGGTGGACCAAGGAATCCAATTCCAAAGCCAACTTGGTAGAGGACAAGGGAAAGAAGCCCGATGTCTCCAAGAGGGATGAAAACCTCAAAAGGTAACAAATTTCTTAAGCCAAGATCAAATTTTTCTAACAAGAAAAAGGCTTTTGCTTTCTATATGGCAAATTAGGCCACCATGCGGCTCAATGCCCCAAAAGGGCAACCGAGGCAAAGACACCATATGAAAACAACAAAAACAAGGCTAATCTTGTTAATGAGATCGAAGAAGTCTTCGCCGGGGTAATAACCGAAGCATTTGTAGCCACTCGGCTAGCACTTGGCTAGTGGATTCTGTGGCCACCAAGCATATTTGCAAAGAAATGAATGCATTCATGAACTATGGAGAGGTCTTTCTAGGCGACTCTAGCAAAGCGCCTATCGTTGGAAAGGGAAAAGTTGATCTCAAGCTCACAAGTGGGAAGGTACTCCCTCTCAATGAGGTGCTTCATGTTCCAACCATAAGAGCTAACCTTCTCTCGGTTCCTAGCCTATATGAGAAAGGAATTTGAGTGTCATTTGAGAGTGGAAAGGTAATCTTAACCAAGAACAATGTGTTCATTGGAAAAGGTTATCGTAACAATAATTTACTTGTACTCAATGTTGGTCTCAAATGAATGAACGTGCATATTCTTATGCTTACATCGTCGAGTCATATGAAATATGGCATCAAATATTGGGCCATGTAAACAAAATTTATTTAAAGAAAATGACTGAAAAGAAAGTCTTAGAAAATGTCCATTTTGAAAGCACAAACAAATGTGAGGTTTGTGTTGAGTCAAAATTACCAAAAAGGCATTTTCTAACGTGGAAAGAAAAACATGACCACTTGAACATATTCATAGTGATTTGGGAGATTTAAAATATGTGAAACAAGAGGAGGTAATAATTATTATATTACCTTTATTGATGATTTTCAAGGTTCGCAAAAGTGTATCTTCTAAAACACAAAGGTGAGGCCTTCAAAAAATTCAAGATATATAAAAACGAAGTTGAGAACCAACTTGGGGTTAAAATAAAAAGGTTACGAACCGATCGAGGTGGTGAATTCATTGTTATGAACAATTTTTGTGAATAACATGGAATAATCCATCAAGAAACACCACCATACTCGCCTCAATCTAACGGCGTTGCCGAGAGGAAAAATAGGACCCTAAAGGAAATGATGAATTCAATGTTATTGCAATCAAGCGCTTATGAGAATCTTTGGGGGGGGGGGGAGCTATTTTAACGGCTTGTTTTCTTCAAAACCGAATTCCTCACAGAAAAATAGGCAAAACACCATATGAGCTTTGGAAAGGCTATGCGCCTAATGTGAAATATTTCAAAGTGTAAGGGTGTTTAGCCAAGGTATTATTGCCTGAACCAAAGAAAAGAAAATTGGGTTCTAAAATCAGATATGATGGACGAAAATTGGGTTTAGCCAAGGTTATGCTGAAAATACGGCCGTAGATTTTAATTATAAAATCAGATGTGATGGACGAAAATACAATTACGGAGTCAAAGAATGCCGAATGTTTTGCGCACATCTTTCTTTAAAACAATTAAGGGAGAATGAACTTGATGTATTACAACAAGTTGAACCACATAAAAATGAGGTGGACGAAAATTTGGGAAAAAAGGAAGGAGAATCCCTAATAATTTTGGAGGAGATTTTTATCTCTATATGGTTGAAATGAGAACCAAAGAATTATCAAGAAGCTATTAATGCTCCAGATGCAGATAAGTGGAAAGAAAGTATTAAATCAGAGCTAGACTCAATCTTGAGTAGTGAAACTTGGGACTTGGTGGACTTATCCCTAGGTTCAAAACCTATTGGAAGCAAATGGGTTTTTAAAAAGAAGTTCTTGCCTAATGGAGATATCAAAAGATATAAAGCGAGATTGGTTGTGAGAGAATTTACGCAGAAAAAAATATTGATTATTTTGATACTTCCTCTCCTGTAACAAGGATAGCCTCTATAAGAGTGCTCATGTCCATGGCTGTTATTTTTAATCTGGTTGTTCTTCAAATGAACGTTAAAATAGCCTTTCTTAATGGAGAGCTCGAAGGAGAAATCTATATGTGGCAACCAGATGGTTATAAAATCAGAGGGCTTGAACATAAAGTTTGTAAGTTGAAAAAGTGTTTATATGGCTTGAAACAAGCACCTAAACAATGGAACGAGAAAATGGATAAAACCTTAAGAGAAGAAGGTATATTCATCGATAGTAGATCGATGTGTCCATGTGAAAAGAGAGAATTCTCAATGTGTAATCATAGCTCTCTATGTGGATGATATGCTAATTCTTGGTACAAATCAAGAAATAGTAAATGTGACAAAATCTTTTCTGTCAAGTAATTTGATATGAAAGATTTAGGAGAAGCTAAACTAATACCTGGTGTAAAGATCTTGAGGACAAATAATGGTATCATGCTAGCTCAAGATCATTATATTGAAAAGTTCTTGAAAAAGTTTGGGTACTTTGACCTAAAACCGAGCACTCCTCATGATGCAAGCGTTGAGCTTATGAAAAATAAAGGAGAACCAAAAGCTCAAGTTAAGTATGCACGTATAATAGGAAGCTTACTTCATCTAGCCAACTATACGAGACCAGATATAACATATGTTGTATCACGATTAGGAAGATACACTAAAAACCCTAGTGATAATCACTGGGAAGCTTTGATGAGGTTGATGAGATATTTAAAAGGAACAATTAACTTTGGTATATTCTATAGTGGATTTCCTCAAATTATTGAGGGTTATAGCGATGCAAGTTGTGGCAGCCCCGCCTTCCACCACTACTTTCTTAACTAGTTTACGTAACTAGTGTCGTAGAACAGAAAAGGACGATACGAAATTTCGTATAAAATTTTTCCTTTCATAAAAAGGAATCATAACTGTTCCTACAAAATCATCATGGGTCCTATTTACATAGGAAAGAGCGCATGCGGGTCAAAATAAATCTATCTACTGGGCCTCCACGAGGTCGCATCCATGCACACACTTCCATCTCAAAAGCCCCCGGAAGCTTCAAAAGTTGGCCTCACCGTGAAAATGATCACGTACCGTGATCGCGGGGTCCTACAACACATAAAAAACGTGGAATGACCTTATAAAGCTCAGTAAGTGAAAACCATGCATGAAATGCACGTGACCTAAATAGCGAAGGCATTCGTGCCAATGCTATCTACTTCTCACATCTTTCTCATTCCTTGACTTCATATTTGGGCCCCTTCGGCTTTCAATCTTACTATGCACCATATAGAGCTCAAACCCCTAAGGGTACAAATAAGTGGCAGTACACACACTGGGAGGCTAAACCCGAGTACTCAATCTGTGCTAAACCCTATGGTGCCTTTCAATCCCAATGTGGTCCACACTGAGAGGCTAATAATGCCTTTCAATCCCAATGCGTTCCCATTGAGAGGCTAACCCGGGCACACAAATTTCGTTTAACCCTAAGGCGCCTTTCCATCCCAATGCAGTCTGACACGCGGGCGCTTCTCACTGGTAGCTTACTGCGAGGTTGCCAACACTCGAGGTTCCCTCGGTGCCGCTCATACCCTCGAGTCGCATCCTCCAGGTTGCATCTCCCGCTCGGGGTATTTACCTGCCTCTCGTGAATCAGGCAGTCGGCCTCGTGAATCGCCGTAATATATTTCCCCTACCTTTCGTGAATCAGGTAATTCGGCCTCGTGAATTGCCGTGGTAGCATAGAAGAGCCGTGACTCATCATTGAGTCGACACAAATGACCATATCGGCAAATATACAAATCGCTTTCAAGCGATCTTATACTCATGCACGCTATCTCCTGACTCTCATACTAGTCGTGCGTGCACATGCGCATGTCATGAGTATGCGTATCATGTCATCGTATAACAAAAATTAAATCACGTAGGAACTCACATAATATCATATAAGCACATAGACACGTCACATAAAATCATAAAAGCATATAACACGTAATTTCATGCACATAAAAATTATGTGTTGTAGTTGCGATTTCCACTTACCTGGTATCCTTAGCTTATCGTACGGTTAGTCGCTAACCTTCAAACCCTAAGTATAGAAACATATAAAATTAGGGTTTGTTAGTCTAGTTATAATTTCCCGAAATTGGCTTAATTTGAAAACCCTAGTTTCGACTTCCATGAGTTTCGAAATCTTAAATTTCGAACTTTGTCTTAAATCGGAGAAATATCATTTCGAAGTTCATAAAGATCTCGACATAGGTTAAATGGATCTCGAGCTAGGGTTAAATGGTATATAATATTTTCAAAGTTAATCTCGGGGTGTATATCAGAATTATAGGCAAAATGTCGAGCTTTAATAATACACAATTTCGACAAGGATCTCGACATGGTTAATGAAATGGAATTTGAAACAGATCTCGACATGATATGTACAAAATTTCGATATCACTATTAAAGATAAATTTCGTGCTCCTACACAAACTTCCAAAATCGATACTAACTTGCATTTCGACATGATTTTGAGACATGAAATAAATCTCGAGTTACATGATAATTAGATCTCGAGTTTTAATCATAGATTTCGAGCTATTACACAAAATATTGATATATATATGTTGATCTTTTGCACATAATGTCGAGAGGTGTGTCGGCATTCTAAATAAGATGTCGAGATGTTATGCATAAAGATTTTGAGACGTATTTCGAGATCTTATATGATTTCGAAACCAACTTTGAAGATAAATTTCGACATGAACTTTGCATGGATCTCGACACTACACTAGTAAGCATTTTGACATGATTTTCAGCATAAATCTTGACATTCTCATATTTTCATTTCAAGCTCGAAATCATTCCTGCAAACTAACACAGCTTCGAAATTTATCAAACTGGAAATTTTATTACTCCGACATCTAGACCTTCGATCAAAAGACATGTGTTCAAGAACAATACAGATAACACAAAACTTCAGAAACCCTAAAATTAGTAGTTACAACCCTAATTTTTTTCCAGCTCTAACACTAAATAATTTTTCCTAAACATGTTAATATATGAGACAAGCATCCAAAACCATCGAAATAATCTATACCTCTTTAGCTGAGTGACGAGTTTTG